>OY728122.1:76205330-77405330 GCA_963277665.1 Viscum album | reverse complement strand
CAATAGTATTAATTTAATTTGATCCATATTTTCCATGGATGATTATTGAACTCATGGTCTCCTTACAACCTTGAAAAATATTAAATTCCCATATTCCATAAAATAATATTATAATATATCATTTTTGGGAAACTAAACTTTCTATAAAATTAATAACTATAAAAAAATCTATTCCTATGTAACATATACATCCCTCATACAAGAGTTAGCCTCCCCTAGACATTAGTCCATACAAAAACCCAACAACATCCTATATTCAATTGGCTATATTTCAAATAGAAATAAAAAAGAAGAATATCTATTTATAAAAAGTTATAATACACAAATTTTATTTCTAATAAATTATGTTTGAATTTGCTTTATAATTAGAAAATTTTCACTTTCCAAAACACCATAGTCTATTCCAAAATTGATAGGTGTTAACCTATAATATTTGTGGATATTATTCCATTGGTTACAAATAACCAAAAAAACATAATAGAATAAATAACAAGATATATTTACTATAATTAAATAGAAATATAAGATATAAAACAAAGAAAAATTCTACCCAATAAAAAATATGAATATCATTCTATATCTAAATATGCCAGTTTAAATTTCAAATAAGTTATAAAATGTAAAAAATACCTCCCATGGATAGAACATAAAAATATAGATAAGAAATTACTCAAAATTGAAGGTGGAATCCGTAATAATAGTCCCTATTCATGTCCTAGAATCATCTACTAAATATAACCATGCTCCACCATCATAGACATCTGAAAATAAAAGGACATATCTCTATCATGGGTCATGAAACAAATAAGACTTCTCATGTACCATGTCACCTGAGCAGGTTGTGGGTAAAACATTGTAGTCCACCACCAATGGTATCCCTAAATATTCAAATTAATATGGGTGAATCTTTTATATGATGTGATAACAAGGAAATAATTAATGAACAGTCACCGCTTGGAATGATCCCGCTAATCCACATGTAGCCGTACCGGAATCATCATATGTCAGAATGAGATGATATACCCATATTCTATACACACAATGAGAATTAATTATATATCACTCCACATAAGATAGTTATGATGAATGATATATTACCATCATACATTACAAGGTGAATGGTGTATCACAATAAAAATCCATTTAGCTAAATGATGCATCACCATCCCATTTTCAATTGAAAATGTGACATGATGAAGGAATGACATAACACTATTATGACATTAGTGATTAACTACCACTACTATTAATTATGTGAATGATATACCACTAATATAAATTTATGGTGGATGATACACTACCAATACAACAGAAATTTGGGGGATAATTAACTATAATAAGAAACACATTTGGTGGATGATATACCACCCCAAAAATGTTCTATATAGACTATGTACAATAAACAAAACATCCATTAGTAGATGATACTCCTCTAAAAACCATCCAATGGGTACATGATGTATCAAAATTATCACATCACAAGTAGTTAATACACCACTGAAATTAAATATTAGGGGAATGGTATACCACTAATGTACCCAATTGGATAATAAACCTCCCAAATTACTCTCATTATTGGATGATTCTCCACCAATATGAAACCACATGTTGATGATATAACACTGACGTGAAGTTAAAAACATTTCAATGTTCCCCCATATCATTAGAATCATGATAAATGATGGATTTCCAACTCACTTGGGAGGATGAGATATAACTACATAGAAAGCATGGATAGTGTACCACAAGTAGATAGTTCATGGTAGACGAGGAACCACCACATCAATATTAGTTATCAATATAAAAAATCATATAAAACTAAAAACACATTTATATTTTTAAAAAAATAAAGGGTTAAGATATCAATCCACTAACCCACTTAAAATCACCTTATTATTCCCTCTATCCCATATCCATGTAATATATCATGTCAATCCTCTGCATGGAATACCCTATGATACCACAATAGTGTCCTCACGTCAATTACCAATTATATAATACCATTTCAGGTCATAGACTGTGGTATTATAATATAACCATTAATTGTATTAGTAATCAATGCCGAATGGTGTTGATTCACACTTCTACTAAGACCTATCATGGGTATACAAAATTCAGTTCACATCTAAGGTATTTAATAGTTGAATTTAAATTTATTCCTAGGATATAATCACAAAGTAGAAAATTTATAAATTTATATGATGAATTTCATGAATGTATTGCCATTAATAAAACATTTACCACCAACTGAGGTCTAGTGGAGTCTTGGTCATCAAAAACTATAGTCCAATTCATCATCAATTTCTCAAAAATGTAAAACCTGATGAAAACTCGTGATATAGATGGTTTGTGACATTGATCGTGTATAAGGTATATATAAACAAAGGAGAAATATTAATGAAGATGAAATAGAGGGGATCTAAGACCTACTGCTAAAAGGAATAAGGGGAAAACACAATTAATTTATCCTATAATACTATAAAATAAATTAAATTAAGGAATAATAAAAAAAATCTATAGATATAAATTGTGGAATAACCCCTCTAATATCATTGTAGTTCCATTCTAGACGGAAAAATCAAGAACCCAAGTCCATAGGGCCATCATAGTGAAACCACCCTTCATAGTGTTGTGATACTCAATTGGTCTAGTTTCATGGTGAAAACTCCCCTTAGTATGCTATAATTCATTTTATATCCTTGTCCCATGAAAAGTTAGCATGACCCCACACATTGGGGCCCTACCTAGTATTGATTTCAACTGAGTGTGAATCCCTAAGACCACCTCTGGTTGTCCATGGTATTGTGATAAGAGGTGATAAAGCATATAACTAAAATGATAGGACATAGACTATGGTACATATAATCATTAACATAAACAACTCCATTGCACGATGCAAATAAATATGAAAATAGTAGCCTATAGAGTGTACTAAATTATTGAAACAACCTCAGGGATATATATAATTGTGAAAACTGTAAAAAATAATAATATAGTAGAAATATATTTCCAACCACCAATATAGAGGGAAACCCAAACAAAAAACCTTAAATAGCTAAATTTGGGGAGATCTCGACTCTAAATCCTAGTTTTGGACCACAAAACAAGGTCAGTGCCACCACACACTATTAAGATCCACCGATTCCATATCCACCATTGTAATTTCATGTTTTTAATTCTTTTTTTAAGATGAAACATGTTTTGGAAAATCACATTTAGGGGTGAACATTAATATATATAGTGGGATGATCCAAAAACAAAAATGGGATGTGGTATAATAAAAAATCATCTCAAGACCTAGGCACGAGGGTAAAAAAAACCCAACATGAGGTATTCCCAAAAACCAAATAAAAGAGAGAAATGGGATCTCCATCCCTACAGATAGCATGGAATTGTAAGTGAGTCTAGGGCTCTAAAAGGTGAATCATCGATGAATGAAAACATGAAAAAAATCTATTTGGAGGACTCCATCCATGCTAATATGCATTGAAGTCGAGGGATAAAAATATCCTAGACATTTGTAATATGTCATATCTATAGAATATGTAGTCTATTCACCTTCAAACTACATATAATAGCTAAAGGATAACCACTCCATGGAGGCCCTCCAACCATTATAACTCAATTATAGGGATTCAACTATAAAGATAAGGGTCCCACATCATCTTTAAATTGGAGGAGTTCTATATCTACTGACAGAAATGATTTAGGGGACCCACAACCTATAATGTGATAGGGGATATTGACCCCATGAATAACACTTTGTAGATAGAGGATCCACACCCTCTCTGTTGGGGTTCCATATACACAATTATAATAGATATATGAGACTTTTCCACAGGAACAATAGGGTAGTACCATCCAAGTGATATCTCTGATAAAAAAAACTCAATCCTTAACATCATTGAAGAATTACTAAAATAATACTCCCAATTATGACACCTCACACAATATCTCTCATGCCAAAATGAAGGAAACCATTTGATCCTATATGGAACACTACTCAGGAAAGGAATCTTGTAGGTCCTAATATATGTCTAAAAGATAGAGGTATTGAAGGTAGGAGGTTTTGTGGGAAGTACATGGTGTGTTCTAGGGTACACAATATATCTCATGAGGCCTAAATATGGTATGTTTTTATCACCACACAGAACATGTAAGAGGTTATGAACATGATGTGTCATCCAATTAACATTGAATGTGAAACTACACAATGCCCAAGATAGACTCCATCATCAGAAATGAGATATTCTAGGAGATTAGAGGTACAATGTTTTTACACAAATGTACATGTAATGTGAAACTACTAGTGGTCCAGGACATGTTCTTCACTAAATATGGGTTCATTGGCCGAGTAATGGAAGATGAGGTGAACCCCTAGTTTCATGGAATGTCGGTCACATGATTTATCATGGAATGTTCCCTCATCACGTGGATTTTCCTCCCAAACAAGGGAACATGGTGTGTGGTTCCTCTATTTGGTGTGTGATATTTTTTTCCTATCAAAACCATAGTCCTCATACTGTGGGGGTCTATACTTCATGTGTTCTTATAAAGTACATGTCCTGTATATCAGGTATTTCTAAAAACTCATAATATTCATACGTACTTGTTGCACCAGCTCCTTCACCCCTAATCGAGACATGAAATCATTCTTGAATCATGGATCTATGTGGAATAATAAGGAATAATCATCAATGGATAGATTTTTTTAATATGTCAGCTTTGAAAACATACATCCCTGCCATCCCCAAAACACCATATATCTCAATCTTTTGTAACTATATAATTATCCAATATAGACACCCCCAAACCCCAAGATATGAAGGATACCACCTCCAATCATTTATTAATTGCCTTCTTTGGTTGGAAGTTCATATTCCCATCTATCATTTATGAAAATTTATAACTCTCATTGCTAAAATGGGCTATGATACTTAGATCCGTCATCTATATCTAGTGTCATCATGTGGTCCCTCCTCTAAATGATGACATTTTTTTGTTCACATGACCACCATGTTTATGGAGCATTCATGTAGATTGATTTAGAACAGAATTTTGAAATTACTGACCCAAATAGACCAATAAGGAATAATAAGATTAATAGAGTTAGGATATGTACCCAAAAAAAGTAAAAATTATTATTGTCCCCTGAAAATCTTTCCAACAAACATAAACTGCAAAAACAATTTATGAAATAATCTTGGATGTAAGGAATACAAATAGTCATAATTGAAATAATGCTAAAATTATCCATATTTTGTGAATAACTAAATTCCATAATTGAAATTATATCCAATAAGTGATAAAATTAAAATCAATAGGAGAAAAATTAAGAATTAATGACCTATATCCCAATAATTGATTGATCACATGTGAATATAACTTTAACGAGTGATGATGACCTAGATTTTATTGTGTTTTCCATCATCTCACAACATCGTTTGACCATTCATTGTCGATCCACAATACCAATACACTAATTACAAGGAATATATCTTCCTCCTAATCTCTAATCTAATATTTTTATATGGAAACCCCTATATATTTTCCATAATATAGTTTATAGAGACGATAGGGTTATTTCTGAAAATTAATTGATTTATTTAAATATATAATTAATTTACTTCACATGTTCACCACTTAATGATTTCCATAAAATTTCTAATATCTATACACATTATGATTTACCTATGGTAAAACCATTATTATCGAAACCACCATTCTCTTAGGTTTCTCATCTAGGGTATCAATCACTAGGTAAACCATTTTTTCTAAAAATATGTTGTTAAATTCTAAAAAAATATTTATATCCTAATTTATTAATTATATGTTCCTAAAAGACACAAAATAATGAAATAGATATGAGGAAAATCTATATATATTTATCCAAATATTACATCGACCAACCCAATAAAATAAGATTCTTCACCATCTCCCCTCCTTAAATGATTTTTTCACCACAAAGAACAATATACACATAAAGATGGGGGTTCTAATCTGGCATCTGGAGCCCCCTTTACATGGTGATCCCTTTCTCACTCACATGAAAAAAATAACTTAAACCAATGGAATTGTTTGTCCTTCTAGGACATTCACATACTAATCCTAGTTTTTGACTCGGCACTCTGATATGCATACTCTCTCTCTTCAATTTCCATCTCATCACATTCAATTACATGACGTGGTTTTTTTGTATATATATTTAGTTGTGATACATGGATGATTTTATCCTATCGTTCATTCTATAAGGTTGTGGATAAGATATATTCATCCTCACCAACCCCACATGAAAATGGATACATCTAATAAATCCTCAAGGAGGGGCTTATTACCCTGGCCAATGCTCCACAAACCACATCTTGGGGAAAATATCCCGATAAAATGCAATCACTTCTCAAACATCAAATTTATATAATGTAGTCATATGTGATTTTTTTGACACTAATATATCATGAAATTCATATAGAACACATGAAAGCTACTCAGACATTACCTCCACCATTCATGTCCTTACAAGTTATGTCCCACAAATGTTAGTCCTACAAAATAATAACCTATAGTTTCTCCGATATATGGACTATAAAAGATTCATGATAAAAATGGAGTAATGGACACTCTTATACAAAATATTAGCTATCAAAAGGTGATCAACCCAGCATTTAAAAAAACCAACACAATGGATCCCTACACATTTCCAAACACCCCGATTTCCTTTTTGACTGGACATCAATCTAGGGAGAAATTTTGTATTAATCCAAAAAAAGGACATTAAATCCTCATTTTAATATCTAAAAAATCATATCATATACCAATGATTATAGTTATATATGATCTTCCGGGAGATCCACTGAATCTAAATGATCTCATACAAATACAAATTTCAAAAACTCTCCCCAAACTCTACTCCCGTATGAAAAGAAAGTTTCGCAAGTTGATAATTTTTTTATAATAATTGGGATAGAGTTAGGGAATATTGTTTTTTATGGAATAAACAATTTAATATCTATATATATTTTATCGTTGTTCTATTATGGTATCTCAAGAGGATCATTCAAACCCATTGGAATCTGATGTACACACATAAATTATTTTAGTAAAATGCATTACATCATCCTACCAAAACCAAAACCATGGATCTTTGTAAGTATTTTCTACTCCTAACATATCCATAGAGGGGGTAGGTAATAAAATCCATCATAAAATTTTAGCAAAATGAATCATGGTAGAGATTCGTCTAGAACACTATTGGTCTGATTAATTTAAAAAAACATTCCCAGATGATAGAATCTACACATCTCCAAGGTGGTAACTACAACATCCAAAACTATGTTGTTCATGTAATTCATGTCATATTGACTCAACTACCACAAACCATACTAATATAATTTCTTACACTACCACATCATGAACCTAATTCCAACTCAAGGATTACTACAAAAAACAACACACTTAACTACCTCGTGTGGATATCACAACATAGGTGGATTGACCAAAATATTCCCCAAATACTTGAAGGCTATGGATCCTCATAAGACATGAAATACTATAACCTCTATATAACTAGGTATTCATATTGATTTAATCCTAGAAATATACATCATAAGACTCTAATAGCACACTAAAAATTGAGAAACAATCACACCTCCACCACACTCCATGATGGATCACAATCCACCATTTCATCGACCTTTCCTAGTCCCATGAAAATAAAAAGTACATATTTTTCCTTAAAAAGGTGTTATCTTGACCTCATATCAATATTTGAGATCCATATCATAACTATAAAATGGATGAAGTGGTCTTAAATCCATGAAAAGGGGTATATTCTATTAATCTTTCCATGACTTGGGTGACAAAAATAATGTTAATTTTCCATATCTCTTATACCATTTTCTTTAATAAATATAGATATTACATGGGGGATATCTCAGTCTAAAAGAATTCCCACATAATATATATTTCTCTGGGGGTTATACTATCCACCAAAATAGGGGTTCAATGTATATTCTGGCACATGATTTAAAGCAACATAGGATGTCAGTAATTATATGGACTTATCATACAATAGGTATCTCCACCAATAGACAAGAAACACTTCTAGAAACGAAGTATGTTATTTGATGAATCCTCATTAGGAGTGTCTAGAAGAAATGATTTGGGATAAAGGATCCACTAGAATCTCAATGACTCAAAGAAAGTATAAAACAATGATAGAGGGTCACTCTCTCGTATCAATTAGAACTGTAACTAATGTAGATAAGTTATGGGTCATAAAAATATCACTTTTAGACCTTAATGTCATAATTATCCACTAACTAAAAATATACTTCCACTTTATCTACTATTTTCCCATAACTAGTTTTCTCATTTGTAAAATTAATGCCACCAATATAACATCGAACATATAATTCAAAAGAAATCATCCATAACACCTCGACACTATCTAATTTTTTTTACTTACTTTCCCTCAATGATTTAAATCACATCACAAGATAATGTGTTGTGGTGGGGTAAGAATACATATTTCTTTTATGATAAATTCCACAAAACTCATTACCAATTATTGGATCCATCAACACAATGTATTTTATAAAAGGAGTCTAGATATCATTACCACCCTCTCAACACGAGGGGACCTATACGAGGCTAAAAACACAATCCATTTCCCCTAACTAAACCATGGTCGTGTGAGGGGATACCAAAAAGTACCCCACATAGATTAGATGTACATTTATATCAAAAAAAGGTCACCTCATTATGGATTTATATGACTAAACCATACTAGCATCGTGTTTCCACATAATGTGAAATAGATTCAAGCACAATAATTTGATTGATTCTGACCTAAACATAGAATTATCAGAGCCACTACCTAGAGAAAATAATATTCTACCTCAGGGCCTAGGTCACCAAAAAATATATATCTTTATATCTAGAACTATTTCCCTATACTAACCCATTGCACACGATCATATAATCCTATTGAAGCGTAACACCTCGAGGTTTTTTTAATATTTTTGAAATTAATTTATAATTTTTTAATTTTTTTCATTTCAAAAAACAATGAATATATTTTACTTTTAAAAATTTATATATTGGGGTTTTATTATATGAAATAATGACTTTAATTTCTGACTTGTGTAACACACAAGACTGAGGTTTTTTGAACAATTGTATTTAATTAAAATATGATGATTTAATATAATAAGATAAAACATTAATGTTAAATAAAACGTTTTCGAATAGTTTTAACTGATATATTAAAATATTTTTTTTAGAGAATAAAAAATGAATTCATAGGTTACTAATTAATTATAAATTAAAATGAGAAATGATTTAATATAAATGGAAATATTATTATGGTCACAATGCTATTTTACCATAATAAATTAAATTTTCATTTGTGTCTAGAAATGAAATAAGTAAAATATTCCATTCACATGGAACAAACTTGTTGAATGAAACTTGATACACTGACTTGGATTATGACTTGGCATACATTACATGCAACACTGACTTGGCGTACGATGCATGCAATATTGAGTTTCTATGAAACTTATTTTTTATATAATTATTTAAATGAGATATTTAAAACATATCTATTAAAAATAGTTATACTAAACATAATATTTACATTTCATATATTTTTTAAAATTTTTTATAAAGAGAATAAATATATAAATGATTGATTTGATTTTCAATATAGTCATTTTATGTTAAAAATATTATTTTTTTGAATGAACTACTTTTAATAATTAAACTAAATTTAGGAAGATTTGTAAAAATAGTTTATAATATAAAAATAATTTTTTAATTCAAAAAATTGAAATTATCTTATAGTGAATTATTGGGATTTTTTTACAAACAAAATTTTTTGATGAATAGTTAAAAATACAAATTTTTAGTTAAAAATATTCTTTTTGTTTAATTAATTATTAATGATAAATATATTATAATTTTTTATCATAAAATTTTATAAATATTACATATATTAATAAAATTTAATGAATTATAATCAATTTCACTTTCATAATCAATACCAAATCAAAACCCGCATTTTAACATTTTTTCTACTTTATAAACCCATTATTTTGTCCCGTCAGTAGTATTAGAATTAATTATAATTTTTCTGATTCTATAAATTTAATTTTGAAAAAACAAAATAAACTATTGTATTTAGTATAATATATATAGTCTAATAAGACCATCTTATTTTTGGACCAAAATTATTAGCAAAAGGGAATAAAATTAATCACATAGATTAATGTCATCTCAAGCTTAATTAGAGACTAAACATTGACATTAAGGTCCTAAATGATATATCAACATTTATAACACCAATTAGATATCCATAGTTCTTCCAAACACCTTCAATTATTTAGTTTTTTTTTATATGAATTTTTTTAAGTAAACAATTTTTTTACTTTAGAAACCCGTTATTTTGTCCCGTCAGTAGTATTGGAATTAATTATAATTTTTCTGCTTTTATAATTTGAATTTTTAAAAAAGAAAATAAACTATTTTATTTATTATAATTTTTATAGTCTAATAAGACCATGTTATTTTTGGACCAAAATTTTTAGCAAAAGGGAATAAAATTAATCACATCGATCAAGGTCATCTCAAGCTTAATTAAAGACTAAAAATTGACATTAAGGTCCAAAATGATATATAAACATTTATAACACCAATTAGAAATCCATAGATCTTCTAAACACCTTACATTATTTAGTTTTTTTGTTTTATATGAATTTTTTTAAGTAATAACATCAATACAGATAACATGATCTAAAAATTCCAAGTGAGTCCTTTTCGTTCCCTATAAAAATTCACCACCAATCCCACTTCCTCACAGATCTCCATCCTCTTATGTTTGGCCAAGCCCTATCCAATATACTTTTCAGAAATCATCCCTTCCTCGAATTATCCTTCTATTTAGATGAAGTAAGTTCAAGGAATACTTTTGGCACAAACCAAAACGAGGTACCCTGTTAAGAAGTAACGTCTTCTCTCAAGTCTTTTTTTTATTTTCCTTATCTAACCCCTAAAAATATATTTATTCTATGATTATATAACAATAATTGTATCATTAATACACTAATATGTTTTTATGTTATTTTTTCGGACCAACACATACACAAACCACCATCCAATATGTAATAGACATGTTTTTCTTGTGTAAGGTGAACTACAACATCATGAAATGATGATTGTTAATTTTATTTCATTACCACCTATCATGGGAAAAATTATGATGGAATATCTATTTATATATGTTATATATTATATTTATACTGACTTTATTATTCTTTAATTTTTATTTTGAACATTCCTTTATGCTTTTCATCATCTGTACATATGATAATTTAATTTGAGGATGTGAGGACTACCACCCCAAGAAAGAAATATGATTCATTAATACACCACCTTTATTGTATTAAAGATGGTTTTAGTGAATATATAAGATATATATGATATAATAAATCGAATTCAAAAATTATGTATATCTATATATATATGTACATTTATGTGTTTTACATTGTTTCTCTCATGATGATTATTAAACGGAAAGAGTGTTCATGCATATGTACGTCCTACCATCACTGGGAAGGATGTATTCCATTTCATTATTAAGTAATATATAGATTATCATAACAAAAATATACTTTATATAAATGATATTTAGAGCATGCTTCACATTTTGGAATCATTATATAAGTATAAGGTCCATCAATATAACAAATCAAGACACATATGAAAAACCAAGCGAATATTACCCGAAGTAGAACCTTAACATAGGATGGTAAACAATTTGGTAATATAATAGTGTAATAAAACTATTTATGGTATTATATATAAGATTATTATTTTTTAAAGTATCTATAATAAACTTGTAATAATAATATTAGAATCTTGAACGATTATGAAGTGATACAAGACATTTGGTAATGGAATATCATCTCACATTTATTTTTGTGATATACATGCCTTAATTACTACTCACATATTTTGTGTGATTCATGTAAAAAACATGATTGTTTCCCACACCACTTATAATTAATTTTAGGGGCATTAAAATTTCCATTTAATGATCTTTCTTTCAGGGATTTTATGTTTGAAAAGTTATCAAATCGGTAAAAAAAATTGTCTCAATTTTCCTTCATGGAGACTCATGTTTTGTTGACCAAAAAAATTATTGTTTGATGGGTAAATACTCCATTTAAAATGATATATCACAAATATCATAAATTTAATTATATTTTATGATTCATTTAATTTTCTATTTTTACATGGATATCATGATCTCATGTTACAATGTTATATGATTAGATTGAAACAATCTCATTTCATTTTCGATATTATTTATGTTTATACTTTCATAAATGATATATTATGATCCATACCTATGGAAAAATCATGAAATTTATTATACTGTGTATATTCAATATATAATAAATTATCATTACCATTTCACTAATCATCGGTATATAAAATAAGTATGAAATTGTTTTTAATAAATCTTGACATTACCCTCTCTTCAGCCAGAAATCTATGTACATTCGAAACCATGTTTTTGAACAAGGTTTTCCAGTTATATTCTATTAAAATCCATTGAAATGTGAATGCAAAATTTACCATTTTTCCATTTTAAAATCACTTCAAAGGAATATTATTTTTCACTTTCTAAATATGGTAATTTTATAACCTTTTACCATGAAAAGGAATTTTCTTTTTACCTTATACAACACGTATGGATTCATCTGTTTTCAGTCAATGGAAGCATTATTTTCATGTCTAAATGTTAATTTAAATAAATATTAATAAAATTTATTATCAAATAGGTGGTATTCAAAACGTTTTCATGCTCATTTTATATCTTTTCATGAAAATTGTTTTTCATTACGTTTTCAAGCAAATTTTATATGTTTTCAAGGAAAATGGTTTTCAAAATGTTTTTTTATTTTTTAGGCTTTTGAATTTTTTTTAGTGAAATTGATTTTCAAAATAGTTTCATGATTTCTATATATGTTCGAAATTTATTTTCAATGAAATGGTTTTCAAAAAAAATTCAATATTTATTTATATGTTTTCAAAGTGATTTAAAATATAATTATTTTTAAAATATTTTAATGATTATTTTAAATGTTTTCAAAGAAAAAGGTTTTCAAATTATTTCATGTATTATTCATATGTTTTCATGTAATTTAATAAAATGATTTTCAAATGGAATCATGTATTAAAAATTTTTCAAAGATTGAAAAATATTTTTCTCAAGAAATGATTCTGAAAGATATTTCATAATTATGTTCCTTATATGATGCCATATATTGATGTTACTAATGACCTTTTATGAAGTTATCTAAAGGTTATTTTCTTGTTATTTTTATGAATGGGGTACGATTAATGTAACGATATCCATGAAATGTGTTTCTTTTTCACAAGTTATATACTATTGAAACCATCTTCTATTCAAGGGTTAGGTTTATGATGAAATGAATTTGAAAATGTCATTTTCCACATGTTATGATATGATTACATTATTATAAAACCCATTTAAAATATTAGTTTATGATATGATTAATTATGACCTCTTGGAACAGGTATGTATGATTAAGTTATGAGACTGGTAGGACCCATATCTCCCTTCAATGCATTGTGTAATGATTCGTATCTCATTAATTAGACTATGATGGTATTGGGAATAAAACATGACTACTAAGTGGTCCAGGACAGTGAACCATGAAAACCAATATGGTATGATGAGTGAAATCATTCTATTAAGATGGCCAATGGAGTTAACCATGACTAGCCAAATGGTATGAGGAGTGAACTCCTGCTGCTAATATACCCACGGGAGTGAACCCTGACTACCAATATGGAATGGGGAGTGAACCCATACTATCCAGATAGTCTTGGAAGTGTGGCCTTGGCTTCTATGGAATTATTATTTTATTATTATGTGTAGACCACAATTCCAATTTTTATTGCAATTTTATGTTTTAAGGATTAGGTTCTTCATTTACTTATGATTCTAGTCTTATGAACTTCCAATATTTACGCCCAGATTCATGTATATGATATTTGATATAATGATTATGATATTCTATCTTCTTGATCATGTTCTCATACCCTTATTCTCGTGATTATGCTCACATATCTCCCTTATTTACACGTACTATTCATTTGAGCTCACCCATTTAATATGTTTCCATTCCCCTTATTATGAAGAAATTTTTTTGGTAGAAGTGATAAAGGTGGAGATATTTAATGGAGATGTTAATGTTCTTTGACCTTGATAAAATATTTGGTTTTCATGTTTCCAAAGACACTAAACTATTATGGTCCTAAGGAATGTAGTTTTGAAATGTACTAAATATACATAAAAAATGATGAAATATTCATTGACGTCTAGCCTGGGTCATTATAGTTTATATAAAAGGAATTTTTTAGTCAAAATTTATAATCTGGGACAAATAAAATTTTGTGGGATCCCTAAGTATATTTCATTGGATAATGGTAGGGATGTCTCTAAGGTTATGTATAAGGATGAGTCAATGTTGAGGAAAATTTCCATGAATTTTTGTAAAGGGTATAGTGACTGGTTTTATAGTAATACATCACTACCTGGATACTATATGTGGATACTTCGTTGGAACATATATTGGTTTGGGTAATAACTCCAATACAATGTTCCGAGCCTAATTTGGGGTAATTCGGTACTCGAAATTGGGCCTTGTTGTACATCTGGTTTGACATTCCTGGGTCATATGATTCAAAAATTCATAAAATATTCATATAAAATCATGAAGGATTTAGATATAAGTTCTTTATGAATAACCTTAGATGATTCTATTTTGGCCTTTTTTATGGAAGGTGACATGGTTTAGAAATTCCCAATGTAAATGTTTTCCTGACTATGTGGTTTTCTACTATGATAAGTAATGCTCACACTATGCTTCCGGTTTTTGTCAATTGTGGGAAATAGAATGAACTGGATTAATATTTAAAGTGATGGATTATTTTCTGATGATTAGTCATGTGTGATGATCACTCGTAGAGAATGATGTTGTTACCATGACTAATTAGTTTTCAAGGAACATGATTAACAATTCATACATTAACCAACTCTCAGAATCACAAATGAAGGGAAATTTTGTAGATCACTGGGAGTCTATGGAATTAAGTCCATGTAGGAATGATGATTTGATTTCCATTATGTGATGAGTGTAGAAGAATCACCTAATAGGCTGTCTTATGGAAACAATAATTTGTTTTGACTATGGAAAATATGGACAAAAACCATGTGAATGTAAGTGGAAATCAAATAATTCAGTTAATTAAATGGATGTAAATACTGGTCTCCCTATTTTCTAATCAAGGGTTACATGTTTTTATAGTGGAATAAATGGGAATCATTTAACTCAATGTCCCAAGAGGGAAGCTCCAAATGAAAATCATAATGGTGGTGAAAAAAATGGATACATTGCTTATGATAAAGACACTATAGATGAAATGTGAAAGGAAATTGGTATTTTCTATTTGGATTATGTAGCAATGTAAATGGTTTAAGGATGAATAAATTAGGGTTTTTATGAATATGGTTTCAAAAAATTATTAATTACGACCTATTCAAGGATTCATCGACTTATGTTTTTACTCAGTATTTACAAATTTATTTTTAATGTTTCTGATGGACTGGGCATGCAATTTAATGATAAGGTGATAATTTGATTAAGGGAATATGGCCTTAATATGTTCTTTATGATAATATAATTATATTTTTTTGGTAAAGAAATCCTGGTTATTAATAAGTAATTTGAAATATATATATTACCCTAGAACTGATTATTGAAAAATTTATATATGTCATCGAGGATGAATAATACAATGTTTTTGGATTTAGGGAATCGATCCAATATACACTAGAATTAGTATGAATGCATGATTTCCAAAATTATTTATGATAATTAAGGTTGTTACCATGATTCAAGGGAATATATGATGAGGGTATTCACATGTTTGGAATGTGACAGCCAAGTTGTACATCCTGATATATGGGGTATCAATGTTAAGATGATTTCATAATTTTATTTCAAAATATATGGATTTAAATATTTGGGAAGGCTTATAAGGTAACAAATTAATGAAAATTTTATGTTAAACATCTAGGGGGAATTTATATATTGAGAATGAAATAAAAACCATGGCTAAACGGATATTTAATGATTAACCTTATTTCATGAATTTCATTCATATTTATTTTCGAAATTCTATTATTGTGGCTTAATAAAAGTAAATCACGTGTTTTAGGTGACGAAAAATCATGTCTGGAAATGATGCAGGTCTTGAAACCATGACTGAAGGAAAATAAGGGTTACACACCTTCCACTGACATACATGATGTTTTGTTTTATATATAATTATTATTTTGATGAATAATTATTTCTGATGAAACTGTATTGTTATATTTCATGATTAGTGATTAATAAATTAATGACAATGATAATTAATAATTGTTATTGATAAATTTTAATAAATTTCATTATATTATGGGCCTTAATATATGATAAAAATGTATTTTAGTGCTTCGGGAATTAATGTTAATTTCTGGACATCTATTTCATGAAGTAACGGTTTAATAGGAAATATAAATAGCACAACCAAAGGTTGAAAATTTTGTTGTATTCTTAGTCAATAAAATAATTACTCAGTGATAGGATAACAATTTAAAAAAAAATGATTTGTCTTATAACATTAATTTTTTTAAACTGATGACCTTTTAAATCTTCCCACTATTATGACTTTGAGGACATCTAAATTTATATGATCATTCACTTTTTTCTAATTGATGACCTTTATAACTCCCTATATTTATTTACGCTTACCATGATTATCAAATCTTCACTCCCAACCTATGATTTCCTATATGGAAATATAGTAATATGTTATATTGGTAATAGTTATGGTTCCACATTTCCTATTTTAAAGGAAGAGTTAATATTAATTTGCATAATGTGGGTTTTTATAAATGAAACATTCAAGTA
Organism: Viscum album; assembly: GCA_963277665.1. NCBI lineage: Eukaryota > Viridiplantae > Streptophyta > Magnoliopsida > Santalales > Viscaceae > Viscum > Viscum album. Next base: position 77,388,282 of record OY728122.1, on the reverse strand, counting down.
TTAACCCATTGATAATCCAGATGAATTTCAAGCAAAAAATCATTTTATGGGGGGGATGTAAAGCCACAAGATTTTGAGAATATTTTTTACAAATTAATTTATTCATTTTGATATTTTTTATTTCTTGCAACACTAAAGATAATTTATTTTATTAAATCACTATATTTGGCTTACGTTATACGTGACAATGACATTCTGTGATGACTTGTGTAACACATTAGTGAGAGGATTACCGACTGAAAATATACTATAAAAATATTATTATTTAACATAATAATATAAAATATTGATGTTAAATTAGAGGTTATGAATAATATTAACTAATCTATGAAAATTTATGGTTTACACAACGTAATACGAATTCATTTTTCACCATTTAATTATAAATGAATATAAAAACCTATTGAATATAAAAGGACATATTATTATGGTCACAAAGTGGTTTTACCCTAATAAATTAAATTTTCATTTGTATCTAGAAATTCACTTATTCTAAAAAAAATTCACAAGTAACAGACTTGGAATAAATTACATGAAACTCCAACTTGGCATACAACTTGGCATACATTACACGCACCACCGACATGGCATATGATGCACACAACAATGAGTTTCCACAAAACAGTTTTTTTATAATTATATAAACTAGATTATTATAACAAATACATTAAACATTGTTATAGTAATTTTAATAAATACTTGTAAAATATTTTTTTAATATTTTATATAAATTAAAATCATTGATAAAAAAAGCTATGATTTTTTGTAAAGTCCCTTTTTGTGAAAAATATTTTTTTCTGGAACGAACTAATTTTAATAATAAAAGTAATTTTAGAAACATTTAAAATTTATTTTTCTAAATTAAAAATATTAATATAATTTAGAACATAAAAACTATCCTTTGGTAATTTTTTTTGAATATTTATTAGAAAATTCATTTTTTGATGAATTGTGGAAGACACTCCTTTTTAGTTAAAAACTACAATTTTTAATTAATTACCAATATAAAATGACATTATAAATTTTTATCAAGGTAAAATTAAAAAAACATTACGTATATTAATATAAGATAATTAATTATAATCAATTTCACTTAAAAATTGAATAATAAATCATAAAAAACTTTTAAACATTTTTTCTAAATTAAAAACATGTTATTTCATCAGGTCTACAGGATAAATATTAATCCAAATTTTTCACATTTTTTTAAATTTCATTTACAAAAAATTTATGGAATCATTTTATTTGGTATAATATTTTAATTCTAAAAAGTCAATGTTAATTTGTGACCAAAATGATTTGTAAAAGTGATTAAAATTTATCACAGTTATTAGGGACAAATTATGTTTAAATAGGCCAAAAAATATAAAATTAAGGGCCCAAATGATCTTAAAACATGTCCAAAACCCATTGTATGTCCATATTTCTTCCATAAAACATTCATTATTTAGTGTATTGTTTTTTATATCTTTTATAGGTAATAATATGTGTACACCGAACTTGTTTCTAAAAATTCTAAGTAATCCCTTTTCCTTCCCTTTAAAAGATACCACATATCCCATTTCCTCACACCTCTCACACCTCTCATGATTGGAATATACCTTCCCAATACAATTCTCAAAAATAATACCTTCCTCTTAGAATCATTCTCTTTGGATGAAGGCTATTTATGGAATTATTTTGGGAAAAACCAAAAGGAGTTACCCGATTAAGAGGTAATATCTTCTCTCAATTCCATTATTTTATTTTTCTTATCGACCCCATTTAAATATATTTATTTTATTAACATATAAAAAACTAGTATTCTCAATATATAAAGGTTTTTAAAGAATTTTGTTAACTACACTTACACACATTTCCATCTAATGGGTAATTAAGGTAATTTTCCTATTTACGACGAACTACTGCCTAATGAAATGATGATTGTTCATTTCTTCATTAACACCTATCATAGTGGTCATTATGATCGACACAATATTTAAATATGATGTATATTTTATATATAATATCTTCATTCTTCAGTAACTTTTATTTGTAAGATACCTTTATGCATTACACCTTATTTAAATATGATAATTCAGATTGATGAAGGGTTGATTATCTCCTTCTCAAAGAGATATGATTCGTTTATAAACTACATGGATTGTATTAAGGCTGTTAGTAGTGAATATATATTATATATAAGATATCATAATGATATATTAATAATGTCATATATATATATATATATGTTTGTGTGTGACTTTTACATTATTTCTCTCAACGTAACAATTAAACCAAAATAACATTCTTTTGTACGTACGACCAACCATCTCCATAAACTATGTATTCTATTTCATAATTAAATATTATATAGATTATTATAATATGAATATAATATATATTAAATATATATATATATCATGTTTTACATTCTGAAATCATGATATAAGTATAAGGACTAACAATATAACAAATTAAGACACAAATGAAAAACAAAGAAAATATTTCCCGACTTGAAACCTTATGATATGATTGTTAAAAAAGGGTAATATATGATCATAATAAAACCTTAAATGGTATTATATAAAATAATATTATTATTTAAATGATGTATAATAAACTCATATTTTTTTACAATAATCTTGTATGTGTATGAACAATGTCAAGACCCAAGGTAAGGGAATTTCATCTCACTTTTATTTCCGTTAGATAAATTCCTTAATCACCACTCACTTAGTTTGTGTGGAGTATGTAAAACCCATTAATGTATCAAATAAAAATAAAAATTAATTTTGTGTGTATTCACATATCATTTTTTTATCTTTCTTCCATCGGGTTTATGTTTCAAAAGTTATCAAATCTATGAAATGGTTTTGTCTCAATTTGACATCTTTGAGACTCATGTTTTTTATGCATTTAAATTATCTTCCAAGGTGTATATACATTCATTTTACATGATATATAATGATTATAATACTATTCATGATATTTTATGACTTACTTAATTTACTTTTCTTACATGACTAGTATGATCTCATGTTAATAAGCTATAAGAGTTTATGGAAACAATCTCATCGCATTTTCGAGATTGTTTTCAATTATGATTTATTTGACGAAATATTATAACCAATATTAAAAAAATATTTAATATTAATATCGTATATATATTATTAATATAATAATGTAGTGGAACCATTTTTATAATCATTGGTACATAATATAAATAAGAATTTTTTTTGAAGAAATTATGACATTACAAACTATTTGGTCCGAAATATGTTTTCTTTTGAAACCTTTTTTTCAAAAAAAAAATCCCAAGTATATTATAATAATATCCTATGATAATTAGAATAAAATATTTCCATTTTTTATTTTACCAATCTATTCAAAATAATATTATTATCTCTTTCCGATGAATGTTTTTTCTAACTTTTTACCTTGAAAACAAAATATTCTTTTTACCTCGTACAACATGTTTGAATTTATCCACCATTCATCCTTTGAGGATTTTTTATCATGTATAATGGAAATTTTTTTAAAGTAAAATTAAAATAATTTTCCAAATAAAGGGTCTTCAATATGATTTCATGTAAATTTTATAAGTTTGAAAAATTATTTTGAAATAATTTTTAATCGTATTTTAGCTGTTTTTATGAAAAAGTTTTATCAAAATGTTTTAAGGATTTATTTATATAATTTAAAATTATTTTTAAATAAATTTTTTTCAATACTTTTTGAAACATTTATTATAATTTTTCAATGTGTTTTCAATTAATTTTTTTTAATGTTTTGGAGATTATTTTATAAGTTTTGAAGAGAATATGTTCTCAAATTATTTGAAGCCTTATTTATATGTTTTAATGTTATTTTCTATTAAAATAATTTCCAAATGTTTTTATGTATGAAAAATACTTTCTCAAAGAATAAAGGATATTTTCCACAAGAATCATTCTTTAATGATATTTCAAAATTATTTTTCATCTAAGAAAAAATAATTGTGTGTTACTCATGCACATTTAGGAAGTGATGAAAATGTCCCATTCATATTCTTTATATGTAGGGGTAAATATGAATTTCATTTTCTTCATGAAACATTTTTCTATTTCATGGTTTATATTATTTTGAGTGCTGCTTTTTTTCACAGGTAATATTTATGGTGAAATGATTATCAAACCTGTATTTTATCATAGGTTTTGATAAAATTACATGTTCATAATACCAATATAATTTCTTGGGATATCATATTATTATTTATATTCTCATGGAACATGTTTTTAATGACTCATTGTGAGACAGGTGGTACCTATATCTCCCTCCAATGCATTTGTTAATTATTTATATCTCATGAGATAGACTGTGATGGTTTTGGGAATGATCGTTGACTACTAAGATGGCCATGTGAGTAAACCATGACTACCAAGATGGTATAAGTAGTTAACTCATTCTTTTATGATGTCCATGGGAGATAATCATGACTACCAAAATGGTATGAGGGGTGAACTCATGTTTCTATGATGTCTATGGGAGTGTACCATGAATAACAAGATTGTATGGTGAGTAAAAAAATACTACCAAGATGGTATTTGTATCAATTCATTGTCTACTATGTAAATAATATAATATTCTTATCTGTCTATTATGATTCTATGTTTTATTCTAATGTTATGATTAATGGATTTTGTTTTTTATTTGGTTATGATTGTTTTCTTTTGAACTTCTAATATTTATACAATTATTTGTGTATATGATCATTGATGTGAAATGTATGATTTTCTATTTTCTTGATCATGTTCTCATTATCTTATGCTCATGATTAGGCTTACATATCTCCCTTTTTTACCTTTACTAAGAATTGTTTCTCACATCATTATTATGTTTTCATTCCCTTGGTTATGAAGAAAGGTTTTAGGTATATTTTCTAAAGGTGGAGATCATTATGGTAGGTGGTGAAGATCTTTTAATAAGATATAAGATTTGGTTTTCATGTTTCCAAGGACACTAAAATATTATGGATCTTAGGTATGCTTTTTTTAATGTAATGAATATACAATTAAAATTATATAATATCCATGTATATTAAGCATGGGCAACTATATGGAGATACAAGCTACTAAAGAAGGAAACATTCAACCACCTTGACCATTAGAGGTGTTCCCTTACACTTATCATTATGTGAAACCACATCCTTGCTCACCTAGAGGGATAAAATATAGAAGATGACCCTAGACTAAGGCATAATCCATTAAATTCTCATCATCATGACATAATATTTCCTTACTGACTAGCTGTTTTTGCATATGAGTCTTGAAAAATATTAATTTGTACCATGGAGAAAGTTAATTGTTGTCATGTTTTCTCATGATGGAAATTCCATTCTAGGGATCCAATTCAATATAACTCATGTACCATTGGTTTCTCTTAAAATAGTTCATCATCATTCCGAATTCACAGATAGGTAGTCAGAGTCCAGGTGTATGGATACGTTAGTTATCAAACGAACACATGACTATGTTTCCTGATAATGAAATTGATAGACTCCAACACCAATTCCATATGTTCCAAAACCATTCCTTAGAACACATTTTTCTCCAAACCTGGTCACTATGATAAAACAACCAATGAAACCACTCTATCATGACCTGACCCACTAGAGCCCCAGCTAGACCGACAGTAAAAAGTGGGTGACACCCTAGGCATACCTTTATTGTTATTGCGGTTGGACAAAATAACTATGAAGGCATATCACATAAATATCATGCTTTATCATGAGGTTCCTCTACTCACGAACACTCAAAAATTCATGTAAAAGTGAATATAAATAAAAAATGGTTGCCTATAGAGATTAAATAATTCATGAAACAACCTCTAGGATACCTATAATAGGTGAAAAAGTTATAAAAAAGTATAATGGGATAATACATGCTTAACTAGAAATATATAGGGAAACCCAAACTAAAATAAAATATGAATTGGTATACTGGGGAGTTGTCAACTCCAAATCCCATAGTCAGACCACTAAACACAATCATCCCCACTACATAAAACTAATCTCCCCCAATACTTGATCAATAATGGTCTCTATTAATCTCTCTCTCTTCTGTATAAGAAATGAAATTTGGCGTAAAATCACATGGAGGGTGAGTAATAAATACCCATTAAGAAGCCCTAAAAGCAAAAAATATAAATACGAGATTAGTCATGGTTATCACAACCAATATTCATGAGGTTATAGGAAATACAACATCAGATATGATCAAATAAAACACATGAAAATTGATTATGGGAATCTTCATGTCGATAGTATTATATGAATGATGAGTTAACATACATCTTCCAATGTTCCATCTCTGATTCCCATCCCCACAAATAATCTCACAAGAGACTGTGTGTTGAGATTTCTCTTCCTTACTATTATGTACAATTTATGGATCACTATCTATTAGTAATGTATCAAACATAACAATAAATAATATGGAGGCCCCACACCTCACCACCACATTGCATTTATAAGGTAGAATCACTCCAATGGAAGAATATTCCCCCACAAGAGCTCAATAATGGGGATTAAACACTACATATAGACGAAAAAACCCTCTAAAATTTGGAGGAGTTTCTTTAATACAAATAAAAATGATATAAGGGACCCACCTCATATAAAGGGATTGGGGACTATCAACCTCAAGAGTACCAATCTGTAAAAAGAGAACCCAAACCCTCTATGGGGGAGTTTAAACTCTACCATTATTATTAATATAGGTTAATCCCCACCTTAAATGGTAGATTAGTAAAATCCCTATGATCCCCCTTATAATCACGACTAATCGAAAATATTGTCTAAGCCCTGCTAAAAGATGCATCGTTTTTGGTACACCTCCATTCATATATCTGATTCAAAAAAAACTTCTACCAACATGATCGATGAAGAAAACTGCTTGGGATATGCTACATTTAGGCCAAACATTTTTCCTAAATAAAGAATATATGCAAGGTAGATGTTTTTTTTGATATATATAGCATGTCCATTGGGTTACACATTATGTCTTAAAAGGATAGAATCTTGAATTGTCCCATTACCATAGTTGACATGTAAGTGCCTAAGTAAACAATGTGTCATCCTAGTGAAACGACGTGTGAAACTACTAAGGGTAAAATTCACATTCCATTGATGAACATGTGATCCTTTGGATGAGTAAATATATGTCGAATATACTCAGATTTACATAGTGTTTGGGACAACCCAGGGTCCAAATGAGGTTCCCTACTCAACCCGAGTTCTCTGGTTATGTATGTGTACATGGATGATACTCTAATGTACATAAAATATTAGCCACATGAACTACATAGGTGTGTCTTTTTAAAGCATAGTCACTCCACCAATCCAATAGAACATGACTTGTGGATCCTCCAAATGTAATATAATTTTTTAGTGGAATGGAGCTCTATCTGCTGCTTGGGGGTCTATAGGGATTGTGTTCTCCTAAAGTAAAAGTTTTGTATATCAGGATTCCCAGAAACCCTTTGTATTTAAGTGTACCACCTGCATCAACTCCTTCTCCACAACTTTATCTTTTAAATCCACCATAATTTTTAGATTTTTGTTGATTTAGTATAAAATGTTTCTTATATTGGTATTCCAATAATCCATGAGCTCAGAGAGAATATGGAATCATCATTTATAAAACACTGCAGGACATGGTCATTCAGAATGCCATGAAAAACCACTGAAGAGTCATCTAAACCACTTTAATAGTAGGATATTATATCCAACCATAAATTCATGCCTTTGGTGGTAATAAATTTGGATTATTATCACCCGCACATGATCATACCAGTGTCCCATTGCAAAAAATGGGGTTCAGCTAAATAGATCCATCATCGTCATCCATTATTTCCTCACAATTTATATATGAAAACATGATCCATTACTATTTTCAAAACCACAAATATTGATGAGGTCATATCATTCCCAAATGATTTAAACAATTTTCGAATTTATTTTGCCCATGTATTTATAATTAATTACAAAAAGAATGGAGGTAGGAGATGAACACAAATAAACAGTGAATTATCTATGGTCAATACGAATCTAGAAAATGATCATAAATTGGAGAAAATATTATTGGGATAGTCACAGGAACAAAAAACATATAATTAGAATTTATATAATGATTAAATTATCTTGATCATGTAAATAACTAATACCAAAATTATGATGTTTCACAATAAGAGTTGACTAATCAAATCAATTGGAAAAAATATATAAATAATGTGTTGTGCCAATAGAATGGATCGATATTTTGTGATGATCATTCCCAATAGTGATGAAGACATAGATCTCACTATGTTCTTCTTACATCTAAAAAACCCCTCTGATCATTCATTTTCAATAGACATTCTTCATCCACAAATTCCATAGAATATCTCTTCTACTCCTCTTTAATATCTCAATGTTATGAAAATAACCATACATATTTACCATAACTGTGATTATAAAGTGCATAGGGTTAGGTAAAAAATATAATAAATTAAAATAAATTAATATTTAATTTACTTATCACATCCACCATTGGATGCTTTCCATGTAACATCTGACACTAACTAACTTAATGTCACACCAATTGTAAATTGTATGGTCAATAAAAAATATTATTAGATTTCTCATCTAAGGATTTAGACATTGTTAAATCCAATTATACTCAAAAATGTATGTCTTTTTTATTTAATATATATTATTTTTGTAATATATTAACTGTTGGTCCCTTATATGACAAAAAAAAGTAGAAACTCTCTCATATAATATATATATATTTAATGGACCGTCCCAATGATGCCAAATTCCTGCAAAATCACCCAAATGTTTTAACATGGAAAAATATCGTTTATGAAAACATTCATGGCACTACATAGGAGTTATATAATGATCATCCACCTCTATAGAAACATAATCTCACATAACACAGGTGTTTCTTTTCCATATCCATCCACAATTTTCAACCCCCTCTATTTTGGATTAATCATATACCCTACCTAAAAATATAATCTAACAAAATATAAAATATACTCTTATGTAGTCCACATAGAATCACAATTCACTATAATACAATATGACCCTCATCGAATACTGTAATTTCAGCGTGATCTTGATGCCAACTTCTCAAAATTGGCCCTTGATCCCCCACCAAAAAATAAAACTATCCAAAACACCATGATTCATGTAATTAAGAAAACATTAAATCAAAATCATTACTTTTATATATTTTGGGTGTTACATATTGTTTACTAGTTTAGTGACGGTGGAGTTGATTTAGATTATGAATGAGAAATTCTGTATTTTTTAATTTTCTATTTATCATATTTGATAAATTTATTATACCATATGTGGTAAAAAAACTCATCATTTATTGGAAGCCTCTATTATAGGGTGAGACTCACCAAATTTATGTAACAATACATCTTATGACCAAGTCTCCCATGTTTAGGTAATTACAACTGAACATCTAATAAATTATGTTACCATGACATAAAAAAATTATATCATTTTATCTTGATATAGGTGACTACATCCATGGAATGGCTAGATAACATCATGATTAAAAATTTAATAAACATTATCATGTTCAATTGAAGGAGATGTGTATTATTCCATAGTAAACACAATTTAGTGTAAATTATATCACAAAAAATCGTGTTTCCCCGCATATATTCAATGATAAATGTAAAATTGTATAATGAAAATATATTTTAGATAATGAATTTATCATAATAAAAATATGAATATCTTCTTTTATTGGTTTGAATTATTTTTCCCAACTTTAATTCAAGAGAACACTTTTTTAGGAAGACATTATCCTCATTCTTTATGAGACTCAATTGACTATGGAATCAACATTACTATGTGAATATACTTTGATATTAACATCATCTCTTATTAATACTTATTTAATTTCTATTCCATCACTAAACATTATTATTTCCCACTCATTTAAAAAATATAGAAAATTTCCCACTCCTAAAAAAATAAAAATAAAAAATTTCTTTATTGGAAATTTATTTTCTTCTAACATATTTAGTTAAATTTACAATTATAAAAATATTATGTATTATATATGTTCTAAAGTGAAACATAACAATAATTAATTCATTTTTTATGTCTATTTTATCATACTAATGAATATTTAAATATAATAATCTAATAGACACATAAAAACACCAACATATGTCATATATTAATGTATATTTGTGTGAACACGCTATAAAATAAGTAGAATGAAATTATATGGATTATGAAAACAAATTGGAATATATAATACATTATATATTTCATTTAGTACCTAATAATGGATAATAAGAACATATTTTAAATATGTATATTATACAACTACTATCAAAAAACTGGGTTACATGTCTGTTATGGATTCCATTCTGAGGCACGTTGAATAATTTGATGGGGTTTTTTATATTTTTCAATATATTTTATTAAATTAGTTTCATAATTTTTAGGGTGAATAATATAATATTATGTTAATGAAAAATGTGGAAAATTGAATCTTGTGGTAAGAAACTCACCCTACTAGATCATTAATAGGGCTCTTTGGTATCCTTGTGAGCTCAACTGTAGTTCAATAACTTCTTATTTACATTAGATTCTTGATCAAATACAACCAATAGTATGAATTTTTATCTTTCCTAAAAAATTAAGATCATAAATGGAATTTATATATATTTATTATAAAAAATATTATTATGTCTTTCACATCACATTCACATGAAAAGATAGGGGAACCCCACTCCATGTTTTATTCTTATTCCTTATTTTATCTCCATGATATAATTTCTTCACATTAAAATTATTTTTTTTATATATGGAAATAAAATAGTAGTTACGAGGTAATGAAAATTCCTAAAAATATTATTCCACATTCAAACAAATTCTTTGTTTGGGTTTATAAAATTATGGAGTTTGGGTCTTCTTTTTATGAAACGTTCGTTGAGATTTATTACTGATAAACTATTATAGGTGACCTTAAGTCTTCAAATTTCATTATTAATTCCTTTTATCATGTGAATTATCACTGAATTTTGAGGGTTATAGAACAATCTATACACCAAGGATTTTTAAGATACACGGTGAACTATGAAATTAAAAAAATGAATCCTATATAATTTCTACTCAAACAGTGATTGAAATTTTATGGTTTTACAATATTTAATATAATATAATAATAATAATATATTTATTTATTTATTTATGGCTAAAATAAATATTAAATGAAAATTATTAATGGGATTTCATAGATTAATGACATTATAAATGGAAAATTATGCTATGTAATTTGATATGATTTATTAATATTAATTTCTTTCTAAATAATATTTATTTATTTTTTAAATGATTTTTTTGGAATTATATACTTTGAAATGCAGTGATATGATGAGTTATCAATTAAATTATGACACTTTCATTTTTACATTTAATAATATGATAAATATTTTATTATATAAAAATTATTTGTTATTGTGAAAGGATGATTTGATTTTCCTAGGAATATAAATTTTGATTTTTTTAAACATGGTATGATGTATTAATGTTTTTGTGTGTGTTTGGTAAAATTTATATTATTAAAACATAATTTTTATTTATTATCTATATTATTTTATGAATAACCAATGAATATATTTTTTACCTTTCTAATTTATGATTGATATAATTTTTATAAGGTCACTATATATTAATATAATGATAATATTATAAATTAGAATGGATAATATGGTATGGATATTGTAGAATTTTGGATAATGTGAAGACATGAATAAGTTATAAAAAAAACTCAATATTTTTTTATTGGGATAAGTTTACATTACATGGAATCTATGGAATTTTACTAAGTGAAAAATAATTAACTATAATATATATGGTTTCCCATAATGGGCTTGAAATTTTTATATACTGGGAAGACTCCCAAAAAGGAAAAACTACATGAAGACTCTATATGATATTCCTAATAGGACATATTATTCTAATACTATGAGATAAGTTATCAAAAATAATTTTTTACTAATATTTGTTGTGGATAAGACTAATAGTGTGGGAAATACTTATTCTCTATGATGATTCTCAAGGACAAAACATATGACTACTCAGAATCTAGAAGACATATTTAGAGGATAATTATCTATATGTATTAAAAAGGTTGTGTCTTAAGAGTATATATGACATGAATAGTTATTGTACATTAATGGTTACGTATGGGGTATGTAAATGATGTAATACATTATACTGAATTGATTTGTGAATTATTTTTTATTTCAAAATGGTATGGGTAGGAGTTTGTTTTTATTTATTACTCTATCAATGGAGTGTGTGTTACTGTGTATTATATGATATGTCTTGATGAATTTAATTTATATTTTTAATCTAATTATTATATCATCAATAAAAACTACCATATATATATATATTTATTTACTACATTAGGTTGTGTATGTTCAGGTGGTGATATCCTTCATATTCTATTGTAATCACACCAAATATGTACAACATCCAGTGTTTTTATATAGAAACCATGTTTATAATGTTTTATTAATGGTAAGGTGGTGAAGGTATGAAAATGTTGACACAATTCCAGGGTGATGTTAATGTTAGGGGATATAGAGAGAAAATGAGGTCAAGTGTCTTAGGGGTAATCATAGAGATTTTCCTATTTTATATTCATTTTATATATGATAAACATTGAGTAGATCTTTATTATTTGTATGAAATGATTTACATGACATGTGTATGAGTCTCATTTATTATGGGGAGTTTTTATACTTTTCTATCCATTAATTGGAAATAAGGGTATCATTTGGTTATTGTTTCATGATGTCATCCATGGAACAAGTATATTATGTGATATGTTGGGATGTAGTTATTGGTTTCTTTAATTATTTTATTTTATTTTTTTTATTAATGAATTTATTTGAACATAACTAAATTCAAACTAATTTCATGGTTAGTGATGGTCTTGTGACCATCCCTCAATGATTTCTATATGTAATTGAGGCCAAGTGGTGGAAATAATTCAGAAATAGTATAGACGCCGAGAAGCGCTCCAGGGCAGAAGAATGTTCGGGTGCGACAAAGAGAAGCCATATTTGGAACCGGAGATCCATTCCAGGGATCCAGGAGGGGAGGCGTGAAAAAAATAATTAGTTGCGTGAAAAAATATACCCCGCACAAAAAACTCCAGGTTTCGTGAGAGTTTTCATGAGGGCATGAAAGGTTTTTGCGTCACTGCACCGCACGGTTGGTTTACATGATGTCGATGCCCCGGCATGTTATATTTTTCACCGTCTTGTTTTTCACGTGGACCCCCGATCCTGGGCACCTATAAATAGATGTCCACCCCTTCATCTTCAGCCTGTAGAATCTGAACTATCTCCCCTGCGTGAAATTTACCTCTCATGTGTAAAAAAGATGACTTTAAAGTATTCAATTTTCCACACCAGGTCACCTGGGGGACTTCCTTTTCATGAGACCCCATTGGTTTGATCTTATTTTAAGTCCCATTGAGCCCCTTCCTTTATGCACAATTCCTTCCAATTGCACACAATCAGTTATTCGGCATGCTATTCATTTTTTTCACTATTCCATCTTTTTTTTGCACGCGCAATTCCTTTTTCACGTCGGCCAGTCCTTTTGCATTCCCGCTGACCAATAGCAAACCGCACCCATCCTTTTTTGCGCCCAACACTCAATAATGCGTCAGCACAGCCTTTTGTGTACCCGTTGCTCATTTTTATGCATGCATGATGTCTCTCTTACGGTCATCATTACCGGGCACCTCCTATGCCTAAAACACTTCTACAACATACTCTTTTCTCGCACGACCCTCATGGTTCATACGAAGTAACTTCAATGTCCCTTGGATGATACTGCCCATTGAATTTATTTCCCTCATGCTTCTACGCATAGGCAGATTAATGGTTATTGCTTCTTCGCATAGCCGCGCTAACGTGGACACCCGATGGTTCGCTCCATGAAACCCCCAAGCCACGACATTGCTTGCCCCCTCTCTGCACCAAGGATAGAGGCTAATGGTTATGTATGTCCTAGGGGTGTGGAGTTAACCCACCTCATCTGAGCTGTAGGACATTAAACTACCAAGAAACATAATCCTCAGCACACGAAATTAAACTGTGGCCTCTCCCCATGCCTCGCACACAGGGTGCCCCCTCCTTGGAAACTGTCCATGCCCACTGGTCTCCACGAGGATGAGATCTTCCCTCACATTGGATGATATCCTCCTTATCAGAGTGGTGTTTTTCCAAGGGGAGAGGGAAACCATCTTAGTGTAAGCCCCTATCATTTCTTGCATGAGGTAGCGTCTCTGCTCCTCCTTTATTCTTCGATCCCAAGGACCAGGGGAGATGAAATGGACACTGGGCACCTCCCTTATTCCTTCAAAAATCCCTCTCCCATTGGGATTTGTCTCCACCAAGACTCCCTCCTGGAGTAAGTCCCCACCCCTTCAGACTACTAACCACGCATAAGCCCCTGTTTCATTTTTGGGCTGCTAACTGCGTGTAAGCCCCACTCCCCTTCCCACGGATTCACCTTTCACGATGTGATCCTCAGGTTTCTACTATCTCTTGTTTCTCACAATGATCATGACTCACATGGGCTTAGAGTAAAAAATGACTATGACATCTACCTTGTGTCGCATCAGAGCGTATGCCCCAAAATCCAATCTGAACTATGAGGTCTTTGATCATTGCCAAGGCAAGTTATATAAGAAGACACTACATGGTTCAATCCCACCACCAATGGGACCCTAGGTCCTCCTTCACGTTAGTACATGCCCCATCCTGATCTATGTGTTCTTTGATCCTTTCAAAGTCATGGTATGTAGGAAGCCTCCCTGAGGTTCAATCCCACCATCCACCTGGACCCCAGGTCCTTATTCACATCAGTTCACCGACTCCTACCTCATCCTGGGTAGCCTAGTGTTTAGTCCTCATACCCCCTCATGAACTACATGAACTTTGATCCATGATAAGGCAAGGTACGTAGAAAGCCTCCCAAAGGTTCAAGCCCACCAGCACCTAGTTGTTCTAACCCCATTCACGTCGGTTCACCAAAACCATGAACTATGAGGTCTTTGATCCTTGCCAAGGAAGGGTATGTAGGAAGCCTCCACAAGGTTCATTCCCAACAACCTTTGGACCCCAGGTTCTCTTTTATCTCAGTCTACCGACACCCTGGGTCGCCTTAGAGCGTAAGCCCTAAATTCCCCATATTCTGAACAACATAGTCTCTGATCCTTGCCAGGGCAGGGTGTGTAGGAAGCCTCCCAGAGGTTCAAGCCTGACACCTAGCAGTTCTGACCCATTTCACGTCGGTCTACCCCTGTCCTGCATGACGTTAAACTATGGGCCTCAGTCAGCATTAAGCCATTGCGACGTCATCCAGCGGTAAGCCGTTGCGACCTCATCTAGGTGTGAGACATTGTGACCCTATCCAGCGGTAAGCCGTTGGGACCTTTTCTAGCAGTAATCCATTGTAACCCCATCCAATAGCATGTCGTTGGACACCAATCGACGGTAAGCCATTGTCAGATGAACTACGTGGACTTTGATTCCCTGACATGGGGATATGTAAGGATCCTATTCGAGGCTCAAGACCAAAACCATCGTCATCCTCATGACGATCCCATACCATTCACCATCCCCTTCACATAACCTTCCATCATACATCCTGATCCTTACCCGGTCCTCCATATATTGGTGGGATATTGCCACCCCATTTCCAGTTCCATTTAACAACATTCAGGAAGCCACCCACATGTTGGCCCCAATATCGGCATTCCCTCCATGGGGTTCCTCCATCTGATCCACTATAGTCAGTGTTCATATCTGTCCGACCTATCTCCACTAGACGTTAAACATTCAGAATACCCTGTTTTAAACATGGGAATTTGAGTAAAACCGTAGATACATACCCATGGAATATGATTCCCCGTGTTTGATGCAGGATTCCTTGGGCTTCTGTGACCTCAAGATGTCCTATAATAAGGGATAGAATATAGACACGCCAATCCCCCAGCCTCAAGAAACGCCACTGATTCCCAACTTGACTACTCCCATGACCGAAGGTTGCTGCCCAGACTAGACCCCTTGAAATGTCCCGACAGAAGTATTTTAATTAACTAGTGTCCATAAAGATATGGCTCTAAGAAGAGTCTCATGAACAACATATTAAATCTATGAGGGAGACCCGGACTAGGTGATGAATTCGGAGGAGGAATCCATGGAAGGAAGAACTGACATCCCATCATCCCATTTCGATCAAGGTGAAAACGTCCCTGAACAAGGAGTGGATGCCACCCTTCTTTGGGAAGTGGGAATACGGGGCAATAGACAGCGCCACCACCCCCCCCCCCCCAAAAGGGACAGACATGCGCGCCCTGGAGAATTCATCAGAAATAGAAATGGGGAACTTGATGTTATGTTCTTCTCTTCAATATGGAGATTAGTAGCGCTTGGGGCATCAATAGATTGATTTGTCGCTGGAGCCAGTTATCTGGTGTCAGGTCCCTCCAAGCAAACAGTAGGCCTAGGGTGAAACTCACCAGATGTTGGGGATGTAGAATGTTGGACATCCTGTTCTGTGACACGGTAAGTGTGGATTGCTCTTACCAGCCATGGAATACTGGATGGAGTTGGGGCATTTGTCGTCAGTTCCTTTTTCATGCAACACTGATGACTTAATCTCGATGCATTTCGTGAATCATGTTGCTACCTTAGGGATGCGATCACCACCTACCCATCTACGTAAGGTCAGGGGCAGCGCCAACACAGCCTCTCCCTGTGGATTCACCACTTCCGCGACGGCCTCTGCGTCTACAACCATGGGGTGCCCATGCCCCCTCTCCCTGACCTAGGCAATTCAACGGAGGGGAATCAACAACCTTGTAGGTCATTACGAAGTTTAGGGAATCATAACTATGTGGGATATGGCCTGCCTAGACCTAAAGGTATCCGTGCCTCGCCACCGACACCGCCCCTGAGGGTAGCGCAGGGAGCCATTGATCACCACCCCAACAAACAACCACTTCACGAGCCTATCCCCGAAGCGCTTTGATGACTCCCTGCCTTATGCTGACGAGGTAGGTGATGTCTGGCCTAGCCTGGTCAGAGTCCCATTCCAGGGCCTCCCAGCATGGGCTCCCACCCAGCCACACCAACGCCGCTGCCTAGTATTGCTGGAAGAAGAGCAGGTAAGCTACGTACCTGAACCACTAGCATCAGTTCAGCCAACCTGACACCAGCGTCGAGTGCAAGATGAGGAGAACGAACGACAAAGGGCATGAACATCGGCAACAACCATGGCCCGAGCCACCACCATCACATATCATCATGTCCCTGCATACACTGATCTAGGGAACATATACGCCCGGCTTGGATCAAGACCCCAACCTCCCCATGGGCAGGCTGGGTCGAATCTCGTGGCCACTGGCACAAACAGTGGCCGCCGCGAACCAACCCATTGTGATGACACCCAGTACAGAGGTCCTCCCCATACCCCCACCACAGAAAGTGGGGGCCTTCCCCGCTTTGAGGCTCGGAATGTAGGTACACACCATGCCACCCCCAATTCGGAAGAAGGCCTTCCCCGTAGAAGTGATGCTAATCAGAGAAGCATCTCTCGTGCTCATTATACTTGGTATAATGTCATTTCTCCAACCCCCGACCCCCAGCATAGGGACATTGTACATTAGGTATATCATCAAAGTGGGATCCTCCCCATGTCCTCCCACCATTTGGTGAAGGTCCTCCTCAAATCGGCATCCGGAGTGGTGAAGGCTAGACTCGCTCCACTCGTACCCAGCAAGGGGGTCCTGCCCGTGTTCAGCTAGACCAGTACAAGGACCCTCCACAAAATGAGGTCACCAGGGAAAGAAAGCATGGAGGTACCCCCCATGTTTATTTTAGTTCAACTAGAGGACTTTCCCCCTCTAGCGCTACCCATAGAGGTCCTCCCCATGTCCCCTTTGACATTTTTCTTGGTTCTCCTCGCACCCTGGGTTTCTCGGGTGGAAACCCTCTCCGCCCCAGCAGTAGTGCATCCGAAGGACCCCGTGTCAAACATCTTTTAGGCCTAGGGGATCCACCCAGGGGAAGGAAGTTGGGTCCTAACCTCCAAATCATGAATTCTGGGATGGATCAGATAGAGATCAGAACAGTAGGCTTCTCAAACTCTGAAGCGGAGTACAACTCAGCTCGGGAACCATCCCCTTGCTTATCCGAGTCAAGGGTTGGGGCATGGACGAGGTGCGTCTGCCTAGTGCTCCAGGAATGTGAGGTTCATATGATTCCCACCTCCCTCCATAGGTATATCTAGGAGGATTAAAATCTGGCAACCCCGTAGCTTACGGTCATGCAATCACCACCATCATCACTGGAAGTGCTCTCTAACTCCACAAGTGATCATGGAGAGCTATTTTGAGGACCAAGGGAAGGCGAGATGCATCGCGGCCTATCACAAATAGCCCTAGCCCCAGAGCCATGAATGGCAGCCATCATCCCATCTTATCGCGATGTAGTGGCCATGTCGCTACACTCTATGGAGAACAGTCCCGAGATTCGGCGACAAATCAGCACACTCAGCATACTCTCGACCAGCCAGCATGCCGTCCCAATGGTCTACCTTAGTACCGCTACCAGTTCCATAGCCACCCATGGTTGATGAGTGGGGATATCAAGGTTCATATCCTAAATCTGAGTTGAGGATCATCTGGACCATCCTCACTGCGGACAACTTCCATGAGAAGTTCAATCCCAAAACAACACCAAATTTCGGCATACTAGATTCCCCCACCCCGAAGGAAGTTGATTGTGTCTGCTACACCCTCTGGGTGACTCTATTTAGTATTTCTCATCAGAGAGTGGTTTACCCAAGAGCCATGTTCATTTTGGAGTCATCAGTGAGTAGTTTCGTCTAGTCTGTCTGGCTACACTCCCTCGGGCCCAGCGCCCCGAATCACCAGGACGTGGTGAGGCCCTCTATGAGAAATTTATTCAGAGTATCAAAGTACTCCGAAAAATTATCAGGGAGGCTACCACCACATGCATATCTGTGGCTGGGGGTTGTATTCTTCCCTCCTATTCAGTCCTATTTGGTGGCAGCCCAACTCGAATTGTGATATTGAAGACGTGCCCCCAGGAATGGTCATAGTCAACATGGCCGACATAGTGGACGAGAAGGATGATCTGGAGCTTCTCAATGGAGACTTACCCCCTGAGGGTGTGCCAACACTGTTGGACCCATAGTGGTGGATTACTTGTCAGCATAGAAACCTCTTAGGTATCCCTACGCCCACCGAGGCATTAGTACATGGCAGGAATTCTGGTAAGGGAAAAGAGTACGTATGTGGTGCCAAACAATCTGACTCATCTGCCTCAGTGGAAAAGATAGAGGAGGACCCTGAGAAGGCCACATTTCTCTAGAAACTTGATAATAATAACAAGTTGGTTAATGGACTTTTGGATGAATGCATCAGAGTGACGACCTGACTACAACAATACTAGGCCAGTACAGTAGGGGCAAGAACAACTACCCCTCGGTTAGCTGCCCCCAGGAATCCCAGATCATGCCGCTCATGCAGATAGGGATGAAGCCGGAGCTCACAACAAGAGGGAATGGTATGTCTCTCCAAACCCTCCTGAAAGACGTGGAAATCCACAGAATCCCACTGGGGCTCCCCCGACACCCCCAAGGGTCACTCCACCAGTCGCTCCATGAGACACTTAGCCTATTTACCATTTTAAAGAACCTTCCATCATGCTCATAGTTAGGGATACCCATCAAAATAGGTACCCCCTCCCAGATGATCTTATGGTGGTGCTCATAGCCCTCCATGAGGTATTGGAAATGCGGCATGTGGAAATCCCAACTGATGGGGCTGGGAATCGTCTGGTACATCCATCTCCCCGTCAAATCCGTAACCAGCTGGGAGGACCTTCGCTTGTAATTCTTCTACCAGTTCAGTTCCACCACCTGGTAAAAGTGCATCGCAGACCCATTCTAGTGCATACAAAGGCACGATGAGCGAGTTCCAAACATTATCACCCAGTGGAAGGGGCTCACATAATCCATTGACATGCCACTAACTCAGGAGCAACTACTAACGATGTGAGTAGGGAATATCAAGAAAAAACTAGTTCCCTCCCTGATCACCTGGAACTACCCTGGAGGATTCCAACACATATCCAAAAAGGCCCCGCACACGGAGGAAGCCCTGCAACAGGCCATCACGAAACATCTGTTTCCCCTATAATCCCAGCGAGGAGGGATGCCTGAGACGAGCCCTCCACAGTGGCCCAAATAGAAGCCCATAGGCAACTAGAATATGTTCCAGTGATACTATCCCCATAGCCTCGTAGAGGTCCTTCACCTCAGGTGTAGCCTCCGGCTCAGCAGCGTTTGCCTCAAAATCCACATGTGCCTCCGTGGAAGGTGTCGCCACCACCTAGGCCAGACAATCGGGGTACGCCTCCTCGATAGGCCCCTCAAGCACTTCGCTAGGGCCAGGATCCATAGGACCACTTCCTGGACAGGAGAAACCGGACATACGCGTTCAATGGGAATCAGGTCCATGGTTACATCCATAGCACCTTAGAGAAGGGGATTGTACACTTGCCTGAGTGCTGAAGGCCGGAAGAGGCGAATCTCACTGATCGCCCCAATTACAACCCCTATCATCAAATTCTGTGGAACACATTCAAGAAGTGATATGATATTAAAGACTGGCTCCAAGACCAAGTCGATAACAACATATTCAGGTTGAGACCAGCCCCGGCACAAGTGCCAGGTGTCTTTGTAAGGCCAGACAATAGTAGCGACAACGGAGGCGAGTGGAAGCAGGTTTCCATCCGCAGGTCCTTGAATTATGATGTCTGGATGGCTCGCAAAATGGTTTCTCATGCCCATGGTATCATCCAGCCACGAATGGATTAGTTGGAGCCTTTGGAACCTATGATGACCACCTCTAAATCATATTCTTAGCCGGAATCTTCCTAGGAGAGCAAGCATCGGTGACATAAGAAAAAACAGTCTGCCCCACCAATGCCATCATCATCCCACACTCTCAATGACTTTATGCCCCCAGAGATTGGGATCCCTTCCAGAATCTTCCTAGTGATGGATGAATCTTCAAGTGACAGTCTGTGTATGCTTCAGTTAATACCATGGAGTTGGTAAATCCCTATATGACTCCCGACGATGGGGAGAGATCGGTGAACCTCCCCAACGTCCCCAGACGATGCCAACGTCAGCGGAGTCACAGCCACATGGGTCATCGGGGCACATTAGTTGGAACCTCCAGCTAGGCTATGCATGTCACTTAGACTAGAAAACATGCCTAGTGCATAGCTCAACATGTGCGTCCTTTTCATCCGGTGTCTTCAGGCCTGCCTCTGCTACCATTTGTGTTACTCGATTAGGTAGAACCACTTTGGCCGTTCCATGACCAGATTCTCCCTTCTACAGGTCAATCTCAATTATCTGGTCCTCATCTGGTAGCTACTCTTCGGGGTTCGACTAGCGAGAAATGGGACATACCCCCCACCAGTCATCCGCCGATCGAGCCTGCAGGGCCCGCCATTCCTCCTATCACAGAGTGGCCTCCTAGAAGCAGAAGTTCAGGCCAAGCGTGTATGTATGATGTTCTTAAGCACATTTTCAATATCCCAGTGAGGCTTTCCATCCTTGAATCCCTTCACCTGTCATCAGATATGCGCGAGGATGTCACTAAGGGTTTAAGAAGCACCCTCCAGTTTGAGACGGAGGTAGTAGTTTTAGTAGTTTTTTAGGCTAAATCATTTGAGGGCGCCAAATATCCGGCCATCATTTAGTTCTCTGGAGAGGATGAAGGATCTCCCAAACAGGGGCACATCCACCCACTGTACATCACCGGCCAATTTAACATCGTGGATGTTCACCGTTGTCTCGTTGGCACCGGCTCCAGGATCAACCTTATCCCGACGTAGATGCTGCAGAAGCTAGGGTTATCCACAAATGACCTAACTCCCTCCGGTTTAAGGATCCAGGTGTATGACAGGACCGAGCAGACCCCGGTTGGTAGGATCCATTTCAAGACCCAGTTTGGCATCCTAGTATCCATTGCCGAGTCTTTGGTTGTCTCCCAAGACACCGCATACAATGCATTCATGGGCAGACCAAGGCTCCACCTGCATGCGGTGGTTCCCTCAACATATCACTAGTTCCTTCAGTACATCCTTAATGTTTGATTAGAAGTACTTTAATGTGATTCATCTCCTTTAACCTCGTATGAATCCCACTACCATGATGTCGAATATTTCAAGAGAAAGGAAAAACAATTTTAGGAGGTTGAGGTTGAACCCGTCATGATCGCAACTGACCCCTGGGTAGGTCTAGATGACGCCTACGTCTTCCCGATCCATTGATTAGAGACCCCAACCCCTGATATGGGGCAATGCTTTGTTGTCTCTGGTACAAGGGGAAAGTATATTCCCAAGTCCATGTGATGGCATAAAATCACCTCGTACTCCTACACAAACCAGGCTCAAGTGATCCTGGAATCTCCTACCCCCATACGATATCGAGATGTCCTCCCGATTGCAATGGAAGTACGTCATACGTGTCTGTTTCTCCGGGTTGGGATTAATCGGCTCATGCCGACACCCCACTATTTCATTGATATCATCAAGTGAGACCCCATGGGCCAAATATCAGATTGGATTGGATCGACTGCCTTCGTTGTTATGGTTTCAGCAGCACGTGGATCACCTGATATGTTGTCCACTACTATCCGGGTTGGTACCAGCCTCCCATCGGAATCATCCAACACGAAGGAAGCTTATTCTACTAGGAATCCCTCCTAAAAAGTGAAGAAGAGGATCTAGAGGATGATCCCCCGCATTTGAAGAATGTGTCTCTTCCACGGTCGATGAACTGGTACAGGTGAACCTTAGTGGTATGGCAGATACGAGAACCACCTTGATCAGTGCTGCCATGTCCCTTGAGGAGCAGAAGCGGTACATAGATTTCATGAAGAAGCATCTTGATGTATTTTCCTAGGGTTAAAACCAGATGCCAGGACTAGATCCTTAGTTAGCCTTCTACCGCCTTGGTATCCCGAAAAATCATCACAGGTTCAAGTAAGCTCCCAGGAAGATGCACCCTCCTCACGGTGCCTTGGTCGAGGTGGATGTTGACAAGCTCATCAGAGCCAACTTCGACAAGGAGGTCCAGTAACCCATATGGCTAGCCAACATTATGCCATTCAGGAAGAATAATAGACAGATCAAAGTCTGCATTAACCTTTGAGATCTCAACCGTCACTGTCCGAAAGATGATTTTCCACTTCCAGTGACAGATTTGTTGATTAATGATACGACTAGGTTCCAATCCCTCTCCTTAATGGATGGTTACTCTGGATATAATTAGATTTGGATAGTCCCCGAGGATGAAGAGTCCCCAGCATTTAGGGATCCCCATGGTACTTTCTGTTACCAGGTTATGCCCTTCGGCCTGAAGATTGCAGGTGCCCCCTAACAGCGGGCCATGCACCTCATATTCAAGCCAATCATTAGGATATTGGTGGAATGTTATGTGGAAGATATGGTGTTGAAATCATTCCTATGCTAGGATAATCTCAAGGACCTTAAGAAATTGTTCGGCTTCCTCCGTTCCCACCACCAGAAGATGAACCAGTTGAAATACACCTTCAGGGTCATCTATGGGAATTTTCTCAGTTGTGTTGTAAGGTATCAAGGCATCAAGATAAACCTAGAGACGATCAAGGCCATCATCTAGATGCCTCCCCCGAGCAATACTAGGGAAATTCAGCATTTCCAAGCCCACTTAGCCTACATACTCCTATTCATTGTTAATCTGGCCGATAAGTATATGCCATTTTCCCAGCTCATGAAGAAAGGGTCTGCCTAAGAATGGGATGAAGAGTACCAGAACGCATTTGAGGGAATCAAGAAGTATCTTCTCTAGCCTTCGGGATTGATGCCACCCATCTTCAGAAAATAGTTGATCATGTACGTGACAACCCTAGAACAATCTCTCATCACCCTTCTCTCCCTGAAGAACAATGAGGGGATGGAAAATAGGCTATACTACCTTAGCTGCATGCTCCTCAATACGGAGACTAGATACTCCCCCATAGAGAAGAGATGCATCGCGCTAGTATTCATAGTACAGAAGTTGCGACATTACCTGCAGCACCACGAGGTACAGCTGGTGTCTCGGGTAGACCTACTGATGTAAATTCTAAACCACCCCATATTGACTGGCTATCTAGCATAGTGGGTAGTAATCCTCTAGTAGTTTGAAATCTGGTTCGTGCCTGAGAAGTATATCAAGGGACACGAATTGGCATATTTTATAGCTTCCCATCCAACACTTGTGGACCAGTCCCTGGACCTATATTTTCCCAATGAGGCAATCCTCTCTGTAGATCATGCCATCCCATGTTGGGGGAGGCACATTGATACCACCCCCCCCCCCCCCCCGGAGCCCCACCGGTAGGAAAATAAATGATCTCAGGCTCAATAGAGAAGGAATGGGTATTGTAATTATTACCTCCACACATGCCATTCTGCTGTATTCATTATTATTGTCCGAAGGCTGCACCAACAACAAGGCAAAGTATTAGGCTCTTATCACTGGCCTTGAGCTGGCCCTTGAGATATATGTGCCCCCATATACATGTGAATGGGGATTCCGAACTACTCAATAAGAATGTAAATAGTGACTATGTCGTCAGAAATCCAGATACCGTACCATTATTGGAGCGCACCCTCCAGCTAATGGCCCAGTTCCCATCTCGGCCAGATGTTACTCATGTCCCTCAATCTCAGAATGGTCGAGCTAATGCCCTGGCCGGCATGGCTACATCACTTGAAGAACCCGGGCAGGATGATCTGATTATACACATGGCACATCAGAGATTCATTTCTCCCGTTACCCCAAATGATGATGACAGCCTGCGAATAAGCCATCTTAACGCCAGATCCTCCAGGTCCGGACACCAAAGTACTTCGGATGTAGTGGTTGAAGTTACTCCCGAATGGGGCTCCATCACATTCAGAACCCAAGATGGATGATCTGATTATACCCCTGACACACTAGAGAGTCCTTACTCCTGTCACCCTAGATGATGATGACAGACTGTGAGTAATCCATTTTACCACTGGATCCTCCATGCCAGGACCCCAAGGTTATTCAGATGCAGTGTTTGAAGCGACTCTCGACTGGAGAGTCCCTTTTGTTGAGTATCTCCATAAAGGATTCCTCCAAGCTAATTGGTCCGAGGGTGAGTGAATCCGACATTGCATGCTACAGTTTTCAGTCCAGAGTGGTCCCAGTTGTGGGCAGATCCTCTACCAGCACAGGTTCGATGGAGTTCTCCTCTGTTTCATCCAAGGAGTTGAGATTTATCAAGTCATGCATCAGGTTCACGTCGGTTCCTACGGCGCTCACCAGACTAGGACGAAGATGTCCCATCAGATCGAGAGACTAGGGTACATTTAGACCTCCAGGATCCATGATTATATCGAGTTTACCAAGAGATTTTACATGTGAAAAATTCATTAAAACTTCATGCATCAGCTTCTAGAACCTCTCCACACCACCAAGTACTCTTGGCCATTCGTGGTGTCGGGAATCGATGTTGTGGGACCATACCCACCAGCGACAGCTCGCTAGTGCACGTTCATCCTAATCTGCATAGATTTCTTTTCTAAGTGGGAATAGGTAGTTCCGATCAATGAGATCATGGACCGTTCTATAGTTGACTTTGTGAGCTCCAACATCATCTACCAGTTTGGAGTTTCTCACATTTTCCTCACTAATAAAATCCCCAACTTCTGATCAACTGAGCTCAAGATATTGTATTCCAAGTACAACATATGTTCGAACCATACCTCCCTCTACCACATGTAGCTGAATGGACTGATCGAGGCATTCAACAAAACCATATCTAACATTTTTGTATAAAATGGTAGTTTAGAACAAGAAAAGTTGGCAAGACAAGCTCCCCAATGCCCTCTAGTCTTATCGAACGACGAATCTTAATTACACCCAGGTAAACCCATATTCACTGGTGTACAGAGCAGAGGACATCCTGCCCATAGAGATATAGATGCCTTCGTTACACACAACAGTCTAGGACCAGCAGGAACCAGATAAGGTAGCTAAAATTCATCTGTCTGAATTGGAAGCGCTTGACGATAATAGGCTTCGTGCCCTGCACAATCTAAAAAGGGATCAGAATAAGATATCTACGGCCTTCATCAAGAAGGTTCTCCTCCGCTATTTCCTAAAAGGCGACTTGGTATTGGCCCTCAGGGCACCAATGATCCCGGGCAGGAAACCACCCATGTTGGTGCCCAAATGGGAAGGACCTTACATTATTCACAGAGTTTACCACAATGGAGTATACTCCCTGGTGACCATGGATGGTGAGCGTATAACTCCTCCCACCAATACCAAGTTCCTCAAGAAATACTTTTCCTGAACCTACTGTTCCTGCATGACCAAAAACTGGATGGTCCCGCATGACCCTAAACTGCACGTCGGTCCAGCTTGACCTAAAATTGTCCTATCCTACACGACTTTGAAATGTGCATCATCCTGCATGATGTTAAACTGCATCTTGAGAACTATGTATGTCATGATTCCCATATAAATGGGATACGTAGGAATTCTGAAGCATTTCGTCTTAAGGCCAGCCCCCAAACTCTTCTCTTTGACTATCCCCCCTGGGTATAGTTCTCTCGGAGGGTCCTTGCACGATATGGTGTAAGATTTCTTAGCCCCACCCATGACAATATTAGTATAGTCACACCATGTGCCTTCTCCCGTTCTTCTGTCCTACTACGTCCTCAACGCATGATGTTAAATTGCATGGCCTTTAAGAACTATGTATGTCTTGTTTCTCATCCTTATGGGATACATAGGAACGCCTGGAAATTTTGTCTTTTGGCCCAGCCTAAATGCCCGAATCATCCCCTCGGGACATTACATATGGTGGGTTGCCGACTTTTTCCCCAATTTATGTCGATATCATCTTCATCCGGCTGTACATCCCACTCCCCATAGGTGTCATCCTCTTTCACCGCCCCGCTTGAATTTAAAATGCATGGGTAAAGCTATGCTTCACCCACTCCTTTGATTGGGACTCCATCATCCTTCCCGTCCAGAAGGGCTTTTGAATGGCATGGATGCTAGGTCTAAGGGCTCTCCTACCACTTCAGTCCAACACCCTCTATGATATTGAGCAACAAGCCAATACATGTCTAGCATTGCAAATGTTGTCAACGGTCGATACCCATTTTCTGTTCCCATTTCAAGTCACTATGGGGATGATGTGTTTTGAACATGGTCTACAGCTATCCTGTGTAGTTAGAACGACCCCAAGATGTCCCAAACATTGAGTGTAGTGGTTCATTCTTCCCTGTTACATCTCTAAGTGACAAACTCCCTTCAGGAAATGCCAGCTATTAGACCCCATATGACGGGGAGATCCAAGACCGGCTCCTTGTTTCCCACACCGAGCACTGCTCACGTGGGCTTAGGAGTTGTGATGAGGCGGTAATTGCACAAGAGGACGTATGGATTCCCATATGTGTCCCAGCCTCAAGCACCTTGGCCTCTTCTGGCCCCGACATGAGTTCATATTCATGAATGTACGATGTGGTATAGGATTATGTCCTCATTCAAGTCGGGTTACTTGTCACGCCGTACACCTCCCATGTTTGAAATACCTTGCCCCTTTCATCATCCTCAATGAAAGACGTTAAACTTCAAAACTACCCCTATGTGAGTCATCTCCCGAACTACGTGTGGCTTGATTCCCATCCTCATGGTATACATAGGACCACCCGAGCATCTCGTTTTCGGGTCCAGCCCCATCTTGGCCCCTTGGCCCACATTCCAGTAGAGAGAGGAATATATAGTGTGGTATGGGATTATGTTCTCAATCACATAGGATGGAGTAACAACCATTCCATTTACCTCTTCCCTTTGAGTGTTTTCCATCACCTTGCATAATCTTCGTCTTTTCAAATAGTCCGCTCTCAAGATAAGACCCTCGGCCCACTTCGTAGATTCACCAATATGCCTAAGGATACTCTGGTTTAGCACTTGGAATTTCATACTCTACTCAGACATGATTTTTCCTGTTTCTCAGGCTTCGTGTTCCCCTTCATTAGGGATTCCATCACCTTTCACACCCGAAGGGACCCCCATGTGTCAAGGATGATAGGCCTAAAGGCTTTCCTGCCATTACGGGCCAACATCCTCGAGGGTCACGGACAACAAATCAATACAAATCCATAATTTCAAATATAGTCAGTGGTTGATGATCATTTTATTGTCCCCAATTCAGGCTAACACGATATGGATGATTTGTTTCGAACATGGTCAACAATCATCCTCCATATTCACACCAACCCCATCATTTCCAAAATTTCAGTTACATGATTCAAATCCTTCTCCACCTCATCAGGTTTAAGTAGAACATCAAAACTCCTGGTTCTATGCCTCAGTTCTCTTCCACGCATTAGGAGGAAAAATATTTGATAAGGTGATCATTCATGGAATCACCAGTTCCACCTTTGCATGTATTACACATATTGCAAATACTTTATCCGCCCTTGTTTCCTACACCAAGTCCAGGTCATGTAGGCTTAGGGATTGGGTTAAGGTCTACCTTTACTTGGGATAGTACCGCTTCTCCATGGTATGAGTTCTAAGACCATCAACTAAGATCTTTTCATATTTCCCCTTTGTGAGAACTACGTATAGCTTGATGCCCATCTTCATGGGATACATAAGAGCACACAAACATCTCATTTTCAGGTCCAGCTCAATTAGGAGCTAGTTTCTCCTTCCCCTTACACTCTTACCACTATTTTTTCCTCTTGGACAGATGTTTGTTTCTCTGAACCGTGCACGGTGTGGAATGGGATTATGTCCTCATTTTCAGAAAGTGTGTTTTATTGCACCGTGAAAACTCTCCCTTTAGCCTCATTTCTACCACGTCTATGCCACATGACATTAAAATGCATTCCTAGTTCCATCACATGACACTAAACTATTACATTATTATCCAGGCCGCACGATGAAAAACAACACTCAATCCTAAAGTCCTCACTGAAGGGGACACCATATTTGGTATTGGTCTCACGCCATACCATTTTTAAATGCATGTACATGGCTTGATTCTTGAGTCGATGTCGTGACTTTCTACCCTAGGCCTATAGTTTCTAAAAAAACCAATCACTCTAACAGACAAACAAGATACATAAAATACTGCTTCTTTTGGTGCGAGGGCCACACCCGCAGGCCCCCTTTTCCCTTGTACTGGTACATTACAATAACATCCCTTAGAACTACATATGTCTTGATTCCCATCCTCACGATATACATATAGACAACAAGGTATTTCTCCTAGGGTCCATCCCCTATGAATCATAAACCCTATTCCTCGTCATTTCCAGCCCCTCGGCCTGACCCCTTATAGGGAACAATGTAACTACAGCTTTTCCCAGAACATGTTTGGGATTCCCCACGATAACATTGGGAAGTGGCAGCTCCCTTTCCAGAGAGGTCCTGTATAAAAAATAGGAATGATCCATGATCAGACTGATGCACCCATCTAATGAGCATCCACCACGGTGGAATAATTTCGAGAGTGTTTGATTCTGTTTGAACAAAACATCACTCCACATTCAACTCTTTTCACTCCCCTTATTCAGACCCTTATCCCATTTCATGTCTAAGGGAACCCCCATAACAGTATGGATGCTCGACATATGGTGCGACTATTGTATGGGGTCAATGTTCCAGAACGCTAATGAATGACATTTTGAGTCAGGCCCCGTGTTTCGAACAAGGTCCGCGGTTGGCCCTCATTTTCTATCCCCATTCCAGGATAGCACAATAAGGATACTGTGTTCTGATTGTAGTCAACAATTAATCTTTATTGTCATGCCACCCCCACAGTGTTCCGAATATGGTGTATCGTGAATTATACCTTCCAATACGATCTGTTTGGATTGATTCCCACACCCCTATCATTATCCCATTCATGCACAATAGCACACTTGGAAAATGGTAATTCAGCTATTCAAAGAGCTTTATTATCTAGTCAGGTCTCTCCCATTTCCTCCCACAAATTCGGGCCAGTTGTTCAAACCCCGGATGCCCGAAGCATGGTTGATGCTCCCACGATCAAGCGAAGTTTTAGTATGATCATCCCGTGTTTCTCACATTGGTTGAGACCCGTGTGAGCTTAGGAATGGATTTATATTTATTCATGGATTGTGGTTGAATGCGTTAAAACAAAAGCAAAAGTAAATAAATTTAACCATACATACAGTTTTGAATAATAGGTAGTATAGAAAAATGAGTTTATGAGTTTGACCAAAATAGGGCCCTTAAGGGTCATCTTCTTGGATCGACTGTTCCAGTGTCACAACCCTTTGGCTGGTGGCCTCCTAGATTGCTTCCCACCCCTTGAGAACTCTCTCTTAATCAGCGAACATAGAGTGCAGTCCATTGACCCTAGCCCGTGCATCTGCCTGTTCAGTCTAAAGTGTGGATATTTGGTGACCCGCTTCCACTAGTTGGTCTTGGGAATCCACCAGTTGGGCCCTTAACTGGTCTACAAGTTTAGAACACTTTGCGATTAATATTTATTTTTCCCTTCACCTGTTATTAAAGTCTTCAGGCTTCTTGTTATTCCTTGATAAATGCATGGGTACCCCTCAATGCCTCCCAACACTGGGCAACGTCAGATCGTCGGGTGCTCTCACACAGCTTCTCGGCCATGTAGTCACAGACCATCGAATGATGGCGCTAAGAATCCACCCCCCAAACATAGAGAAAGCATAGCCAGGTGTGGAGTTACCCCATCCACTTTATCCATTCCGTCTGAGGCTAACCAATAAATCGCTTGATGCACTTCCACCCTTTTCACTGCGTCATTCGACTCTCCTCAGCCACCTCTGAGTCAGAACCATCTATCTCCTCGGGGTCTACGGGCCGATAGTCGGGGAAGGAAACCAAGAGACCCATAGTAGGGTCTTCTTCGGGTTCCCCTCTCAAGGGTTTGGGCTCTTCAATTCTTGGGCGACTATCCCCTCTCTCCTCAGTCTCGGTAGCTCCCTCGCCGATTTCCGGCCCTGCCCTGACATGAGTATCGCTGATTCCACCACTCTATGCTCACCATGTGCCAGGCCTAGCTTATTTTGAGAAGTGTTACATGAATGGGATGACACGTTTATAGTTTAATAAATTGCGGACGACCCGATGGCATCCCAACAAGCCTCCAAGGATGTGATTACTGCACAAAAAAGGAACACACTGATCAATTGAGATCTCCAATGGTGATTAACCGGAGTTGATGTATTGAACTTACAGGATCCCAAAGCATCATCCTCCAGTGTTCTATCTGCTACAGGATCTGCCATTATAGGGGATACCTTAGTGCTCATCAGCTCAATAAGGGGCGTCAGCTCCACACCTTGTTCTACAGGCGGATCCTCCCCTTCGAATGGAGACCCTTGGTTAGCACCCATATGCTCCTAAACATGATAAGTAGATCTAATTGATGATAGAAAAACAGGATGAGGGGAAAGGATATATAAGGGCAGAGACATAACTCAAGAGGCTTAGTTATATCCAAATCAGGGCCGATGATCTCGCCACTCTCCTGGAGACTCCCTTAGTGGGACACCCCCTGAGACCCTCCACTCTCAGGCTCCTCTTCTCCTTTACCCCCTCCTTCACCATATCCTTCTTCCTCCTCTTCTGTCATGGTACCCTCCAGCTCATCATTGCTATCGTCATCCTCTGATGACATATTTTCTAGATCATGGTCTTGGTTGAGCATAACATTCACCAATAAGGATGTCTCCTCACACTGACGTCATTGGCATGCATACCTGTCCATGGTCATCAGATACGTATGTCGATGATGAAAGGTCACCATGTCAACAACCCGAAGGAGTCAGACCTCCGGCCGCTGGATTCTATCTCACACTATCTTTTTCCAAAGAGCGTTAATACTCATCGACTCTCACAGTGTCATCCAGGATGACCACAGAGCAGGGAAGTTTGCATCACTGTAAGTTTGAAGCATATAACTTATCTACTTCCCACGAAGTTCCTTGGAAACTTCACGATCACTTCTCCCCATAGGCGATGACGGAACAGCCACGCCATGTGACGTCCCCTCCACTGAAGTCCCGGCATGTGCAGGCCTAGCAGCCCGATGAGCATTCAATCTTTTCTCCCTAATAGCACCCTATCTTCTATCCCGCCGCCCAGGCTCTACACTGGCTAC
This sequence comes from Viscum album, assembly GCA_963277665.1. Classification (NCBI taxonomy): domain Eukaryota; kingdom Viridiplantae; phylum Streptophyta; class Magnoliopsida; order Santalales; family Viscaceae; genus Viscum; species Viscum album. The sequence goes on along the minus strand of OY728122.1, from coordinate 77,355,913 downwards.
CTGAAGTTTCCGAACATGCTTCCAAAAATGCCCCTTAGGGTATGCTTTGATCCAGTGCTCAGCATATTCGATTGAGAGGACATCAATAACTCCAGTGGGAGGAATGGTGATAACCTTTCCAGAGCCATGGGCTGTAAACATCAACCACAATTGGCGAAGGATGCATGGGTTCCTCTCTTCTCGTACATCCACGTACACATTCTTCAGCATCCGCTGAAGGCATCCGAACATCTTGGAGAATATAGATGGCACGTAGGGCTCACAAAAGATCTTCCCATCAATACGGGCCTTGATCACCCCACCTCTGATGCTCTGGAAGTATTTCCTTGGATCTAGTGGGACTTGCCCATAATCTATCCTCAGGCTTGTTGGGTGGGGAATGGGATGAAAGTTAAGTTGGAATGATTGTTGATCATGATCCTTAATCCCTCCTCATTAAGCTTTTATGGCATGGCCTTGGAAATGTTTATCAAGGATGGTCGTAGGCCATTCCCTGGAGGAAGAATGGCATTCGGGGATGTATACCTGCCCAAATCGGTCGTGACCCTGCCATAAATGATTTGGAAGGGGCCACATATCCTCCTCGGTGACCCTCCTCTTGATATTCGTCCCTAAATGTCATACAGGGGAGCCAACATGGGGACCCCTAGATTGAACCTTTGATTAGTGGACATGATGCCGACCATCACCAGGGTTGATGGACAAACCCCCATCATTGCATCCCTCACTGGTAGGATCCATCCACTCGAGAATGTGGAAAGGAATCAGGTGTATCAATAACTCAGTTACCAGCTCTCATTTATGATGAAGCCCCATGAACGATAGTCCCCCGCCTCCAGGATCCTCCAGTACGATTCACTCATTCTCCTCTGTGTCGCGGTCGGACTCCATCTCCCTCGCCCCGACATCTTGACGTCCGGATCTCTTTTCATGAACTAGCTGAACCATTTTATGTAATAACTATCCTATAGGATATCCTTGACCCCCATCCTCTCCTTATCCAGCTCTAACAGGTGTCATGTCAGCATAGGGGTTCGTGTTCCGTCCCCCCAGGTGTTCCTCATCGGATGGAATTCATCATATTGGTACCCATCCAAAGGGATACCCCTGATGCAATGGATTTCCCACAGGCTGATACCAATATCTCCATGATGAATATGGAATTTATTGGTGTCAGGGGACCACTGGGTAAATAGCTCTGGCCCGAGCTCTGGGTGACGATAGAAATTAAACTGCGACGTCCACACCTCCTCGAACAATCCGATGTGCCGTAGTTCGGCCCCAAACTGGTTGCATGTCTGGTGAACCCAATATGACTAGGACCATTCACTGGTGAAATTTCCTCCAGACTATAGATCCCAATCCTGCACCAATCCTTTGATCTCACCAGTGACACTCTGATGGAATGTTCTTTTGTAAAGGTCCAGAGAACTCTCCGCGACATGGTCGCTCCACAAGATGGTCCTAGCCCAGGGATTCAGGACGTTAACGTCAAGGTGTCTGGTTTCTCTAGAAGGATGGACATTGTAGGTGATGTTATACCTGGGTATTTCATCCTCTCGGGTAAGCCATGAGTGTGGTGTGTCAACCACAAACCTTGGCACAGTTACCTCCTCCAAGATTCCAAAGTCCCAGATCAGCAGGTTGGAAGACAGTGCATACTTCGTTTTTGCTGGGGTAAACATGTTTGAGAGATTATGGTTGTTGGATATGATCCTTAGGGCGCCATAAACCTCAAGGGTGGTGACCATATCGGCCCTCTGAGTAGCATGTGAGACTTACCTCTCAACATCTGCCGGATTGGAAGACATTTCCCTACCGGCATGATTTTGAGGAGTCTGCATGAAAAAATAGGTGTTGGCACAAAAATCAGCAGTTAGGCCAAAACATTAGTGGCTGGTGTGAAAAATCATTGGCTGACATGAAAAATCAGTGGCTGGCATGAAATATCGGAAGAAGGTGTGGAAAATGTCAGGGATGACGTGAAAATATATGAATAATCGTAGTGAATTTGGCACAACCAAAGAGTTTTTCGTGTAGGCGAAGAAATCATTTCGTGCACGATAGCACCGGGCCTATCGCGCGAGAAAATTCGTATGTAATAGAGGAATTGCGGGGCTTTTTATAGGTGGGATGAGTGTTTTCCACGTGCGCATGAAAAGTTGATTGTGCACACCGGATTGGTTTTCTTTGTTGGCCAGGTTTTAAGCGTGTGCTGGCCCAAGGGAGTCATGTATATCAACGTTTCCCTCTGAATCCAACCTTTTTAGACCCTCACAAATCCTATTCTATGGGGGGGGCATTTGTAGACGCCGAGATGCGCTCCTGGGATGATGAAGGTTCATGTACCACAAAGCGAAGCCATATTTGGAACCGGTGATCTATTCCAGGGGGCTCAGAGAGGCGGTGTGAAAAAAATATTGTGTAACATGAAAAAATATACCCCACATGAAAAACTCTTGGTTTCACAAAAATTTTTCATGCTGGTGCAATGATTTTTTGAATCACCACCTCGTGCGGTTGGTTTACGCACTATCGATGCCCAGACCCGCCATATTTCGTGCCATCTTGTTTTCCGCACGGACCCATGATCCCGAGCTCTTATAAATATAAGGCCACCCCTTCGACATCAGCCGAAGAATCTGACATGTCTCCCTTGTGATAAATTCACTTCTCGTGTGTGAAAAATGTGTCTTTCAGGTTCTAAATATTTAACGCAAGGCCGCTTGGGGGTCCACCATTGTGCGAGACCCCTCGGGCATGATCTTCTTCAATGTCCCGTTGAGCCCCTTCCCCCACATGAAATTCCTTCCAATTGCGCGCAATCAGTTCTTCAGCGCACAATTCTTTGTGCATGTCGGTCCATATTTTTTTTCCATGTGCAATTCCTTTTGCGCACAGGCCTGTCCTTTTGTGCGCTCACTAACCATTAACGCACCACACCCGGCCTTTTTTGCGCCAAACACTCAATTGCACGCCGGCCCAACCTTTTTTGCACCCACTGCTCATTTTCACGCGTGCATTATGTCTCTCTTTAGGGCATCATTTTCGGGCACCTCCCATACCCAAAACACTTCTTCCGCATATTCTTTTCTCGTACGACCATCCAGGTTTTGTATGAAGTAACTTCCAAGTCCCTTTGATGACACCGCCCATTTCTTCACTTTTCCTCATGCTTTTTTGAATAGGCACACTAATGGATATTACTTATTCACATAGCCACGTTAACATAGACCCCCCGATGGTTCGGTCAATGACACCCCCTAGCCACGGTGTTAACAGTTCCCTCTCTGCACCAAGGAGCAGAGGGTACTGGTTGTGTATGTCCTAGGGGTTCGGAGTGAACCCACCTCGTATGAGCTGCAGGATGTTAAACTGCCAAGCACAATCATCCTCATCACACGACGTTAAATTGTGGCCTTTCCCCATGCCTGTCACATGGGGTGCCCCCTCCTTGTACATTATCCATGCCCACATGTCTCCATGAGGATGAGATCTTCCCTCAAATGGGATGATATCTTCCTTTTCATAGTGGCGTTTTTCCGTAGGAAGAGGGAAGCGATATTGGTGTAAGCCCCTACCTTTTCTTGTAGGAGGAAGCGTCCTTGCCCCTCCGTTCTTCTTCGGTCCCAAGGACCATGGGGAGGAGGAAATTGACACCAGACCCCACCTTTCTTCAGTTCCAAATCCCTCTCCCGCTGGGCTTTGTCGCTACCGGGCTTCCCTCTTTGAGTATGTCCCAACCCCTTTGGGCTGCTAACCACGCTTAAGCCCCTGTTTCCTCATTGGGCCACTAACTGTGTGTAAGCCCCACTCCCCTTCCCATGGACGCACCTTTCACGATGTGATTGTTAGGCCTCTGCAATCTCTAGTTTCTCACACTGAGAATGACTCACGTGGGCTTAGAGTAACCAACGACTATGAAATCTACGATGGGCCACCTCAGTGCGTAAGCCCCAAACGCAAATCCGAACTACGAGGTCTTTGATTCTGGCCAAGGCAAGTAAAGTAGGAAGCCTCTACAAGGTTCATGCCTATAACAACCCAATGTTTTTCAATGGAAATTCCCTTCTTATAAATATGTCATAAATTAACAAGAAATCACAACATAATGAACTACTAAGTGATAAGTGACCATTAAATATAAATTGGTCACTTTTGTGTTAGGAATTTTGAAAATTCAACATACACGGTTCTGTTCAAGATGATTTTTGGAGTCTAATGAAAGAAAAATAATTTTTGGTGAATAGTAACATACCCTTAGGAATAGTAACATACCCTTATTAATAGTTATATGACTCTTATGAATAGTAAATCATCCAACATAAGAGTAACATTACCTATGAATAATAAAATAAAATTTAGACATCTTAGAAAGTGACAATTTGACCTTAGTAAACGTTTTGGTAATTTGTAAGTCATAAATAAATAATTATAATTAATTAATTAATTTAAAAGAATATTTATTCCCTAAAATGTATTCATAAATTATTGAATAAATGTCTTATTTTTTTAGATAATTTTATAAGACCCTACGTAATTTTTGAAAGCACTATAAAATCATTTTTAACTTTTAAAACTGTTTTTTAAGTAAATTATGATTTTAATTAAATATTAAATTAATAATATTTAGAAAATAATTTTTGATAATTGTAATTTATTTTTGGATTCTACATGTCGAAAAATGGTAGGTATATGGTTTTGGTTTTTTTCTGAAATACTTCAATTTTTGGGTGAATAGTAAAAAATACAGTTTTTCGCATAATCGGTGTATACTAAATTGCATCATTAATGATGTAATGATGACATAAATATTATAGAACCTTATTTTTGGCCAAACTATATTAAATTTCATAAATGGTTTCTTTAAATACATTAAATCCAATTCTCAAACCTAAAAAAGAACTTTCCAAAGCCTAAAGTCAAAATGTGATTTATTAAAGTGTCTTTTTCTCTTTCCTTCACTTTCCTTTTAATAAATTAATTAATTCTAATTATAAAGTAGAATTAAAGCCTAAAACTAATTATATTATATTAATATATGATTTAGGATGTCAAAAAACTACTATTACAAGTCTAACTCTTGATATATTATTTTATTTAATATTTTATACTAAAAACACCTCCCTCCTCATGTATAAATAAGCCCTCCCCATCCTCTTGGAAAACCACACCTCTCAATATTCAAGAATTGTCTAATCTCTTCCCAATCATCTCCCCTAGCCCCTCCCCCACGTCCAAGAGCTTCTGGTCTCTTCAAAAGTCCAAGCATAGGCCCGTAAGGTGGTTATCAAGTGAAGGATTCTAGAGGTAATTTCTCTCCCTCTTCTCCTTTATTCTCCTTTCTTGTTCAAGTTAATTTCTTGATCTCTCTCCTCCTATTTTCATCTAAATTGTATTTTAACTCCATTATTATAAATCTACTGGAATTTTATGATACTAATGGGAAATTATATCACCCCACCCCATTTCTATCTTCATTTTATTTTATTAAAAAGAACGTTGTTCGTGAGGTGTTAAATTTATCAAACGACATGCTCTCTTCTTCCATTTCTACCTTCAAATCTGGTCATGAAACCATTTTTATGGTTGAACCAGAATATTTTATATGTATTAAGTTCTATTTTAAGTTCTAGAAATAACCTATGTCCATATTACAATGTGAAAAGTTAAAACAAGTTTGTTGTGATCCAAAAACCGCTCAAATTAACCCAAATAATCATAATTTAATTATTTTATAATGATTCACCCAGATGGATCTAATATAATTCATTATAAAATAATTAAAGATCTAGTATTATCACTAATAAAATTTAATATCATTTCTGGATGTTTACCCATGATCAACCTGAACTTCAATTTAAGAATACAAGTGAACCACCCAAGAAAGACCATAAAAACAAACATCCTCGAACAATGTTTTTAAACTCTATAAGTCATCCAAAGGAACATAATATGACATAATGAATCCAGAATGAACCCTATTAATATACACATGGTTCTGGATTTCTTATTAATGAATATAATGTCATTATACAGGACATTAAAGAGAAGGGTGCATTCGGGTACAAGGTAAGGGGAAATTCTTGAACCCAACTTTCATCCTTCGGGTTCTTCCTCTTTCAATCCATTTTTTGATATGGTCACTCCTTAAAGATCATTTTTTCATCATTTTATTTCTTTTTCTGGGATATACATGTTTTAAAATGATTTTTATGTCAGTCCAAAGGTTTTCCAAAAGAACTCTTCTTCTAAGAACTCAACTTTTACGTCTCATTCATGGTTGATGGTTCTTGTATCAAGTATGTTGTTTGCTCTTTCTTTTGGGAACCCAATGTTATGAAGGTGTTATTATGAGATTAAACCCATTCCTTTTCATGGGTTCATTATGTTCATTTATGTTATATGTTCATCATGGAAGGAATTATAAATGATAATGTTATGATGTGACGGGTGCGACCGGAATTATACTGTGCTCCAATGGATTGGGTAATGTGATGAATCTCATGAGTAAATTTTAAATTATATGTGAACAAGATTCTATCTTGGTTCACAAGTATGTGTGGTAGTTAACCACAAAGACGTGATGTTTCATTTTTATGCAATTCCACATTTGAAGTCTGTTATTTATGCTCCTCTCATGTTCATGATCTTTTGCCTATGTTATGATTACCCTAACCCCATGATATATTTTTCTTATCTATCCTCTTACTGGGATTTTAGATCACCTATTTTGATTTATATCCTCATGTGGCTACATGTACTAAGGAGAGTACAAGTGCCAATAAGAAGTTATAGAAGAAGAAATTAAATGAATGTTTATGCTCAATGTTGTATTTGTTATTTGTTGTCCTAGTTTTCCGGATACACTAAACCTTTGGATCCTCTATGTGTAATACAATTATATTTTTTATCATTGAAATGATGTAATATTAATATAATAAATGTTTGGGTCTCTATAGTTGGTATCAGAGGCAAGGTTTAGTTAATTTGGGAATTAGGGTTAGTGAACCCTAGAGGAAACCTATAGCATGAGACTAAGTACAAATATGCACCTAGGGATCCCATATGTTATGTTTTTTTATAAATTTTATAGATGAATATGTTATTCAGATGTGTCTCCTTATGTTTTGTTCTAACCTTTTCTATTTTATAAAATGGTGGGAACCAGGAGAAATTAGGAAAACAACTCATGCGAGGGCCAATGCAACGATTGGCCGAACAACATCCCTAATGATTTGGGTGGTGGAGTTCAAAACATTATGGTGATACTTACCCAATTATCTCAGGTTATGAACAATAAAGATTATAATGGGGAAGGTCATCATTCACCAAAGTGTGAGAAGCTGGCAATCGAATGTTTTATGTGGCAACGACCACCGACATTTGGTGGATCTTCCAATCCACTAGTAGCCGAACAGTGGGTCAAATCCATGGAGATGATATTTTCTGTGCTTCATTGTTCTGAGACGGAGATGGTGAATCTAGCTATTTATCGTCTAGATGGAGAAGCTGATCAATGGTGGGCTAGGATTAAGAACACCAAGCCAAGGGAGGAAATTGAAGAGATGGAATGGGAATACTTTAAGATAATGATTCTTAATAAGTATTTTCCAAGAACACTTTGCACGAAGATGGAGAGAGAATTCATAGAGCTCAAGAAAAAAGGTGGAGAATTTGTCACAACCTTTGAAGCAAATTTCACAAGGCTTGCAAAGAACCCTTCGGGTTTTGTTATCATGAAAAATAGAAAAATTGATAGATTTTTTGTGGATTAAAACCACACCTTCGAAAGGCTCTTTCAATTTGAGACTTTGGGAGTTATGAAGATGTTTTTCGATGTTCTCTCAAAGTGAAGATGGAGTTTGGAGAACGGTCCCATGGATATGGTGATATGAAAAGAAAGATGGAGTTTCATGCTGGTTGATCTAAGGATAATGGTGGGAAGAAAAATCAACGACCCACATGCCAAAAATGTGGAAGTTACACAATGGGAACTCCCTCAAAGGGATGGAGAATTGCTTTAAGTGTGGGAAAGAAGGACATCATGCACAAGAGTGTCGAAAAGACATGAAAAGGAAGGAGAGTGTATCTGATTAAATGAGAGAACCAACCATGGTTCAATGCTACAACTGTAGGGAGCTAGGGAACTATGCAAACCAGTGCACTAAACCTCGAGCTGTCGAGGGTAATCAGCGTCAGCAGCCACCAAAGACAAAGGAACTAGGGAAGGCTTATGCCATCACTACTATGGAAATGGATCATGATAATTAAGTCATACAAGGTGCACTTACTATTCACTCAATAATGGAAAAAGTCTTATTTAATTCTGGTTCTACGCGTTCATTTATATCATGCAAGTTTTCTAGAACTATAGAATCGATGCCCAGAAACCTTGAAGTAGATATATCTATAAAAACACCAAGTGGTGCAATCAATGCAACTCAAGTGTTTGACACTTCTTCTGTTGATGTTTCTAGAAAGATTCTTCTAGAAAATCTCATAATACTTCCCTTGGTGGAATTCGACGCTATAATGGGAATGGACCGGCTCTTGTTATATAGAGCACATATCAACTATCAGGAAAATGAAATATATTTTCATATTCCGAACCATTCCATTCCCCTCTACAAATTCAAGGAAGATCATGAATCTCCTTTAAAAAATACTTCAATGGTGTGGGTGTTGATTCCCTATGAAGAAGAATACCTCACCCAAATGGTTGAGTCGAAGGAAAGTTCCAACCTTGAAGAAATGCCCATCGTGAGGGAATACGGAGATGTATTTCTTGATGAGTAACCCAGAATTCCCCTGGATAGTGAGGTAGATTTCTTAATTGAACTCATACCTAGAGATACTCCTATCTCAATGTGTCCCTATAGGATGGCTCCTATCGAATTGGAGGAGTTAAAGAAGCAGCTTCAGGAGCATTTGGATAAAGGTTTCATACACCCTAGTGCATCACCTTGGTGTGAACCAGTGCTCTTTGTGAAGAAGGATGGAACAATGAGGTTGTGCATCGATTATAAGGAACTCAAAAAGATCACCATAATGAACAAGTATCATCTCTCAAGGATTGATGACTTGTTCGACCAGTTAAGAGGAGCTCAATTCTTCTCAAAGGTGGATCTTCATTCTGGATATCATCAGGTAAAGGTGAAGAAGGGAGATATTCAGAAGACTGCATTCCCTATGAGGTATGGGCACTATGAGTTTTTGGTGATGCCCTTAGAACTTACTAATTCCCCTTCAATCTTTATGGATTTGATAAATAGATTCTTTAGACATTACCTCAACAAATTTGTGGTAGCGTTTATCGATGATATTCTCATCTACTCCAATAGCAAGGAGGAACATGAAGAACATCTAAGACTTGTGTTGGCGACATTGACAAAGGAGAAGTTGTACACCAGGTTCAGCAAGTGTGACTTTTGGATGAATCAAGTCACGTTCTTGGGACATGTGATCACAATTGAGGGAATTTATGTGGATCCTTCAATGACAAAGGCGATTGAGGAATGGCCCAGGCCTTCTAGTGTCACAGAAATCCGTAGTTTTCTGGGATTTTCTATGTACTACCGATGTTTTGTGATAAAATTCTCACGATTGTCAAGCCCGGTAACTAAGTTAACAAGGAAAGGGGTAATGTATTTCTAGATGGAAGAATGTGAGGGAAGCTTCAAGGAGATAAAGAGATGGCTGATCACAGCACCTGTACTCACACTACTGAAAAGTGGAGAATGTTTTGTGATATACAGTGATGCTTCAAAGAAAGGCTTGGGTTTTTTATTCATGCAAAATGATAATGTGATAGCCTACGCCTCACGATAGTTGAAGATACATGAGCAGAATTACCCGACAAATGATCTAGAGCTGGCAACCATGATTTTTGCCTTGAAAATCGGGCGACACTACCTTTATGGAGAGAAGTGTGACATATACACCGACCATAAGAGCCTAAAGTATATATTCACACAAAAGTATCTCAAAACACATCAAAATATATGGTTAGAGATAATCAAGGATTATGATTGCTCTATTCACTATCATCTTGGAAAGGCAAACAAGGTAGCTGATGCTCTAAGTATAAAATAACCTGCTACTCTATCCATGTTGCGGATTGAGAGAGACCATATCTTCTTGGATATGCAAAGAATGGATTTGGAAATCATAAGGGCAGGGGATACATCCTACCTTGCCCAAATGATTTCACAACCATCCATTCAAGAGAAGATTAAAGAAGCACAATGGGTTGATGTGGAGATAAAAAAGAGGGTGAATGCAGTAAAGGAATGGAAGCTGCAAGAGTTTCATATCGACGATGATGGTGTGATTCGGTTTGGAATGCAGCTTTGTGTGCCTTCATCACCCAGGATAAAGAAGGAGCTATTGGATAATGCACATAGCTCAACTTTCTCTATCCCTCCTTAGAGTACCAAGATGTATCGTGATCTCCGAGAACACTTCTGGTGGGATAACATGAAGAAGAAGATTGCGGAATATATATCAAGGTGCTTGGTATGTCAGTAAGTTAAATCTGAGCGACAAAAGTCAAAATGTATGATGCAGCCATTTCCTATACCCTTGTGGAAATGGGAAAATGTTACTATGGACTTTGTCACAGGCCTCCCAAAGTCATCAATGGGAAATAATGCGATATGGGTTGTGGTTGACCGACTCACCAAGACTTCCCATTTTATCGCTATTCAGGAAGACATCTCGCTTGAACAACATGAAAAGATATATGTGAAGGAAGTGGTGAGACTGCACGGTGTTCCACTCTCAATTATCTTTGACTGTGATTCATGGTTCACATCTAAATTTGGTAGTACCCTTCAACATGCTTTGAGTACTGAATTAAATTTCAGCATGGCCTATCACCCCCAAACTGATGGACAGTCTAAAAGGACTATTCAGATCCATGAAGATATGCTAAGAGCATGCTCTCTAAAATTCAAAGGTGGATGGGATCAGTATCTCCCTTTGGTTGAGTTCTCATACAACAATATCTTCCACTCGAGTATTCAGATGGCTCTGTATGAAGCTCTTTATGGGAAGTGATGTAGAACTCCATCCCGATGGGATGAATTTGTAGAAGGGAAGCTATTTGGGCCCGATCTTGTTCATGAGATGACCGAGAAGGTTCATGTCATCTAGAAACACATCAAATCTGCTCAATGTCGGCAAAAGAGTTAAGCTGACTACCATATAAGGTACTTGGAGTTCGATGTTGGAGATAAAGTCTTCCTTCGAATATCTCCATGCAAGAGAGTCATGTGATTCTGGAAGAATGGGATGCTAATCCCAAGGTATATTGGCCCCTTTGAGATCCTTGACCGCATAGGAGATGAGGCCTATCGTCTAGAACTTCCACCAAATAAGGCTCAGGTTCATGATGTGTTTCATGTATCACTACTAAGGATGTACATACCAGACCCCTCACATGTACTAAACTCCGAGGTGGTGCAGCTGGAAGATGATCTCTTCTATGAGGAGAAACTATTAAAGATTCTGGACCGAAGTGATATGGTTCTACACAACAAGACAACCCATCTTTTCAAAGTGTTGCGGAGGAACCATAAGTTTGAGGAAGCAACTTGGGAACTAGAAGAGGCAATGAAGGAGAAGTACCCTCACCTGTTTGTGTAAAGTGAAATTTCAGGGGAGAAATTTCTTAAGGGGGGAATAATGTAACGACCCAATGTTTTTCAATGGAAATTCTCTTCTTATAAATATTTCATTAATTAAAATGAAATCACAACATAATGAACTACTATGTGACAAGTGACCATTAAATATGAGTTGGTCACTTCTGTGTTAGGAATTTTGAAAATTCGACATACATAGTTATGTTCAAGATGAATTTTGGAGTCTAATGATACAAAAATAATTATTGGTGAATAGTAACGTACCCTTAGGAATAGTAGCATACCCTTATGAATATTTATATGACCCTTATGAATAGTAAATCATCCAACATAAGATTAACATTGCCTATGAATAATAAAATAAAATTTAGACATCTTAGAAAGCGACAATTTGACCTTAGTAAACATTTTGGTAATTTGTAAGTCATAAATAATTAATTATAATTAATTAATTAAATTAAATGAATATTTATTCCCTAAAATGTATTCATAAATTATTTATACAATGTCTTATTGTTTTAGATAATTTTATAAGACCCTACGTAATTTTTGAAAGCACTATAAAATCATTTTTAACTTTTAAAAACTGTTTTTTAAGTAAATTATGATTCTAATTAAATATTAATTTAATAATATTTAGAAAATTATTTTTGAAAAATGGAATTTATTTATGGATTATACATGTCGAAAAATGGTAGGGTTATTGTATTGAGATTTTCTGAAATACTTCAATTTTCAGGTGAATTGGAAAAAATATAGTTTTTTCGCATATTCGGTGTATACTAAATTGCATCATTAATGATGTAATGATGACATAAACAATCTAGAACCTTAGTTTCGGCCAAATTATATTAAATTCCACAAATTGTTTCTTAAAATACAATAAATCCAATTATCACACCTCAAAATAACTTTCCAAAGGCTAAAGTCAAAGGTGATTTATTAAAGTGTCTTTTTCTCTTTTATTCAATTTCCTTTTAATAAATTAATTATTTCGAATAATAAATAATACCTAAAGCATAAAAGGAAATATATTATATTAATATATGATTTAGGATGTCAAAAAACTGCAATTACAAGTCTAACTCTTGATATATTATTAATTTATTTAATATTTTATACTAAAAACACCTCGCTCCTCATGTATAAATAAGCCCTCCCCCTCCTCTTGCCAAACCACACATCTCAAGCTTCATGAATTCTATAAGATCTGCCCAATCATCTCCCCTAGCCCCTCCCCCACGTGCAAGATCTTCTGGTCTCATCAAAATACCAAGCATAGGCCCTTAAGGAGGTTCTCAAGTGAAGGATTCTATAGGTAATTTCTCTACCTCTTCTCCGTTATTTCCCGTTCAAGTTCAAGTTCATTTCATGATCTCTCCCCACCTATTTTCATCTAAATTGTACTGTAACTCCAGTATTATACATCTACTTGAATTTTATGTTGCTAATGGGATATTATATCACCCCATCCCCTTTCCCTCTTCCTTTTATTTTATTAAAGAGAACATTGTTCATGAGGTGTTAAATTTATCACGTTCAAAAATGACATGCTCTCTTCTTCCATTTCTACCTACAAATATGGTAATGAAACCATTTTTATAGTTGAACCAGAATATTTTATATGTATTATGTTCTATTTTACGTTCTGTAAATAACCTATGTCCATATTACTAAGTGAAAAGTTTAAACAAGATCGTTGAGATCCAAAAACCGCTCAAATTAACCGAAATAATCATCATTTAATTCTAATCTAATGATTCACCCACATGGATCTAATATAATTCATTATAAAATCATTAAATCTATTTCAATATTACTAATAACATGTAATATCATTTTTTTTATGTTTACCCATGATCTACCCAAACTTCAATTTAAGACTACAAGTGAACCACCCAATAATAACCATAAAAACAAACATCCCCGAACAGTGTTATTAAACTCTATAAGTCATCCAAAGGAACATAATATGACATAACGAAACTAGAATGAACCCTATTAATGTACACATGGTTCTCTATTTCTAATTAAGGAATATAATGTCATTATACAGGACATTAAAGAGAAGGAAGCATTCGGGTACAAGGTAAGGGGAAATTCTCGAACCCAACTTTCATCCTTCGGGTTCTTCCTCTTTCAATCCATTTTTGATATGGTCACTCCATAAAGATCATTTGATCATCACGTTATTTCCATTTCTGGGATATAAATGTTTTCAAGTGATGTTTATGTCAATCCAAATGTTTTCCAAAAGAACTCTTCTTTTAAGAACTCAACTTTTACCTCCCATTCATGGTTGATGGTTCTTGTATCAAGTATGTTGTTCCCTCTCTCTTTTGGGAACCCAAAGTTATGAATGTGTTATTATGAGATGAAACCCATTCCTTTTCATGGGTTCATTATTTTCATTTAGGTTATATGTTCATCATGTAAATCATGATAAATGATAATGTTATGATGTGACGGGTGCGCCCGGAATTATATAGCGCAATATGAATGTTTAAATGTGATGGGTGCGCCCAGAATTATACAGTGCTCCAATGCATTGGGTAAAGTGATGAATCTCATGAGTAAATGTTAAATGATGTGTGAACATGATTCTAGCTTGGTTCACAAGTATGTGTGGTAGTTAACCACTAAGACATGATGTTTCATTTCTATGCATTGCCACATTTTAAGTCTATTATTTATGGTCCTCTCATGTTCATGATCTTTTCCCTATGTTATGATTATGCTCACCCCATGATATATTGTTCTTATCTATCCTCTTACTGGGATTTTAGCTCACCACTTTTGATGTATATCCTCAGGTGCCTACAAGTACTATGGAGAGGACAGGTGCCAATAAGAATCTATAGAAGAAGAAATTAAATGAATGTTTATGCTCAATGATGTATTTATTATGTATGGTCCTAGTTTTCCCAGGACAATAAACCTTTGGATCCTCTATGTGTAATACTATTATGTTTTTTATCTTTGAAGTTATGTAATAGTAATGTAGGAAAAGGTCGGGTTGCTATAAATCCCACCACCCATGGGACCCTATGACCTCTTTCAGGTTGGTTCTTACCCCATCCTGAACTATGTGGTATTTGATCCTTGCCAAGGCAAGGTACGTAGGAAGCCTCCCTGAGGTTAAATCCCACCATCCACCTGGACTCCATGTCATTACTCATGTTGGTTCACTGACTCCTACTTCATCCTGGGTAGTCTAGGGTGTATGCCTCACGCCCCATCCTAAACTACGAGGACTTTGATCCTTGCCAAGGTAGGGTACGTTGGACGCCTCCCTTATGTTCAAGCCCACCAGCACACGTTTATTCCAACCCCATTCATGTCGGTTCACCAAAACCATGAACTATGAGGTCTTTGACCTTTGACAGGGTGGGGTACATAGGAAGCCTCCACAAAGTTCAAGCCAAACAACTTTCGGACCCCATGTCCTATTTTTCGTCAGTTTATCGACACCCTGGGTCACCTCAGAGCGTAATCCCCAAATGACCCATATTCTAAACTATGTGGTGTTTGATCCTTACCAAGGCAGGGTACGTAGGAAGCCGCCCTGAGGATCAAGCCCGACACCCCGCAGTTCTGACCCACTTCACATCGGTCTGCCCCGTCCTGCATGACGTTAAACTATGGGCCTCAGTCTGTGGTAAGCCATTGAGACCCCATATAATGGTAAGCCATTATGACCTCATACAATGGTAAGATGTTGTGACCCTACCTAGCGGTAAGCCATTGTGACCTTAACCAGCAGTAAGCCATAGCGACCCCATCCAGCGGCAAGCCGTTGAACCCCAATCAGTAGTAATCCATCTTTAGATGAACTACATAGACATTGATTCCCAACAACGGGGATAGGTAGGAAGCCTCTTTGAGGCTCAAGCCCAAAACCATAGTCATCCTCATGACAGTTCCATCCCATTCAACATCCCCTTCACGGAACCTTTCATCATCCATCCTGATCCTTACCCGGGTCGCCACATCTCGGTGAGATCATGGCACCCCATTTTCCATTCCATTTAACAGCATTTGGGAAGCCACCCACATGTTGGCCCCAATATCAGCATTTCCTCCAGGGGGTTCCTCCATCTGATCCACTCTAGTCAGTGTTCTGATTAGTCCGATCCATCTCCAGTAGACATTAAACTTGCGGCATACCCTGTGTTAAACTTTGGAAGCTGAGGAAAACCTCAGATACAAGATCATGGAGTAGGATTCCTTGGGTTTGATGTGGGATGCCTCGGGGTTCCGCACCCTCAAGAAGACCTATAATAAGGGACATAAGTTAGACACTCCAATCCCCTAGCATCCAGAAATGCCGGTGATTCCCAACGTCACTACTCCCCTGACTGAAGGTTGCTACCCTTACTGGACCCCTTGGAATGTCCCGACAGAAGCAGTTTAATTAACTAGTGTCCATGAAGATATGGCGCAAGGAAGAGTGTCACGAACAACGTATTAAATCTATGTGGGAGACCCAGACTAGGTGAAAAATATCAAGGAGGAATCCGCTGAAGGAAGAACCGACATCCCATCACCCCGTTTCAATCAGGGAGAAAACATCCCTGAACAAGGAGCAGATGCTACCCGCCTTTGGAAAGTGGGAATGTGGGGCAACAAACAGTGCTACCACCCCCCAAAAAGAGATGGATGCACGCGCCCCGGTGAAAGCGTCAGAATCAAATATGTTATAATCTAAGGGAATATTAGTACACAATTTCCACCTATAGTGACCCCCACTTTTAAAACATTAATAATACAACACTTTTATGGAAAACATAATTCATTATAAAGGATATGGGAAAATACCATATTTGTCTATTTCATTTGAAAAAATAGAAACACAAAGAAATGGCACATAAGCTACCTAAATTATCTCCACATAGGATCTTCTTATCTATCACCAATTTAAGACACATCATACATAATTCATATATTTAGATCCTGGGAAAAGGAAAATTGAAATCGGTGAGATTAGATTTTGAGTAAGGGTAAACATGTAAGAATATTAAAAATAAAAGTGAGCATAAATTTATGAGAATATGATCGTTACATTAGAAGATCATACCTTACAAATAAAAGATCATAACTATTAATCATTTCAAAAAAAGTAGTTGTTCCTAAGACATGAATCATTAGTGAATCAAGATAAAGGGATCCAAAAGCATAACATAGGAATTAAACAATTATTTTTTTAGGCACATATACATGTAACATCATTCCCTGTAATTAAAGACTCGGTGCTTATAACTTAGCATGGAAATTCATGGGGACTACACATACTGAGTGGGACACACCACTATCCCAAGTCCTAGACTTATACTTGTAAGGGATTTGGTGTCCCCATTTTCCCATAGTGGATCTGGTTTCCCCTTCATTCCATAGTAGACCATGTTTCCCCATCTTCCATATTCATTGTGACTACACCTATAGGGCGGGACACTCCACCAGCCCAATTCACAGTCCTTTCCATGTAAGGAATCAGTTTTCCATATATTCCATTATTTTATCAATCCAATCAATATGATTCCCATCATTATCTCATGAGATATTAATCTTTACTCTCTGAATATTAGGGAGATATAGGTCCCACCAATCGCATAATGAAATCATTTATACATTTCTCACAAGATGAAAGCACTTTCATCATATTTTGATCTATAAAAAGATATGGGTTTTATAAACATAATATCATAGCAATGAAATGAAATATGTTTCATAAATAAATTATCATATATAATCCTATGAATTTTTTTATATAAGAATTTCAATAAAGCATAACCTGAGAAATGAAGCCAGTCTCATAGGCATAAAACTCACTGAAATGAAATAGATTTTATATACAAATAACCAATGAAACAATAAATGTGTTTCAAAAACATACAATAATAAAAAATATACAATTAAGGTAAATATTGTTAATGTAACCTTTGGATAATTTCCTAGAAAGGAATGAGTAACACCAATGGATGTTATCATAGAAGGAAAAGAATTTTTGAAAATAGTTTTAAAAAACACTTCCTGAGGAAAATATCATTTCTTATTTAAAAAAATTCTTTTAAAACATAAATCCTTTTGAATATTTTATATTTAAACTCATAAAATGGAAGAATAATAATAAATTAAATTCTTTTAGTCAATATAATATAAAATATTCCTAAAAACATTATGAAGACAATTTATTTAAAAAACAAGCTTAGAAAATTTTTGGAAAACCATTTCATTGAAAAGGAAGCTTGAAAACAATTTTAAAAATGTTTGAATTTAAAATACATTGAATCAAATAAAGAATGCTTGAAAAAAACATTCTTGAAAAAAAATTCTCCATGAAAAATATCTTAAAAACTATATTTTTAACACTTTCTGAATCATTTTTGATGACATGGTTTTTGAAGTTCGTGGCATGAGTCTCAAAGAAGAAAAATTGAGAAAAAACTATAATACCAAATTAGAAACTTTTGAAACCTAAACCACATTAAAGTGAGATCATAAAGTGGATATGAAAATAAAAATATATTTAATGATAGTAATCATAGAATATATGAATGTGTAGTATATACATGACACAAACATAATGAGTGGTTAATAAGGCTAAAATCTCCCAAAAATAAATGTAAGACTACAAATCCTTTAACCATATGTATTGAATCTCTTTGTACACATTCAAAACTCATGTATAATAAATATATGATTATTATACATATTATATAGAATAATATTATTATATATAACACTGTATATCATTTTATAATGACTTTATATTTCCTACTTAATAACAATTATAATATAGGGTTTCTCTTCGAGTATTATCCTCTTTTTTGGAAACTGCCTTAACTTATTATTTTTTAGTTCCTCATACTTATATAATGATTTGAAAAGTCTAAAAAATGATATATATATCATGATTATTCATTATATATGTATTTATAATAATATATATAACACAAAAATATGAAATGGAATACACTTTTCAGGGAGAAGGTAGGTTGTACAAATGCATGAATGTTGTTCCCCTTTTTTGACACATTGAATGAAAGTAAGTAAATGATATATATGTATATATATATAATATAAATAAATTAGAATTATAATGTTTTATATATAAACTAAACTCACTAATATCATACTTAATAAATTTCTAGTTCTTTGGGAATGAATCGTGTCTCTTTGGGGAGGTGGTAGTCCACACTTCACCGAACAAAATTATCATATTTACACAAAATGGAAAGCATGAAGGTATGTGTTATATAATAAATTCAAAAGAATAAATATGTAACATATATCATATATATTATATTAAAATATATTTTCTATCATAATTACCAACCACAATAGGTATTAAAGGAAAAATGAGAAATATTGTTTTGTGAGGTGTTAGTTTTCCATACAAAAGATCTGTAAGTTCATTGACTATTAGACAGAAGTGTGTGTAAGTGTATGTTGAACACATAAAATAAACAAAATATAAATATATTGAGTATATTCATTTAATTATTTATTAATGTAATAATATGAAATGATGTAGTGGATAATGAAAATAATGGAAAGGATCTTGAGGAAATATGTTACCTCTTCTTTGGGTAACTCCTTTAGATACCACCAAAGGGATTCCTTGTTTATATTTATACACAAATAGATGATTCAAAAAATAATTGAGGTATTTTCATACGTAAATTGGGAAGATATTTCCCGAACATATATTCTTTGAGATGTTTAAAGATGGGGTAGATGTAGCGGTCTTTTATAAGAGGGAGGGGACACAATTGACATTTTTTAATAAAACATAGGTTTACCCATGTTATTACCTAAAAAGTTAATAAAAATCAGAAAAACATAGTAATGGACGATTTATGTTCATTATATGGCGATAAAATGTGTTTTGGACAATTTTATAGGTAATTGGGTCCCTTAAGATTAAGGTTTCATCCCTTAGTAAAAACAACATTAAATATAATTGCTATAAAGTATTTTAATCACATTAAATAATATTTACAGAAAAATATTTTTTTGACCTTATTAAACTATCCATATGATAATTTGATCTTACGACCATATATGTTCAGTTTAAAAAAACAGTTTAAAGAATTATAAAAATTAACATTAATGTTATTCCCACAGAATTGGCCAGAAACTAGTTTCTAATGTGTGAATTTCCAAATGTTAATTTAGATTTTAAATATAAATTCAATAAAAAATGATTCCAATTAACTAAATTGCATTAATATACATATAATTGATCATTTTTTCATTAAACCCAACATGATATACACTTTATCTATACAAATAAATTATTAAAAAACATTTTTAAAATTAAAATTATATATTTTTCTCTAAGTGGATAATGGAAGTATTTTTTAACTTAAAATTTTCAAAATATTTACAATTATTCTAGTTTAAAGTTGAATTATTTTAATTTTATATGCAATAAAATTTTTTATATATGAGGATGAATTAAATTAAAAGGAGTTACATTTTTTTTGATATTTTGAATGATGTTATTTCATAATGGGTTATTTAAATCAATATATAATGTGAATCTGACTATATAACATATCATTAAAGGATATAGATATAAAGTAATATGTAAAGAGATTCAATAATTTTTTGGAAAAGAGTGGATGTAACATTACACTAAAGGGTTTTAGATTTTTTAGGTCTGTAATATTATAAATATTTACATTATTTACAGAATATTTCAATGGAATGGTAAGATGAAAAGTGTTTAAAGAATGATTATTTTATAAATATAATGATTTATAATTTAAATAAACAGTTGAAATCATAACATTTTATTTCATGTAGTTACGAAGATTGGATATGTTCAAGGTGTTGAACATTAGGAATATGATTCCTATGTATCACTATTATTAAAACATGATTTCATTATATTTTTTTCATAAATGATTTTTCTGGGGTGTTTTTATGAAATTTTCAAATTGATATTTGACAGGAATTACATTTGGATGTAATAAGTTAATAAAATCTCTAATATGGAATCAAACATATGGGTGATATGGTATTTAAACAAATTTAATGTGTTTAAAAGGTTATTGTATAGGGATTTTTTAAATATTTTAAAATATTTTTAAGGATATACCATCAATTATTTAAAATGAAATATCCACTTTTTCATATCTTTATAGTGGCTACATATATGTTTATATTGATATAAATTAAGTGATGTGTAATAACGATTGGCCAGTCAAAGTACGTCTTTTAGTTATCTCAAACCTATGTTCGTCATGTAGTATTATAATATATGATGAAATTATCATTTCATTGTGAAAATGATTCTTTTATGAGAAGAGGAATATGACCATGTGGCAAAAAGAGTGTTTTTGGGAACAGGTTTCCCAACCAGGGAAACCACATGGCATGTCATACACTATGTTTGTGGAATAATAATGGTACATGGATCATATTAGAGTCCACACTATATAAGGTGTGTGAGATATCTAAAATGAGAAACATTATATATTTTATACCATTTGTATGAAATAAATTAAGGATTAGCTAATTTTCTAGTTTTTAGTATGTCACATATCCCATCATCAGTTGTTGCTTAACCATAATAGTATTATTCCTCTCATATTCTGAGTATGAAATATAGGGACCTGATTGATAGTGGCTGGGGAGTGTGAGGTTATACCTATATTACATATATAACGTTCATGTTTATTAAATGGAGGAGCCTATGATGTGATCATATATAATTATTAAGGACATGTGATGTATTTATCAACCAAATCTATCTATATTTCGAGAGAAGAGAAAATAATATTTTTTATATGGGACAGACAAAAAATATGTTCCATTGTCACGTGATACCTTGGGAAAAGTAAATGTATGAAAGTTCATGCTAGCATAGGATGTGATTGGTGGAAAAAGGTTTATAGATGCACGTGTTTTTTGAAGATCAAACCAGGTCCCCTTTTAGATTGAGTAGAACTTATTTTATTCAAGAGTCATTTATATACATATATTTATGGATCTAAATATTTATATTTTTTTCAATTCTATAAATTCATTTGGGGTCATTTATATTGTTTGATTGAATTTGGATTTAGTTACATTTTGAGAGAAACACTAATATTTTTCATATTCAAACAAATAGAGTTTTTGAAGGGTATTTATATGGTATTACATATAATGTGATACAAGATGAAGTTATTGATCTCTTTAAGAAAGTGATTTTGGAAAATATTCAAAATCATTTTCTATATGAGTTAATAATTTAACCTATATGATAAAATATAATATAAATGGGAAATAGTCTATGATGATATAGTGAAATTGGAATATTGAATGATTGATTTTCCCTTAATCTATTCACATTTTATTTTTTGGCTATATCATAACCCATAATTGTGAAATATAATAATTTCATGAAATTATATTTCATTCCATATCATAATAAATCATAATGCATGATTTTGATTGTTCGGTATGATATAAATATTCCATTACCTTAATCATATTATTCAGTCATATTTTATGATTGAAGAAAACCATATGGGATCTGATGAGATGAGGTTTATTACCACTTTGATTTTACATCCTCCTTGATCATGCATTAAAAAATTGGTTCCATAAGGAATGAATAATGTTTTTCTAGGAAAGTCATATAGTATTAAATTCCCATGTCGTATGGATGATTCATAATATCTATGATTTATTGATTTTATGACTAAAATTCATTTTCATTCATGTAACTCACACACATAAGATATCTTATGAATAAATATTTCAAAAGATGTAATTAATGTGAATCAAATTCAGGTATTATTACATGAATAAATATTTTGAATTTAAATATTCATTATAACATATTACTAGATGAAAAAACATGGGATTATCCATGAATATTTATTAAAACCCATGACCATGTGATACAAGAGTATGTGTTTTCCTGTGATTCATGATTTATCAAGAATCCCAATAACATGTCACTCTTTTCTTTCCACCTTTATTCCCATGGAACTATAATTTTGTGGAAGTTGTCAGGATCACATCCATTGATGTATAATATAGCAATTAACCATGTATATATTGGATATGAGGATTTTTTTACCATTACTATTAAGTTAATCAAGCATGGATAAATATGTTATAGATGATATTCAATGTAATTTATCAATGGTTTATAATTACTAATTTCAAAAATTAATTCCTTTGTTTATTATATGCATGGTGATCTTGGTTTTGAGATTTAAATATCTTTTGTTTCTTAGAATATGTGTTATTTGACCCATGAGAATCCCTGAACATGCCCGAATCAACTAATAAGCATCCCTCTACTGATGGTTTTCACCTACCACTGGTATCCTTTCATCAATCATGGAACAAAAGACATTCAAAACCCTATATACCACACTATTATGACACTGTTGATC
Source organism: Viscum album (assembly GCA_963277665.1). Taxonomy (NCBI): domain Eukaryota; kingdom Viridiplantae; phylum Streptophyta; class Magnoliopsida; order Santalales; family Viscaceae; genus Viscum; species Viscum album. The sequence goes on along the minus strand of OY728122.1, from coordinate 77,332,863 downwards.
CTACTATTGAACCATGTGTCTGAATAAATACTTTTATACTAATCAACTAATTTGATCTCTTAATATACCATTATGGGTAACCCATCTTCCTAAATTTCCACTCCACTACCTACTGGTGGCACTGAGTTCAAAAATGGAAAGTAATTTCATTATAGAAACTCTCCACAAACCCACCTCCTTAATGAGGATGAGATGTACCACTATTCTAGTTTCTTTTCCACTGCTACCATGGAATGAACAGTCAAATCAATGCATAAAAATATCTAAAATCCTACTATATAAAACCTTAGTATAAGCTAACTGGATGGATCCTTTACCCTCATTCAGGTTCCTCTAAAATTTAAGGGTAGGATTTATGATCTCTAAGGAAATGACTTTTCAAATTAATTCACTTTTACATAAATATAATTTCAAAGACCATCCTAAAAATGTAAATCCCTTTTTCCCTCAGACATAGGTAGAATTGAGGAAAAGAATTGGTGATTTCTAAATTATTTCACATAATATATAACTGAATTCCCCCTCCAAAAGCGACACCTAAACTTTCAAAGCTTACCCAACCTCATTATATATGAAAAAATGATCATATAAATAGACCTGAATGACCTTATAGGATAACCCGATAGACTTGTTATCATTCATTAGGATGTCTCACTAATTTTTAATTAGCTTGAAAAAAAATTTAAAGGTCACCACCATTGTCCTCCTCTTGGCACCGGGGGGGGGGGTTATTGAGATGGTCAAATACGATATTCATTAATTCCACCCAATGTTCAACAACTTATGGGACCCCTAACCATTAAACAAGGGTGGATGCAACAACTAGATCACCCATGTCAACTCAAATAATATATTCAGAGCTCATGGAGCCTCTTCATCTATCAACTATAACACCCACAATATGCACTCTCAGAGATAGTCATATTTGATATATATATTGATTAAATAAAGAATTATGTCTCAACTGTCTGTGGGGAATGTTATTACCCACATATTTGGTGTTCTAATAGAGGATATCATTTTATAATATCTCTATAATACTGTACACAATCTCAAAAACAAATTCCAATCAATTATTGATATCATAATTTATTGAAAGTAGTAACAGGAATGTAGTCCCACGACACTATAAATGTCTCACCTAACAAAAATATCTCAATATAATCACTCACTATAGCCATATCGATCTGCACTCAGTTTCCACAATATATACAGGTTCCAAATAATTATTTAAAATATAATATTAACAAAAATTTACCTGGAATCATTTTGATAAGGCCCAACTACCATGTTATATTGGAAAAAATTATTTTTTTGATGATATATTAAATAAATTATCATTATATCAAAAAGACGCTCTACAATATAAATTTAGAAGTTGAATGTTAGGTGTATCAAATATTTCCCTTACAATTAATTAACACACACCCTCTAGACACACCGTTCCTTGAGTGAAAAATCCCATAAACTCTAAAGTTTTAAACACATTCATTGAGAATTACAAAACTCTATATCCCAAAAATAATAACACTAATCACATATTAGGTAAAAAGGAATTCCCTCAATAATTGATTATATACTTCTAGGAATAGGATTCATAAAATATTATAACACAACAGGCCTATTTTTTACAAATCCAAAATAGATGACATATAAAAAGAAATAAGTCCCCAAACCATTTTGAAAAAAAAATTAAATGATTTACATCTTCCATGACCTAACAGGTTTGATATATTCTTCATGCATCCCACACAAAATTCCAAAGGCAACTGACTAGAAATGAAGCACTATTAGTAGAAAGGGGTAGACTATAACCTAAGATATATATAAACATATATATCAATGAAAGAAACAACTAAAATGTTAAAAAACAACATAAGAATTATATAACCCCTCATCATAGTGTTATATTAGAAAAAGTAAACAACATAACTCCTTTTATAACAATATGAACAACTAATAATGTCATACTAGTCCCACAGACAAAATTTGGACCTCTCGAGGGTATTTCATGATTTGAAGGTCTAAAAATAAACTAAAAAAAGAGATAACATTAAAAATCGTCTAGACCCGTTGAATGGTCCTATCTCCAAACTCCTAATAATCATCCTAACTCAATCAACAAGCATAGGTACGTTTCCATCATCTATAACAATAACCGTAAATTCATCTGGGGTACCAATGGCTCTCAAAAACTATGTGTATAAAAAATAACAGGTTTCTATAAAAATAATTATTCTATAAAAGTGTACGTAGATGTGAGATTATATAAAAAATAAATGAATAATAAAATAAAACCCCATAATCCTTTAGTTTCATTGTGATACCTGTAAAGTCGTTGATTTATCCAAAAGTGTGGTATATTAATTTTTAGTTTAAATTCCATTAAACGGGCATATTAATGCTTAATAATAAGTAAAAGTTAGTCTTGGGTGTGTCTAGGCTCATTTGAATATCAGAGCAATGAGAAGGGGGATATATATTGTGCTATATGGTTTGTCTACAACCTTGCAACTGTGGGTGCATGACTGTGTGATCAGTGTAGGTTTTTGAGCAGAGCCCAAATGCAGTCTCTACGAATGGTTAGTTAAACTGTGCAACAAACATTAAAGTATACTCCATTCAAGTAGTAATAGACACACGATTGGAAAATAGTTTTTCCAAACCATGCGTTCAAATCATGCACTGTGTATTTTGAGGGTGAAATTACATTTCTACCCATAATTAAATTTTTACCCTAATTTCTTCCTCCCCTACACATTCTAGTGGGATTTTCATCCCTAATATATGTGGGGGATTCCTCCTCCTCCATGAATGGGGTTTTTTCTATCTCCCCCATCTTACACTCAAATCCTTCGATGTCGGATGAAAAATAAATCCATCGGTAATCAGCTCTTTATGCACACCTGTATTTCTAGTTATCTCTTCCTTCTATTTCACTATTTTTGTGCGATATTTTTTTCCTATTTTTATGTATTTTAAAAAATCCTTTGATTTATTCTAATTTAGGTGAATAAATACTCAACAGTAGTTGAATGAAAATTTTCTTCATTGAGGTGGGTGGTTTGTGATATTTCCAGTCATTTCTAAAAGGACCCGACCTTAAACATTACACAATCTTGAATTACGTCAAGAATTATCATTGAGGATCTTTTCGGGTTTATATTTTTAGAGAATTAGGCCATTAGTATTACCTAACATCTAGAAAATTATATGTAGACACTACTACCCAGTATCTATTTTTCATAAAATAAAAAAAAATCTTAAAAAGAAACATGTCTAGTTCCATGTTTTAGACAGCATGACTTTTTCATTGATCCCTTCCTTGACCCTTTTCATCTTTATTTCATGTGGAAAGAATTTCAAAAACATGGGAGGAGCATAAAAATCTTAGTAACGGTTATAAAATAAGGAAGGGAAAAATTAAACCAACAATAAATACAAATAAATGAAAGCATACTTTTCGGTCGTAACATAACTCATGAAATTATATTATTTATGACTAACACATAGAAATCATAAATCATAAAGGTAACTTATGGCATTATTATCATACAGACATTGTAGCTATCACAACTACATATGGAGTCACATTTGGAATAAACCATCACAATATATAACCTAAGTCTCTTTTAAGAAACATTAATGTTTACCTCCCTCACATTACCTAATGCATTGGAGATCTATCTCAGGCTCACCCGCCCTAGGATTATCATAGAACCACCCGTATAGGTAAACAATGACCAATAACCATAACATAATCATGACTCATAACACGATAATAAAGTAATGATAACATCTCCACATTCCAAGAAGAATATATCATATCTAGATATTGAAATAAATAATTCTTTATCAAAACATTTTCTAAACCATTTAAAAATTTTAATAAATAGATTTTTGAATCAAAGAGTATCATAAAACCTTAAAGCATTTAAATGAATTATCATTTGAAAAATTTAATATCCATATAATTAATTCCTAAAATCCATTTTGAAAACATTGTCCTTAATGAGAAATATTTGGAAGAATAAATCTTTAACACATTTAAAATGGTTTTTTATTTAAAGAGTTTTTAACGGAATGAGAGAAAATTCAATATAAATAAATGTGGAATGAAATTCAATCAAAACATTATAATATTGTGAGAATAAAGGGATTCATGAAATAATATTCCAATGCACAGTATATAGACCCTATGAAATTGAATTAGTGCATAATGACAATGTAGTCTTAATGGAATATAAAGTGAGACGAAATCACTTATAAAAACTATATCTTTAGATTAAGGATAAATAAATTATATAATAATGTGTGAAAAATATAAATACACTCAATATGATTGGATACTCAGAGTAAATAAATCATAGGACAATCGCATATTATATTTTTAAGACAAAACTAATGTCTTGGATGTTTAACTCAATGAATGGAAATTGAGTTAAAATTACTCTTATCATGTTCATATCGATGAATTGAGAATTTATCAATGGAGCGATTGCATGTATCAAAATTATATACAGAAAAAGGGGAGTGGAAATTACAACAAAAATAAATAAATAGTTATTCCACACATAATCATTGCGTGACTGAATTAATAATTAGAAGATTAACCCATGGAATGGAAATTTGCATAAAAGGATCCCTTACCAATTAGGAAACTTACGAAACATACAACCCATGGAAGAAGTATCATAAAATGAAGATGTAAATACCCATAAATGGATGTATATTTCACAATGAATACAATCATTGTAACACTACTACAAATATGGCTTTTATCAGCACTAGATAAGTGCATTAACAGTGCTAAAAAAAGGGTTGTTAATCAAGGAAAAGATAAAGTGGGGGATTCCCTTTTATGAGAACTTAGAAAAGACATGATAAAGACCCTTTTGATCAGAGAGAAAAAAAGCACTAATAAATGTACAAAAATAGAAAAAATAAAAAATAAATTATATTCGGGGGGAGCTTTTAACCGTGCTTGACCCCCCATTTATCAGCACCAGGAAGCCCCTCCCACTCTCATGCACTTCCCCTGTTCGCACGTCCCACACATACGTGCGCACATCCTTACTTCCACCCAAACACGAACCCATGACCTCCCCCTTTCACGCCTGCACCTTTACCACTAAGTCATTTCTTTTTTTTATTTAATGATACATCTATTTATTTATATATATAGTTATATTATTCGTATATAAATATAGATTCATATTAATATAAATATATTTAGTTATATTAATACATATATTCTTATTCATATATTATTATATATATATTCATTCGTATATTAATATATATTTATATCTATTTATATATATATATTTGTAGTTATAATTTTGTATCTGTATATTTTTTTGTATATTAACATATATTTATAAGATTAGTTTTAAATACATTTATAAAATAGGTTTTTATGTGTCTTTATAAATAAATAAATAAATAAATACATAAATATATACAACACACACACAAAGACACACACACACACACATATATATTTAACAATAAATACATATATATGTGTGTATTTGAAAAGCTATATAATGTTAAAATGACCATAACTTCTAATATAGAAGCCCGTTTCAACTACAAAACCAGCCATATTGAAGAAAATTAAACAATCTTCGATATTATAGGTGGTAATGGCCTAAAAAACATTCATATTAGAAGTTATACATGTTTGATTTTTAACAAATCGGGGTATCCCGACTAAAAACTTAGTCTTTTAGGCTTTATGGTCCATTTTTTGGCCTCGAAAAATGTGAAAAATGTTTTTCCAAGGTCACAACCATGTAGACATTGTCGCAAGCTTCGATTTGATATGTTGTCGAGCTCAAACGAACACCCTGATCAAAAGTTATGGTTGTTTGATGTTTGAGTTACAATTTTAACTTATTTAGATATTTTATTAATTGTTTTGATTGTTTTGTGTCCTAAAATTGTTATTAAATGATTTTTAATTGATAATAATTAGAAAATTATTAATTAATTGTATTTTTTAAAATATTTTAATGCAATTTTCACTAAATTTTATATATATTAAATGAAATTGTCTATTTATACGTATATTTAAAAAAAAATATTATATTTATATCAATATAAATATAATTATATAAAAATATATTATTTTTCAGGAAAAATTAATTTTTCTGAAACATAAAATTTATTAGCACTAGGAAAAGGTGCTGATAAGGCCCCCCTTTATCTGTGCTACTAAAAAAGGGCAGATAAAGGGGTCCCCTTTAACAATGCTAAAAAAAGAAGTGATAAAGTGTCACTTTTAACATCACTTTGTTTTTTAGCACTGTAAAAGGGCCCCCTTTATCATCACTTTATTTAGTGCTGATAAAGGCCCCCTTTATCAATGATTTTTTAGTGCTGATAAAAGGGCAGTGCTTCCCTTTCCCATTTTTGTAGTAGTGGTAGTATATACACCACACAAAATGAAATATTGGAAAATATAGCATTAATCTCATGAAAATAAAAAGTGATATGAAAATACCTTACCACATTGTAATGAATCAAGTCGTGTGAAAAAAAGTGAAAAACACCAAAATATACACTGAATAACAAGAATATAAAGATAATAATGATAATATGTATCAAATGGAAGTACAAAATACACCGCATGAAATAAATAAGTGGCGAAGAACAGAAATATCACGAAATTAAAAGTGAGAAAAGTAATCCCTTGCCTCATGTCCGACTTGACCCGTTCTTTCTTTAATCCCCTGAATAATAAACTAAAGCTAATATAAAATTTATTAATAACCCTTTTCAAGTTTAGTATTCATATTATATCACTTAAAACAATGTTATAATCATTATGTAATCATTTAAGTTAATAATGGTCGTTTTGTTGATATTCGTTACTTGAGTCAAAAATGGACTTCTTATAATTACAAGTTGTTCATGTGTTCAAAATATCATTATATCCAGAATAATATTCAAGATTTAGATATAATATATTTCATATAAATCCAGTATATACCTGTATTTATAATAGTAGATAACATTTGGATGTATGAAATGAAATGCACCGTTCATGGAGACAGTAAGCCATACATACACATGACCACTACTTTCATTTATATTTCTAATTTTAATTGAATTAAAAGATAATGTAACATAGGTATGATATAATTACAATATAATATCATATGTAATACCATTAACTCTATCCTTTATATGTCTCACATACGTCATTAACGAGTCATATCACTTTGAGGGGGCTGTAGTCTGCATTTCCTCAAATAAAATTACCGTGTTTACCCAAAATAGAAACATTAAAGGTCTTCTAAAAATGGAAAACACCGATGAATAAAGAAAAAAGAAACATAATATATATCATATATAAATAAATTCTAATCATAATGGACACCATTTGATGTGGTAGGAGATAATTGAACAATCATCATTTCGTGAGGCGTTAATTTTCCATCTAGAGAAACAGTATGTTCTTTACCCATTAGATGAAGGTGTGTGAAACTGTTGTTAGAATCCTTCTAATAAAAAAATCCTATTATATTTAGGATACTCGTGTTGTTATAAAACCAGTTTATAAAAGGATTTCCGTGTTGGAGAAGTAAAAAAAACAAAAAGTACTTAAGAGAAAATATTACCATTAAATTGGGTATCTCCCTTTTGTTTGACCCAAAAGGTTTACTTGAAGTGCCTTCCGCCAAATGTGAGGCTTTTATAAATAATAAAGGTATCTTTAGAGCTTATTTGGTTATTGTTTTAATGAGAGAAAGGGCTTGATAGGATTGAAGAATGGGGTATAAATGAGGGATTTTTATAATGGGGAGGTGGGGCTCTTTAGGGATGTTTAAAATTTGTATTTTTTATATATTTATTTTTAGTTTATAAGGATCCAAATGTTATTAAAGTTGATGAGAAGATTACCCATGGTTGAAATAAAATCATCCAATAAGAATTGGACAGTTTTTGGATAATATTTTAATAATCATAATCTTATTTATTTAAATCATTTATTAATGAGGTAAACACTACATCATTACTATGTCATAAATAATTTTACTTACTTGATGTTTAAATATTATAAACAAAATATCATGATGTAGTAAATATTTTTATATTTCTAATGAATATTTATAGTCAAAGAGATAACTTATATAACCCCGTGTAAAAAATTGATTTACTAAAAGCTATATGTTTAGGTCATTTTTGACATTCCTTTAAATAAATTAATATAGTATCATTATCATTTGTAAGTGTCTCTAAGGGGTCAAAAAATCTACCAAATGATGCCCATGGTCGGATATGTATCTTCCAATAGGATTAGGACACATGTTATGATAATTTTATATTATTAAAATAATATTTTGATACCCTTATTTTCCAGATAACCTTTTAACCTTGGTAAATCATATTTTTGCTAATATAAATATTCATATTGTATAAAAATAAAATTTACCTATTTACAAAATTTATATTTATTAATTCCACATATTGAATCCATATTTACAAATTAAAAACATAGAAGGTTCAGAAATTAATTTAAAAATAATTCCAACTGTAAAAAAATGTGTTTTTAAGAAATAATAACTAACAAAAGATTAAAAATTATTTATGTCCAATTTAAATGTGAAATTACTTCATATGACCAGTAATAGATTAAATTGTAAAACCATGATCTAATTTCACTTTAAAACCAATTAAAAAGGTATTCTATCCATATAAATAAATTAGATTAAACTACAGTTTTGAATTAAAATACAGCATTTTCCACTATTCACCAACTATTTAATTTTATTAGAAAAATAACAAAATTTTACCCAAAGTGAATTTTGATGTCACAATTCTAAATGTAAAAACATTTTATAAACATGTATATTCATAGTGTTGTTATTTCTATTCATTCCCACCAATACAATGGCTAGGCGTTAATTACAATTTAAATTAATAATATTATTATATTATTTTTCAGTATAACTCAACACGGTGTGCAACATAAGATGTCAATGAATCCCGTTGTTGCGTATCAGGTACGATATCGAACATTGCATCATATTTAATGTAAAATTAATATTTAATTCATTAATATTAATAAATATGAAATTTTTATATTCTTTATTTACTTGGGATGTTACATCCTTCCCCCCTTTTGAGAATTGCGTCCCCACAATTTTAAAATTGGGCTTATAAACATCATTGAATGTCCTATATCAGAAAAAAAATCAATAATATATCACTTTAAACAAAGAAAGAGATGTAAAAAGGTCACCCGAGACAATAAATACTTGGATTTCATGAAAACATGGATATGGAAGAGAAACTAACTCTCATATATTAATATATAGTGATATATAACTTGATTATGGAATGATAACCACCACAATACCATAAATTTGTGGTTGGGTGAAATTCTGATGATAAAACAGAGAATACAACATTTTTTCTTCAATACCTATTTTATAGAGCTGAATAACATTATTAGTTACTAGAACATGATCATAAGGAAGTATACTTACTTGTCAGGTAGACTATCATCCTTTAATAAAATTCAACCACAAACCCATCTTTTCTCCAAACCATAAGTATTCATGATGACTTGGTCACACTAGAATTGCTAGAATAAACTTCCAAAGTATATCATAATCTAAAAAAGATGAACTATATATTTCCATATCTTTATACATAAACCAAAACCAAAATTGGTAAGTTCAATATCATATAATCCCCAAAATGATAATCCTTTATAAAAAGAAATACTACTCTTAATCACTAAAATTCAACAAAAAGAACCCAAAGTTCAAGAAAGGCCATTCGATATACAATTGTCCTTAAAATTCATACAAAGAAAAAAAATACATTTAAACCCGAAACTATGAAAGATTTAATCACAAAGTCTTCCACAAAATACTTAACATTTATCACCAAAAACATCGACTACTCTTAATGTCTCATACTGATCTTTAAATAACCTAAACACATATTCTCTATGATAGATTAATCATTTCCATATATAACCCAAATCAACTTATTTCCACAATAATAACATATATTCTTCCAAAATATTATTCCAACCATTACTCCACAAATTAAATCCCATATTATTTTATTTTCTTTAAGCATATAGTGTTCCCAAAAGATAGAACGTCTTCCAAAATAACATACATAAATTTATCACTATATATTTTTCCCTTACTATAGATATACATTTGATAAAAAATAAGGTCAAATTATTCTTTATTCATACCATCATTCAACTAAAAATAATTAGTCATACAAACAAGGTACAATATATAGGCCAGTGGTAGGCGATACACCCTTTTCACCCTTTGGTAGTGGGATCGATTCTCGCAGCCCTGCTGGATGCGACAGGTGATCACCCTTCCTGTAAGTTGTCCTTTTTCAAAAACCATATAATTTTATAACATTACCAAAAAATGAGATAAATTCATCAAAAATAACCATAAAATATTTTAACCACAAGATTTATCATTGTTTCTCCCATTTCATTCGGTTTCTCATTAAGAAAACCACCACAGTTTCTTTCACATCTATTGCTGTGTTGGTTCCTGCTAGATCCAACAATTTACTAAAACCAAAAAGGTCAGTGTGCGTATATTAGTAAAATAATAATATAATATCTTATGAGGAGGGTAAATACTAAGATAGACTTATTCCTGTTATCTTAAACTCATTCAATTTATCTAAAACAACTATGTCTCCTTGTTATATGCTACCCATTATGGTTATGTCACTTATTCTAAAATAATAGCCCATCCTCTAAAGTTATCTAAACCGACCACTTATACCAACTTTAAGGACCTAGACATAAACATTACACAATCTTTAATTATGTCAAGAATTCACATTGAGGATATTTTCAGGATTATATTTTTAGAGAATTAGGCTATAACTATTATATATCAACTTGAAAATTACATGTAGACACTACTACTCAGTATATATTTTTCATAAAATTAAAAAATCTTAAAAGGAAACATGTCTAGTTCTATGTTTTATACAACATGACTTTTCCTGGACCCCATCCTTGACTCTATTCGTCTTTATGTCCTATGGAAAACATTTCAAAAACATGTTATGAGCATAAAAATATCAGTAAGGGTTATAAAAAAAGTAAATGAAACATTATCCCACCAATAAATACAAATAAATGAAATCATACTTTTTGAACATAAAATACCTCATGAAATTATAAGATTTATGAATAACACCTAGAAATCATAAAAAAATGTAAAATATGGAATTCATAACATACATACATAGTAGAAATCACAGTTACACAGGGAATCACATTTGGAATACCTATCAAAGTATATTCCCTAAATCTATTATGAGAAAGATTAACTTTTACCTTTGTCACGTTACCCAATGCATTGGAGAGCTATCTCGGGCTCACCCGCCCTAGGATTATCACGGAATCACCCATATAGGTAAAAAATGCCCAATTACCATATCATAATCATAACTCATAACACAATCATAAAGGAAAGATAACATTTCCACATTCCAATCACAATATATCATATCCATATGTTGAAATAAACAATGGTTTTTCAAACCATTTTCAAAACCATTTAAAATTTTTAATAAATAGATTATTGAATCAAAGTGTCCCATAACACATTGAATCTTTTAAATGAATTAAAATTTGAAAACATTAATTTTTATAAAAATAAATACTAAAAATCATTTTGAAAATATGGTCATTAATGATAAATATTTAGAAGAATAAATATTTAAAACATTAAAAATGGAATTTCTGTTAAGTACTTTTTAACAAAAATGAGAGACGCTTGAATACAAATAATTGAGGAATAAAATTCAATAAAAATATTAGAATATCATTAGATTAAAGGGATTCATGATATAATATGAAAAAGGACACTATGTACACCCTCAACAAGTGAATTGGTGTATAATGACAGTAAAGTCTTAATGGAATGTAAATTTAGACGAAATCCCTTATGAAAACTATATATTGAGATTAAGTATAAATAAATTACAAAATAATGTGGGAAAAATATAAATACTCCCATTATTATTGGATATTCAGTGTAAATCAATCATATGGCATTCACAGATGTTATTTTTAAGACAAAACCAAAGTCTTGGATGTTTAACTCAATGACTGGAAATTGAGTTAAAATTACTCTTATCATGTTCTTATCGACGAATTGAGAATTTATAAATGGATTTATTATGTGTATCAAAAGTATATCAAAAAATTGGGAGTGTAAATTAAAACACAAATAAATATTCAGTGACTCCACACATAATAATTTCATGACATAATTAATAATTAGAAGATTATCCCAAGGAATGGAAATTGTGTTAAAAGGTTCCCTTACAAATTGGGTAAAATACGAAACCTACAACCCATGAATGAAGGATCATAAAATGAATATGTAAATATCCATAAATTTATGTATATTACCCAATTAATACAATCATGGGCATTACATACACCACACAAAAGAAAATTGTGGCAAATATAGCATGAATCTCATGGGAATAAACAGTGAGTTGAAAATCCCTTACCATGTTGTAATGAATAAATTTGTATGAAAAAAAGTTAATAACCACCAAAATATTCATATAATAACATTAATATAAATATAATCATGATAATATATATCAAATGTCCTTAAAAAGTACACCACATGCAATAAATTATTGGCGAACAGTAAAAATCTCACGAAATTAAAAGTGAGATTAGAAACCCCTTACCTTGTGTCCGAATAGACCGATTATTTCTTTAATATCATATATAATAAAATTATGTTAATTAATAATTGATTAAGAACCCTTTTAGAGTTTATTATTCCTATTATATCACTTATTACCATGTTATAATCATTATGTAATCATTTAAGTTAGTAATGGTTGTTTTGTCGATATTTGGTACTTGATTCAAAAATGGACTTCTTATAATCGAAAATTGATCATACATTCAAAATTTCATTATACCCAGAATGATATTTATGATTTAGATAACATATATATCATATATATCCAGTATATACCTGTATTTATAATGGTACATAACATTTGGAGTTAAGAAATGAAATGCACCATTCATGGAGACGGTAACTCATACGCACGCATGAACACTAATTTAATTTCTATTTTTTTAATGGAATTAAAACACAATTAAACATAGGTATGTTATAATTACATTATAATATCATATATAATATCATTAAATACATCCTTTATATGTCTCACATGTTGCATTAATGAGTCATATCACTTTGAGGGGGCGGTAGTCCGCATTTTCTCAAATGAAATTATTGCATTTACCCATAATGGAAACCATAAAGGTATGATAAAAATGGAAAATACCAAAGAATAAAGAAAAAATATACATAATATATATCATATATAAATACAGTTCCATCGTAATGGCCACCATGATAAATAGTAGGAGATAATTGAACATTCCTCGTTTAATGAGGCGTTAGTTTGCCAACCATAGAAACAGTATGTTCTTTACCCATTATATGGAAGTTTGTTTGTGTGTAGTTTGAATCCATATCATAAAAACATCCTAGTATATTGAGTATACTAGTGTTTTTATAAAAAAATATAATAAAATGTCACGACCCGTCCTCGGGGCCCATGCCGTGACTACCTCAAGCCCGCCTTCCATAGGCCAGGGGATAGCGACTAGCACCAATGGCATAAATACCAATAACTGGGAAGGCATTTCCTTTATAAAAGTAAAGAAAACACCACAGAGTACAAGCGGAAGTAAAACACTAAGTACAAAGAGAAGTGATAAAAGGTAAATGGGCCAGAATACAAACCCAAAAGGAAGTACAACTACAACTGAACAAAGTAAAACAGAAAAAGACAACAACTGGAAGAAAGGAAGCAGCTCCTGGGTTGTCCACCTCAGATCCTACCTGAAGGGTAGGTACAGATGGCACAACTCCTGGATCGTCCACCACGAATCCTACCTGAAGGGTAGGTACAGATAGCCTCCTCAACGCTCTCTCCCATCGACCTCCTCTGTGTGTCGTCTCGTCGTGTAGTCCACCTCCGGGTACTGACTCATCGTTTAGTCCACCTCCGGGTACTGACTCGTCGTGTAGTCCACCTCCGGGTACCGTCCAGTCCTCGAACACTCGACCTCCGTCAGCACTGCCCGTCGTCTGCAACCAACGCAACGAGGTGCAGGCATAGCCCGTGCATGGGTGAGTATAACGATACTCAGTAGGGACCCCGAGACCCTCAAGGTCTCACTAAAACCAACGTGGATAAACACAAATAAGATCTCAACAGATAACCTCTACTTAGGTATATGCCCATGCATATACCTAAGTTATCAAGTAACCCATCTCAATCATGAGGAAAACACCAAGATCATGAAATCAATGGATAACCCCTACCCAGGTATATGCCCATACATATAACTAAGTTACCAAGTGACCCATCTCAATCATGAGGTAAACACAAAGGTCAAAAGTCTCAGCTCAAACCAGGATTTTCATTATCGAAACCGTAACTGCTGAAGAGCCCCGTCTCTGGAGTGTACAGTGGTCCTGTCACGACTCCGAGGTACTGCTCACTAACCTAAGACTGCTGAGGTACTCCTCCTGTCGAGTACCGCGGGTCAGCCACCAAAACACAGTAGTGCTTCCCACCAGGGTATGCCACCAAGACACTGTAATGCACACCCCCTAGTAGCCTGCTGAGGTACTCTCCAGATGAGTACCATGGGTCTGCACTGTCACACAGGTAGTGCTCCGTCTGCCATGGGTATGAACCTCACAAAGAAGTTCTCCGTCCACTGGGCTAGTCGACTCACTCCAAGTCGAGTCGGTCAAGCAGTCGTCAGGTCTCAGTCGGCTACACGGTCTCCATACTCCGCACGCTCATCTCCGGGAGGGTCTGCTCCACGAGCTACAGGTTGATACTCCAAGTATCTCAAAGTCCCATGAAGAAGTATCTCAATGGAACGCCTCTTCATAGGGGTCTTAACGCAATAGACGGCGAGTCAATCGGACGCCCGGTCTGTGAGTTATCAACATTTCTGTCCTAGGGGCCCGGTTGGTTTCGTGATCGAACCAACCCGGCCGTATCTCAACTGTACCCTGAACTCTCATAGGTTATACTCATAGGGACCGTTCCTCAATATGATCACCAACTCCACTGACGGTTCGTCAAACGGACGTCCAGTCTGAAAGATATCAGCTTTTCCGTTCCAGGGGCCCGGTTGGATTTCGGTTGCAATCCAACCCAGCCACTATCCAACTGCATCCAAAACTCGGGCGAAGTATGCCAAAAGTTCCATTTCATCAAGAGGAAAACAACGAGATAGACGGCGCGTCAATCAGACGACCGGTCTGTGAGTTATTGGCTTTTTCGTTCCAGGGGCCCAGTTGGTTTCGTGAGCAAACCAACCCGACCGCACTCCGATGACATCCAAACCTCAAGCGGAGTAATCCAAAAGATCCGTCTCACTTAGAGGAATCTATAAAAGTTGACGGCACGTCAATCTGACATTCGGAGCTCACGATATATGTGTTTCTGCTTCGAGGGCCCGGTTGGTTTCGTATCTGAACCAACCAGGCCGAACCCAAAGTATTCCAAAACCTTGAGTGCGATATACCGAAACGACCGCCTCGTTCCAAGGATCGCTCCACAACTAACGATGTGTCGATCGTAGGTCCGTAGCCCATGATATGGGCAAAAGTCCAAAGAGGGTCCGAAAATGGGGGGTCTGGGCCCGGACCGTCCCTGCCCGACCCCCCTGGGTCCGCCCGAACCGGGTCGACCCGACCCGGGTCCGACCCGGCTGGGCCCGGCCGGTGCAGCCCAGCCCGACCGGCTTGGTCCGGCCCAACTGGCCCGCCATGGCTCGGCCAGCGCGGCCGAGCGGAAGCCGCAGTCGGGGTGTGCGGTCCCCCCCCCCCCTCACCGCTAATTGAAGCCGGCAGAAACCGCCGCCGCCGCCTTCCGCGGACCACCGGACGCACTCCGTTGGTCTGTTTCTCCTACCGTCTTCGCCAATGGTCCTCCCGGGACCCGACCTTCACTGCGAAGGGATTCAAACGCCATAGCGGTCTGCATCGTCATCGTCCGTTGATCCGCACATCGATAAACAAGCTGCGGAGGGTTGTCGGGCCATGTCTGTTCAGCTCGCGTCCTCCGCATTAGGTGTTATCAATTGGCTAATAATAAACACATGATTTCAATCATTAACGAGGGTATAATTTATCCAATATAAATTATAATAAGGCCTTGCAATCAAAAACCCACGCACGAGAGTTTAAAATTTGAATACGCGGCGTGACGACGTCGCGCATTCTTACCGCTCGATCCCGCGCGGTGTGACGATGTCGCACATCCTTGCCACTCGATCTCGCGCGGTGCGACGACACCGCATCAATTCCATTCGATACGCAACAACAGGAAAAACAAAAATGGAGGGGGCGTCCATGTTTGTGCGGTCCGGCCTCCTCCCGTTAACTGATATCATGCGGTCTAAACAGACGCGGATAAAAGACGGAAGAGAATCACGTATAGAAAACATGCAAACCCCCTACCTCGGTTTCAAGAGTGGAGTCGCTGAAAGATGATTTGAAGATGACTTCGGGGTGCGTCTGAGGAGGAAGCGGTGTCTCCTCACGTGTTGCGGTGAAGAGGAAGGAAGGCACGTCGTCGTTCTTCGTGGAAGGATGGTGTTATTCATCGGAGACCGATTCGTTCTTCACGTTCTTCGTCGTTGAAGATGACGTTCTTCAGCCTCCCAAATCCTCCGAAACAAGAAAGGAACTAACCCAAAATAAATTAAGTCACACTTAATTTATTAACTCAACATGGCTTTTGAAATTCAAGTGTTTGAATTTCAAAAACTCACATTAAACTTACTCCATTAATGTCATAAGTTATTAACTTAAGTTAATCAATATTAATGGAGAGTTGAGGGGGTTAGAGGACATTAAGGGGTGGGGTTCATGTGGGCCCCACCACCCTCATAACCTCCAAAGGGAGTTTGGGTAGTTACCCAACTTCCTTACAATGGATTAAACACTTAGAGTAAAATAAAAATTGTAGAATAATTATAAAATAAACTTCCACAATTTTTATCATCAACTCTCTTGAAAACACATCTCCGGAACAGGTGTTTCTAAGCAATTACCGGTGCTACGGTTTCATCGGTGCCCTCAGAATTCGATTCTGAGCACCAGTTCAAAAGTTAGAAATTCCCACTTGTTCGTTCACTGAACATACCCGAGCTAAACTTTGGAAATTAATTTCGGGAACACCAGGCCTCGGAATCAGGCACCGTTAGAAACTGCGTTCTTGTAAAATTCCAAAGAAAATTAAGAAAGAATTTTCCTTGAAATTTACAGGTCTTTACATTACTCCCACCTTAGGGCTTTACATCCCTGTAAAGATACAACACAAAATAGGGTGACAAAAGCGGTATTGAGCACGCATCTGAGCCTTCCGCTCTCATGTGCTTACCTGGAGATTCCGTACTGCCAAAGAAAGAGCACCCGAGGATTCGAACGTCCTCGTAGGATCTGATCATGTTGATCCTAGATCCCTAATGGAACCTTCGTGAAAGACACCCCATCGCCATCATCCATCTCCTCATGGTCAATGATATGCGAAGGGTCGAGCACGTATCTCCTCAGTTGAGATACGTGGAAGTCGTCGCGCACCTGGTGCATCTGAGGTGGATGGGTCAAGCGGTAAACCACCCCGCCTACCCAGCTGAGGACCTAGAAAGGTCCTTTGATCCTCGGAGATAACTTGCCGCCTTGGCCACATCTCCGTAAACCTCGTCGAGGTGAGACTCGTATAAGGATGTGATCGTTATCCTCGAACTCTAGAGGCCTCCAACTTCTGTTAGAACTGAAACTCAAACGACTACTGCAACCAGGGTAAGGTTGACAAACTCAAGGGTGATCGGTCGCACCCTCCTGTGAAAGAGTTCATCCTGTACTGCTTGGGGTTTCCTTTTCGCCGACCAAGGAAAACCCATTCCGACGTCGTAGTTAAACCACATCCTTTTAGCCTAATACAGTGAATCCGTGTATGAACTGTGGATCCAATCCATACTCAGACCAACGTCGTAAGGCCTCGATGCTGCCACCACGAGATTCCAACCAAAACTCTCACCTCGAGGGTCTGACCACACTTTCGGCGTATGTGTGATTATCGAGTCTCCTCCCAAGGTATCTCCAGACGTGAGGGTCAAGTCCACAGCTTACCGGAAACTCTAGGTCTGGAACATGATTTGTGAAAGCAAGGAATGATTCATATTGATGTCTGTTACTAAAATAGCTAGTAGTGGACACAGACTGTCCCTTGAATCATTTTTTTAGAGACATTGGGTCACACTCCTTGACCGCATGCAGCCGCACTCTTCCTCCGCTCTCTAGCTCCCTGAGCCTGGCGGGGATAACTAAGGCGAGTGGTTGTAGCATGTTAAGATGTACACCACCTCACACTACTATCCTAGATCTACCTCCACGTCTGCTGCTTCGCAGACTCATCTCTCCTTAAAGATTCCTCTTCTTGAAACATTTAACACGCCCGAGTCTCTAAGACTGGAACCGGTTTCCTGTTTCTTACTGCACTGTGCAGTCTGCATCCGCTCCTGGATGATCTGCACCTGCTTTTCCTATGATCTGAAAGAGCTGCTAAAATTTCTCCTTTGCCGAAAAGAGAAACTCAGTCTCATCCCTTGTATGAACCATGCCCATTGCCTAATACAGTCAATCCTGACATGAATGCCGCATTCATGCCATGGATGACGTCGTAAGGCCTCGACGTAACTACTAAGAGATCCAACTATCACTCTCGCCTCCAAGGGTCGAGTCACACTGTCGGCATCAGTGTGAGGTCACCGGGTCTCCTCCAGTAGAAATCTCGAAAGTGAGGGTCAATTCAATAGTTTAACCGGGACCACTCAGTATCAACCAAACAAAAGGACAGGAAAGAAAACAAAGATAAGTGTATTTTTATTATTGCAGCTCATAATAAAAAGACACGAGTACAACAAAAACATAGAACTAGAAGTACAAGGGACATATCAACTAGTTCCTCTCCTGTCCACCTGCTCCCGGAGCTCTACTGCCTTGTCCACTGCTCGGTTGTTGCTCAAGCACTCGTCGTTGCTTCTTCCTCAGTGGCTCCTCCAAAGCCTGTGGATCAACTGTACGAGGAGTCAGACAGTCACGTGCTAGGTGACCCTTTCCGCCGCATGAGTAACACTGTCTGTTCCTGGCATGCCTAGCTCTGTCCCCACCCCGGGTGCCCCGCACCACCGATCCTAAAACCCAAGATCACCCAACTACTGGTCTGGTCTTCCTGGACCTCTGTATCATCTGTCTACTTCCCACAGATGACTCGGCTACTGATCAAAAAACACGCGGCAAAGGCAGCAGCTCCTGAACACGCTCGAGGTGTAGAGATACTGGCACAAACTCCACCCTGAAGAAGGTCTCGAAGTCTTCCCATGCGAAGGTCATCCCGTCGCAAAACTGAAACAAGTGGCTCCACCACCTGCCTGCTGTTGCCTGAAGGAGGCTGGCAGCAAAGATAACTATGAAGTCTGCAGGCGTCCTCACTAGCCTGAAGAATCTCACCACAGCCTCCAGCCAATCCTCAGCCGCCTGCGAGTCCGTCTCTCCCCGGAACCTGGGTGGCCTCTGGCGCTGGAACTCGTGCAGCGCACTGAAGTGGTGTGCATTGCCTACTACTGGGGATGGTGGCATCAGTGGACGAACGTATGGTAGTACCGCTGGTGCCTCCGCTGGTGCCTCAACTACAAGAGGGCCCTGTACCGAAGCCTCGTCTCTCAACAGGCTGTCAGTACGCACATCCCTCTGGGCTCTAGCTGGTCGTCCGAGAAAAGGCATCCTGAAAGAAACAACGTGACACTGTCAAATGATTATACCTGGTCAGCTGACCTGGTTTGAGCTGACATTTAAAAACTTCTGGAAACACACACGCAATCAGTGTTTTCGTGCACAAAGTCAGAAATCAGTTGTCAGGGTCCTGGTGTATGGACACGTCGGCCGCCCGCACCAACACTAGACTCCCTGAACTGAAGACCACACTCGGTACCCTTAACACTATTGCTTCACAGGAAGAAAATATCAGAATTATATGTTCTGTGGTAGAACCGACTCCTCTGATACCAATTTTTCACGACCCGTCCTTGGGGCCCGTGCCGTGACTACCCCAAGCCCGCCTTCCATAGGCCAGGGGCTAGCGACTAGCACCAAAGGCGTAAAACCCGATAACTGGGAAGGAATTTCCTTTATAAAAGTAATGAAAACACCACAGAGTACAAGCGGAAGTAAAACACTAAGTAGAAAGAGAAGTGCTGAAAGGTAAATGGGCCAGAATACAAACCCAAAAGGATGTACAACTACAACTGAACAAAGTAAAATAGAAAAAGACAATAGCTGGAAGAACGGAAGCAACTCCTGGGTTGTCCTCCTCGGATTCTACCTGAAGGGTAGGTACAGATGGCGCAGCTCCTGGATCATCCACCACGAATCCTACCTGAAGGGTAGGTACAGATAGCCTCCTCAACGCTCTCACCCATCAACCTCCTCCGTGTGTCGTCTCGTCGTGTAGTACACCTCCAGGTACTGACTCGACATGTAGTCCACCTCCGGGTACTGACTCGTCGTGTAGTCCACCTCCGGGTACGGTCCAGTCCTCGAACACTCGGCCTCCGTCAGCACTGCCCGTCATCTGTATCCAAAACAATGAGGTGTGGGCATAGCTCGTGTAAGGGTGAGTATAACGATACTCAGTAGGGACCCCGAGACCCTCAAGGTCTCACTAAAACCAACATGGATAACCATAAAGAAAATCTCAAAAGATAACCTCTACTTAGGTATATGCCCATGCATATACCTAAGTTATCAAGTAACCCATCTCAATCATGAGGAAAACACCAAGATCATGAAATCAACGGATAACCACTACCCAGGTATATGCCCATACATATACCTATGTTATTAAGTGACCCATCTGAATCATGAGGTAAACACAAATGTCAAAAGTCTCTGATCAAACCAGGATTTTCATTATCGAAACCGTAACTGCTGAAGAGCCCCGTCTATGGAGTGTACAGTGGTCCTGTCACGACTCCGAGGTACTGCTCACTAACCTAAGACTGCTGAGGTAGTCCTCCTATCGAGTACCGCGGGTCAGCCACCCAAACAAAGTAGTGCTTCCTGCCGGGGAATGCCACCCAGACACAGTAGTGGATACCCCCTAGTAGCCTGCTGAGGTACTCTACGGACGAGTACCGCGGGTCTGCACTGTCACACAGGTAGTGCTCCGTCCGCCATGGGTCGGCACCTCACAAAGTAGTGCTCCGTCCACTGGGCTAGTCGACTCACTCCAAGTCGAGTCGGTCAAGCAGTCGTCAGGTCTCAGTCGGCTACACGGTCTTCGTACTCCACACGCTCGTCTCTGGGAGGGTCCGCTCCATGAGCTACAGGTCGATACTACAAGTATCTCAAAGTCCCACGAAGAAGTATCTCAAAGGACCTCCTCGTCATAGGGGTCTCAATGCAATAGACGGCGCGCCAATCGGACGCCCGGTCTGTGAGTTATTAGCCTTTCCGTCCCTGGGGCCCGGTTGGTTTCGTGATCGAACCAACTCGGCTGTATCACAACTGTACCCCGAACACTCATAGGGTATACTCATAGGGACTGTTTCTCAACGTGATCACCAACGCCGCTGACGGTTCGTCAAATAGACATCCAGTCTGAAAGATATCACCTTTTCCGTTCTAGGGGCCCGGTTGGATTTCGGGTGCAATCCAACCCGCACACTATACAACTGCATCCAAAACTCAGGCGAAGTATGCCAAAAGTTCTGTCTCATCAAGAGGAAAACAACGAGACAGACGGCGCGTCAATCGGACGCCCGGTCTGTGAGTTATTGGCATTTTCGTTCCAGGAGCCCTGTTGGTTTTGTGAGCGAACCAACCCGACCGCACTCCGACGGCATCCAAACCTCGAGCTAAGTAATCCAAAAGATCCGTCTCACTTATAGGAATCCATCAAAGTCGACGACACATCAATCGGATTTCCGGAGCTCAAGATATAAGTGTTTCCGCTCTGAGGGCCCGGTTGGTTTCGTATCCGAACCAACCCGGCCGAACCCAAAGTATTCTTAAACCTTTAGTGCGATATACCGAAACACCCGTCTTGTTCCAAGGATCGCTACACAACTGACGGTGCGTCGATCGGAGGTCCGTAGCCAATGATATGGGCAAAAGTACAAAGAGGGTCCGAAAACGGGGGGTCTGTGCCCGGACCGACCCGGCCCGACCCCCCTGGGTCGGCCCGAACCGGGTCGACCCGACCTGGGTCCGACCCGGGTCCGACCCGGCTGGGCCCGACCTGGGTCCGACCCGGGTCTGTCCCTGCTGGGGTCGGCCCGGCCCGACCGGCGCGTCACGGCCCGACCGGCCCGCCGTGGCTCGGCCAGCAGGGCCGAGCGGAAGCCGCGGTCGGGGTGCGCGGTCCCCCCCCTCGCCGCTAATTGAAGTTGGCGGCAACCGCCGCCGCCGCCTTCTGGCGGACCACCGGACGCGCTCCGGTGGTCCGTTTCTCCTACCGTCTTCTCCAACGGTCCTCCCGGGACCCGACCTTCACTGTGAAGGGATTCAAACGCCATAGCGGTCTGCTTCGTCGTCGTCCGTTGATCCGCACATCGATAAACAAGCTGCGGAGGGTTGTCGGGCCGTGTTTGTTCGGCCCGCGTCCTCCGCGTTAGGTGTTATCAATTGGCTAATAACAAACACGTGATTTTAATCATTGAAGAGGGTATAATTTATCCAAAATAAATTATACGAATGCCTTGCAATCAAAAACCCATGCACGAGAGTTTAAAATTAGAATACGCGGCGTGACGATGTCGCGCATTCTTGCAGCTCGATCCCGCGCGGTGTGACGATGTCGCGCATCCTTGCCGCTCGATCCCGCGCGGTGTGACGGCACCGCGTCAATTCCATTCGATCCGCAGCAACAAGAAAAACAAAAAGGGAGGGGGCGGCCGTGTTTTTGCGGTCCGGCCTCCTCCCGTTAACTGATATCATGCGGTCTAAACAGACGCGGATAAAAGACGGAAGGGAATCACCTTTAGAAAACATGCAAACCCCCGACCTCGGTTTCAAGAGCGGAGTCGCGGAAAGAGGATTTGAAGACGACGTTGGGGTGCGTCTAAGGAGGAAGCGGCGTCTCCTCACGTGTTGTGGTGAAGAGGAAGGAAGGCACGTCGTCGTTCTTCGTGGAAGGATGGTGTTATTCATCAGAGACCGATTCGTTCTTCACGTTCTTTGTCGTTGAATAAGATGTTCATAAAGCCTCCCAAATCCTTCCAAGAAACAAAGTAACTAACCCAAAATAAATTAAGTCACACTTAATTTATTAACTCCACATGGCTTTTGAAATTCAAGTGTTTGAATTTCAAAAACTCACATTAAACTCACTCTATTAATGTCATAAGTTATTAACTTAAGTTAATCAATATTAATGGTGAGTTGAGGGGGTTAGAGGATATGAAGGGGTGGGGTTCGTGTGGGCCCCACCACCCTTATAACCTCCCAAGGGAGGTTGGGTGGTTACCCAACTTCCTTCCAAAGGATTAAACACTTAGAGTAAAATAAAAATTGTAGAATAATTATAAAATAAACTTCCACAATTTTTATCATCAACTCTCGTGAAAACGTAACTCCGAAACAGGTGTTTCTAAGCAATTACTGGTGCTACGATTTCATCGGTGCCCTCGGAATTCGATTCCGAGCACCGGTTGAAAAGATAGAATTTCCTGCTCGTTCGTTCACTGAACGTACCCGAGCTAAACTTCAGAAATTAATTCTGGGCACACCGAGCCTCAGAATCAGGCACCGTCTGAAACTGCGATCTTGTAAAATTCCAAAGAAAATTAAGAAAAAATTTTCCTTGAAATTTCCAGGTCTTTACATAAAAAGAGTTATGTGTTTTGAGAAATAAAATAAAACAAAAGGACTTAAGAGAAGGCATTACCTTTAAATTGGGTATCTCCCTTTGGTTTGATCCAAAAGGTTTACTTGAGGTGCCTTATTACTAAGGTAAGGCATCTAATAGTAATAGAGGGATCATAAAATATTATTTTTTTAGGGAATGGGAAATTCAAAGGGCTTGATAGATTTGAGGAATGGGTTAGAAGTGAGGGATTTTTATAAGGGGGTGTATGGGCCCTTTTGGGATGTTTAAAAATATTATTTTATTATATAATTATTTTCAGTTTCTAAAGGTCCAAACCTTATTAATGTACATAATAAGATGACCTACAGTCTAAATAAATTAATCCAATTTGAATTGGATAGGTTTTGGATATTATTTTAATAATTATAATCTTATTTATTTAAATTTTTTATTAATGAGGGAAACACTACATCATTATTGTGTCATAAATAATTTTATTTATATGATGTCTAAAAATTATAAAATAAATACTATAATATATAAAATATTTTTTTCTTTCCAATGAATATTTATAGTTGAAGATATAACTTATATAACCCCTTGTAAAATTTTATTTACTAAAATATATATGTTTAAGTTATTTTTGTCTTTTCTTTAAATAAATTAATATAAAGTGTCATTATCACTCTTAAGTGCCTCAATGGGGTCCAAAAATAAACCCATGGATGCCCATGGTCGGATTTGTATCATATAATAGAATTAGTACACATGTTAGGGTAATTTTATATTACTAAATCAATATTTTATTACCCTTATTTACCATATTTACATTTTATCCTTGGTAAATAAATTTTTTACTGAAGTAAATATTCATATTGTCTAAAAATAAAAGCTAACTATTTAAAAAATTTAGATTTTATGATAACAAATGTGGAATATATTTTTACAAATTGAAAACACAGAAGTGATAGAAATTAATTTAAAAAAAATTCCCGATGTCATAATAGAAAGTGTGTTTTTAAGAAATAATAATTGTCATAAGATTGACACATATTAATGTCAAATTCTAAAGTGAAATTACTTCATATGACCAAAATTTGATTAAATGGTGAAACCATAATATAATTACACGTTAAAAAAAATTAAAAAG
Source organism: Viscum album (assembly GCA_963277665.1). NCBI lineage: Eukaryota > Viridiplantae > Streptophyta > Magnoliopsida > Santalales > Viscaceae > Viscum > Viscum album. The sequence goes on along the minus strand of OY728122.1, from coordinate 77,307,746 downwards.
ATAAACTAACCATATAAATAAATTTGATTAAATGGATGTTTGGAATTAAAATACAGTATTTTCCACAATTCATCAAAATTTGAATTTCATTAGAAAAATACAAAAAAATTTCCCAAAGTGAATTTTGATGTCCCGATTCAAGATAATAATTTTATTTTGTCAAATTCAACATATAAAATTTACCAGACCTATATTTACAGATAGTTCACCATCAAAAGTTGATAAATAAAATTTTTAAAATAAATAAAACCTAAAATTAGATTCATTCAAATTTTAAGCATCTAAAATTTATTGGATAAATGTAAAAATATTTAAAAACATTTATATTCATATTGTAGTTAGTTCTGTTCATTCCCGCCCATACAACTGCTAGGCGTTAATTACCATTTAAAATAATAATATTGTTATATTATTTTTCAGTATAACTCAATGTTGTGTGCAACGTAAGATGTCAAAAAATCCCATTGTTGTGTATTAGGTTTGATATATAACATAGAATAAACTTTAAAGTAAAATTATTATTTAATTAAAAAAATATTAATAAATATGAAATTGTAATATTATTTATTTAACTAGGATATTACAATTTCTATAATTTTTTAAATAGTATGTTGTTTTGTATCAAGACATATTCCTCTATTGTCACTTCATCTTTGTTCAATTAAAAAATTGAATTTTTTTCCTTGTCTGTAGTGACCCAAAATTATGAATATATCCATCCTTGGGTGTCATCCTTGAAATCTAATTCCCCTTTGAATGTGCGTTTCCAAAATGGACTAGGTTTTTCCATGATTTAATTTTAAAATTAAATTTGCTGTGTTGGATTCCATGATATAATGCCTTCAACATAATAAATGCAATAATATGATTGGTGGACCATGTGTTTTTCCATTGAGTTTGTTGTGTTGACTGTTGTAATTGATTTTTTAATTCTCTACCATACCCAGGTTTTAGTGTTATGAACATTGGATTGGATTCCATGTTTCATGACGTCTTCTTGATTACATTTATGTTAATCTATGTGACCTAGGCCTTTATATTGGTTGGAGTGGAATTTTATTATTGAAAAATATTTATATCCTCAACCCTTGAAATTTCATTGAGGAAATGTGATTAGAGTCATCTAAATTCCATGAACCAATTCTTGTATCTCTCTATGTATGATTTGTGCATGATTCATAGTGATAACGTCTCGTAACCTGAAGCTTGTGAAACTGATATTTTACTAACTATTTTTTTAATTGGAATTATTTTTCATGAATTCATGGTCTGATTTATGAATAAAATTTATTTCAGATGGAAATAAAATATATAAATTCTATTCTTTTTGTTATTTCCTTGTTTCATTGACTCACTTGTTTTAGGCTGGGAGAGAACATGGTTCATGTTTAAATAATACCAATTAGGGATTCCTCATGTTTTATCAGACACTATTGATGCCATGGAAGTAATAATTGGCCTTTTAATTATGAAATCATTGGGCGTATTTACATATACTAATGAGTTTTTCCATTTCCCTAGATTGCACCCGAGGATAAACCCCTATAGGAAGATGTTTATGCCATGCCTCGAAGGATAACCAGAAACCTAAGAGGGATACATTGAACAAAATCAGAGTCATCAGGACATGATTGATACATGGTACATCAAATGGGTTGACATAATTAGAAATGATGACATTGGTTATATTGGATGTTTCATAGCAACACTTAAGATTTTGTTTAGATCAAATTGGATGAGCATAAACTCCGTAATCAAAATTGATTTAATGTATGATGTTTTCATTTTATATGTGATGCCTCCCATATAATTAACACTATTATGATCACTTATAAGATGACATCTAAATTAAACCTCACATTGAAGTAGAAACTTGGGGATATGCCTTTAGAGTTTTTTGTATTTCCTTTGGCAATCACATACATAAAATTCCATTCAAATGTACTTTTTTTTAGACTTCTGGAATAGGCATAATTAGTTTTTATGTGTTGAGAATCCTTTTAAGAACATGGATAGAGGTTTTAAAAAATTTTCAATATTTTTATTGCTTTGTATTTATATATAGAACACTGCTCTATTATTTTCGACATGAAATAGATTATTCTATACACTATGGGTGCCAACCTACTGATATTTATATCTCACACCCTTCTCATGTAACATTTTGTTCCTAAGTATACTTTATGAATATATCTTAGGGATAATGTATAGTGTGTTTCTTTCAATGCTTCATTGATTTGCTGTTTTGGATGGAGAACAAGGTAGAGGATAGAGTCTATGCTTGAAATTACTATAGTAGAAGTTTCTTCCTTATTTATATTTCATACCACATATAGCGTATTCTTGTATCCTTAGTTTCCCATGGTCATATTTTTTTATACATAACATCCATTCATTATCATTGAATCTATTATCGATATTCAACTTTTTCTAGCTGCATAATCCTATTTTGTTATTTATTTATTTACATTATTTTTTGTCTATATATACTAATGATTCCTCTATTTTTCATCTATTTTTTTTTGAAATACATACTTTTATCTATGAGGTGACAGTCTCCCCATGGATATACCCTAGGCTATAGCTCTTATTTTCAGCCTCTGGCATTCAGGGAGATGTATTTGACGTCATGTGGCCCACTGTCTGGGGGGACTGCTAAGTGGCACCAAGGGATGTATATTATAAATAGGTATTATAGTGGTTTATTTTATTTTTGTCTTATTGTTTGGTTTTATAAAGCATACTAGGAAATTAGAATTTGGAACTGACACTATTCCTGGACGTAGCTAACCTATGTATAGGGGTAACCCAAATTAACTAGGGTGGTAAATTTCAGTAATGAGTTATGAAATTTATAATTGATATGAATTCAGCATTGGGTGACGCACTTTTTTGTGTCGTTATCATATTGGTATGAATGGGATGATGATTCCTATTATTGGATCTCGATTAAATGAGGGTTCTCCATTACTTGCATCATTCTAGGCATGTTAGGATTAAAATACATTGCATTATGTCAATACATGTTTAATTTCGGTGTGCATTTCTTATTTTTTATTTGATTGATGTTATGAATTGATTGTAGATATTTTCATTGGTTTTTTTTTCTTATTTAAATAATTGTTCTAATTTACCACAAATGAGAATGTTATGGATTATGTAAATTGGAAGCCTATTTCAATCCATATGGTGTATGTGACCTTATAAAATGGATTTTTTATCCATATAATTTATCCACATTGAAAGGGACATAAATACATAAATGAGACAAAATGAATAACACCCCTTTTAAATTTAAATTCCACCTTATAAGAGAAATTTTAGACCTTGACTGTTACATAAACATAATAATGGGAATTAGGATAAGCTTCTCAATGGTTATATAAGGCTTTCATATCATCTAAACCTGGATATTGTAGAAGGATATTTTTTCTATTATCATCAGAGGTAAGATTTGTATTTTTCCTTCTTATTGGATTCTTATCCACATTCATTAACTATTAAAAATATTTTCTGAGGAGTGAATTTGGAAATTATAGATTTATCTAATCATTATTTAATCATTTTTTACAACAATAGTGTGAAGATGATAATACTCAAGAGGTAGTTGTATTGGCACCACCTGTTATACCTCTTGTTGGGCCTCCTAGGGAACCTCATGCTGATCATCTTCCATTTGGAACTAATGTTCAGTTTTTTAATTTCTTTTTATAGTCTGTGCAACCAGTTCAGGATTCTCCCCATGTATCCCACAGTACAAAATTGTTAACATGGGACATCCAACAATATAATCCTATGACCTTAACTAGGGATATATTTCCTCATGCTTTAGATTCATCGTTAGAATCCCTGGTTTATACCTTCGAACATATTAATACACCTCTAGAGTAGAGGGTCATTCTATCTACCAACAAGCGGTGTGACTCCCGAAATCATTAATGGGATGTTGTTCCCCAATCTAAGCATTACCGAAGTATGATCTAGGAAAAATTCTAGGCGGATGTCTATGATCACATCTTTTCCAATACACTAAGAACAAATTCAGTTAGGGAGTTCTTGAATCTTTATTATTAATCTATGCATATTCTTGAGTATTCTTCTAACTTCCCTGAAAAACATAATCTTTCTCTAAGTATAAATGTTAATGATTTGAAGACTATGAGGCACTCTGATTACGATCTAGGTTATGTCTAATAATTGAATGTGAAACCATCAAGTTGATTACCATGATAGGGATAGAAATGTAAGACCTAATTATGTAATGAAATATTATAGAAGTTTGTCATGTGAGCTTGGGTGGTCCTATTCTGATATAGGGTTATGGTTCTTCATGTAGTTGAAGCTCTGTTTCATGGATGAATATTGGTAAGATCCATCTTGGTGACCCACATTTAATGTATATATTCTATTATTTTCTTCTTTTACCCAGTGGAAGGGGATCCATACATGCATGTCTATTAGGTACGAGATCCACCACTCCATGTTATGTTGGGGGTTTTCCATCTATTAGAAGATCCGGACACTGATGTAATGTTTATAGTCTGGGAATTCAGTCCCATGAATTTTACTGTCAGTATAGTGGATTTGATTAGGGATTTTAGGTATCATTTAAGGGTTGTATTTCAGGCCATATGTATAATGTACAACCACTGTAACATGACGAGAATCTAGGACCATCTATGGTTATAAGTACTATTCTGGTGACCTCTACATTAGTTTCTACCCTTCTTCGATATATGTTTTTTCACATTATTTCATATATTTTGCCATTGTGGAAGGTTTTGACCATTATATATAAAATTTATGTGGTCTAATGACCCTAGAAAAACAGTTATGGGATAGAATAGGGGGAATATTCAAATTTCATGAATTCCCCCTTATGATGGGCATGTTCAATTTCATCTGGAATTTGGTTAACCTCTACATGAACAACTTGGACATCATTCTAGGTGTGGAATAAAATATAACTAATATTTCCCCTTTGGATTTAAATCATCACTGAGTGTCCATTACATCACTTAAGTTACTCAGTAATGAGGATAGAGTATAATTGAATATCTAGGAATATCAAGCTAGACCCAAGCGAACTGGGATTTGTAATGTGACAACTCTGTTAGCCAGTCTCCTTGTGAGAAATTGGGGAATTTAGTTAGTAGAATTCCCTCCCATAGTGAATATTTTTAGGGATGCATTCCCTGAAAATTTATATGGATTACTACCTAATTGATTTGTTGAGTTTACTATGGATCTTATTCCAGGTGCAACACTGATTTCCATTCCTCTATATAGGATAGAACTTACGTATCTCCCAGAACATAAAATGCATCATTAATATCATGTTGATAAGGGTTTTGTAAGACCCAACACATCACAATGGTGTTATCCCATTCCTTTTTCTTAGATGGAAAACATTACCCTCTAATTGTGTTGGATTATAGATGGTTGAACTAATTAAAGGCAAAGAACAATTATCCAATACATCATATAGGTGACCTATTCGACAAGATTTGAGGATAAATTTTTTTATCCAAGTTATATTTGAGTTTGTACTATAGGAAATTTTTTGTTATAACATCATACATATTACATACCACATTATATAGTTGGTATTGATTGTAAGAGTATATAGTTATATCATTAGGCCTCATGAACGTGTTAGAAGTCCATATAGATTTCATGAATTTGGATTTCCACCAATATCTTGATTCCTTTATGGTATTCTTTGTACACGACATCATAATATACTCTTGAACTAGACATGACCATGATAATCCTCAATTGGTCACTTTGAGTACACTGAGAGAGAACCAACTATATGTGAAGATTAGTAAATGACACATTTGTATTAATAAAATTCACTTCGCATGACATGTTATATTAGAGGCAATAATATCTATTGAGCCATATAATGTGAGTTTCATGGTTTCCTGGGAGCAGCCTAAGAATGTGTTCAACATACATAGCATCTGAGGTCTATTATTTTGTTACAATCATTTCATCTTGGTTGTCTCCTTCATAGCAGTGCATCTTATGAAACTGACTGTGAATGGTATGTATTTTATATGTTATAATCATATGAGAATTATTTTCAATAGTTAATGGGATGGGTCAATTCTTCTATAATTATGATTAAACCTAATCTGTGTATAGTATATACATTCTATTGTGATGCTTTAGGGATTTTAATGGGATCATTTCTGATGCTAGGTGATTGGGTTGTTCCTTATGGATCATTCCTCGCGAGGCTTTGTGAGAGGAACTACCATATGCATGGCCAGGAGCTAGAATCCTTTGTTTATGATTTGATATATTTATGGAACTCTATATTATTAGAGTGATTCAATGATTACACATATCTTAAACGTATCGAATAAATCTCCACCTATTGATAATTTAATCTAAAGTAGCTCAGGTGGGTGTATTACCAACAATCATTTTATTTTGATCTTGATTATACCCCTGATAAGGGAAATTCCTTTGTTGATTCCTTGAGTGAGTAAATGAAAATGTGATCCATCATTATAACTATAAGGGTGTGGAGGATATGTTTAGGTTCTCTAAATTGCACTTGTAGGTTCAGGAATTTCATGAGGATCTATTCTTAGCAGCATTGGAAGTGACATCCACTCCACTGGAATGGGTTTAGAAGTTTTATTTTTCCGAATCAAAGGGTGTTGTTCTGAAGGATTCTATCACATGAAAGAATCCACCTCCAGGTGGGGTTTTTGATGGTAGTGAGACACTCCTCTACCATCTTAGTGTATGGGTTCTTTAAAATAGATGAGAATAGATGATGAGGTAATATCATTCCTCCATTTGGGAATCTCATCTTGTGCATACCAAGATGTGCAGAGACATGAATAATCATTATTGGTGGCCTGTTATGAAGAGGAATATTACACACATTATAACTGAGAAATACCCCTATGAGTATGTGAAGGAATAGAATAAGAAACCAGGTGGACATCTACAACCTCTCTCCATTATTGAGTGGAAATGGAACTACATCATAATGAATTTCATGACGGTATTCCCAATATCCACTCAAGGAATCAATATAGTATGGGTGATTTTTTATATAATTTCCAAGCTTGTGTACTTCTTACCAATTTAAGATACCTTCTCATTCGATATGCTTGGAGGGCTATATAGTTGGGACATAGTGAGATTACATGATGTTCCACATTCAGTCATTTCAATTTGAGAAGCATGGTTCATATCACGGTTCATGCAAAGTTTATCTAAGGCACTGGATTTACATGTTGTCTTTAGCACTGCATATCATGCTCAGACCATTAGGCAATCCATGAGGATTATTTGTGTATTATAAGATATTCTATGGGCTTGTATTATTGATTTTGGTTTTTCATAGGAGTAGTATATTCCATTGTCTAAATTTGAGTTATTTGATTACAAGAAACAATTATGATTTCCATGTTAGAGGCTCTCTATGGTAGTCCACGTAGTTTACTTATGTGTTGTATTGATGTAGGTGAGTCAGCTCTTCTAAGAGCTCATCTCATTCAGGAGACTTCAGAGCATGTCTAGATGATTAATTTGTGTATTGATACCACTTAGTATAGGAAGACATCATGTACTAATTGTCGTTGCATACCTCTCTAGTTTTTGGTGGGATAATTGGGTTTTCTGGGTGTTTAACCAAGATTGGGTGATAACCAAATCAGAAGACATGACATGTTATCATTGTGGTATTTTGAGACTTTTGAGAGAGTGGATAAGGTCAGGCTGGTATCCCATCAGTTGTTATTTCCATAGAGTTATCATTCAATTCATGATGTCTTCCACATATCCCACCATTTAGATTATCATCCAGACATGTCCCCTTAATTTCAACCCAATTATATTAAGTTGTATGTGGATGCATCCTTTGAGGAGGATCCAATTGTTTTCATCGATCATAGTGGGATGCTTCGCCAAGGCAGGTCAGTTCCTCTAGTGTAGGTGCTATGGAAAAAAAGACTCATATAGGACGATACATGGGAGTGTGAGACTAGTATTCATTCTCAATGGCTATATCATTTCTCAGAATACATTATAACTCCCTTGGAAGGGAAACATGGGGGAAATTTGGTTTTTTGGAGGTGAGGTTGTAACATGATAGTATTATCCGAAGGTGTGGGATGTAAAATTTTTGTTTAATTTCATACAAAAAAACCTATTAATAATTCCAAAAATATTAAAGGGGACCTCAGGTGTTTATGGGGCTCATTTGAAGCTCGTAGATCCAAAAATGAGGAAACAAACATGGATACATGTTTGTCTATAATCGTTCATCCCAGCGTGCTCGACCATATAAACGTTGTAGGTTTTGGGGAATATCCCAAATTCATTGTCTGCACACAATTTTATAATCTTAGTGAATAAATTTTCATTATTCTTGTTTGAAATAGTATCAGGTGAATGGTATGCACACAGTTTGGCCAAACCATGTAGGCAAAAATAAACTATTTATTTTGTGGCTGGAATTGATTTTGCACCCTTAATTAATGATTTCATATAATTTATTCCTCCCCTCTCTAATTCCATATGGATTTTACTCCCTTCACCACATGTTGGATTTATCCTCCTCCCTGTATAGGTGTTTGATGTATCTCCCTCATCTGGTATAGAAATATGTCACTATCAGAAGCAATGGAAGGCCCTCTGTAGGCTCTTCCTTTCACAAACCTCTATTTCTAGTTATCTATGCCATCTATTGTGCCAATTTTTTGTTGATGAATTTTGTCACATTTTCAAGGAATTCTAAAATACTATTCTTTCTTATATTTTATTTCAAATAAATCATCCACAATGGACAAGTGGATCATTGCTACATCGAGGTAGGGGTTATATTCCTTACCCCTTTATTTTTTCACATTTTAAAATGTGTTACATTGTGTTGAACATTGTATTATTTTTGTTCCACTTATTCATTACTGGATAAATTAATTAAATGATTTCTTCATGTCTTTCGTGACCCTAACATATGGAGAAACCCATACATGGGTGTTCACATTGAACATGGAAAACCCTTTGGTTGTGCTTATCCTAAAACGTCTAGGTTGGTCATGCATGAATTAGAAAATAACCTTGATTGTGTGTGTTTCCTAGATATAGTTACCTAAACTTAATAAATTAATTAAAATGACTAGTGAACCAAGGGGTTAGACCTCACGCTTTATGCCTTATCCTTGGTAAATGAATAACTTATTCATCTGGTTTCACCATTAAATTTTTTTAGTGTTGTGAACATTGGATGTATATCTTGATTCATGCCATATATTTCATACATTTATATTATTCCACAGTCAATGGGATGTTGCCTCATTTAATTCCTATTGCTTAATCAATTTGATAGGTTTCAATGGAATGATATGCTTCATCAGACATGATTTAATGGGAATCTAGAAATTAATTGAATACAAGTTATGAGAGTCATATTAATGCATGGTTACAATTCTTATATTTCTCTACATATTATAATTGCATGTTTCCATTTGATCACATATTTTAGCCTGATTCTTGTGAAATTTACTTACTCTATATTAATTTTTATTATGAATTGAGATAAATGAATAAATATTTCTACATTTGAATGATATGTTAATTGGATTTCATGGAGATATAAAAATTATTCCCCTTGAGATATGTCCTTGTTTAAACGGCTCACTCATTTTGTGTCATGAGATAACAAGGGCCCTATTTTATGGAATCAATTGATGGACTGGAATTGCTCAGATTAATACTATTAACATACCAAGACTGATAATTTTCATTCCAGGTATGGGATAGCTGGGAGAATTTAATTATGCTCACGAGTGAGGTTGTTTTCCCATTGGAAAAAAGGTGGATGTAACTAATGGGAAAGAAGGTTATGTGATGCCTTATGTGATCCATCATCACCTATATATGATATTTGTAATTGAATCAGTGTCTTCGTTTCATGAGTGATACCAGGTATTTCATTTGGGTTTCGATGGACGGAATCAATGTTATTTGATCTATAGGATGTTCTATAGAGACATTTGGGATTCTGTTTAGATCACCTTGGAATGGATCAGACTAAATAATAGTAATTGGTCGAAGGATTGATTTTCTAATTTTATATGTGATGCATATGTTGAAATTTCATTATTTAGAGAACATGAATGAGGACATGTAAATTACACTATATGTCAAAGAACAAGAATCAAGGTATGACTTCTTGGGTTGTGTGGTTTTATTTGGCTCTCATATTCATATTATTACATGATCTTGTTCTTTTTTATGACATACTGATTAGGCCAAAGTTGGTGGATTATTGTGGGTTTCCTTTTCAAAACACAGAAATAGGTGACTATTTTTCCAATTTGGTTACTTATATCAATTTATATATGGAATTTTTCTATAGAATTAACTTCAACAAAATGAATCGTCATGAACATTGTGGGTGACTACCTACTGATATTGATATCTCACATCCTAGTCAAGAGATTTTTTGTACCTTAGTAGACTTTATAATGTCACGTATCGTTAAATGGAATCATTTTACTTCTGTTTCCTGTTAGAATTTCACCATTAGGATGGAACACGTGGTAGAGTACCAGACCTATACTCAATATGCTTGTAGTATTAGTTTTTTCCCTCTAGTGTATTTTCTCTATCATGTAATATATACATGTATACCTAGTTCCCCATGCTCATTTTTAATAAATAAGACATCCAATCATTATCATTTCATCTATAATTGGTACTCACCATCTGCCAGTCGATTACTCATGTTGCACTATTTATTTATTTACTTCTACTGTGGTAGATTTATACATATGCTTCGGGTATTTGTTATATATCATTAGTGTTGTCCATAAATTGATCTATGATGGAATAATCTTCCCACTGGCACACCTTATGACACAAATTCTAGTATAAGACTTTGGACATTAGGGAGATGTGATTGAGGTCATGTGTCCCACTGTCTTAGGGTAAAATTAAGTGGAACTCAGGGTAGGTTGTCACAACATTCAAGAATGATCCTAAATTCATCATCCAATGATTGTATCATGTTTTTAAATTTCACATAAAATTAACAGTCCTAAAATATTCATTCTTATAATAACATCTCATTATCTCAAGAAACACAATTAAAAACATACCCATCACATTCTATAATAAATTCTTCTTGGTCAGCAAGACACCCATTCCAATCCATCACCAAAAATAGTTGGCATGACACCAAACTCATCATGTTCTTAAACCCAATGATTTAATTGTTTCCTAACACATTAAACAAGACATCCATATATAAAATTACACAAAACTTATCCCACATAACCATCATATATTAATATACACACTCGTTGTTAAAAGGACCTCCTAACCCATAACACATATTCTATCCAAAATATTTATGACCCACCATGGCTTCTATGACCATCCAAATAATTGCGCATATCTTATTCCATCAAATAATGATTGTTATTGGATGGAATTCTCTCCCAAAAAATAACACAGAACCCATTATATCCCATTCAGATGTATATGGTTGAAATGAACTTTCATCCCACCATTTTATCACATATACCAATATAATTTTCCTGATCACCCATCATATATTACATAACCATATATAAAAGGAACCCATAAATAAATATATTGAAAAACTCACAATTAAAAACAAAATTGATAAAATTTAGACTTTCCAAAACCACAAATAAAATTGAAATCATTATCAACATATTTAAATTATGTGAATACCCAAAAAAATATACCTTACATTATTTATTTTTCCCACCAACATAATAGTTCCCCCATTCCCTTTCTTATCTATGTATATATACTTGTTATCCCCACATTAAAAACTTCCTCCATAAATCAAATCATCCTAGCGAACCTACACTAATTTTTGATTGTCACATACAAATCAGATCACAACCCCATGTAATCTCCACCATCCACCAAAAATCATTATCAAAGGTATTACATTTAACTATGGTTTTCCTATGACCCATTAATGAATTTACAATCCTTAGAAAAAGTATATTGAATTTTAATTTAATTATTGGTCTTTTGATTAATGATATAATGACATCAAAACACATGTGGTGAGATATGAACATAGAGTGTATGAAAATGATAGGGGTTTCATAGCTCGTATTTATTGAAACATTCCCATTGATTATCAGTCGCTAATTATAACTCAACGGATTGAAATCAAAAAATAATTGGGAAACCATGAAATGTGGCCGATGTGAAAATATACTACATAATATGATGATGTCGTGAGAGAAAATAATACTACAAGAGAAATGTTATCCTTTTTAATGGTGACCTTATGCGTGAAAAAACATGAAATTGAAAAGTATCATGGTAGATACATATATGAGGGGGAGATTAGGTGGAGAGGTAGGGTTGGAATGGGGATAATAATTTATGAAATCCCCAATCCAAAATTATTTTTAAAATGTTAATAATTGATTTATATAATGAAAAATATAAAAAAATAATAATGTGGCCACCATTTAACAACCATGCCACACTAGGGTACGCAACACCATTCGACTAGCTAGCTAGTAGACTATGCAGATCCACCCCCATCAACATGGGGATCCAAAATATACAAGATAAAATTCAAATGAGTACCCAAATTATTCTTTCATTATGAAAAAAAATCCATTAATGGCCCATGATTTCCAGAAACCGTCTCCCTGACTCTACTTGATTCCATAAAATTAAAAATTATCCAAAATAAAAGAGTTTTAGTTAAAATAAAACATTTTTTTACCAAATCTGTAGTGTTACAATATCTCTCAACCAATTTATTGTATATTTATAGTTTAATTAAGGGATATTATGGTGTAACTAGTTAATCAGGAGCATAAGGGACATATTATACAATTTGTTTCATTGTGGGTTATATAGTTTTATTTTACAAGAAATCCTAAGTTACCATTAATTTATGTATCTACATCAAGAGATTAATTTAGGTGATGATATAAAGGTAAAATATACCTAATCCTAAATGGATAATATTTATGACTAGAAGAAGTTATATCATTATCTTTCCATTATTGCACATAGATTTCATTTTCATTAATTAAATATAAACTAAGAGGATATTTGAAAAATATCATTTCTATTTCAATGATCTCATTATGAGTATATTTTATGACTTTTTGGATTTATGAATTCACATGTAGTATTAATGGATTTGATTAACTGGTTATTATATGAATATTTAGACACATATATAGTATTATATAAGAATTATATTTTCCCATGATAAATAACCAAGTAATATCATGGTATGTTCCAAAATATGGATTTATAAAAATTAAATAAGCATAATTTTTTATTTACAATTCATGAACTTTGAAAGTCAGATTCATGAAATGAAATTTAATATCTATGTAATATTTTATGAGGGAATAACAGTCGATCCTAAGGATGTAAATATATATGCAGGGCCTAAATAATATTTCTGTAAAAAAATAATTTTTTTTGATTATGTTGAATATTTTTGGTGATTTATTTTTGAATAATTTGAAATTTCCTTCTTACATGATAGATTACAATTATAATGGTGTGAATTTTGATTGGATTGTGAAATGACAATTGTTATTTTTGGAATTAAAGAAGATACATACCTTAGCTACTATTTTTTATTTAGCTGTTAGTTTTATTTCATAAGATATATTATGATACATATTTATTAATATTATAATGTATTTTTTTATGAGGGAGAATTATAATGAAATATGATTTTATATGATAGAGGTCCCATAAAATATTTTACCCTCTACATGTTCCAGTGATGGATATCATGGTTCATGCAATGAATTGTGTGAGGAATTACTATTTTTGAGATAGATTATATATATACTCAACAATAATATGAGTTTGTGTTAAATGTTCACACAGTGTGATACAAACTAGAGACACTTTATATATGTATAGAATCTTCAATATTTATATTTTAAACATTTTTATACATTATGAATTGAAAATTTGTTGTTATATTTTTTTAATAGGAAGACTCTAGCTAAAAAATGATGGGAAATAAAGAGTAATAGATTTGGGTGGGATTGTAATATGACATTATCATAGAGGTATAGGAATATTTGGATGTAGTAATACTATTAACTTTTAATTGTACATCTATATTGATAGACTACATGAAATATAACTAGTTATTATATAAAAGATAAAATATGATTATGGATTCCTTATGTGGATTGGAGACCATGGGTGGTCGGACTATATCACTAGATATAATACATTAATTAAAGGATATAATAGGTTTTTTTAACATGGAAATAAAAATGTAGAAACATTTCTATATTTGAGTTGGGGAGTGGATTCAAGAGTGAAATAGTATATCTTGACATAATATTCCAATTATAGTGTTTAGGAATAAATAATTAATTATCAAATTAATTTCATTATATTTGATAAATTAATAGTTAATAAGAGATCATTAAAGAAATATGAGTTTTTTAACCATTTCCAATTTTATCATATATTTGGATGGATAATTCAATGATTTTCTATTTGGGTTGATATGATCCCTATGTTATCTTGATGAAATTTGGGTTGGGGTTTATCGAATCATCAAATAAATGAGTTTATTTATTATTGAATAAAATTTTAATATGATAATAAGTAATCTGAAACTCCATTAGAGAAATATATACCTAGAATGAAAAATTAAAATTATAAAAGTTATGTTCAAATAATTTTTAATTGAATCTAAAAATTCATAGGACAACCAATTTTTCTTATAATAATTTCTTTTAATGAACGAGCCATAAGAATTATTTGAAGAATAATATGGTTAGTCATTTTGGCCATCATTATGTTCGATAATGATCAATAAAAACCACTTCTGATACATTGATTATTTCAATTACTAAAATACTAATTTATATTAATCCATTAATTTATGTTTTGAACATAGATTTTCCAGATGTCTTATACTAACCACGAATTAAAACCATCAAAATATGATATTGGGGACCATTTATTTTTCGATGTTTCAACAACGATGGATCATTAAAGGTTATTAAAAAAATGAAGGCTAATAGTATAGTTTGTGGGTCTTCTGAGATCATATACTTGATATATGAAGTGGATTTTGGTAGGAATTATTATAAAAATATAAAATAATTCAAAAAAATTATTATGTTTTTTAATTTGGAAAGTATTTAACAATTTAATCTTATTTTTTGAGCTAGGAAATAACATGTTTAGAACATTTTATGTGTTATATATATTTACTATTTCAAAACATTTAGATTAAATAGATTATTTTCAAAGAATGGAATGTTCCTTTCTTTGTATTTATGGAGTTCTTCAATTAATGGAATATTACATTAATGATAGTGTTCTAAATAAAATCTTCATATAGTTAGGTGAATTATAATTATATTGACATCGAGATTATTAAATGATATGGATAATGAATTTGGTTTACTAATTATGATTTATTGATGTTGCTATGTCATTTGTAACACAAAATATATGTTTGAGATATTATATCTATGGAGACCATTTCTATTTTTATGATAGTTTTGGAGGAGTGTTATCTTGTGGGAGATGTTTGAAGACTCAAGATAATGGTTTTTTGAGATCAGATTCAAGTATAACATCTTTAATTTGGTATTCATATAGAGAAAAATGTTTGGGGATGTTTTATGTGGGTATAGTTATTGTATTGGATTTTCTTCAATACATAAGTCATATTAATTATCACATATTTTGTGATGTTTTGGTATTTTTTGAAACATTAATAAGGTAGGAATCATATATATGGATCCTAATGAAAAAATAAAACCATTTTAATCTAATCTATTTTATTTGATCTCATGATAGATAAATGGCTATGTAAATTATATAATGAGGTATTATAGTCAGGTAAAATTAAGATCCTTCTACGTGTTGGAAAAATTGGATTATTGTATTTTTTTCTACGCTATGTTAGTAAATTTAGTTATGTGTATTTTATTTCTGAGTCACATATGATGTTTTCATATCTCATATGAGATTTTATACAAATAATAAATCACATATATGCATATTATGATTGTGGGCATTATAATACATTTTTACTATGCATAAAAAAATTTAGTTCTGCATCCTCCGTAATACATATCAATTATGTGTAATAAAATTAAGTTACATTGGAATTATATGAAATTTCACTTTGATAGGAATGCAATAATTACACAATTAGATTATTATGATGATTCAAAATATTAATTTGACATGTAATTTGAGTAATCATGTTTACAAAGACAATGATTTTGCGAATCTCTATAACAATATGAGATAAAGAATGAATGAGTTTTTTCGAGAGCTTTATGAAGAAAAAAAGTATCAATGAACAAATCTAGATCACTATATTTTAGATTCACTTGGAGAGGAAATTTTAAAAATATTTATATTCAGTTGACTTCATGGAATGTTAAGGCCATTTTTTTGGAATTTTTTAGAATATAAAAGCATTCATGGTACTGGTTTATATTTAAAATTATTTATTTGAATGTGAAATCAATGAAATTGATGGGGAAGGATTCCAGAATAGTTTTTCCGAGTTATAGAGAGTCAATTTTTCATGGTAATTTCTGTACATTATTAAATAAAGAAGATTAATTTAATATAGGGAATATAAAACATGATAATTGAAGAGTATAAAAGGATTTATAAATTTTCAGAGGAAAAATTATAGAAAATTAAACGAAATATTTAGTATCAAAATAATATAGAATAAGAAGAAGTAGATGAAGAGGATAATTTTTGTTGCTATACCAGATATTAATGAAAAATAAGTAAAGGAATTCAATATTAATGTAGAGAAGCAGGAATAAGTACAATAAGTACTTGTCTAATATCTAAATATTTGTAAGACTTTCTTAATATAGAAAAATATTTAAATCATTATTATTATTCAAGATGAATGAATAGCTTTAAGAGACCATGGTGTTTTGAATGTTATTGGCTATCCCCCGATTGTTGCAATCCACAATATTATTTCCAGTCTATTTTTTGATGTTAGGTGCATATCGGTAAAACCATGGATTAAATTGTCTTGTTGAGTAGTAAACCCTGTAAATTATATTTTTAAATGTCTATGTGAGAATGTGTGTTTTTTATAATATAAAATACAATTACACAAAATATTACTGAATATTTTTAAAAAATATAAAATGTAAAACAATCTAAAATAACCGATTCACCCTCCTCCCCCACTTCAATGTGATTTCATTAATCATATGGTTGTCATTTCAATTATAATTAGAACTCATTTCACTTAGTTTGTAAAACTATTGTTTAGAGGATGAAGTGAATTTTTTTCTCTCATGTTCAATATTTAATAGCTAAATTATGTTCCTTGAAAAATATATAACTACAATTCAATGAACAGAAATAGGATTTCAAGGACTAATTATGAGAATTATAACATTTTGAAGGATAAAATGTTGACCTATCCCTTACCACTATGTTTGGATGTGTTGGATTCAAAAACGGATGTATTCAATCCACATTTTGAATTAGGTTCCATGCAATAAAATTTCAGAAAAATCATGAGAATGATGGGAAATTTTGAGATTCCATATTTTCTTCCTTATCTAAAAATTATTTTCTAAAATTTAAAGTGATACAGACATATATACTATTTTTGGATAAATAGAATAATATTTATGAAGGAAAACACAAAATAATGTGATAAAATATGGATATTTGTAGATTAATGAAAATATATGGGAATAATAATGATAAGGAAACTGCAGATGAATTTTCTGTAGGATCTAATGATATAATTAGAACTATCATAATATTTGGTGATAAGTTAGAATATTTAAATATGGTTGACATAATTCGACACATTACTCCAGATAGGTTTGATACTAAAATCTTGACCACTGAGGATTTAGACACATTAACACTTCATCTAGATGATCTACTTAATTTTATTATACACAACTAGATGATGAATGAAATTTCTTCCACGAATCTGGGAAAGGATAAAAAATTAATATATTTAAAAGATTTAATGAATGATGAAATAAAAGAATAAATATATAGACGATGAATGTAATGATCCAAACATTTATTAATAAAATTCCTACTGATCTAAAACAATTTCTTATTATATAAAATGGTTATATAAGACATACACAATTCCTTGGGTTTATTATTTTGGATTTTAATGTACCATTAAGAATTTTTACCATTTCTAATGTAGAAATTGAATAGTGATCACAAGATTAGTATAAATATAGATCTTTATTAAATCCAATTTACTCATACAAAGGATGTGATGGCCTAATCCACTATAATTTCTCCATAAAAATCCCATTTATTAGACCTCAGAAAGAAGGTAGCATCACATGGATTCACTCTTCTATAGCCCAGGATGAGCTACAACACATTAATATTAAACTGAATAGCCTTCGAGAGAAGTTGATATTTATAAAGATTACCACCCGAACAATGTTATAACATCCAACCAAGATCTTGTCACCAGTTCACACCTTACCGTCAGGTCTTATCCGGTTGTTATCATGGGTTATATAACAAGACCCTAGAACTATGATTATCTTCATTATTTTTGAATAATGAAAATACATTCATTTTATTATTGTTACTTTGTAAATGGGTTTTAAAGCAAAAATTGTATTTTTAGTTAATATTCAATTAAGAAACCTATTTTTTTGAATTAATGGATATTTAAGTTCAATAATATTTTAGTAAAATATTATTACTAAATTATTTGAATTAAATATAAATGATTGTAATTTTTTATGAACATATTTGTAATTTTTATTAAGGTTTGAAAGATATTTTTTCCAAAATACATGAATTTTTTTTAAATATCAATTATTTTAAATGTAAAAATTATCATATTTAGAAAATTAGTTCTATGAAATTAATATCATTTTGGGATTAGGATGTTGAAATAATATAATAGTGATATTTCCATAATTTTTTAGGCAGTTGAATTTCTGGGTAAAAATTTAATACTATTTAAATATATAATGTATTTTATAACATCATAATTACCAAATGGTGATTTAATAAAGTAATATAAAAGTGATATTTGTCCAAAATATGTTTTTCCTTTAAATCAGTGTGATTTTAGATTAGATTGATTAATTTTTTGGGGACTTAGTGGACCCTCAAGGACTTATAAAATATTTTAACTTATTAAAATTATTTCCTCGAGAGTGTGACACCCCCCCCCCAAATGAAAGCCTAATATTTTAATAATTTCGTCCATTTTACTTAAAAAATAATATTTTCCAATCAACTTTGTCAAACAATATAGGCAGAAACCATGGGGTATTTTGTGGTTTTGATTAGTTTAATATGTAGTGTCCAAAATATAAATAATAAATAATTCCCTCTCTTTTCCAATATAAACCCACTCAATCTCCCATTCCTCTCCACTAAAACCATTTGATGCTTGGCCAAACTCTTCTATCATCTATATAGAACCCTACCATGTCACTAAGAGATCCAAAAAAGTCTCTCTCAAGCCTCCCCCAATCCATTGGGACCACACTTCCATGTAAGGGATCCCCACTTTCCTTCCTTATTTATATCAATGTTTCCTTATATTTATATCACCTATTCTTTTCAATTAAATATGTAGGGGTATGATTTCTCATCTCACGTATACTACCATTCTTATTTTTGAATTATGACAGTCCCCTTTATCTATTATTATTGCCTCCCATGTACGCTTATTACCATGTCGAAATTCATTAAGGGATTTCCCTCTCCTCATTTATGTTCAGGAAATTCTTTTTATATTATGAATTTAAATTCCATTAAATATGTTGGAAAATTATGTTCCAAAACCCCCTTATTATCCATTTCATGTATAAATGATTAGATACCCATTAATCTCTCATCAACCCATTTTAGAATTTTGAATTTATGCCATTCTGTTGCTGAAGTTACACCAAAATTTCCATGCCAAAATCATTGTGTAAGTGAATACCCACCCATTTCTCAATCGAGGGTATTCACCATTGTAAACATCTACTAGATTATTAAGGACCTATATTTATATAATCCACATCTCTTATTCATGTAATAAATTATGAGGTTTAATGAATCCATGTTGAATGATCTATGTGGGACATTTATGCATGAAATGAAATGATTAAGAAGGGTATGCCCTAATAGCGCTCCAACGCATTGGGTAATGATTAGTATCATGATAAGTCACGTGAAATGTGTAACTAATAATGATAATTCAAGTACAATGAGGGTTTACACATGATAATTCATGTTCATTGAGTGTATACTCACTCCCAATGGTTAATTAGCCTTTTCTCATGCTAATAACATTTTATATGTTGTTGTCGCATCTCCAGTTTATGATAAACATGTCGTATCATGCATTTATGTTCAGTTTTCTCTTCTTCTCCATTTATACTCCCATTGTGTAACATGTATTTAATAATTTATGTTATTACCTGTTTACTCCCTTATAGGGGATTATAGCTCACCCTTTTCTAATATATGTCCTCAGGTTCGCCTATGAAATGATAAGTATGATGGAATGTTATGTTCATGTCAAAGAAGTTTTCAATAATGAATTTTTTATTTTGTGTTCTAATTTTTATGTAATGTCCATAATTACCCATGACACTAGACCTCTCAATCCCCAGTGTTGTCTTCAGTGTAGGTTTATGTAATAAATAACGTTAATGTGTGTAATAAATTGCAGCGTTGTTATAGTTGGTATCAAAGTTTAGGTTTATTTATTTTTGGGATTGTGATTCGAAAACCCTAGTAAAAGCCTTAGGAATAAGACTATGTATAATGAAAACATCCCTAAATTTTGATGAGTATAGATTAAGTGGTCTATCAATAAAATAAATCCCTTCCTAGATACGAACAATTAGAGGTGTCTCTGGTACATATGTATCTAGGGGTAAAATGTGGAAACACCTCTTTGAGCTAGACTCGAATGAGAACTAGTGTACAAAATTGGTCCTTGAATAACCATTGGTTAAAAAAATCCAGATGGATATTCTTTGGTAAATTTATCAGCATAGTATGAACCATTAATAATGAAAAAATGCCCCTAAGAATATATGTTGGGAAGTAGATAATAGATAACATATATTGAAGCCTATAAATTAATATGTTAAGGAAATTGATATAATTTATAATTTATCCCTTTTTTCATTGTATTTTTCATTATGTTTTACACCTAACATTCCTCTTATTACATCCAATGGCCGGTAATACGAGGGCTCGGGTGAAAAACTAATGAATGTATAAATCGGATGACTGTTCTAATGGGATGCCCTATCTAATGGGAGCAGGATTCATAGTCATTTTTATGATACTATCTCAGTTAAATCAAGTTCTGAATAAAATCTTAGGTTAAGAGGAACATCCAACCTCCCTAAGAAATAACAAGTTCAATCGAGAGATTCATGAGACAAAGGCCTCCTACTTTTAATGCATCTTATGATCCCTCAATTGATGAATAATGGATTAACTCCATTGAGATGATATTATCCATCCATCAATGTACCAAAAAAGAGAAGGTTCTTATGGATTCTTATCATATATAGTGTGAAGTTGATCAATGGTGGACATTGATCAGAAATACAAAGCATGAAGAACAGTTCAAGGCATTGGAATAGATGGATTTTGGGAAAATGTTTTCTGATAAATATTTTCCACCCACCCAATGACTTCAGATGGAAAGGGTCTTCCTTTAAATCAAGAAAAATACATCAAATCCATTGGAGTTTATGAGAAAAACATCACAAGGCATGAACTATACCCCTATATCTTTGTCGTTACCCCCAAATTCAAGGCCAATTGCTTCTTTGGTGGGCTAAAACCTAGCCTATGAAAATCCTTGGCAATCTGTGACTTCGATAGCTATGATAAAATTGTATAATATTCCCTCAAAGTCGAAGTGGAGAGCTATGAATCATAGGTGTATCATGGGGAAAAGAAGAGTAAATAGGACTTTAATACTGGCGTTCTGATGGATAAATCCAACGATTCTACAAAATTCCTACACCCCACATGCCAATGGTTCGGAAAGAAGAACCCAAGAAATTAACTTATGGGGACGAGGAATGCTATAGGTTAGAAACATGAAATACCCATGGTTGTGATAGAGGAGACGAATTCTACATTCAACTGTCAATGAATTTTTCATTACATAAACTGCAAAGAACTAGTGCTCTTTTCATTCCAGTTCCCTAAGCCAAGGGTTTTCGGAGGCAACCAACATCTTCTAAGGCAACAAGGGAGAGATTTCTACATCACTACCGCCGAAGAAAACCCTGACAAGAAGTGGTGGCATGTATTCTAGTTATTCATTAAATAATAGGTAGTGTACTTTTTTATTCTAATTATATACATTGTTTTACCCTAAATGTTTAGTAGAGCAATCCCAACATCACCACAAGTCATGAGAGTAAATATGTCGATGAGAACAGAAAACAGGGAAATCATTGAATCTACTGAATATAACTCCTCCCCTATCATATGTTGTGATTTGAACATTCTGGTGATTGTCAAAATACTCCCTCTAGTGGAATTTGATGTAATTATTGGCATGGACTAGCTATCCCTATATAGATCCAACATAAATTTATGGGAGAGGGGAATCCCTCACCATATGGAGAATCAACCCCCAATTCTATAGTATTTCTAGGAGAAGGAAGAATATTCATTAGCACAATCATCTCAAGCATGGATATTCATTTCCTATGAGGATGTGTATCTTACTCAGATGGTGGATTCTAAGAAGCAACCATCCTTGAAGACATTCTAATTGTGAGAGAATTCGCTGAAGTGTTTCATGAGGAATTTACTGGTCGTCCTCCTAGAAGTGATGTTGAATTCTCGATCAATCATATACCTGGGGAGTTTCTAATATCCAAGAATCTGTATATAATGGATCTTAAGGAGCTTGAAGAGCTAATGAAACAAATATAAGAGAATCTAGATAAATGGTTTGTACCCACAAGTTCTTCACCATGGGGTGCACCAATCATCTTCATCATAATGATGGATGGATCAATGCACCTTTGTAATGATTATCCATAGCTCTACAAAATTACAATAAAGAACAAGTATCCACTTCCTTGAACTGATGACTTGTTCTATCAGTTACATGGAGAAAAATACTTATCAAATGAGGATCTATGGCATAGATATTACTAATTATGGATGAAGAATGAGGATATCCCCTAGACTACTTTTTATACAAGGTACGAGCATTATGAATTAATAGTAATGGCCTTCAGACTCACTAATGATCCATAAATCTTCATGAACATAATGAATAGATTCTTTTGGGATTACCTCATCAAAATTGTGGTAGTCATTATTGATTGTATTATAATATACTATAATACCATGGAAGAGAATGAGGGTTATCTTATCATTGTACTAGATACCTTGCAAATGGAGAAGATCTATGTATAGTACATCATGTGTGACTTCAAGTTGAAGGAGGTCTCACTATTGGGTCATATCATCATAAAAAATAGGATATCTGTGGAACCGTCCAAGATAAATGCAATGAAGGATGGATGAGGAAAAAACATGTGACAGATATCTACAGCTTCGTGGGGTTATCTAGATATTATTGTTGATTTGGGTGAACTTTCTCATGATTATCAAGCCCTCTTACCAAGCTAACTCGGATGGGAGTCAATTTTTCTTATAGTGATGAATGTGAAGATATAATCAAGGAGTTGAAAAGGATCCTTATCACTATGATCGTGCTCACACTATCCTCAAGTGGGGAACTTTTTTTTTCATATAGTGATGCTTTGAAGAAGGGCATGGGGTGTGTGTTGATACAAAATGACAAAGTCAATGCCTATGATTCAAATAAATTGAAGGTTCATGAGAAAAACTACCCAACAAATTATTTTTCATTGGCTGTAGTAATATTCCCTTTATAAATTTTGTGGCATTCCCTATTTGGGGAGATTTGAGAAATATATATAGATCCCAAAATCCTCAAGTATATATTCATAGAGAAATAGCTAAACATGAACCAATGATGATGGTTAGAGTTGATCAAAGACTATGACTTCTCATTCTTTTACTACCCTGTGAAAGTGAACAAGGTGGTGGAATCAATATGAATAAGGGCCCTAGTGATTCTATAATTGATGATAATGGAAAAAGGATACAATATTCTTAGATTTGATGAATATTGATATCAGAGTAATAATTAAGGGAACATCATCAGTCTTTTCACAAATTATTACTCAACATAACCTTTTGTAAAGATTAAATGATGATAAAAAGTATAATGTGGGAATTCGGATGAAAGTGTAAACATTCAAAAAAGTGACATCATTAGTTTTTAACGTTAATGAAGAAGGAATTGTGAGATTTTGGTCAAGACTATTTTTTCCATCAAATCAGTAGTTAACTAAAGAACATTTGGATTATGCACATAATTTGAGTTTCTCTATTCACCTAGGAAACCAAAAAGATGTATTGAGATCTCTAGGTGTATTATTGGTGGGATAACATGAAGAAGTATATTTATGAGTAAAAATCAATGTGCTTGGTATGTTAGAAAATAAAGGTTATGAGATATAATACTATTGGGATGAGTCAACCATTACCCATTCCAACATGAAAATGGGTGAACATCACTATGGACATTGTCACCGGACATCTATGGAAATAAAAATGGATCCTTATAAAGACCATTATTGGAAGATGAGAAGAAAATCGTCATGATGGGATAACATTTTGGAGTGAAAACTCTAAGGTCTATAAATGGTTGATTAAATGGTGGTGAAAGTTAAGACCAACCAGAAACACATTAAAGCTACATAGTGTCGAGAAAAGAGATATTCTGATAATTAACAATGAGACCTAAATTTTGATGTTGGGGACATAGTATTCCTCTAAAAATCACTCTAGAATAGACTTTTGAGATTTTGGAATATGGGAAAGCATAGTCTAAGGTACATTGGACCTATATAGATCATTGATCGCATTGGAGTAGTGTCTTATCGACTAACACTCCCACCAAACCTATCTCAATTACATTATGTATTCCTTATAATGATCTTGAGGAAGAACATACCAAACCCATCACATTTAATCAATATAGAGGTTGTACCATTGGACAAAGACCTGTGTTATGAAGAGAAGAAGGTGAAGAACATAGATTGTTGAAAAATCCTCCTACAAAATAATACAATGCCCCCTATCAATGTGTTGTAGAGAAACCACATGTTGGAAGAAGCAACATGGGAATTAGAGGAAGTGATGAAACAAAGGTACCCTCATCTGTTTTAGTATGGGAAATAAGAAATTTTGCTGGTGGACTTTCTTAAGAGGGGAAGATTGTAATGAACCAATCTGTTATTAATGAAATTTCATTTTTATCTAATTAAATGTCATATTATGTAAAATGGTTTTATAAAATATATGAACTTATTTGATTTTATATTTTTTTGATTTTAAAATACCATTAATAATTGTTACCATTGCTAATATAGTATTAGAACAGTGATCACATGATTATTATATATGTATGGCACCAACAAATCGAATTTACTTTGAATAAGGATGAACTGGTCACATCAAGTAGAATTTCTACCTACGAAGCCCATTTTTTGGAGCTCATAAAGGAGGCAGAATCAAAAGGCTTCACTCATGATGATTCCCATGTTAATATTCAAAACATTAAGCTTCAACTGAATCACCAATAGGAGAAGTGGAAGTTAATAGACATTACCACTCGAGCGATGTTATCTGAGCCACCCCAAGAATCTGTCACCATCACAAACCATACCAGTAGGTCATATGCAGGTGTTATAGGGGGTTATGTAACAATACCCTAGCACTATGATTATGTTAATTAAATTTGTTTATAGAAAATACATTCATTTTATTATTGTTACTTTGTAAATGGTTTTTAAAGCACAAATATTATTTTAATTTAATATTAAATTAAGGAATATATTTTGATGAATAACCATTTTTTTGAAATAAATAATATCTAAATTAATTATTATTCCTCAATTAATTTTTCTTAAATATAAATGATTGTATAATTTTTTTAACCATACAGTTGTAATTTTTATTATTATTTGAATGTTTTTTTGTCAAACCCAATGAATTTCAGATAAATATGTGTTTTTTATTTTAAAATTAAATGTTCACATATTTAGAAAATTATTTAGATAAAATTAATATCATTTTTGGATTCATGATGTTGCAATTATCTAACTATGAGTTTTTCATAACATTCTGAGATAGTCCAATTTTTGGGTAAATATAAAATACAGTTTAAATATATAATGTGTTTTATGACCTCATAATTACCTAATAGTGAATTAATAACATACTATAAAAAGTATAATCGGAAAATATATTTTTTTAACATTAATATAAGGTTATTTTAGACTTTTTTGATTAATTTTATGGTTGCTTAGTGCACCCTCAAAGACTTATTAAAAATTTTAAATATTTAAATTGATTTCCTTAATAGTGTGACCCACCTACAGATAATCATGCTTAATATTTTAATAAATTAGGAAATTGGAAATATAAAATAATTTTTTCTACTGCACATTGGCAAATACAATGGGGTAGGTTTTGGTTTTGATTTGTTTAATGTGTAGTGCCAAAAACCTAAATAATAAACAATTCCCACTCCTTTACTATAAAACTAAATCAATCTCCCATTCATCTTCACTCAAACCATTTGAAGATCTAAAACAATCTATCCTCCTATCTATATAATCCTCCCAAGGAGCCCCAATCTCCCAAGAAACCTCTCTCAAACCTCTACCAATCCATTGGGATCAGACTTCCAAGTATGGGATCCTCACTTTTGTTACTTCTTTATTTGTATCCAAATTTCCATATATTGTTATTCCATTTTATTTTAAATTAATATTGTTGGGGTTTGATTTTTCCCCTCCCCTATACTTCCCTTATTATTTTTGAATGATTATATACCCCTTTCACTCTCATTAATTCCTCCTAGGTACACCCATTCCCATGCTGATATTCCGTAAGGGATTTCTCCATCCACATTTACATTCAAGAAATTATTTTATTTTATGCATCTAAATTCCACTACATATGTTTGGATATTATGTTCTATGATATTATTTTCTATGACCCCATTACTGTGCATTTCATGAATAAATTATGATATACCCCTTTCTCACTCACCGACCAATTTTATAATTTCTATTTGATGTCGTTATGCTGTAGAAGATACAATAAAATTTTAATGCCAATATCGTCACGTAATTGAATACCATACCCATTTCTCTATCATGGGTAGTCACCTATATGAACATGTAATTGTTTATTATGGAATTAAATTTATATATTACACATCTATTATTCATGGAATAAATTACAATGTTTAATTAATCTATGTTGTGTGATCTATGTGGAACACTTATGTGTGAAATGAAATGATTAAGAAGGGTGTGCCCTAATAGCATCCCAATGCATTGGGTGAATATTAATATCATGATATTTCAAGTGCAATGAGGGATTACTCATGATAATTCATGTTCAATGAGGTTTTACTCATGCTCAATGTGCAATTAAACTTGGCTTATGATAATATCATGTTAAATGTTGTTTCCACATCTCCATGTTATGATAATCATGTTATATCGTTCCTTTATGTTAATTTTTCTTTTATTCACCATTGATATGCCTATTGGGTAACATGTATTTTATTATTCATGTTATTCCTTGTATTATCCCTTACTGGGATTTATAGCTCTCCCTTTTCTTATTTATGTTCTTAGGTTACCCAATGCAAAGCTAAGTACGACTGAATGTTGTTGTAATGTAAAATAATTTTTCAATAATAATGTGGTATTTTTTGTTCTAAGTTGTTATGTAATGTTCCAAATTTCCCAAGACACAATACCTCTCAATCCGTAGAGTTTTCTTAAGTTTGGTTTATGTAATAAATCATGTTAATGTGTGCTATAAATAGTAGGTTATAATAAAGAATATAGTGGTTCAGACAATGAAAATAAAATGATTTAAAAAATTGATTTACTAATAACACTTTTCTCAAAAAAATGTGATCTGTATCATATGATACATTAAGGAAATTCTTTAAATAAAATTCTTCATGTTTAGATAAATTGTATAGTTTGAAGAAAATTGTAAAAAAATTAGTGAATAAGAAGTCACTAATCAAGAAATTGAAATATATAGAAGACCCTTGAAGAATAATGAATAAATGTAAAATGATACATTGAGTACAATTTAATCCAAATATAAAAATATAATATTATGATCAAAGTGTTAAGAATGTTTTTATAGTGAAGGTGGTGAGGAATTTGAGAATTTTGTAGATGATAATGTGAATAAATTTAATGATAAATTAAATGATTAATGTTTCACTGATGAAGGAATTAACAATTATAGAAGTGAATAAGTAGAATATAAGAAGGAACTTATGTTGGATAGAGGTGAACACATGTTTAATGAACATTATAAAACATGAAAAGTATATAATGAATCTAAAAAGATCGATCAAGTTAACTAGATCAATTAATATAAATATATGAATAAAAAAATAGTTTTCATAAATATATTTATGATATAATGGATATTATTGATAGTAAAAATAATTATATAATCATAAAGGAAGAAAAAATAAATGATTCGGAGAAGGATCATGAAATTGTTCAATAGGAATTGGGGATTTCTTATAATTAATTCAATGAATTTACATTCAATATTTACAACCTGAAATAAGATGTTCGGGATTGTTAAATCAAAAAATTAGCGCAGGTAAACTGATTGAAATCAATATCATTAGAATAAAATAATACTGAAAATGTTTTTATAGGGTTTAAAAAGAAGGAGAATGTTATTCAGACCAAGTTTTTGGTCAAATCAGTTAAATCATAGAAATCATAAGGGATTTTGAAAACTTAATTAAACTCAAAAATTACATCAAAATGGATTTATAAATAGGGTAGGAAGAAATATATGTCAAATAATATTATTTCATGTTTTTATAATAATTTGATTGAAAAAATGAATCCATTATTTGGGGAAAGTGAAGGAAAAAAGGGATGTGACATATTCAATATAAAAATATACTTTAGGAGGAAAATGTTTTTATTGATACTATTGGAACTATATAGGATTTATGGATATGGAATTAATGTGTTAGGGAAATCATTGATTAATATATGAATGAATGATATTTTATAGGAATAACATGACAAAGTGTTATGCCACTCAATGAAAATTATTCTACAAGAATCCTGAATAATGTGGATTAGTATTTATGAATAAATTTCATGTTTGAAAATGAATATGTTATTGATGTGAT
Organism: Viscum album; assembly: GCA_963277665.1. NCBI lineage: Eukaryota > Viridiplantae > Streptophyta > Magnoliopsida > Santalales > Viscaceae > Viscum > Viscum album. The sequence goes on along the minus strand of OY728122.1, from coordinate 77,278,405 downwards.
AAGGTTGCTCAGATTACAAATGTTTTCCATCCAATTATAAAATCCCAACTAAGTTAATACATTAATACTCATAATCCTTAGGATAAAAAATATATTGTCATATAAAAACATCTTATTATACTAGTATCATTTTATGACTCAAAATTGAAATCTCTATATATAATTGAGATATATGTTCTTCACATATGAAACTGAACTTGAGGGTATTAAATTATATTGGTGATCATAAATGTGGCTCAGTAGAATTACTGAATGAAATGTTACTCATGATAAAAGGTGTTCATTTAAGTGTTATTGGTAATGAAATGTTTGGGTCAAATAATACCTTATTTTTTTTATGGGATAAAAAATAATATATTGAGTATGTCATAGATTTATGATAAATGAAATGTAGTGTTTTTTAGGGAAAATATTATTGGTTAGTGGTTTTATATATTCTTGGATAGTAAAAAGATTAATGTTAACTAAGGTAAATCTATTTCTAGTGGGAGATTCTTAGAATTCATATTACCTTGGTGTGATGGAATAAGAATTTCTATTGGATAAAAGGATTTTCCATATATTCCAATGGTATATGATAAATCTAGCACAATATGATATTGTTTCTTAATCTCTTGGGATAATGATAGAAAGAGAGGGGTTGAATTTTCTCTATATGTTAGTAGGGAAATATCAGTAATTCTTCACATAAGAAAGATGAGATCCATGCCTCTCATTCCTTATATAGGAATTATTTATACATTTGTTGACCCGTGAGAATGTAATTTATTAAAAGAAATAAGTATTTTATTTCCATTAATGATGACTTCAAACACATTATTAGAGTCATATTTATTAAACATAAATATGTGACCCTTACAATGTTTCTGTTTTTTAGGAGATGTTCTAAAAAGGAGTCGCGTCACTCTATGAAGATGATTTATAAATATAATGTTGTAAAATAAACTAATTTAAGATTTCAAACATTCCATTATAAGCATGGTAATCATTATGAAGTTAGTGAACCTTATACACCCTAATATTATTGTGTAGAAGAATGGAAGAATATAATATTGATAGAGGTGAAATATTCAATGATGATAAATAATGACAATTTTTCATGACCCCCTCCCACCAAAGATCCCCTTCCTGAGCTAGAAATGGTGAAGGGGAGATAATGACCCCCGAGTCCCACCTCCAGTAGGCCCCCGGGTGGCAACTAACACCAAGGGTATGAGTTTTCAAAAATATGGGAGGCATTACCCTTTTTATTATTTAAGATCGGGAAATAGGACAAGTCAACAAAAAGGAAATGAACAAGTGTATAGAAATAAACCCAAACAAATCCCACATGCATGTTTAAAAAGTTCTGAAACAAGGTACAAGTACAAGAAAGCTCAAAAGGTAGAATACCAAAAAAACAGGAGTACAGAAAACTACAACAACTCCAACTATCCCGACTAGTAGGGTCCCGCACGGCCCTGATAGTCCTCCTGGAAACCTGAAAGTAAATGTAGGGTGAGAATACAAGTATACTTAGTAGGGAAACCTAAAGCTCTCATGCACAAGTGGGAGACATCCTAATGTCCCGTGACAACAACAGAAGAAACCTAGTAAGGAATTCTAACCAACCAACCTCACCAGCCACACTCACCAAAAACACAATCAAAATAGGTAGTAGTACATAAGAACAAGAGTATTGGGTACCCCTCACCATTTCCCATTAGTTAGCTTCTATTACTAACGGTGAACGTCCTGACGCTACCACACTCTTCCCGCCCGCACACACCTGGGCCTCAAGAACCGCATATCCCACCCGCACACACGTGGGCCTCACAACCATGTATCCCCCCCTCACACACCTGGGCCTCATCCCGAAGAATCTTGGGAACAGTAATAGTAATAGAACTCCTGCCCGAAGACACTTCGCCCTCATCCCAAAGATTCTTGGGAAAAATAATCCTTCGTGAAGAGTCTTGGGCCAAAACCACCCTTATCAAAACCTACATGAAGGGTTTTAGGTGTATGGTCACCTCAAGCTATCACATCCTAGGGAAGCAGGAGGAGGAAAGAGCTAGTAACTAAGGGGACAACACCCTCTCCCATGAATTGGGATTGTTCGACACTAAGTACTCAACATGGGTGGGGTGCGATATAACACAAATCAACAAATCAAGTTATGAAAACACAATCAACAAAACCAAGTCCCTTATTATTAACCAACCAACTCATTTATTATTATTACTATTCCATTACCAGGACCCACCATTTATTAACTCTTCAAAATTTTATTTATTTTTCATAACCCATAGTTCGTTCACATTCAAACCCAACCCTGTAGCCCCGCTACCAACCACCATAACAAAAAACACACCGTGCAACATCACCCCTTGATACCATTTATCGCAGCCCCACTACCCATCACCAACATAGCATTCACACCAACCCACAACCAAGCCAACTGCAGCCCCGTTGCTCACCCAATTCACAACAACCCACAAATCACCCCCATCACATGCCACGTATCCAAGCCAACACCCACATATTCATTATTCCATTTTGTTCAACCGGGGTGATCACACAAGGCTTCGAGATTTTAAATTAGCCAAATTTACGTGATTGACCAAAATTCCACATTCAACAACATTCCATTCACAAAAACAGTCTAGAATGATAGGGCGACATTTAATTGTGTTGGAAAAGGACCCCATCAACCGTGATTTTCAGTAGGCATAAGACTATTCAATTCACAACATAATATCATAAGATATAAAGATAAACATAACAACTCCCCCATACCCGTTCTTTAACAAGTTATTTTATTCATTTAATGGTTCAACCGTTTCTCATGAAAACAAGAGGATACCCACCCCGCATGTTGCACAATTTAGAGAGAAGAAGGTAAGATCCCTACCTCAACAGGTTCTGATCACAACTATCCCCCGGATCAACTTTATAAGGCTTCCATCGGTGTCCGTCACTTCTATCAAATCCATGAAAAACCTCCTCGAGTGGAAGTTTAAAAGGAAAGGATGAAGGAAAGAAAACGGATCCAAGCTCAGAAGTTCCTCCTCGTCGTTATAATCTCGTGGCCGCTAACGGATCGTAAATTGGAGCTCAGACGAAGAAGTTATGGAAGAAAAAGAGCCTTCGAGTCTCTTGGGAGAGCTCTGCTCAGAGGAAATGGGGATGAGAGGAGTGATTTCAAAAGAAGGAGGGGACCCCTCCTTTTATTGGCGAGAAAAAAAAGTACACAGCGTATACTTTATTGTACATGGAGTGTACTCGGCCATTTCACACGGTCACCACGCGTCTTCCAACACGGCCTTCAATGCAGCACACAACCCTTGACTGGTCAACACACGGTTTGAGGGTAACGCATACGTGGGGAGGGACTACACGGCGTGTATTATGGGATACACGGTGTGTACCCATTTATTTCACACAGAAAGGACACGGCTCCAACACGGCACATGGTCGTTGACTAGTCAACACACGGTTTGAGGGTAACACATACGCGGGGAGGGACTACACGGCATGTTGTATGGGGTACATAGAGTGTACCCATTTATTTCCATGGAAAGGAAAAGACCTTCAACATGGGTTATACGCGGCAAGGGGGTACACGGCGTGTACTCACTCTACACGACATGTAGTTTCAAAATTCTGAAAAGTGTGGGAAACGTCCAATTTACCCTCCAGAACACTTCATGACCCTCTTTTTGACAAAGGAATGGGCTGGAGAGGTCCAGGCCATTACATCAGATACCTATTAAAACATTATCGTCCCCAAGAATTGAAAATCCAACCCAGAGGAACCCAAAAAATACCTCTTAGGGCCCTCGTTATAACAGGAAACCATCTAACAACCCTAATCATATGTGTTTGGAATTCTTTCTCCTTTGTCGAGATATTATCCGCTTTAGGCAGCACTGACTCAACTGCACGGGTTTAATCACATCCTCATTAATGCGTCTCGATTAAGAATTGGGTCTTCCCACTTTCATACATTATGATTTTTCAACTTGAACTACCCCCAAAACCACACAACCAACACAATGCCCAAACATGTGGTTTGGGGAAATTCCTTCTCCTATGTTGAGATATTGTCCACTTTAGGTGGCACTGACTTTCCCGCACGGGTTCAATCAAATCCGCATTAATGCGTCTCGATTAAGGATCAGGTTTTCTCTTTTTCCCACACATCCGGATATACTATACACTTCCAGAGAACAAGGAAACAAAAGGTCTCATGACCAACAAGCCAAGCATTCCATATATCAAAGGTACAGAGTATAACATCAAAACAAAGCTCAGAAGAACAAAGAAAACAAAAGTCAAAACAACTCCGGGAACTTAGTATGCATCTGAGCCTCTCGCTTTTAGGTTCTCTCCTCGAGGACGACATGCCTCCATAACACATGAACCAAGGTAATGGTTCATCCACAGAGCAACTTCTCTTTACGATCCTCGATTCTAACTGGTCGTTCCTCAAAGGTCGCTTCATCTCCCATATCTAACTCTCCCCAGTCGATAATGTGAGAGATGTCGTGTAAGTACTGATGAAGCTGGGAGATGTGGAAGACGTCGTGAACCTTCTCCAACTGAGGTGGCAGGGTCAGCTGATATGCCACCTCTCCGACTCGCCTCAGCACCTCATAAGGTACGATGAAGCTTGGGGAGAGCTTACTCCCCTTCCCGAACCTCCGCTGCCCCCATCGAGGGGAATCCTTCAATAACACATGATCTCCCACCTCGAACTCGAAGGGCCTCCTCCGAAGATCAGCGTAAGACTTCTGTCGGTCCTGAGCCGCTTTCATCCTCTCACACACAAGATGAACATTCTCTGTGGTGATCTGTACTACCTCTAGCCTAAGAGCACCTGTCTCACCATCCTCTGCCCAGCAAATGGTTGGACGACATGGTATTCCTTACAATGCCTCAAAATAGTGCCATGCCAATATTAGAGTGGAAGCTGTTGTTGTAAGAAAACTCTACTAAAGGCAAGTTTCGTACCCATGATCCTCCGAATTCCAGAATCCATGTCCGCAGCATTTCCTCCAATGTATGGATAGTCTGCTCTGTCTTCCCATCAGTCTGGGGGTGGAAAGTAGTGCTAAGGAGTAGCTGGGTGCCAAAAGAATGTTGTAACCCCCTCCATACTCATGAGGTAAACCGACTATCCTGATCTGAGATGATAGTCTTCAGAACTCCATGAAAACACACAACCTCATCTACGTACCTCTGTGCTAAGGTACTCTCCGGGCCCGACTCCTTAATTTCTCAGAAGTGATCTGATTTCATCAGTCGATCCAACACCACCCAGATAGCATCATAACCTCCCTGAGCTCTAGGTAGTCATGTGATGATGTCCATCTATATGTCATTGCACTTCCACTCAGGGACATCTAATGGATGCAACAAACCACAGGGAACACAGTGTTCAACCTTTACTTGCTGACACACTAGGCACATAGCCACAAACTCCGCCACTGCTCGTTTCACCCTAGGCCACCAAAAATGTTCCCTCAGGCCTCGGTTCATTTTCGAAACTCTCGGATGTACCACCAAGGCTGAGCTATGTAACTCACGGAGAACTCCCTCACGCATCGCCTCAGGGACAAACAACCTTCCATGGAAAAGAATCCGATGTCGGCTGTCTTCTGACCATCCTTCTGGAGTGTTCCCCTGATCGATACGATCCCGCATTACATCCTCCTCAGATTCCCCCCCCCCACTGAGACTCTTCCACTGGCTGCAACAAGGAGGACTTCACCGTCATTTGAAACAAACATCCTCTAACACCTTCTAGCATTGCATCCAAGTGCAAGGCGGCCAACTCTCCCATCACTTTCCAAGCATCAGTGGATTCCCGAACAACTTCCATATGCGACTTCCTACTCAGGGCATCAGCCATAACGTTTCCCTTACCTTCATTGTAAGATATCTCGAAGTCGTAGTCTTAGAGGAAATCGACCCATCTTTGCTGCCGTAAGTTCAGGTCACACTGAGAGAAGATATAACGCAGGCTCTTGTGATCTGAGAAGATCACAAAGCACACCCCAAATATGTAATGTCACCACAACTTCAGTGCGAACACTACTGCTGCAAGCTCTAGGTCATGGGTGGCATCGTTGCGCTCGTGAGGGCACAACTTCCTAGACCCATAATAGATCACTCCCTTCTTCTGCATCAGCACGCACCCCAGACCAAGGCCCGAAGCATCACAAAACACTCATACAACAAACCTTCCTCTGGCAACCAGACCCATTCTGTCACGACCCCCTCCCACCAAAGATGCCCCTCATGAGATGGCAATGGTGAAAGTGAGATAATGACCCCCCGAGTCCCGCCTCTAGTGGGCGCCAGGGTGGAAACTAGAACCAAGGGTATGAGTTTTCACAAATATGGGAGGCATTACCCTTTTTATTATCTAAGATCGGGAAATAGGACATGTCAACAAAAAGGAAAAGAACAAGTGTATAGAAACAAACCCAAACCAATCCCACATGCATGTTTAAAATGTTCTGAAACAAGGTACAAGTACAAGAATGCTCCAAAGGTACAATACCAAAAGAAACAAGAGTACAGAAAACTGCAACAACTCCAACTATCCCGACTAGTAGGGTCCCGCACGGCCCTGGTAGTCCTCCTGGAAACCTGAACGTAAACGTAGGGTGAGCATACATGTATACTCAATAGGGAAACCTTAATCTATCGTGCACAAGTGGGGAGACATCCTAATGTCCCGTGAGAACAACAGAAGAAACCTAGTAAGGAATTATAACCACCCAACCTCACCAGCCACACTCAACAAAAACACAATCACAATAGATAGTAGTACATAAGAACAAGATTATTGGGTACCCCGCACCATTTCCCATTAGTTAGCTGCTTTTCCTAACGGTGAACATCCTGATGCTACCAAACTCTTCCCACCCACTCACTCCTAGGCCTCAAGAACCGCATATCCCGCCCGCACACACCTGGGCCTCACAACCACGTATCCCGCCCACACACACCTAGGCCTCACAACCACATATCCCTCCCGCACACACCTGGGCCTCATCCTGAAGATTCTTGGTAACAATAATAGAAATAGAACTCCCTCATGAAGACATCAGGGCCTCATCCCGAAGATTCTTGGGAAAAACAAACCTGCCCAAAGAGTCTTAGGAAAAAACCACCCTAATAGAAACCTACCTGAAGGGTCTTAGGTGTATGGTCGCCTCAATCCATCACAACCTAGGGAAGAAGGGGCAGGAAGGAGCTAGTAAATAAGGGGAGAGCACCGTCTCCCATGAAATGGGAGTGTTCACCACTAAGTTCTCAACATGGGTGGGTGCGATAAAACAAAAAGATATATATATATATATACCAAACACTCAGCCCAACCTATGGATTCTAAATAGAGAGACGGAGCACGTTCCTCGACACTTATATCACGAAGCATGCATACAACGAACAATCCCGAAACCCCATTTAAGTTTTCATGTTTCAACAGAATCATTTTATTAGTTCCTTAAATACTAGGAAACTATCCACAACCAACCACATCGATCGTTCATAAATCATATCCCTACCATCCACAAATCAAGTTATGAAAACGCAAGCAACACAACAAAGTCCCTTCTTATTAACCAACCAAACCATTGATTATTATTCCTGCTCCATTACCATGACCCACTATTTATTAACTCTTCAACTTTTTATTTACTATTCGCAACACATAGTTCGTTCACATTCAAACCCAACCCTGCAGCCCCACTGACAACCACTATAACCACAACCACACCATACATCATCACCCCTTGATACCATTTATCATAGCCCCACTTCCCATCACCAACATATCATTCACACTAACCCACAACCAAGCCAACCGCAGCCCTGCTGCTCACCCGATCCACAACAACCCACAAATCACCCCCATCACATGCCACACATCCAAGCCAACACCCACATGTTCATTATTCCATTTTGTTCAACTGGGGTGATCACACAAGGGTTCCAGATTTTAAATCATCCAAATTTACATGATTAACCAAAATTCCACATTCAATAAAGTTCCATTCACAAAAATGGTCTATAATGATAGGGAAACATTTAATTGCGCAAGAAAAGGCCCTCCAACGACTGTGATTTTCAGTAGGCGTAAGCCTATTCAATTCACAACATAATATCACAGGATATAAAGATAAACATAACAACTTCCCCATCCCCGTTCATTAACCAGTTATTATATTTGTTTAATGGTTCAAACGTTTCTCATGAAAAAAAGAGGATACCCACCCTGCATGATGCACAATTTAGAAAGACAAAGGTAAGATCCCTACCTCATGAGTTTCTGATCACAATGCTCCCCTGGATCAACTTTAGAAGACGTCCATTGGTGTCCATCACTTCTGTAAAATCCCGGAAAAACCTCCTCGGGAGGATGTTGGGATGGAAAGGCCAAAGGAAAGCCAACAGATCCAATCTCAGAAGTTCCACCTCACCGTTACGATCCTGTGGCCGCTGACGAATCGTAAATCAGAGCTTAGACGAAGAAGTAATGGAAGAAAAAGATCCTTAGAGTCTCTTGGGAGAGCTCTACTCAGAGGAAATGGGGAGGAGAGGAGTGAGTTGAAAAGGAGGAGGGGACCCCTCCTTTTATAGGAGAGAAAAAAAGTACACAACGTGTACTTTATGGTGCAAGTCATGTACTCAGCCATTTCACACGGTCACCACGCGGCTTCCAACATGGCGTTGAACGCGGCACGTGGCCGTTGACTGGTCGAAACATGGTTTGAGGGTAACGTATACGCAGGGAGGGACAACATGACATGTAGTATAGGGTATACGGAGTGTACCCATTTATTTCACACGGCAAGGACATGACTCTAACACTGCACACGGCCGTTGATTGGTCAACACAAGGTTTGAGGGTAATGCATATGCGGGGAGGGACTACACGGTGTGTAGTATGAGGTACATGGAGTGTACCCATTTATTTCACACGGCAAGGACACGAACTTCAACATGGGGAATACCCGGTGAGGGGGTACACATCATTTACTCACACTAGATGACATGTTGTTTCAAAATTCTGTAAAGTGTGGGAAAAGTCCATTTTACCCTCCATAACACTTCATGACCCTCTTTTTGACAAAGGAATGGGCTGGAGAGGTCCGGGCCATTACATAATTTAGAGTACATTAGAGATTGGATATTGGAAAAAATTCCAATTGAAATTAATTTACTGTATATATATAATTATTAAATGTCAATATATTAGTTTTATTTCATCAAGTCCCTAATCCTAAATTATATATGAATATGTGGAATCGCTTGTATTATCAAATTCAAAGGTGAAAATCATAGAAAGTTTGATAAATGATGTGTTAATGATGTCTTTCTAGGTTATCCTCCTAATGTAAGACTATATTGGTGCTACAGTAATGATTAAAATAAGGTCCTTTATCATACTATTGTTAAATTGGAAGGTCATGTGAATAAAAAAATGCAAGTGATATAACATTCTCCATATGTGATAATGATGGATTGATTTTGGTTATATTGTGTGGTGCTGTAGTAGAACATGGTGGAAATTATTGTAAAGTTCCAGCTAAATATAATCATTCATCCAAAATAAGTGATGAGATGATATCCCACAACTCTCATGTTATGTTCAAAAGATAGTTAGAGATGAAAACATTCATTAGATTATAAAGACAACATGTTCAAATCATGAGAAAAATACCTTACTATTTTCATAGGTTAAACTGAGAGATATTGAAGAATATTTTGAACACCAACAATAGGTTGATTCTATGAATGATGAAAAATATTAGGTAGTGAGGAATTATATATGTTAGTTAGAACCCAAACGTGAAAATAGGAACATCAATGGAACAAAATCGGTATTTTATTATTAGGTGAACCAAATAAGGTCATATGATTGGATGTAAAGAAATAATTGTTTTTAATTTATATTCTAAAGCTGACGGTGTAGAATTTCACGGGACCTCTATAATGGTTATAAAGATTGTAGCTAAAATAATTTTCACTTATATAGTTACCCAAAGATGATAAAAGATATTTAAAATTGATTTCAACTCCCTCTTCCTCAATTTTCAGTTAGAATTGGGTGTTTATATTGAACAAACACATGGGTTATTTCATAGAGTAGTTAAAAATAATGTTTTAATGTCAAATTAGGCCTCATATGGCTGGAATAAAGCCCAAATATCTTCTTTTTTAAGGACACAACCACAAATAAATTTTAATTCATCAAATGATGTTTGGAAAGAAACCTTTCTATTAAATAAGAAAAATTAATCTCTTATTATTTATATTTAGGAATATAATATAATCCTTTCTAAAAATGAACATTAATTATTTATTTTTTTATATCGATATTAATTAGTCAATTTAAGAGTCTGTATTTGATGGGATATGTTACATCCATGGTTTAAAAATTTCCCATGAGAATGTTTTTATCCTTCATTTTCAAGAGAAGTATGATAGGTAATTTATGAAGAATTTTGGAGTGGGGGATTCAAAATTTCAATATAAATTAATCTTATATACAACCAAGCTATCCACATTTGACCATATAAATAAAATGGATCAAAGATAATTTTAAAAGGAAATTAGAATATTGTTATTAATGACAGATTAATATATATATATATATATAGTTTGTGTTGTCACCCATTGTTATGAATTTCTATGTTCTCAAAAAATTTCAAATGTTATTGTTAGAAAGATATACTAAGATAAATAAAATCTTTACTAAATTATCGTTAAAATATGATAGCAAAGGGGATTTAAATCTATTTATTAAACATGATTATTTGTAATTATTTATTGTTAATAGAAAATATTCATCTAGAAAAGTATAATTTAATATTAATTATTATATTTTTTTAGTAAACAAAGAAGAAGAATTTTTTAAACCTGAGCACTGTTTTGGAAGAGTATTTTGTTGAAAGTATTTCTACTACTCAATTGATGTGTATTAAACACATTTGGAACACATCAAGGGGGATGTGATATTAGAAATACATTTGTGTTGTGGTAATCAAATTTATATAAATTTGACAAAGAATCATGTACAACATTCATGTTCGATGAACTTTGATATTAAATATCATATTATCGTAGAGTTTGTGGAGATAAGTACGATAAAACTAGAATTAATTTCTAATTTGGAGAAAACTATTGATGTTTTTACTAAAACATTTTGAAAGGATGAATTTGAAAGGCTGATTTTAGAATTGGGATTCCAATTGCTCATATTATAAGGAAAATGTATTATGTCTTTCCATTATCACATATTTTGTTTGGATATTATTGTACAAATTGGGGGAAAGAAAAAAAGGAATATAAATATTTCTTTATATATATCATCTTACATATTTTGAAGGGTGAGTATATTCCTAGTGGGATTAACCATTGATATGTATTTAACATAATGGGTGTATATATATAGTGTTTTTTAAATTATAGGATACATTTATGTATGGGGAATATGTAAACTATTTTTCACAATTTTTTTGAATTTAATGTTGGAATTGAACTTCTGTAGGTTCCCTTGAATGATATATTAATTTTCAAAATAAATATTATATAAGGATTATATTCTGATGGAAAATTTTTCATCTCTTGGATTTTTTCTCAAATGGTAACATTTCATCAAAGAGGATCAAGAAAAATAATTTTGAAGAGATTGAAAATTTTTCACCATTTTAATGAATTACATGATATTTATATTCATGTTTCATGTTTCATGCATGAATTTGGCTCATGTATAATTGGAATTACTGGATGTTGATTTATTTCTATGAATTTTAAATTGGATAGTGACTTCTGTTCCTTCATTGACAAGAAAAATAAATTGTAATGTTGTTGATATCAAGTATTATATTTATATATGTTTTATATGAAGATAATCATGAGTTTATTATTGAAAACATGAGATGGAGGTGTAGTGATTTAAGAAGAATATGATAACATAGATTTTATTATTCATCTATGAGTTAAATATGTATAATATTTATATGGATATGGTTATTTTGAAATTTTTTATTTTCAATGATAAAGAATACCCCAACACAATTTAATTAGGTAAATATATTCTTATAAGATTATTAGTTGCAATCAGTTTTAATTTTCATGTGAAAAAATGTGATCATTTGAATTTAAACTATTTTTATGAATATCAGGATGATAAAATATATAATGAAATTATCATATGATGTAATAAATTCTAATTAGAAGATATTTCAGTTATATGGATGTAAATTTTGTTGAATGTGTATGTTATTCTAAGAAACATAAGGTTATCCATTTATACATATGAAATTTTAGAGTAATGTATTATGTTTTTTTGATATCATATGGTATATTTTGTACATAAGAAACTAAAAATAAAAGTATATGGACAATGGGCACATTAATACGTTTCTATGATGTGTAATATAACATAGCTTTGTTGGGGATGTATGGCCTTTTTATTACGTGTATTAAATTTCAGATGCATGCTCATTGTAAGATATTGAACTTTAAAATAATTACAGATATTCACAATATTATTATTTTAATGATTTTTAATATGAATAAATACTATACGATGACATCTTAAATTATAAAATATCATGATTTTGAAAACTATGACTCCATCATATAATGAAAAAAGAAGAAGATTTTGTGGTACATTTTTTCCATGAAATAATGAACCACAACAACAATCTGATTACTAAATTTTCCATTCGCATGAAAATAATGATTAAAAAATTAATGTAGTGGTCTTTGTACGATGTTGACGATAATATTTTTGGAAAATTTAAAAATATAATATTTTTATTAGTAATGGTGGGAACAATAAAATTAAATAATTTTATTTTAGTCCATAAATAAATGTAGAATATTTCATAAAATGTTGATCAGAATTATAAAAATGTAGTTATTTATTAGAAATATCATATTTAATTATGGAAATAATATTCATATAATATGATGAATATAAAAGATGAAAAATTAAGAGGCGAAATGCTTAATAATATTACATATTGACTAATTAATTTAACTATGATCTATATCTTGTATCAATGTAAGAAACAAAGCCAAATAAGATGAAAATAATGTAGTTCCTCAATACAATGGATGAAATTATAGAATCAGAATTAATGAAAAATTTCAATAGATAATGTTGATAAGAAAGTATTATAATGGTGAAAACATGTTTGAATCCTATACAGAGGATTGAATTTTTTTTACAAAAAATATTGAATCATTATTATGGTGTTGGATACACGCAAAAACACACACACACACACACACCATTTAGTGACAATGGAATAATTAAATTAAATTGATATCCACATCATATTATAATATACAATATTATTTATATTAGAATTTATGATCTTGGGTTTTTCCATATCATTCCAAGTATTATTCACTCTTTTTTAGAAGTGAACATTATAAAATTGTTTTTTCATGTTTGTTCATGTAGGTGTGTTCTAACTATTAAGTCAATTACTTTTGGTGGTAACAATGGTTGTTTGAATAGGGAAAAATAAAACAACTAGAAATCATATATTAATTATCCTCTTATTGGTTTCACTAATCCTATGTCTATCTTTTCAATTGTGATCTAATTTTCTGTAATTGTCATGTATTTTGGGTGTTCTTGAGGTTTGGAGGTGTTGGAGGTGGTTTAGGTGTATTTTTTGGGATAAAAGTCTCTGTACTAGAGAGTTTATCTTTTGTAGTACGCCACCAGGTGTCCATTGGAATGTTACCAAGAACCCAATGGTCTTAAAAGAGGGTTAGTGACTCTAAGAGGACCATTGGGTATCCAATCAACATAGAATGGGTAGTTGATGGACACTAGGGTTATAGTGGATGGATATTAAGGTACCCAAGGGGTTCCTAAATGGTTTTCATTATGATTTTTAATTAGTTATTTTATTTTTATTGTTCTATTAAATTAAAATCTCACCCCTCCTCCCTCACTCATAGCTTTCATACTCCCTCAATATTCCCATTTATTTTAATATTTCATCTTTAGATTTCATTCTTTGATTGATGTATTCAAGTGAAATTGGTATTAGTGTGTCGCCTATGGTATGTATATGAGTTTTTTCATTTCATTCACCATTTAATTATTTATTTCAGTAGTTATAATTTATTATTCCCAATATTAAGTATTTTTTAAAATTTCATGACTTTTAAATTTTGAAGTTGATCAAGCTAATGGTTTTAAATTAGTGGGCCCTGATTGGATCTAGTTCAATGGATTATTGAATCAACATTTGTATTTATAAATGTGAAATGAATATCATGAAATAAAATAAATGATACCATAATGTGTATTCTAAAAAACTTATTTAATTTATTTTCAATAAATTCCTACAGTGTGAGTAGTCTCAGAATGTTCATGAGTTGTACATGAGGGGTGTTTTCAACACCATAGTTCATATATGAGAATTTATATTGGTATTTCAAATGTGAACCCATGATTTTGGACTCATTAATGGAGTATGTGCCTATGATTTGGTTCTAGGAACTTTTTCGGGATTCATGGGATATTCATTAATAAGGATTAGCCAATGAATACAGTGGGTTAAGAGTTGACTAGCCTGGGATAAAGGCATTGAGTGGGGTAGTGTCTTGTTTGAATTACCCTACATGAGTTGAATACTAAAAATTTGATGATTACATTAAATGTGATCACTAGTTCACTTTAGTAACTTCATGGTGGAATGTCCCCCCCCCTGAGAGGACTGGTGGTATCTCATCAACCAAATTCAATCAAGTCATTCATCATCCACCATGAGGATAACTAGTTTGGGGTAGATAATTTACCAAGATATTGTTCGTGGTATTGAATCATCCACTGTTGTGATTTGTACTAAGGGTACTTCATTAACCTATGGTAGTTTCTCTGTGTTGTACCATTTTAATGGATACAAGAATTAGTATTATTTCATCCCCCTATGAAAAAATGATGGTGGTACCATATCCACCATGAGATTAGTAGGGGTGGTACATCATCGACAAAGAGGTTGATACTATTGGTGATCATTCTCGAAGATATAGACAATGGTGTCGTATCATCCATTGATGGTGTTTATTAGTGTAGTGCATCTCCCACCAATGGTCTGTCGTATTGGTGTTTCATCATTCACTATCATTTTGTATTGGTGGTGTATTTTCTACCTTGAGATTGGTAGGAGAGGTAGATCATCCACCAAATGATAGTGATGCATTTTTCAATAGGATATGTCTCATTCACCATCAATATTGGATTTTTGATATATATTTATCAACTTATTATATATGGTTCTTGATTCATCATACACCTATCATAATTGACGATGATTATAAATTCACCTTGACTATGAGTTTAGGAGTGATTCTTCGTTTATCCTCGATGAGTGTTTAGACATCATGTTTATTACCCCACTATGGTAGTCAATAATGTTGTCATGTTAATATATGGTTTGGTTTTTTATCACTCCCTGGGGTGATAGATTCATTAATTACTATATATATTTTTCATGTCACATCAAGTAAGTATATATATTTACTAGAATTGTTAGTGAAATAGTTGGTGTGGACTATTGAATTTTCCTCAAACACTAATCTAGAACCCTAGTTCCTAATAAAACATCGTGTTTCAAAACCCATTTATCTGAAAGGACTGAAATGCTTCAGATGGTTGATAAGGGATGTAGAATTTTTATATGGGTACAAGACCAATTGAGGAAATGAGACCAATTTTGTGGATATATACATTATGTTTGTTTATTTTTGATCCCAGTGGTATGTGAACTAACATAAGAGTGGAGTTTTATATATCATGACTCATATGAGATGTACATTAGATAATTTTTATATAGTATGATGATTTATATATACATATAGATAATCTTTTTTTGTGACATGTATTCTTAAGTCTTTTTTATATTATGAAGAGTTCTTCTTAATATATTCATTGATATATTTTGACCGTTATTTTTACCAATGGTAATAGCCTCTCTAATTATCACATGTTAACCCTAATCCCTTGTCAGTAACCTCTAGCATACATGGTGGAAATCAAATGGTATATAGAGAACCAGTTTGGCCATGGTTTAGGTGAACCATATTTTTTATGTTACATAAATAAATTTTTTTAATTATGAGGTATTAATTATATTTTAATATGATTTGTAAAATCCGCTGATTAGGCACCCTCTCCCATGGATGAAATGAGGTAGTTAAAAGACTTCATGAGCACTTCCATGTACGCCAGAGGCTACTGACTAGTAGTGGGGCAATGATATGTATAGTTTAATAACTAAAACCCCACATTATAGAGTTGCGAGGTATAATAATATTCCAATAACCCATTAAATACTATCGTTTAAAAATAATGGAAAGAATATAATATAGTTGAATACTAACCATAAAGGCCAACTGAATAATACAATAAATAAAAAAGGGATAAAGTAATGACATGTTAGAATGTATTTAAATGACATGCTAGAAATAATACAATATAAATGACTAGTAGACTCATATAAAGAAACAGAAGAAGATGGTCCAAATTCCATTTCTATCACGTCTCTAAAATGTTTCCCATCCAACAAGTAAAAAATCATCAAGAGGGTCATTTCCCCTTTTCCAATCTTGTATCTAAGTAATCTACTCGAGTACCAAATGGTTGTCTGAATAGGATGTGAGTATAACATAGTAGTTCGAAACCAACAAGTCTAAATAAAACTAGTATGATAATAAGTGTATAAAACAATGAAATAAATAAGTGTATAAAATACTAAAGAAATTAATTTAATTCCCCATAAATTATCTTTGGAACCATGTTGTCATATATTTGAGCTTATCTAACATCCATTCCAAGAATAACCATATAACCATGGTAAACATAACTTTCCTCGGTTCTATTCTAGATTATCTCTTAGCATGTCTCACAACCATTCCAACTATAACTATATAACCATGGTAAACATAACCATAAAATGTAGGTACGAATCACACAAGTCTGGATCAAAACACACTATATGTGAATCTCAACATTTTTTAGGTCCATGATTCTAATATAATAATTTAAAAAGTTATCATTTCCAAGCCAAGTGTTTAATCATTTCTGTATTTATTAGGTCGAAATTCGATATATAAGAAATTCAATAATCTATCAGTATTACACCCCACATTAAATCATTTCATCATGTCCCTAAGGACATCTCCCTATATAATCATTACAACATAGAAATCAAAATATATGTAATAACAACTAGGATATCCCAATATTAATAGTTAATTATGAAAATTACAATTTCTCTTTCAAATATACATTCCATTTATCATTTTTTCGTAAATAACCATAATAAAAATAATTTCAATAGTCATGTCAATCGAAGGTTATTCTATATCAGGAAAACACCCACATTCCTTATCATGCTAAAAAAAATTAATCCATTAAACAATTCATTTACAATCAAGGGTTCTTTGACCCAAATGGTAGAACTAATAAATTTTAATAGAAAATTGGACCCAATGGGATGCCAAGGAATAGTACAATTCAACTTATACTTTACTTGGCATGGAATATGTTGGAATAAATGCAATAATACTCATACATGAAAATTTTAAATGATGGGGAAATGGATTAGAAAACATACCTTTAACTGTTTATCAACACTACTTATAATGGAAAATAAAAACATGGAAGAATATTTAGATGAATTTAGGAAGATTCCTTTATAAAAACTGATTACGATAAAAACCAAAAACACCCAAGGTTAAGAGATTAAACCCAAAAATCAGGTGAAAAATGGTAGGGATGGTGAAACTGAACGAAAACACAAAATAAGAACTTTTTTTTGGGAAGTCCATAATCAAGAGATGTTCTCCAAAATTTCATGGAAGGTTCCCTATTGTCGAGAGAATGAATATTTAGGTGAGTTGGAAATAAAATTCAACACATGGAACACATTAAAACAGCAGGATGGGGAATTACATTGCATGAAATTTTGACACATGTCATGTAATTAATTTTAGTGGGATACCTCAAAATACCCATCTCTTCTACTGAATATTAAAATCACAAGAACATTACAAAATGTGTAGTACATTAACTAGGTAGTTTTGTGTTCTGCAGATGGTTCGTCAGCCCACTATCCTTGTAAAAACCAACAAAACCTCTTTTGAAGATTCTAAATATACCCAAAACACATGGTAACACTTAAAAATACATACCCAAACTCTATTAATTCAAAAAATAATACATCCATGTAATTTACATAATTTTTCCTAATAAGGGATCTCTATGTGGATTCTCACCAGTTTTCTCTAGCTTCCTCATTACCCAATTAAATGTTTTTAAACAAAAAATAAAAGATTATGGAAACACAATAACCATAGTTTGGGGATGTGGAAGAACTCAATAGATATATGGTTAATGAATAACATTGAGATGAATATACCTTGAAATATATGGGATCATACAACCACTTAACCTTATAACAACTCATACCTCACCTTCTCTATGCATCACTGTGTGGTCTCAGGGAAAAAGTCTAGACACTAATCTTGAATATCAGATTCCCAGTCTGATGTATCATCCCGAAATATCCCATATATCTACTACAACCAAACAAAATGAATTTCTGTACCCCAATGTTAATTCTCACTATAGTCCATAATATATTTCTGATTCTCCTAAAATGTCGCATTAGTGCTATTTCTAACATCTTCTAAATCTGTCACATGAAAGTGATATAGATAATATCTATAAAGATGAGAAACATGGGAGACATCATGAATGTAACTGTAGAGTTTTTTAAGGGACAAAAAGTTCTCAACTAAAACAACCCTATCGACTATCCCAAATGGCCCAACAAACATGGGTGCTAGCTTTCCATGATTCTTAATATGGAATTTCCTTAATCTATGGGAGACCTGAAGAAACATGGGATGACTAATATCAATATCAAGAGGTCATATATGATTCTTAGTATAGGATTTCTCCATTATCTACACATTAACCAACATAAATTTGATAAACTAAACTTTATTAGATGTATCATGTATGATACTAATCCCAAAAATTACTGACTCAAATGCCTTTGGAAAAAATGAGGCAGCATAATATCCAACCTTTTAAATCCTACAAAGGATTCTTTAGGATATAATCCAAGAATTTTTTATTATATGAAAACATCATGTGTTCCCTATGTTTCATCCTCAAAACACTAAAATAAAATACACAAGCCTAAAACATATCATTGAGAACATGAATATTCCTTTCAAATTGACCATAATATGAGGATTATAGGTATTAATAAAAATAACATGTGATCCTAGAGTTAATAGATAATTACCCATAAAATATCATTCCTCGAGGTTGTCTTTGGTAGTCTAGTCACAAAATCCTTACTTAAATAAAGAAATATTTTCGATGGAATGGGAAAAGGATCAAAAAGACGTTCTATCCAATGATTCTGAGCATTCACATTATGACATGTGATATATATCATCCTAAATACAACTACATCTTTATTCATTCCTGAACATTATTACTATCTATGAAGATCATGATAAATTTTTTTCAAACCATGATATACATCCCATCTATAAGTATAAAACTATATCATACTCTCCTTTCAAAAGCCCATAGTAACCCATACTAAACCATGAAAAAGAACATAGTTTTCACTACCAAGAGACCACCATAATCGTGTCTCCCCAATATATAATTTTTCTCTCCAAGATAAGACTTCCAAATCACATAACTTCTCAGTCTTGATCTAGTACGAAATAAATGGTATAAATGATGTGTTTGACTTTGATAGTAAACCATAAGACTCTTGAACATCTAGAAGCATGTATTAAAAGAGAAATTTTATCCACCGCTAATTAAAAGGCTAAAAAATTTCCTCTATATTTGTATTTCCACTCAATACATGTACAATGAATATTCCCTTACCTGGTGTACAAGCCAAGATGACGTTGAAAGAATTTTGATACTCAACCCACATTCTTTACCAAATATTCATTTTCAAAAGAGAAGATATGTACATGAGGATCTTATGATACATGTATAAAAAAAACCTCCCACTCATGAGATAATTCCCCAAGAATCTGAGGGCATTTACCATTTCCTCTTAATCTTGTTCCTCTATTGCAAAATTCCACTCATATTGCCTCAATTATCTAGATCCATAAGAAAAAACTCAATACTCTTACATCAGAAATGTTGTAAATCCAGAATTGGATGTGTGACAATAAATGGTCTAGCATTTCCCATCATAGGTAATGTGATTATAGATGTTGTGTCCATCCTTTATTTTAGCTACTGAATATCTCTCTCACAAGAATCATAAAAAAAATAAATTCACTCCCTTTTTGGTCATTCATGACATCAGTACTTTAAAATGGCAAAAGTCATTGATAAATCACAGATTATAACCTAATAATCCTTGAATGTTCTAAATATTAACGAAATTATTTTGATGCATTCGTGATACCATAGATGCCACATTTATGAGTACACTAACACTCATACCTGTGAGAAGACATGGCCCAAAAAGATCACTTTTTCAATCTAGAAACTATATTAATTTTTCATGAAATAATGTTGAATCTCTCTAAATATACCCTAGATGAATCCAAGGATTTGGGAATGATTGTATGTTGACTGGGAGAACAGTAAAATATCATCTTCAAAAGCTACCACAAACGGATCAAAAAATTTATGGGAGATCCTATTAATCAAGGCAGTGAATACCACAAGTGACTATTCAAACAAAATGACAGCACTATGAACTTAGAAAATCCATAACTACACCAAAAAGATTTTGTAGGTATGTATAATAGACTCACCCTTAGTGGATGGAAACCTGATCTCATATTAATATTAGAGAAGATCATTTCACCTCTCAACTGATTGAAAATATCATTAATGCATGAAAGTGGATGCTAGTTCTTGACCATCATCTATTTCAATATTTAATAAACCACACACAAGAAGAAATACCCATAATCCTTTTGGGAAAAGAGAACATAAGGTCACAAATGAGATTTACTAGGTCTCTTGATACATTTATATTCTAAACCATCCAACTGAACAATCAAATACAGTATATTTTTAGTTTCCATTCAGTAAGGGAAGAGAGAAACATGCTCTTCACCTTGCCCCATCTCAATCATGAAAAATATTTCTCACTCTGGTGGTAAGTAATAAAACCTACCAGAAAATACATTCTTAATAAAATCTACTACTATAGGAAAATAATACTACAACATTACGCCATATTATAGAGCATGACTACTTATTTGAGATGTGAGACCATCAAATCATCAATGAATTTGTCCTTTATAACCAACCTAAAGATCCCACACACCCTTGTGAGAATAGCTACTTCCTTTAGGATATAGAATGGTAACTCTCCTCTAGTAATAGTTGATATGATTCTCTAATAGAAAGTTGAAATCCATAATGATAATCATATCAAATCCTTAAATTTCCACCACGACTGGTTCCCAAAAGAACGAGTTACCTCCAATCTCTAGAGAAAATATTTTTAAATATTGATATTCTTTGACAACACTCCCAGTGGTGTATTGATTGAAAATGAACCATCTGAGATACCCACAACCATTCTTAATCCGTTTGAAAAAATAATAGGGGAAAAAAGGAATTTGATTCTCTCATATTAAAAGTAACACAAGCATGTGTATATGATATATATATCATAACTATGATAGTAGATGGTCTTTTATTAAAAATATTTGGTTTAGACTTCTTGACATGTAGTTGACTATCCCTTCTACATTGTGCTCCAGTATGACTCCCGTGAAATATATCATCTTCCAAGTGTTTTCGTTCCTGAATTGGGGTACCACACATTCTTCCTCGACTAGAACATAATGTGAATCTATAGCTACATTTCTATGGGGGATTAATTACATATTTCATAGGCGCTAGTAACTATCCAATTCCCCAGCCTCTTCTCTACTATTGTATGCATCTATAAAAACTCTGTAGGTTACCCATAATATAGCAAGCATGAATAAAATAATGTGATGGTATTGACACTTTGGATTTTTTGTTCCATATTATCAAACTAATTTCACTATAATGAAACACGATCTTGATATAAATACCCTTTTAATTAGTTTTTCTAACTACTACATCCATGGTACGAAATAGAATAGAGATTCTTATTTACCCATGAAGAATTCTTCATAGATTTTCCTATTGAATCATCTTTTCCACTTACCAAGGCCTCCATCAGAGTCCCTTTTATCATTAGTTCTAGATTTATAACATCTTAAAAAATTCTCTAATAGAACATGTTTTCATATGACGAGATCTAATAGTAAGGAATATCATGAAAACCTCATTCCCTAGAGACCACATATGCTTCAAATGATGTCATCAAGCATTGAAAGATAGTGAAACATTGAATATAATTTATCACCAACAAGAACTCATGCATCAGGTTCATGAATGCAAAATTCATTCAATCTATCGATGTATCAGGATTGGAATGGATTTGAAACTCCACCTCAAATTCCATCCAATATAACTCATCATTCTTCCCTACTGTTTCTATAATATCCAACCAATGCATGGATAGTACATGAAGAAAATATGTAGTAATATTCACCCTCATATTTTTTTCTCAATAAGCTAAAATAGAATCTATACTAACTCAATACAAATATCACCTTCTTTGGGTCCTCCCCCTAGTTAACATAGGAGGATGTTGTTTCTAGAACTCTCTTGTAGGTTAATACAAGATAGGCACAGTGAAAATAGTATCTATATACATAGATCTCCTGATCCTACAGAATATATCAGAAATATGGATATCAATCTTATCCTCTGGTTAAAAGGCACTGTAGTTTAGATGTATTAGATGTTTGTTGATTTTGACTCAATATACACTCAATTGAAGATGACAAGGTTTCTTTTTCTCAACCTGAAACCACACTCCTCAAAAAACCGGTTATAACGATAGGGTTAACCTCTATAGGGGAAAAATAGAGAACTACTGACTTTTGGTCTCTCTAAAATTGACTTACATGTGTTTTAGCAAGAAATAATTGCTCATTTATTTCACTTAATAGATAAAAAATAAACCTAATATCAGAATTTAATAGGAAAGTATATATCACCTACCAATAAATATATATTTTTCTGAAAAAATCTATTTAAATTTATACCTATCTACATAAATAATAACCTCACAGAACAACATAATCACTCATGGTGAAATAATATCAACATTAATAAGAAAACATAAAAACTAATATAAAACCTTGGGAACTCATATTTTACCCCATACATGGGTTAGATACTCCCATGAAAAATATCATTTCTATGTTACAACACATCCTATTATCCTTTATAAATTTTATATGCCATCATTCATTTTTAATACATATACTTTTATTTGAATTTTTTAAAAAAGAGGATATTTTAATGTTTTGTTTCTGTGAATCAACTTACATAATACATGAAAACATAAAAAATATATTGTAAATAACATTAAAGTATTCTTCATTGGTTCATCTAGAGTAATTTTACTTTATCTCATTACCTGGGGACATTCATCATGGAAAGGGTGAGATAAAATCCTAGTGCGACAAATAAAGGGAAATAGTTTACATGTGATCATGAGAAATATCAATAATAACATAATGGATATTTTGAAGCCACGAGAAATCTAAATGGGGGAATATCTTAATAAAAAAAACATGAATAATAAGAAGTAAATCAGGCTACAAAAATTATATTAGACATTCTAAATCTTATCAACATGGGTTCTCACTAAGGTTTCTTGACTATTTACCATGGTTAATCACCAAGGAGTCATAAAACATGTAATCTCTAGAGATTTAATTATTTGTAAAATTCATTGGATTTATACTATGTTTCACCCTTCATATGAATTAATTAACATGTGACAAATTGATCATAATAAAAATTTCATATATAAAATTTTGAGAAATAGATGAAATGGCATTCATATAAAAATCATGGTGCTTTAAAAATGATAAATGCCACGATATTTATGTCCTTTATAACCCACCAAAATGGAATTGGAGTTTTATGTTTGTATATTATAGAATCCAATAAATATTTTTTATATATTGGTGAAAAAAACAATAAAATAAATAAGTTTTAGTAATCACATAAAAAAATTAAACCTAATTTCATACGGTTATGTTATTTTTTTAGAAATGTAAAATCAACATCAAAAATGGTATAAAACAGGGTTTGAGAAAAGAGTTATAATAGAGTGTATGTGGGTCACCCATTAATAAGATACTTTAGTATATTTAATGGATAAGAAATAGGAAATGACTACTTATTTTGGAAATTTTCAAACCATACCACTTCAAGAGGGAACCTGACTGGAGAAGAAAAGTGGAGATTTACCTTACATTGAAGAGTAACTCCTAAAACATGAGTATTGGGACCTTTTGGGGATTGAGGAAACCATTATTGGACTCACTAGGAGGTAGAAATAACAATGTCTCATGGAGTTTTAATTGTTAGTGAATGTCAATGGAGAAATGGGGGGAAATTTATTACAAGAGTGGATGAATTTTTAATTAATTTCAAAATAAAGGCCTTTGACACCTTGGTAGGGGTAAATGAAAGACCATGGGATTCATCATGGTATTTTCACATGTTATTAGAAATATGGAAAATGTTTTGTTTTATTTTAATCCGCAAGAGTGTACTATAATTTAATATTATTTATTTTTCATGAAAAGTTAATTTTTTAATGAAATTTTATTTTTAAAGTTAACGTT
The DNA here is from genome assembly GCA_963277665.1 of Viscum album. NCBI lineage: Eukaryota > Viridiplantae > Streptophyta > Magnoliopsida > Santalales > Viscaceae > Viscum > Viscum album. The sequence continues at coordinate 77,253,601 of OY728122.1, read as the reverse complement.
TCCATTTTAGAATTTGGAATGTAAATTTTATATTTGGATTATAATTAAAATATATTAAAATAATTGATATTAATAAAATATCATATTTTTAGTGTTTTATTGTGGTTATTTTGTTATTAAATCATTAAAAAAATTATTATGATGTCATTAACATACCGAAATACACAATCAATATTGATAGTATTCATGAAAGAATAAATAATTTTAGAAAATTCACTTAAATTCCCCATAAAGAATTTCCCATTTTATGATCTCAAAAATATTATTTATTTTTCAAAATAATTTTATAAATATGATAAATTTTAAATTTAAATATAAAAATCCTACTTTATTAAAAATAAAGTAAGATCGAAAATGCTTAGTAATATTTATGACATTTGAGAGAAAAAATTATCATTTATTTTTAAATATGAGTGTTTTAATGATAAAATTTCATTAAAAAAATTATTTAATATAATAAAGTTTTTTATGAAAAAATTTTATTTTTTGAAAATTATAACCTATATTCAAAAAATCAATTGATCAAATTCCATCTAAATTTTATTAAAAAAAATAATTATGAAAATGGAAATGGGGGAATAATTATTTTATTTACAAAATCAAATTACACATTAAGTTACTAAGGCCTAGACATGTTACCCCCTATTACACCCAGATATCCCAGATTGGTATTTTTTATAATGTTTATAGTTTCATGTTGAGCCTCATCTAAAATAGACTGAATGGTAATCTCTACTAACTTGAACTTTTCTGGTATGTGATTTTGTTCAAGGTTGACTTTTTAAAGCTCAAATCATGCATTGTTAATTATAAACTAAAGTGATGTAACATCCCTCCCATGATCTGACAAATGGTACTCAAACGACATGAATACACTAGTTGCGAACATCAACTCTTCTTTATATATCAATTTTCCTTTTTCAAAATATTACTTTCAAACCCTAATGATAACATTAAAATAATTTTCAAGAGTATAGTTCCCAATAGTCACATTTTCCAATAGTAATAATTGACATATGGTTATCTAACAGGTGAATCCATATGGTCACATTTCCGTTGATATTAACATCATTAATGGACTACATGGTCATTTTTTAAATAATATAAAATAACACACATTTTATTGGAGACAATAATCATTCAAAATTTTTGGTTTTCTACATCCCCCACCCCCTCAATAAATTTAATCCTTGAAATATCAATATGTTCTCTATCTTGTGAAAAGGTTCATGTTGTTCTATCTCATTGTCTCCTCTGGTGTCAACACTACTTATTCCTATTTATAGTGCATTCACAACACTTTGACGAGTTCGGTAGTCTTTTTTCATAGAACATTGTCATTATGGTCCATGATCTCCACCAGATTCGCCTCAAAATATTGTTCATGTTCCAGTTATACCACCTCTGGATTATCTACTTGCGAAGAGCCGTGTATGTACTTCATTAGGGATATATTTGCAATACATAATGATCTTAATATATATTTGGTTGATGTGTTAGAAAATAGGCCAGTACTCCTACGTTATTAAGGATTTTATAGGGGCCAATGTACCCGCTGTTATGTATTACATTCTTCCCAACCTGTGTAAATCTCTAACAAGGTGACATTAGAAGTATTAGTTTTTATAAAACACCAAACTCTTAGACCATTTGATAATTGTCCTCATAGCTCTTTTTCCAACTCTAAGTAGACTTTATGTGTTGTTGGATGGAATGAACATTTTTTGACATATGTTTCACTATGTTATTCCCAGGAAACATTAACTCACCCACATCATCCTATAAAGTAAGAGTTCTACATTGCCTCCCATATAAATATTTTGAGGGCTTCATTTGAATACTCTAATGGAATTTATTGTTGTATAAGATCCCAAATAATAGGAAATGTTTATCCAATTCAAATATAAATATTACTGGGAATGTCATCACCATTTCCTAATGTGTTTTAATTTTCCTTTTAGATTGAACATCATTTTGTGGGTGATAGTGCATACAGAAATTCAAATCGATGTTCATATCATGTTGAATACTCCAAAAAAATAATGTGAACCATGGATCATGATAAAAAAATATCATAATGTGTAACACCACGAATACTCACAACATACTTTACAAAAATCATGGAAAAATGATCCAAATATAATACTTCAAGGATAGAGATAAAATGGTCATTGTTGGTAATATAGTCTAGTAAAACCCATATCACTTTTTTTCCTATTAGTGTTTTTTGGAGACCAGTGATAGATTCTCTATTGATGTTGTCCAACATCCATGTTTGTTTGGGTAGTGGTTCTAATACCACTTTAGGATGTTTTCTCTATTACATAACATGTTGACACACCACAAACCTTGTATTGTAGTCTACAATATCTATTTTTTTGTTATTAATCTAAAAATTATCATGATGGTCCTATACATTTGATTTGTTCCAATATTTATAGAAAATCTATAGCATTGAGCTTTTTCAATCTTCTCCTTATTTATTTCTAGAATAGATAGTACACATAGACCTATATAATATTTTAGTGCAACTTTTTTATCAAAATTGAACTCAGGAAACATTCCATTCTTTACATCCTCTATCTTCTTTTAAAAAAAGATATTATATTATATATTTATTGATAATATTTGGTATTGATGGTTGAGAAACCATTTGTGATAGGGTTGATGTTGTTACATCCTTTATTATTCCCATGTCCAGTCTTACTAGGACATTTATTGAAGGTTCACCTTGAATCCTCAAAATTTCCATCACAATAAGTTCTTTCCTACATAATTCATCAATGACTTTTTTTTATATTTTAATATGACATTGATTTGAAATATCATAGTATATAAGAAGTTCCAACCATCTATTATGTCTCATATTGAATTAATTTTTCATGAAAATATAAATCAAATAGTTATTGTCTATGTATATATAAAAAAATTTCACATAAAGATAGTTCTACCATATGTTTAGAGTAAAATATTATCATAGCTAGATCGAGGTTATGTGGAGGATAATTTTTCTTATCTAGCATCATCTTGTGAGGTTCACAAGCAATGAAATTATCATTTTTAAGAGGATTCACCCAGTCCCCTTAAAAAATTAATCCCTAAAAATTAAATACTTCTTTGATAGATGGTAGAGTTTACCCAGGTGTAGTAAGAAATCTTTTCTTCATTTGATGAAAACATTCTTCACAGTCCACTATCCAGATGAACATTTCCCCATTTCAAGATAACTTTGTTAGTGAATTATATTGACACGAATATTTTTTCTCAAACTGCCTCTAATATCCTGATATACCAAGGAAAGTACCAAACTCATTTACTATTATAGTATGTGGCCCCTCCTACAAAACCTTTATCCAAGTATTATCAACAAGGATTTATTCATTGGCTAAAATATTCCCCTGAAAAGGAACTTTTTTATTCAAAATTCACATTTTATAAATATTCTATATAGTCTCTCATTCCAAATAGTCTTCAATACAACCTTTAGACAATCCTAATTCTCTTCACGACATTTTTAATGTATCATAATATCATCAATAAAAATTTCCAAAATGATATCAAGGTAGTCCTTAAAGACTCTATTAATTAAATCCATAAAACTTGGTGAAACATTACTCACGCATGAGGGCATTACAACAAACTCCTAATGAAAAAATTTTAATTAGAAGTAAAACTCTGGAATATCTTATATCATTACCCAAAATTGATGATAACTAGATCTAGTATCAATATTAGAGAAGAATTGATCCTCTTGATGTTAGTCAAATAAATCATAAATATTTTGAAGATAGTACTTGTTCTACATTGTGATCCCATTATGTTCTCTATAATCATTGTTTAGCCACATTGATCCAACCTTATCCTTCAAAAAGGGAGTAGGCTCTCCCCAAGAAAACACATGTGTTTATATAAAACACTTCTCCAAAAAAACATGTATTTTTTCATTAAATCCCCATGATCCACATTTTCTATTCTGTATTGGGTCTGGGATTTTAGATTTTATCTAAGAATGATTTCATTGTGGAACTCTACCTATATTTCTTGTGGATGTCTAGGTAACTCTTTTGAAAATACATAAATGTATTCCAAAATTATGGGGACATTTTCTATTTTTATACTTTCATTTCCTTCTCCATCTTCATTGATAATTTTCATAAATAAGCATATGGGGTGTTATTCTAGAAAAATATAATATTGATATGTATCTCCGTTGAAAACAAATCATCATTTTCCAATCAATACTACATGTATTTATTGGATTATACAGTTGATCATAGTAATAAAATTTTATATCGAATCCATCACTAGTATAGTGTCAAATTCCTTAATGGTAATGACTACTAGATTTGCTAAGTGATTGTTCTTGCCAAATGAAATAATAAAATTTCTAAAATTTGTTTATTTTTTGATATTCCCTCTATGAGACTAGACTGGTAACTATACTTCTATAAGTTCAATGATTGAATCAATATTCCTAGAAATCCTAGAGGCAACAAAGGAATGTTCAGAAATAAAATCAAACAATATACTTTGTTTCTTTGAAAGAATAATTAGCGAACCATCCACCACATCATTTCGATCTCAAACATTAGCAGTCATTGTAATAAAAATACCACCCTTCCTTCCTTGGTCTATTTTGGGGATTATGGTGATTCTTATCCCTTAACTTCAGGTTTGGATAGTGACTATAAATTTTTCATATCTTACCACACATGAAATATTAAACTTTTAGATGGGATTGAACCATTATCCCAATATTTTTAGTGATGAGACGTTGAGGCATCACCTAACTCTGATAGTTTTGAGATATATGGGAAACTCTTCCATAATGTAAGCATTTCCCACTTCTGATCAAAGAAGATCATGCAATACTTATTCCCACATTTTTTTCACGTTAGAAGTTGATCATTATTTCCTACTCTTACATTATCAATGTTCCTTCCTACTTTTTCCTCCAAATATATCTTCAATTATATTGATCAATGGGACTACTATGTCTATCCAAACTCTAGTTTATCATTCATAGAACATCTCACTTTCTTCTCAAAATCATCAGAGTTATTATTGGATAGATTATTTCTATTATGGGGCCTTCGTTCACCAATGAATATATCACCATTTACATTAGAATCCATCAAAAAGATAGATTTATAAAGAGTAATCCTTTTAATTTTCACATAATAGGTTCCCATATATTCATTTTCCTTCTATTACAAATTAAAGGATTCATTCTCTATTTTTTCACATTGAATAGGGAAAATATTTTTCCAAAAATGATGCCTAGAACACTTCCTACACCACAGGTTCTATATCTCTTCTTGGATTCATGTTTTAACCAGTTTCCACCACTATTCAACTTCTCTCTCTAAGTGGTACACATCCAAATAGACATTGTCTTACTCTTAACAATAGAGTACATAAAAGATCTCTTTTAAATAACTTTTCCATTGTTTTCAAATAAAGGGGTCCGTAGATCCACTGCATTAAGGTGTTCTTTGATGCATGAAGGACTCAATGAAAATTTTATCCCCTCAAGGTGAATATGGTCTCTCGGCTTGATTCATTTTATCACTCTTAACTGAAGTTAGTTGGTTCATCATTCTCTTGATGTTTTCCATCCTAAAAATTCATCATAATGTCATCAGATCTTGGTCTGTTGTGCACACCATTTACATGGTTCATCCTATTTCCTTGTATTTTATAAAATTAAAAAACATTACTGAGAAAAGTATTTCATTCAATAGTCTATTAATTATAATGAAATTTAATTTAATAAAAAATATTTCTTAAATAGGTTATTCTACAAAAATGATAAATTTTATATAAATATTTCATAATGGTTCATAAAAAGCATGAGATTGACTAAAGAAATACAATATGGTCTTCAAAAAATGAGTGAATAAATTCCCATTATCATGCACAATTCCCCATTAGATTCTTGGCCAATGTCGAATTTTCAGGTTCTAACCCTATAAACATGTGTTCCAGATCCACATCCACTTGTACACATCTATACATAGAATTCATCACTTATACACCACTTAGTTAATGTTATACCAAAATACCAAGATGGTTGCGTATATTTTAACGTTTCGCTAAGGTTCTTAATATTTTTTTAAATTCCTAATTTCCAAAAAATAGTTAACTTTCCTTTGATACAAACTATGTTGTCCCACATTTTTAAAACATAAAAAATTAATTAAATTTTACAAAAGAGAGGATCATTTAATGATTAATTTTTTTAGAAACATAATACATAATTGTGAAAAGGGAATAAATTATTATAATCAACATGAAATGTTTATTAATTGGATTATCATATGTAATTTTACTACATATCATATCCTGGGTATATACTCCAAAGGAAAGGGTGAGCATATGTCCTAGTAAGGGAAAGCAAGGGGAACAATTTATATGTGTTCTAGAAAAGTATAAATAAGAACATGTGGAATATAAAAAATAAATGAGAAAAGTAAAATAGGAATTATAATAATAAAAATATCTTGAAAAATAACATGGAAATGTGGATAAAAATTTTCAATGAGACATTCATATGCATATCACCATGGTTTATCACTGAGGCGTCAAGAAAATTTACCCCACTTAATCATATTCGTATCGTAAAACATGTTTTCTACAGAGATTAAATTCTTTACCCAACTTATTAGAGTGATATCATGGAAAAAAAATTTATGTCTTATTTAATGTGAAACACATAAATAATAATAAATCAATTCATAAACAACCTGTAGATAAAATAAGAATCAAATTTCATATAAAAATAATGGATTTTTAAAAAGTTCTTTATAACAATATTTTTTTATTTTTGGCACACAGAAAGGGAATGTTGGTTTTATCTATTTAAATTAAAAAAAATAAAATAAGTCATTATTAAATATTTTTTAATACCCGTGGATATGAAAGAGTTTTGGGTATTCACATAATGAAAATAAAACTTAATTTCTTGACAAGAAGAGAGATATTTTGAAAAGTAAAATTGGCGGCATAATGGGTATAAAATGTGGATTTTAAAAATTGTAAAAAGAGATAGGATATAGGAATCTAATTAAAATATTAATATTAATAAAATAATGGTATAAACTAAATTGTATAGAAGAAAAAAATTTTAAAATTTTAATGTAATATCAAATAAAAAGGTAACTTAAAGTGAAAAGATAATTCGAGATTTCCATTACACTGAAGAGTAACTCATTAAACATTCCTATTGGGACTGTTGGTGCCTTGAGGAAGAAATTTTATGAATTCTTGGGAGGTTAAAGTATCAAAAATCCATGGAGAATCAGTAGGTAGCGATGGGAAATGGAGAAATGGGTGGGAATTTATAGAAAAAGTGGAGGATTTGTTTATTAATTTCTAAATAAAGGCCCTAGACACCAATATAGTGTTAAATGAAAAACCATGGGATTGAATATAGTATTTTCCCATTGTATTGGTCTATAGGGACAAATTTTATGTTATTTTAATCCATAATAGTTTAAAATTTCTTTATATTATTTATTTTGGCAAGGAAAAGTTTTGTTTTCCAAAAATAACAATTTTAACATAAAAGTTCCATTTTAGAATTTGTGAAAACATTACATAAAAGGAAATTGATTAAAATATATTAAAATCATTTATATTATAAAAAAATTTATGTCTTGGATTATGATTAGATATTTAAAAATCATTTGTAGATTATTATTATGTCATTAATATACCGAAAATTTCAAAATGCATTTTTACTATTCCAAAAAAATAATGTATTTCTGAAAATTATCATAAATTATCCTAACCTAATTTTGATGTGTCGATTTAAAAAATGATATTTATTTTACCATTATAATTCACTATGTATGGTAATTATAAATTCTAATTATAAAAAACCCCATTCATTGAAAATAATAATGGATTAAAAATGCATATTACAATTTCTAAAACATGAAAAAATAGTTTTTAATTTATTCATAAATTAGAGAATTTTAATTATACTATTTCAGTAATATAATCTTTTTTTGTTAATGCCTTAGATTATTATAATAATTTATTATTTTATTGGGAGTATATTCTATTTCCTAAAAATAAATTTATCAAATTCCTACTCAATTTTATTAAGAAGAAGTATTATTAAAACAGAAATATTGGAATAATAATTTTATTTATACAATAGAATTAAAAGTCATGTTAATGTGTCTTAAATATGTAACCCTTATTACACTCTCATGCGACCACTGAGTAAGGTGTGTAATGGTGGTAGTTTTTTGGGGTGCCACGACTAACATAGACTGAGTGGTAATCTCCACTAACTTGAACTTTCAAGTCTGCGAATACATTCAAGTTTCATTTGGTGATGCTCATCTCAGGATTGGTTGTGGGATAACTAATGTGACAAATCCTCCTTCCCGTGATCTAATAGATGGGATTAAAATAGAAAAAATCTACTAGTTGAGGCCATCGATACTTACTTTTGTATCAATTTTCCTTTTTCAAAATTTAATTTATAAACATGAATGATAACGTTATAATTATTATCAATAGAATAGTTCCCAAGGGTCATATTTTCTTACAGTCACAATTGAACAATACTCAAACAATGTTCCCATCCAGATAATCACATTTCCCTTTATATTCACTTGATTAAAAAAGACATTGATATTATATTAATAATACAATATAACACACATTTTTCGAAAAAAATTATTATTCAAATAGTCTACTTCATTACGTTTTACAAATAGTATAGAAATTAAAAAGAAATATTCAGTGTTTTGATTCCACTTTGTAACATCCCCCGATCCAGTACTCTCTCACGTTGCCAAAACAGAATAGTTACAGGACCTCATGAACGCCTCCCCATATGATAAAGATGTCCAAATAATAGTGGTGGTGTGATACCTATAACGGGGAGACTATAACCCCTAATAATTGAGTCACAACACACAATATAAATCCAATAACATAATAAATATCAGAGTGCAGAAATAATTGAAGCAACATAATACTATGGAATACCAATAATAAAAGTCATCTAAATAATCCAAATATAATAAATGAATGATGTAATGATGTACTAGAATATATCAAAATTCCAATATAGAAAAAAAAATATCTAAAATAAAAGAAGACTTGTATAACGTCTCAAAATACCCTGGTTTGGAATCCCATATTACTAAAATCTTGAAACTCCATCCTGAACAGCCTGAAAACCAACAACAAAAGGTCCATTACCCTTTTCTAGTCCTACAAACAAGTGATATACATGGTTATAAATTAGTGTTCCTAATAGGGTGTGAGTATAATTCATATAGTAGACATCACTGTGTCTAAAAAAATGTTATACATATAAGTGTATTCAATAATTCAATAAACATGTGTATTAATTAATTGAGAAATTAACATAATACAATATCAAACTCCATCAGAACAATTCCAGAATGAATCTAATCATGTCGCACCACCATAATATACACCATCATATATTCTTGGTAAAAATAACGTTCCTCAATAAAATTCCAGAACATATATGTGCATGCCTCACAAGCATGAAAACCATTACCATATTGCCTTGGTAAACATAAACATATAAACAACATATAAATCACAGAAGCCTGGGTCAAAATACCATATATAATAACATAAATATTTATCAAGTACAAGTCCAGAAAATAATATTTTCAATATTTATTAGGGATAAGACAAGAATATTGGAATTTCATCATATATATAGGAAAAACCAATTATATAAGCATTTAAACATTTAATCAGTTCAAAGATAGGTATATAATCATTTCAAAATCAAAACTGGGACAAAACCCAATATATTAATTACAACATTGAAATAAAAACATATATGATAAGAACATAAAAGGTTAATTGTGAAAATTTCCATTCCTCTTTCAATTATAGATTTCATTTATCATTAGGTCATAAACTAATTATATAGCAATCGTTCAAATAATTATGTCAGTCCTAGGATAATCAATATTTGGAAAACACCAAAAATCGATGTCATGATAATGCAACTTTAATAGATTAAAAATTTCATTTAAAATCAAAAAAATTTCACCCATATGGTAGCCACAAGTACGGTCAATAGAGAATTAGATCTAAGGGGACTCAAAGGAATAATCAAATTCATCTATTAAGTTATTCTCTACAAGATACGTTAGTGTAATTGAAATATTACACATCATTGACAATCATTAAACCATGTGGTTATATTTTAGACCCATAACCATTATCTATTGATAAAAATGGTTCCAATGGAAAATTACCACGATGGAGATGGTTTAGTTTATTAATAGGATGATCCTAGATCAAAACTGATCAATATCAAAATCGACAATTCACCAGTTCAAGAGATTACAGAACAATTATTTGAGAAGAAATGGAGACAACTAAAACAAATCCCAAACCACTTAACATGCATGATATGCATTATTGGGATGTTTGAAATCGATAGAGTTTCTACAAGATCTCCTAGAATGTACCCTAGGGTCTAGAGAAGGAAGCTACATGTGACATGGAAATAATATTCATCCATAATGCACAATATAAAATTCAAGATCGAGGGATTACACCATTTTAATATAGTTACACATCAAAAAATTACTTTTAGTGGGATATTTTGAAATCCCTTCTCTTGGGCGTAATATTAAAATCACCAAAACATTACATGATAGGTAATCAATTTACAAAGCATATAAATGTTTTATAAATGGTTTTCATGCCATTATAATTATAAAAAAAACTCAACCCCCTTTGAGGATTCTCAATATACCAATAACCTATGATAATACAAGACCCATTTATACAAAGTCTCCATTAATTCTAAAAAGAATATATCCATGGACATTAAGTAATTTTCCCCAACAAGGGCAGTCTATGTGGGTCCTCTCTGATTATGTAAAGCTTCCTCATAACCCAACACATTATTTATTAAATAAATATTCAACCATGCTAAAATCACAACCCCCAAAGATAAAAGACAATGAAAAAATCATCATAATGTTTTCTAATTAAAAAACTGAGAAATAATTACCTAGAAAAAGATAGAATCATATAAGATTGATGGTAACTAAGATATTTCTGAGTCTTGGAGAATTATTTAATATAACCATATTGGGAAATATTTTTGTACCCACGATTTTCATCGATATAATTATAATAAACTATTTTAATTTAAATGGGTAGAGAGATAATGACTAGTGGAAATTCACAATGTACTTAATTGTGAATAAAAATGAATTTAAATAGATATTTGGCCATAGTATTATGATGGGGAGGGAAATTGGGTGTTTATTTGGGAGTAATTATGGAGAAGAAACATGACATGGAAAATTATTATATTCAAATAATAAATTTGAGGATTTTAATGGAGAATATGGAACATTCAAAAATAATATTTCTTTTAGGTTTTCTATAGTAATTTTTATGATGGTTTATAATTAAAGGGAATATTTTATTATATTATCTATTTTTGAGACCACTCCTGTGTTTTCAGTGGAAGTGAACTTATATGGAAGTTATGTTATAATAAGATTAGAGGAAATATTTTTTTACATTATTAAGTATATAGAATATTTTATTTCATACATATTATATTAATTATTCATATTTTTTTATGCTCATGTGTCGTAGATAATTATTTTTCAAATCCTCGTGCTTAAGGATTAAATATTGGGTTTTAAAAAAATTTACATGGTTCCGTGCCAATTAGAATTTATTAGTCCAACATTATAAAAATATTACTCTTTTAATTATTATTCTACTCCTAAAGGGAGGTGAGTTACACAATGATTTTTCCTTATTTTATAGTAATATTTTATATCAAAGGAGGTCATATAGTCTTCTATAGAGAGTTGTATAGGGGTTATTATAAAATATCCAGGGTCCACACAAAAAATATATGGGATATTACAAATAATTATGAATAGATTATTGTGTTATTTTTTGGTATTTTGATTTATGGTGTATATAAAATATAGTTCTTATGGTTCACCTTAAAAAAATCATTGAATTTCATATTTTCTAATTCGAGTAATATCTTTGAAGAAGGAGGATTTGATAATTCTTATGGGATTGATAATATATTTATGATTATTTTTTATTTATTATGAACATGAAATTGTATTATCATTTAGATTTTACAAAAAGTCATTATTTGTTTAAAATAAGTATTTTGTGATCAATTTTATGATGATAACACCCTTTTAGGGGTTATATTTTAATGAATATTTTAAATATAGCTTTTTCAATATTTAGTGGGAATGTGTGAAAAAATTCTTATTTTTTGTTACATTTGTTGAATCATCTAGGCTTCATCATTGGTAACATAAGAAAAGATAAATAATGTATTAATGTATGAAATGATTAAGATAACCATGAATTTAAGGTGAAACCAAACTTTTTATCATGGTAAAGTGCAGGGTTTAGGGTTTTATATGTGAATAATTGGGGACATTTATTTTACAAGAGGACCATAAAAATGATGATTTAATTATATCATAGTAGTTAATATCACATTATAGGTATCTAGATGGAATATGATTATTTTTTATTCTCTATACTTGTCTTAGAATACATAGATTTTTACAAAATGAAATGGTTAATAAATGAATTAAAGAAATGATGAGAATTTGAATTCTTTGATAAAAATCAGGATTTTTCAATTACAATTTGAGGTAAATATGGATTTTTCCATTAAAAATGTATTGAGAATGATGTTTTCAAAAAGGTATTTTAAGAAAAATGTGTTTGAAAAATCAATTTTAATAAAAGGATATACAGTGATGTTTTTCTAGAAAAAATTCCCCTATAAATAAATATGTATTCTTTGATTCATAGGTTTAGAATAAATTTGGAAAATAATTTTTTTTGAGGATAACTTTATTAAATTTTTCATTGGGGATTAGAGATTCATTAGGGAAATCCAATTGATTCTATATTATCCCATACATATATACTCTAGCATACATATAGAAATTATTGGTTATGATATAGGGAAGAGTAATATGTTGTTCTTTATCAATGTCAGGTCCTAGATCTATTCGACTGATATAATAGGAAGGGTTAGTGGCTTGGATCTTGAGTTATTATTTTTATTTTATATCAATAGAATTTTTTTATGTTCTGTTATAAAAAATATTTTTTCAAACTATATTTACTAAATCTAATATATGATTATATAATAATATTTATTTAGAAATGATTTTTATACCATTTTAAATTATATATTTTGATATAATATATTTCCCATGAGGTTTACATTATCCCTGGGTAATATTTATCAACTACGAGGGATAAGGTTAATCTCCCTTAGGCCTTGTCCCTTTCTCCTTTATAACACGAGATTTGGGTCCCCATGTTCGGACTTATAAACTCCCACTAATTATATAGGATGATCTACTTGATAGATCACCTAAACAATGGACATCAATACCTCATATGATTCAACAAATATTAATGAAATCAAACTACATATTAAAAATCATTGTTTCTATCAGGAAGATAAACTAATAAGAATACATGATAACTAATAACAAATTCAATTGTATCTTTTCTTCTATATATGACCTCAATTGGATCTGAGAAGTAATTGTGTTATCTCATTTCATTTATATATTCTCTTTTGTATTTTGTACCATGTTAGCACAAATAATTAATGATTCATTAAGATTAACTAAATATAATGGTGATAAAACATTTATTCCATAATACACATTTTATGGAGACATACCAATATATGAGTTATAACTATTATTATAATAGAACCCCACCAAAGATAAATAATATGCCAATGATTCAATAAAATTTATGATTTATACTCCCATAATATCCTATTATTTTTAATTATGTATCTCATTTTTACCATCATCCTATTGATAAAATGTTAAGACAAGGCATATATATATATCAAAAACACATATAAATCCACTCAAAATTGTAGAATAAAATCTTGTATCTTGATGTCAAACAATTTTGTTTGTAACTATATATAGTCTCATAAATTTATCTCTAAATATTCATTCCAAAATATCAACAAAACAATACTATGATATTTATATGAAATGTTTAAATTTCAAAAATAAATCATCTATAATCTTGATAAAATTAGTACCTCTCAATTCCTTCTCAAAACCAAAATATAAAATCTATAGATATATAAACCCACTTTAACTAATTAATACTCAAAGTATATAATAAAAAATTTGTAACATCATACTAAACCATTAATTGTTGATGGGTATGTAATATTATTACAATCATATCAATTAATATATTCATTTCATTCTACTAGACTTATCTCTTAAATTCTTAATAAATCATTATGATATCTTAAGGAACATTCAAGGGCATGTTTTTAATCATATACAAACCATCCACCCACAATCTGTAAGAAAAAAACATAAACCCTTGAAGTAAAATATGATATTGAATATCATTTTCCCCAGTTTCATATGTATCACCAATGATAATTATACATATAGAAACCTTGGTCTATGGTTTTCATAACATAGAATTAACAACTTAATACATAAAAGAGGAACCCATAATAATATAATACATTTATTCCCCTATTTAAACCTTCTATATGTTTTAGTACGTATCATTTTACCGCACCATCATCTTCCACTCCTCACATTATTCCTATGTTATATCAATATATGTATTCTATCTTAGGGAATATATTACCACATTACCCTTTATATTAGAATATGTGATATTATAATGTTATTATTATTGAAAATCCACCAATTTTCCATAATAAAAATCCGTTTCTCATTATAAAAATATGAAATACATTAAATTATTATTATTGATTACCACAATACTCTCCAAGGTAATATTTAATCAATACCTTCATGAAGAATACTACTATCTTAATGTTTAATATCATTATTATCATTTTACATTCATGATATATAGATATATAATTTAGAATAAATAATCAATCATTGTATATTCAGACATCCTATACCCTTGTGAGAGGAATTATAATAATCCTCAATCATGGAACTTACATCGGGAAAATGAATGAATATATCACTAGTAAAAATTTTATTCAAATACTCAAATATTACCAGAAACTTCTTTGTATAATCAAAATACAGATTCTTTATGGTAATAGATGAGAAATAAATTTCAATCAAAACAAAATAATATAATAATTTTTAATTATATCTTTTTAAAACAATATATCTACTAACCTCAACAAATTATTTAGTACCACATAAAGGATTCAAAAATTGATGAATTTATAATTACACGATGATAATAAGTAAAATATAAAATTAAATTCACTTATAAAGTAACTATGAAACACATTTATCATATTTTCATACAATTAATGTTAATGGTGATGTCCAGAAGATAACCTGAAATGTTTTACGTGTTTATCCTCTATCCTGGAATAAAATCAGATATCATCAGTGTAAACTATAATTAATAAATTAAGATAATCACTAAACACCCAACTAATCAATGCTAAAAATAAATTAGGTATTCTAGTAATTGTAATGGGTATTACTAAAAAAAAATTTTTCTACGAGGATATCTGGTTTTTTCCCCATAATTTCTTTTTTTCATCAGACTTATATGATGATATCAAAAATTTAATTCGGTTTCTGAGTACTATCTCACTCCTCTCAATTGGTCAAATGAATAATTAATTTTTTAAGATGTCAAAAATTAGAAAATTTATTATGATTAATTTAGAAAAAATTGATTCAATGACAAGAAATCCCATAATCCATTTTTATAAAAACAATTAAGAGCACCATAGTGAGAAAAACATAGTTAATGAATCATAACGTCAATGTACCATCACATTGAATTTTATGATCATTAAATTCAACATGAATAATATGATGATGTGAAATAAAATTGGTTAACCACCTTTATATATCTAAATTTTAATCATTGTATGATGGAATAGTGGTAATATCTTCACTTTTATAGACAAAAAAATAGTGGAATATGATACAACCATAGAAAATCTATCTACCCTGACCCCATTTGAAATATATCCATTATATTCAATGGTGAGGTAATATTATATTTCATAATAAATCAAGTATCATGTTTATTCCCTTATTAATCACGTAATTTTATGTGATTACCATCTATGTTAGTGAAAATACCCTTAAAATGATAAAAAAAACATAATATTGTATAACATATAAATAATCTGTGTCAATGATATAATTTCACAGATGTATTTTTAGGAAAGTAACATCCCATAACGATTATAATCATTCCAAAACCAACTAAAAATCATAAAACACATCCACCAACCTAAATCACATTTCAACCAAAATAGATAAATATAAGGATAAATTAATTCAATATTAACGAATATATAATCCTTATTCTATACTAGAATTGATATAGTAATGAGAATTAATGGAATGATACAATGCATAAATAAGAGTATATAAGATGTGAATTATACATTCAATTTCATTTGGTCACTTTACCTTATATGTATCCATCACATAATGTATTTCACATACAAATCATTTATATCATTTTCTATATGTTCTACTACCTTCTCATTTTATATCATGTAAATGTCTATGAGATCATAGAGTATTTCTTATGCACTTACCACATCCAAAAATACTCAGAATCAGTGATCTAAAAGTTCTATGATCATGATGCATTTTGAATATTCATACAAACTACAACTAAGGTAACCCTATATACTATTAAGGTAGACCTTATACTATTTTATTATTATTCATTCTATATTGACATCCAAAATATGAACAAATAAACTATAAATACTATTTTTTAATTGTGTAACACCAATATTTTGAGGCATATTCTTTTAATTTCTTATTTGTATGTGTTATGCGGATCTCTTTTAGGTTAGGTATGTGTTGTTGGATGGTGGGTTGAAGGATATGATGATTTGGATTTCAAGGATTCACTACATCCTGGGACCAACTGTGGGGAAGTACATGGTCTGAATCATTTTGGAACTATAAGAATAAAATATTTCCATGATATAGGAAAGTCACCATGCCCTATAAATCATGTTCTAGTCAGAGTGGTTGATGAAAGGCTTCCATATTGAAAATGGGAAAATAAAAATTCCATGTTGATATGTTTGGTGGGTGAATGTGGTTAGTATCGTGTGGGTTATATATCCAAACAATATTTTTTGAATAAAACACACCATGGTTATATTAGTGGTTCTACTAGAAAATAGTTGCATATGGGCTATCAAAAATGGATCAGGATAATTCACCACACCATAGATGAGGGTATGGTTTCAGTCAACATGGCCATTTAAATGTCCAATTGAGCTATGAAACATTAGAGGAGGAACCACATTAAATAATGAAATAATGAAATGTATTATTAGGGATATTAAATTATATTATCATATGATTTCACCAATTAATAATAATCATTCAACCTATCCTGAACATGGCTCTACATCATTTCATTCTTGTATGGGAATCAGGGAGATTAACCCTTGTCGTCAGTGCTCTTCTTTTTTTCCATCATTGTGAGATTATGAAATAGGTATGTGGATTATATATAACTATGATTATGAATATAAATATAAGAATTTAGATTCAAAAAAACATATACATTAATTTTTTATGAATCTTATTGATTTATTACCCTTTATTATATTATAATTCATGTAATGTTTTCCTAGGAAAGGATGATTTTTTTGAAAACTCATATTGAATCAATAATTTCATGAGAAATGACATCAATTATAGTTACATAAAATTTGTTTGGGATTCATTTTTTAATGAATTATTTTGGAAGGGGACTCATTATGTTAGTTTTGTTCATGAGGATAATTTTTGTCATAAGTGATTTTACCTATAATGGATATCCTATGTCTAGGGGGTTGGGTATAATTTATGAGAATGGATAATCTAGCGTGACTACATTAATAGGATGTGAATCTAATTTTTTAGTACTATTGGTGTGTTTTCATGACATGGGATACCATTATAGTGTAGATTACCTTTCACCGATACAATATATGTATCTATAATATCCTTTTTACTCTCTTCTGGGTTTTTATATATTCTTGTTTTATAATATTACTATTTCCGGTTTTTATTGGAATTTGAGGAAGTCTTGAAGATTTTCTATTGGGTTGTATACTCACCTCATTCATATACTCCTTGGTTCATTTATAGAAAATATTGTCCATGAAGCATGTAACGGGTATATTTCATAGTTTTCTATTTGAGCATGTCAATGTTGCAATGAATTTTATTAGGATTTGGATTTTGGATATTGTCTTATGATATATTTTCCCCCTTCTGTATTAGTTTCATAGATTCCTATATTCCATGGTTTGTTTTAGAATTGTTTTTGTCAATTTTTTCTATGATTCAATTTTTTTTTTATTTCATTGGAATTTTATTAGTTTTTATATCAGGCTTCATGTTTATAATATTTTTCATGATCACCTATTGAAGGGTGTTTTTTGTATTTGAGGGAAAAAATTTATACACATTTAGGAAAAGTCCCCATAATTTAATTACTACATTTAATGTCTAGGGGATTTAACCAATGTTTAATTACATCATGGTGTTTCCCAAGAAAATTGGATGGGTTCATGATGTTAAAAATATAAATATAATGGATTAGGGTACTAAAGATATAGGATGATGAACACTAGGAATGAGATTAATTTAATTTTTTCATTTTTTAATCAATTATAAAACTTATAAAATTTCTATGAGTTCCTATGATAACTCAAACTTTTTAAATGTTAAAATTAAATTATTCTATATGCATCTAGTATCTCAGCCTCACACTTATCTACTAAAGAAATCTATCAGAAGTCAAACATGGATTTTTATAATTATCCATTCATAATATTCTAGATACATCCTTGTTATACATGTATCTCATCCTAGTCATAGATAATGTATTTATTTAATAACTGAAACATATATATTCCTATGAATTATAGATGAGTCTTAGTTTTTTATCCCACAATTATTACTGGAATCCCACTTGTATTTTGTGATGTGGATAATATTCGTCTATTTTGATTAATCTATTATTGTTATAGAATTTCCAAATTTAATGCACTATGGATATACTACTGAAAATTTATTGAAGATGATCCGAATCATGGGAGGATTAATTTAATTTAGTTCTCTACCATAATATACAACCTCTTTCTTATCATGGCCATGATATTTATATGCTCTTAGAAAAAAACATCTAAATAATTTTAATATTATTTATTGTGCTACCTTTGAGGATTCTTATATATTTCTTATATTCTTGTGTAATAATTCATTTATACCTCTTGAGTATTTTAATATGAAATTATATCATATTATCAATTTAATTATTCTCATATATATAACACAATTCTTATTTATATAAAATTTTGAATTCAAATCATCAATTCTCACAATTTTTTTTTACAGGAATCTTGTTGAATTGCTTTTTTCAAATCATTTATTATTTTATTGTCAAATTTTATTATTAATTTATCACCCTTCTATTTATTTTAATTTCTATAAAAAGATAATGACTTAAATCTAATATAAATGTGTTCTAGACATAACTATATTGACTCGTCTAATGATAACATATTTTCAATAAATTCAACTAAAATATATTGTCTAATTTAATTCATTAAATACATAGATATCTCAATCTATCTATTATTGGTTATTATCTGAATGTAAAATAAAATATATAATTATATATCATTAAATATTGAAAGCTAATCCCATTTGATTGCAAAATTAATCTCAATATTTCAAATTTCATTTGACATATAATTTTACAGAAGTAATCTATAAAAACTATATAATTATTTCTGAAATTTATCCTAAAATATTTTAATCAATTTTTTTTAATATTAATCATGATTATCTAGCATATACAAATGTTTTTTTGAGACATATTATATATAATATGTTCTCTTTCGGATTTTTCGTATTTCTTGATCCCTTGTCGATTTTTTCTTAAATTTAAATTGATCTCCCCATGGAAAATTAGTAATTCATGTCCATAAAAATTAATTAGGCATCAAATGATATGAAATACATCATATGTTACGTTTTATATAGATTTTTACAATTTATCTAAAATTTTATTTGGCTATTCTCTAGGAGGCATGACGTCAAAAGTGTTCCAAGTCATTGACATATGTCATATAAAATATAATCAATAATTAAAAAATCATATAACATAAAAAAATAAACATGTTTTAACATTATCATCAAAATTTAATTCTAGTTAATGAATAAAATTCATCAATAAAAATATAATGGAAATTATTTATAATCAATATAAATATTATCCATTATAATATATGATAATTTTTCATGCTTCAGTATGGAATGTGAGATGACCCCATTTTCTCCTAGGGAAGGATTTCATTTTGGGGGTTCACATAGGGATTACTTTAGTACTCTTAAGAATATAGTGGATATTATTTCTTCCTCATATCCACCCTGAATGTCTTATGATTTTATTCTTTTTTGATGGATTCTCTCTTATTTAGATCAATTGAATTTTCATTGTAATTTTCACATCATTAAGGCGTGATTGTGGTACCCTTATTATTATAAGTGTATTATATGTATTCTCTTTCACCTATTATAACATTATTGTTAGGATAATGGTTTTTATCATATTTTTTATCATTCTATATTATTTCATTTTTATGTTGGACACAACATTCTACAGTTATGTTTGTTTCTTCACTACTTTAAGAGTAAAATAATTTTATGCATTTATTTTTCCTTGATAATTTTATAAGGTTCTCTATCTTAGTCCTTCATTATATGATTTTTATTTTTCATATAAAGGGTGATTTCATTAGTGTTTAAGGTGTGTTTGAATGGATTCTGGTGGTGATATAGAGGTACACCATGTGTCGAATGTTGTAGGGATTGAAACAATGAATAGTGATAAAGAATAATAGTTCAATACCGTAATTCCCAAAGCTCGATTAAACAATGGGTGGGGAGTTGAATCAGTGGTTTACTATTAAAAAGTCTTTCTTTTTTATTAATCCTCTTGAACTTGTTATAGTTCTCAATCCACTCCACGAATCTCACAGTCCCACAACATATGGATAAATAATTATAGATAGCACAACACATGATATTTACAAGGGTTAGAACAAATGAAAACTTCTATCCATGTTGGTTATTCCCCCCAATATGGATTATAAAATATCTCATGAGGTGATTAAAATTTATAAGGAAGAAACATTATTTATGCCCTAAGAGTTGATCCTCCTCTTGGTCCCAATTATACACCTTAAAAAACAACCATTTATCCACAGTTGGTTAGACACCCCTAACATTCCTTCTTCTACTTATTCTCAATTGGTTAGACACCCTAGTCTCATTCCTCTTCAGTAATTGGTCAAAATCCCCAATGATAAGATCCTTATTCTTATCATTGTTATTGATCCAAATATAGTAAGATATCTATTTGGTCCTTATTTATTCTACATAACTTGAAATCTATCATCCAATATGTGTGTAATGGATCTATTTCACTCATGTATAATGTCAAGATCTTCATAATAATATTGAATAAAAATGTTTTTCTTTAAACTAATTCATTTCTTATCTTTAATGAATTAGATCTTCTCAATTTAAGGAATTATTAGACCTGAGTATATTCTCGGGCAACTATATTTTGGCATTAGTTTCTTTGTCTTATGATATTTAGTTAATGGACATATATTCCTCAGTTATATTCTCGAGATATAATTCTTCATTCTTCTAATGAAGTATCAACTCAATTCATTATCTGAAAATGTTGCACGCAATTTCATCAACACCAACAACTCAGTTGGAATCTTATTTTCTTATCTATTATGTAAACATCAATTAGTAATATAAAATTTTCCTATTAACATTAAATGATCAGAAAAATGAATATATGTCTAATTTCCTACTATTTGAAAACTTCACTTATTCTTATAATACCTGTTCTCAAATCATGTGATGGACCAATTTTATTTTCAACTATATATTTCTCAAACAATATGGAAAATTGTTCTTACATTAATCAAATTATCATAACATAACATATATAATAATTCTCATATAGATGGACATCTTCGTAGATTCCTAGATGAAAAATTATTATATCCCTTAACACTACAATTTTCTTTTTCAACAGTATATTACACAAATAGTATGATAACTTGTTCATATTCTAATAAAATGAACATATCATACCATATATGAAAAGTTAGATTTAGTTGGACCACTTCCTTGATCATTAGAATACTGATGGTTGTATTATAAAAAACTTCACTTTTCATTTCATCATTATAATCATCAAAATGTAAGATAAATTATTCCTATGATCATCATAGGACTATAACATAAAACATATGCATTAGAGTTTACAATTAATCCACTTCAACATTGGCTAAAAATGATTCTCACATCGTATAATAGTTCAGTTTCATTTTCAACTATGTATTCTACAAAAAGAATGCTAAATTGTTCTAATGAACATTATATGATGATATCGTAACCTATTTTAATTATGATGATCTTTTGGTACACTTATTTTATTATTATCACAGTGATGCACCAAAATGACTTTATTTATTTTTCATGTACCTGAATCTCTCTTTTTAAAATTACAAAAAAGTGTAAATCTTATAGCACTTCATTTTCATTTCACATAACTTAGAACTTCACTTCACATATAACATATCATTTCAAATCATTTTTCATAGAGGTTATAATATAACTTCATATACCGGAACATATAGCATAATAATTCACTTATCATAGCTCATAAAATAGAAAATTAATTTTCATATCACTTCACTTTCCCCAATTTTATCCTTCTCTAAATATATGTAAATGAATGAAAGAAAAACTTAAGGTTCTAATTACAGTGATAAATTTCACCAAAAATTCATGTTCATAATTATAGGAGTGTAAAATATTCATTTATAGGAATCAAACAATTTATTAAATAGTGATCCTTTAAGGAAATATTCTTACCTATTTAATTGTATGTGACACCCAAAAAAGTTTACTCACTCCGTAAATAGCTTGGCCTCTACATACAGCATGTATCATGAGGAATTCATTAAAAATACTATTTCCAGCATGAAATAATTTTAATATTTATTTCTCAAAATTTAATAGGAATGTTTTAAAAATAAATTTATTATTTCTTTTTTTATCACATCTCATTTTCATTTTTAATGAAAATAGCATTTATCAAAGCATTTTTTCATGGCGTTATACTATATGTTATTTTTATTTTCGTAGCACGTATTTCATAGCATTATTATACAATATTCCTCAAACTATATGTTAAAAGTATATTATGTTACATCTTTCTGATGAACAAAACATGAATAGAGAATAACATATATGTAAAATAGTATAATATTGATTAACATCTTTGATCTTTATCATAACGAGGCTTAAAAAACATGCTAAATTCTACTTATTATTTTTATATTCCCAAAATATATGATCATATAACTTTTTTTCATTGAATATAATTTTAATTTCCACTAAATATAACTCAAATTGTTATCTATATTATTTCATTTCACATCACATGATCCTAGAATAAAATATGTGGCTTAAAAAATACTATTGGTGAAAATATTTTCTGTTTTACAAACTATTTTATTTTAATATGCAAACTCTGAACCTTTATTTTCATCACATCCTTGTTTATAGGAACAAATTCATAATATATTCATACTATCTTCATAAATACATACTTAGTTAATTTTCAAAATACCCCCATCTTTGGGTAATCCTCTATGGAACCTGACATTGCACACATTGCTTAGCAAGAAAACTCGTCATCGATATATCATGATGAATATGTTGTTATTGTATGGATTTCAAATTAAATCTTCCTAAAAATAAATATTTTTCTGGCCTTGGATAATCTTCCATGTTCCAAAATTATTTTACCATTGATACACGTCCTTGAGACTTCATATCAAATCCTAAATAATCACAATTAACATGGATAATTTCTCATGTATGACATCCAATACCATTAGGTAAGTACATAAAAATTATCCAAGAATCATCATATCATCATTTAATACTTCCAAATATATATAAATTATGATATAATAATAGAAACGAAATTATTAATTCTTCAATGATGAATGTTTTCTCAAATATCTCTCCCTCGGTATGTGTTTTTGATATTTATTCACTCTATAAAGTTAGTATTTTTCTCCCCCTTATTAAAAAATAAAAAGGTAAGGGGACTTTTTATATCATCCTTCTACTCAATCACGTGATCTCCCCCCTTTTAATATTATTTCATGAATACATCTGAGAGTGGAATGATATACCATGGTTCTATGAGAAAAGTGAATTTAGTTGATCAATTCTACGTCTACATGGGATAAATGAGTGTATAAAACACTAGCAACATAACCAATGTTCCCTGTACTGTCTATAAACTACCAATCATGTAAATTCAGGGTCATAAATTCACAATTATATCATATGGGATAGAAATAATCAAATTTATAAATGAAATGAAAAATTCTACACACACTTCAATAAAAAGATCATAATCTTTAGGAGAAAATGATATAGCTCCCCCTTTGTATCAACTTTTCATCAACCAAGACCCCCCTTAATTGATATGATTTATATAATTAAAAATTATGGATGAAAATATGGGTTTAATACCGCATATTCTAATTTTATGATGCTATTTAACAATTACACCTTCTCAATTTAGTTAATATTTAACAGCATCAGATTATCAAAGCTCCACCTCAACCAATGAATCCATCTAATTCAAATCCCTGAATTTAAACAAAAAATAATATAAATATAATGGAATAAGAACTAACATTTTGGATTATTATGATTAGCATTCCTACAAATAATTACCTCATATCCTAGGATATTAGTTTCTTGTATTTACTATATGGGAATATTTCTTTTAAATCATATTTTTTATTTGAGCCTCATCTACTATGTAATCTAATTTATTCCCTTAAACTTCTTCATTATGTGTAATAATCTTTTCCACCTCAAATTAATAATTCACCTTGTTTTCATTATATTTAGAATTTATTTTGCTTCCTCCAATTGAATATACAATTTTTATTGACTTGTCAAAACATATTGAAATTATTTCATGACATTCTCTATCTTCTCAGAACCTACACATGACGAACCACAGGTTTTCTCTTGAATCCACATCCATTTCAAAGTATATGGAATATATCCTAGTATCCTATTCATAAATTTCATTCTATTATGAACCTTTATATTACATATTCTAATAGTATATTTTAAGGCATCAATTCTATTTTGTCATTGTATCTTTGATATATTTTTTTTCAGAAAATTCTTTCGTTTAGTACCTTTTCTCATATTTCTATCATAGACTCCCCTCGAATCATATGTATTTCTTGGAAATTAATTTTTAGAAAACAAATAGGTGGATTTTTTCTCATATCATTCAGGAAAAAAGAAAAAACCATTGACATAGATTTTACACCTTGATATTTACTTTTTCCAGACATGTATTATTGCTACACATAAAGAGAATGAGCCATATTTTTCATAAGGGAAATTTTATTGACATATTTGTTTCTCACATTTATATAGTATAGGATCTGTCAATTTCCTTCTTGGTGGTAGTTTGTTTAACAATCATTTTCTGACATCTCAAGTCTGACTTTTCTCATTCTTCTTACACCTACATTCATTTTTGTTGTGGTAATATATTTGCATCATCAGATTATTTTTGAATGGAAGTTACATACCTATACCCATAATATTAGTGGCCCCATTTTTTTATGTACTCACAAAAATTCTCAACGCAGTAAAAAAATTTCGTTGTAGACAGATACATTTTCATTGAATTTTTCTTCTCTAGTTTAGGTCGTCTCCTATCTTCACCTCCCCCCTAAATATAGGCCTTAAATTTTCCTAATTTATTATAATGGTATTACTATATTCCAAATATTCAAACCCAAACTCCCAAAAACATTAGCATTATCCTATGAATATTATCCACTTCTTTCCTAGTGTAATCTGTCTATATTTCATAGAATGTTTTTTTGTTTTTTTGTGGAACCGACACTATTTTATATTTTTAGTGGGGAATTTATCAGCATGATTATTTTCTCATCCAGTATTGATGTAGTGGGTCTATCGTAATTTTTAACCATCCGTACATTCCCAAATTTAGTTTAAATCCATTATTTGCAATTGAAACATCATTAGTATATAACATATTTTCTAGTTCATGGGATACCTTCATCCTATGGGATGTTATCATTTTCTTTGATAATGAAATCGTTCACTTTTTGGAGTCATTATACTCAATTAATAATTGTGTGGAAACATCTACTTATTCATTAATTTGGTATGTTTTAGCTTATGGTGAGTCCAAATTCTTCATTATCACCCCAACCTCTAAACACTTCTTTTGGATGTAGATAATCACTTCCTCAAGTGATATCATCATTTATTTCAACTCTTAGTTCTTCTTCACCATATGTTCATGATGAATTTTTCTTAATTCATGTATCAAATTGTCTATCCCATTTAACCCATTAAAATTATCCACGAGTTGAGCTGACCTAATAACCAAAATAAAATTGTATAGTTTTTCTAAATCTTATATGGTTTCTATAAATACAATATCAATGTAATATTTCTCAATATCATTTATTTTCAAATCATCAAAAACATAAATATATATTTCTTTGATAAGATAAATGGTTTCATCCTTTTTATTAAATTTTTTATAGAGTGTTTGATATGTCAACCCTTTTATCCAATGCCTCTTCAATAGCATTAGCCTCTTCTTCCCAATGTAAATTATCATCAGGAATAACATCCACACCTTCGTTAATATTATAAAACTTATTTCAGATCACTATTAATATGTACTTTTAATCCAAATAGAAGATAAATAAGTTATCCATTATAAGCATACTTGAGAAGGCCCCATTAAACAAAAAAATATTAAAAATTTGTCCCAAAACATACATTTTTTTACATTCAATGAGTGTTGTATCTTCGATTAATGGAATATTCCTCTTCACCATATTTTTTATTCTATATTTCATCTATTACATGTATTAGAATGAATTTATTGATTAGTATCCTCAAGAGTAACTTCCATTTCAGTAATATGAGGTATCTAGACAAATTCATGAAATCTAAACATTGTAAAATCACTCTTGGATCTTTAGAGGTGCCCTTTTATCTAATACCAATTTTAGTTCCCCTTTTCTGAATTGACCACTAATAGGGGTGAATTAGTGGTTTAATTTTTATAAATTATGTATATTGAATTCGAACTATTATACATGTTAAGGATATTGATACACTCTATGATGTCTCACAATCTCACATCATATACAGAAATAATAAGAGACAGTATAAAATAAGAAATTTACATCATTAAGTACAAATTCATACTCCATTCTTTATTGTTTATTCACACAACACAAATTCTCCACTATAATATATATTGATTATAATGAATAAGGTAAAAATTATTTATACACCCTAGTAGTCAATCCTCTCATTGGTCCTCATCATACACTCTAGAAACCAGCTCATTTTCCTTGGTCGGTAAGATAGCCAAAAAATATCTTCAACTACTTAAAATGTACAATTTAGACACCCTAGTCTCTATCCTCTTTAATAACTAGTTAAATTCATCTGAAAAAATCACCTTCTTCTCAATGTTATTGATCTAAAAATATTTACATCTCAATATTCTCTTAGTTTCTCTCAGAACAATTTAAGTACTTATTACACTATTAGTGTATAGTATCTATTTCCCATGTGTAAATATTAGTGATGTTCAAAATCATCTTTAGTATTCCTATGAGTATTTATGGTCATTCACATAGGATCATTAATGATTTGTTTCATCCATATTTACTAAACCATCATATCTGAATAATTCTCCAACATGTATATTCTTTCTTTAGTTTCTTTAACATCTAATCTTCAGTAAATGAGTAGATATACCTTAGTTAAATTCTCAATAAAGAATCATTCCTTCTTCTAATGAATCCCCTACCACTATTAAATATGTACAAATGATGAACACAATTTCATTGATTACCAAAACTCTATTGGAACATTTTTTTCTTATCCACAATGTAAACAAAAAATAGTAGCCTAAAAGTTTTCCTATAAATGTAAAATTTTCATAAAATGTCATATTTCATTAGTTGTGTGCTGTAGGAAAATTTCCTTGATTCTTAGCATAAAAATTCTCTTATTATATGAAACATCACTTTTCTTTTCATCTATATATTCCACAAGAAATATGATAAATTATTGATAATCTAATTAAATGATAATTGAATAAAATATATAATAATTTGTAAAATTTTGGACCACATCCTTGATACATACATAAATTATTCTTATATCATATAACACTTCACTTTTTTTCAACTATATATTCATAAAATAGTATACTAAACTATTTCTACAGTACTGAAATGATCATGGCATTGAATATATGATAAGTAGTATACTTTCATACATATAGCCTGATTTGTAGAAAACTGATGCATGTATCATATATCACATCACTTCTTTTCAACTATATATTCCTCCAAGAGTATGATAAATTATTCCTACATTCATCATAGGACTATAACATAGAATATATGAATTATATAATATTATTATTCCACTTCATCGATGGTTTGAAAATTTATGCTCACATCATATAAAAAGTCAAATTGATTTTAATATTTATAGATCTCAAACAGCATTCCAAATTATTGTAATTAACATCATTTAACTATGGCATATCATATATTACTTATGGTGTATTGTAAGTCTAATTATTTTTTGATCATGATAATTAAGCATCAAAATGATATTAATTATTTTTCAAGTACCTAGCACTATATTTATTGAATTTAATCAATATGTAATTTTCATAACACTTTATCTACATAGAATTATCATTGAACTTCACTTTGAATAGAACATTGCATAGAACATAGACTTGACCTTTACCTCATAAACAAATAATCATATCCCATTACATAGTATAAAACATTTCATTCCATTTCACATAGAATATAGATTTGCATCGAAAATAACATTGCATAAAACATAGCAGATCACATCACTCTGTAGAATTCTCTCCATCACTAAAAGTATAAAACTTGACCATATAAAAATATGAGCTTCCACTCTAAATGTATGTATATTCCAAAATTTTGTATCATAATTATCCATGTGTTAATAATGTATTTATATTAATTGAGAATATTTTAAAACATGATCATCCTATAAAATATTCATAAATGTTTAATTGTATGTGACACCCAGAATACATTCCACCTCACTCTGCAAAGGTCCTCACCTGCACATAATACATGTACCAAAAATAATTCTTACCAAATCCTCTTACAAGTATTTTTACCACTATATATTTTATCCACAAAATTATTTATAGAGTTTTTTAAAGATATTATTAATAGATTTTTTTATTTCATAACAGTTTCATTTGAATTGAATATAGAATTTTTCATTGAATTATTTTAGGGAAGTATACAGTAAGTTTTCTTCGTTTCCATATTATGTATTTCATTTTATCCTCACGTATTATTCTTCCAACTTGATAATACATATAAAATATACTAAATTTTTTAAATTTACCACCCATGAACAAAGCATAACATATATATCAAATATAATATCATTTATTCACTTTTTTTACTAATTCTTAAAAAACAATGTAATTCCCTTTATTGTTTTTTTATACCCAAAATTAATGTGTTTATAAATTATGTTCTATGAACCAAAATTTAGTTTCCACTAAATGTACCTAGAAAACTATGGTAGATTATTTATATGCTCATCACATTATCATTACAAACCATATGAGTCTTAAAGAATAATTTTGGCATAGATATTTGATGTGGTTTGAACTATTTCATATTTTATCAATAAAATTTAAATCCTAAATTTCATTATAGCCACATTTTAAATATATAATTATGAAAGCATTATTATATTTTTTTGAAACCCATATTTATCTGATTTCTATAATTACATTGGTATTTGGATAATCATTTATAGAACCTATCTTTGTAAACAATTGTTCAGCTTGAAAACTGTAACGCCCCGGCCCCAGTTACCCAGAGTCGGTGCATTATTACATAACATTTTCATGATCACAAGAAAGATCAAATCTTGAAAGACCGGCTGGTTTAGTAGCCTTGGAAACACTAGATATATTCATAAGTCTTACATTACATCATAAAAATGAAAACTACAACAACATATATTCTTCATATTCCACACTCATATCCCCACATACTATCCCGGCAGGTCATTCATAAATTACTTCTTCACATCCTGGGAAAAATATAACATAGAAAAGGGGTGAGCTCAAATGCCTAGTAAGGATAACAATATAGAGGAAACTTTCATAAATAAGAATAAACATTTAAAGCATTGTATAACTAAAAAAAAGCCTTTTAAACTTGAACTTCAACATAGTATGGAAAAAATAAAATCAAATAATTCCATTTACTTATTCACATGGATATTCTACTAATCGAATAATCACATACAATATCAATAACCACTTTCATAATGATGGAATGCATAATTCCAGACTATCATAACCACATAGCCAAGGACTCGTGCCAAGACTACAAATAAGATTTTTTCAAGGCTATGTGCCAAGACACTAGTTTGTCTCATGAGACCTACTGATGCATCAAGGATCTATAGCGGGCTCCACCTGTCACATATTATGTCCAATTCATTCCTCATATGAACAGGTTTAAACCTAACATAAACATTCATATTAAAACTAGTATACGAAATGTAAATACTTCATCCATAAAATATGAATGGTATAAAAATAGCACATCAATAGTCAAACATATCACAAAACCATCAATATAATATAGATGTTTTTTATCATAATAAATCAACTTCAAATAAGCATAAAATCCATCAAAGGATGTTGACATAGATGAAATCAAAACTCTTTTTAGAGTAATATCTCTTTTTATTTTGAAATCATTTAAGAGTCATATATTTATAAAATATTAAATTTTCATTGAAAATATTCTTATAATATTGTAAGGGAAGCTTCTAAGATTTTATAACAGCGGAAAATAGCCACACCCGTCGTATAAGTTAAAAAACATTCTTACCTTAATTCTGTCGAAAATGTTAAAAAGCACCTTGTTTGGAAAACGACAGAAATATTCCTTTATAAACCTCTTATAAAAAGTCAAACAAGGGTATAAATGACTTTAACCCATATTATTATAAATTTTAAAAATGTTTTGAAATTCATTTTTAAGAAACATGGATGTGGATAATAAAGAAATCCCAGTAGATTATTACGTATAAACAACCTCAGATAATGAAGAGATTGCGAAATAAACCCTTACCTTGTACTTTTTCTTGGATGGGGGTGGGTTTACCTCCTGTATAATGGTGAAATAATTGTTATTATATTATACAAGAATCATATACATTATTATGATATCATATATGATCTTTTAACATTGTTTTGTTAATAATATCTTAGTATTATCATTGTTTCGGGTGTTAACTTAATCGTTTTATTTTATATGTTTTGTTACATAAGACTTGTTTTTCATGGATAGGTTTTATCTTATTCATATCCAGAATGATATCACGTCCTTAAAAATTATTTTTAAATCATCAAATGATAATTATACTTGAATGGATACGATGGAGAATGAATCTCATCGCGTTCGTAGAGACGGTAGTCCGTACGTACGCACGAGCGACAATATAATTATTTTTATATTAAAATAATATATAATTGGATGGTATATCATATATAAAGAATAAATATCATGTTATATTTATTATTTAAATGAATTATAGATCATTATTATACCCATATAAATAATAATATATTGAATAACAATTACACCACGATGTGGAGACGGTAAGCCGTACGTACGCACGTATGGTGACATGTCATTCAAAGGATGAATAGAATACTGAATATGGTTGTACCATATTTATAATAATACTAAATTATATAGGAGATACTGGATTAATTATTTTAGAATGGGAATAAAAAATAAATAAGATGTTGAAAAAGAAACGAATTTGAAAAAGGGTGGTGAAAACATTACCTCTTCATCGGGTTCTTCCTTTTGATTTGACCAAAATGGCTCTTTAGTTTGGCTTTCTGATCAAAATAAGGCCTCTAGATTGTATTGAGGGAAGTTGAGAGAGTATTTGGGCAGGTTTTGGCCGATCCAAAAGGCGTTTAAGGTGTGAATTAATGAGATGGAGGAGTTCCCTTTTATAAGAGGGGTGAGGGGCACCTTTGGAAAAGCAAGAAATATTATTTCATAATAAATTCATATTCGGTTTCTAATGGATCCAAAGTGGATTATATAATGCTTAAGGTGGGTATGGGTTGATAACCACTCAACCAATAGAATTTAAATAGGTTTGGGTTACTATATTAACTGTATCATTAGGCATTAACTCTTAGTTAATTAGTTTCACTTTTACAATGTCTCTTTGTATTTTTATATTATATGGTTAATAAACATACTATATACATCCAAGATACCCCCAAGTGGTCCAATAATGATACAACTATTATGATATAAGTCTCTTGGCCTAACCTTATATTTTTAAGAATTTAATATCAATTAATAATATAATATTTGTTTTAAAAACTATTTTATGTCAATTTTGACACTATTTAATAGTTGATTTTTGTAAAAAATCATAACAAAATGATTACTTCGAAAAATTTTAATTAAATAAATCATAACATGTCATATTAACCTATAAAATTAGTTTAATTCATAAAAAGTCTGAAATTATATTTATTTGGGTGTTTATAATATCAATTATTTAAATTTGTTATTAATTTAGTAATTACTACATCACCATTGTGTCATAAATAACTTAAATTATATAATATCTAAAAATTATAAATAAAATATTATTATGTAGGAAATATTTTTATATTTCTAATTAATATTTATAGTCAAAATTTCATCATATATAACCCTATGTAAAAATTGTTTTGGTAAAAGATATATGCTTATGTCATTGTTGTATTTATTTTAACTTAATTAAAATAAAGTGTCCCTATCACCTACAAGTGGCTCCATGGTGTCCCAAAATCGACCCAAATATGTCCACGGTCAGACATGTATCCACCAAAAAGGTTAGGACACGTTTTAGGGTAATTTAGTGTTATTATAATATTATTTTTTAACCCTTATTTACCGGATTTACCCTTAACCATGGTAAATAAAATATTTACCGAAGTAATTATTCAAAATGTCTAAATATAAAAGTTACCAATTTACACAATATGAAATTCTTTATTCCAAATATGGAATCCATTTTTCCAAATTCAAAACACAGAAGCGGTAGAAATTAATTCATGTTGTTAAAACAAAAAACGTGTTTTTAAGAGACAATAACTATCAAAAGATTGACATTTTTTTGTGTCCGGTTTAATTGTAAAATTATGTACAATGAACAAAATTGTTTTAAATGGATCAAAAATATTCTAAATATACTTTAAAACCACTCAAATTAATAATTTATCAATATAAATTATTTCGATTAAAAAAGTTGTTTTTAATTAAAGTTTAGTAATTTTCACTATTCATCAAAATATAAATGTTATCCGAAAAGTTCCAAAATTTTACCCTAGACTAAATTCAATATTACGAATCCAAAAATAAAGTCCATTTTGAGAGATAAAATTTATAAAATTTAAAAAAATAGGTATTACTATTCATAACGGCTAGTTTGATTGGTTGTGGTGTGTTAGAACTCGATGTTGCGTACAACACATGTTATCGCATTACTCAAAGAGAAGCGTACCGTAGAAGCTTGGGGGGTTATATTCTCCCCTCCTTCAAATAATTTCGTCCTCTAAATTTCTAGAATACTACTGCATGAAATGACTCGGGTGTTTCTTCATCATAAGTTCCTCGGGTTCCCACGTTGCCTCTTCCATCTTATGGTTTCTCCACAAGACTTTTACCAGACGAGTCGTCTTGTTTCTCAGAACTTGTTCTCTCGTATCAAGAATCCTGATGGAATCCTCTCAATATGATAGACCGGGTTCCAGTTCTAATTTCTCATAGGTGAGTACATGCGTTGGGTCAGGCATGTATTTCCTCAATAGAGATACGTGGAACACAGCGTGAACTTTGGAGAGACTTGGCGGCATTGCCAATCGGTAAGCTACAACACCAATTCATTCTAGAATTTCGAAAGGTCCAATGTACCTAGGACTCAATTTACCTTTCTTACCAAAACTTATGACTCCCTTCCATGGAGATACCTTCAGGAAAACATGATCACCGACTTGAAATTCCAAATCCTTCCTTCGATTATCGGCATAGCTCTTATGCCTACTTTGAGCTGCCT
The DNA here is from genome assembly GCA_963277665.1 of Viscum album. Lineage (NCBI taxonomy): Eukaryota > Viridiplantae > Streptophyta > Magnoliopsida > Santalales > Viscaceae > Viscum > Viscum album. The sequence continues at coordinate 77,219,183 of OY728122.1, read as the reverse complement.
TGATGTGATTTTGGATTACCTTTACCTTTTCCATTGTTTCCCCAACAGTTCAGGACCTACATGTTTTCTTTCCCCAACGTCATCCCAACAGGGTGGTGTGCGACATCTCGTTCCGAATAATGCTTCATATGGTGCCATCTGAATACTCGAATGGAAGTTATTGTTATAGGAAAATTCTACGAAAGGTAAATATTGATCCCACATACCCTGAAAGTCAAGTGAGCATGATCTCAACATGTCTTCTAAGGTTTTAATAGTTCGTTCTGATTGTCCATCTGTTTGAGGGTGGTAGGCCGTGCTCAAATGAAGTTCAGTATCCAGGGCTTTCTGAAGAATTTTACAGAATCTTGATGTAAAATGGGGATCACGATAAGAAAAAATCGATAGTGGTACTCCATGAAGTCTCACAACTTCATCAATATATATTCTTGCTAGACATTCCAGTGGTAGATCTTATCTTATAGCAAGAAAATGTGCTGAATTGGTAAGACGATCAACAATGACCCATATTGCGTCGTTCCTTCTAGGAGTCTTTGGTAGCCCCATGACAATGTCCCTCGTAATATTGTCCCATTTCCACTCAGGTATGGGAAGAGGTTGCATGACTCCTCCAGGTTGTTGCCTTCCAGCTTTCACTTGTTGACAAACCATACATCTTGACACAAAATCATCAATCTCCCTCTTCATGTTGTCCCACCAAAAATGTTCCTTCAAATCTCTATACATTTTGGTGCTCCCAGGGTGTATAGAGAAATTGGAACTATGAGAATCATCCAGCAATTCCCTTTTTAGATCAGGTATATCGGGAACACGAAGTCTCTTCTCGAATTTCAAAATTCCATCTTCATACACAAAGTCTCTCAATCTCCCATCATTCACAACATTATTCTTCTTTTGAAATTCTTCATCATCGGCCTGAGAACACTTAATCCTTTCTAGTAAAGATGGTTTGGCAACCATTTGAAAATGAATTGATGTTTCACCTTCCATGTTTATTCCAATGTCCATCTTCACTAGATCCATGAAAATTGGATCCCTTTCAATTCTCATATTGTTCAAAACTCCATGATCTTTTCTGCCCAAAGCATCTTCCACCATGTTTGATTTTCCCGAGTGGTAGTGTATCGTTCAATCATAATCATTGAGTAATCCAATCCATCTACTTTGCCTCATGTTGAGTTCTTTTTGTTAGAAAATATACTTCAAACTCTTGTGATCAGTATAAATCTCATATTTTTCACCATAGAGGTAGTGCCTCCATATCTTCCAAACAAAGATCAAAACTGCTAACTCGAGATCATGAGTAGGATAGTTTTGTTCACGAATTTTCAACTGTCGTGATGCATAGGCAATAACCCTATCATTCTTCATAAGGACACAACCAAGTCCTTTCTTCGATGCATCACTATAAATAACAAACCCATCATTCCCTGATGGTAGAGTCAATATAGGAGAATTGACTAATATTCTCTTCAGTTCTTCGAAACATTCTTCACAGTCTTTTGTCCAAACAAATTTAACCCCTTTACGTGTGAGCTTTGTTAATGGGTTAGCCAATCGGGCAAAATTCTGGATGAAACGTTGATAATAACCTACCAAACCAATAAAACTGCGTACCTCAGTTATACTCTTAGGTGCTGGCCATTCTTGGATTGCCTTGGTCTTAGAAGGATCAACAGAGATTCCATCTTTAGAGACAATATGGTGAAGAAAAGAAATCTTCTGAATCCAGAATTCACACATGCTAAACATCCCATATAATTCATGTCTTCTCAGAGTCTTCAGGATAATGCGTAAGTGATTTTCATGATCTTCATTGATTTTTGAGTATACCAAGATATCATCAATAAATACCACCACAAATTCATTGAGATATTCCTTGAAAACTCTATTCATCAGATCCATTAATACAGAGGGTGCATTAGTCAATCCAAAAGGCATTACTGTAAACTCTTAATGCCCATACCTAGTTTGAAATGCTTTCTTTAGAATGAATCCCTTCTTCAAACACAACTGATGGTATCCGGATCGAAGGTCAATCTTTGAGAAGTATTGAGCTCCATGCAGTTAGTCAAATAAATCATCAATGCGAGGTAGGGGATACTTGATCTTTATTTTTATAGAATTTATCTCCCTATAGTCGATACATAACCTCATAGATCCAGCTTTCTTTTTAACAAAAAGAACAGGGGATCCCCATGGAGAAACCATAGGGAGAAGAAATCCTTTATTACTCATTTTCTCTAGTTTTTTCTTTAGTTTAACTAATTCCACAGTGGCCATTCTATAAGGGGTCTTCGATATAGTCCTTGATCCATGAATTAAATCAATGGAAAACTCAAATTCTCGTTCTGGAGGATGTCCAGGTAAATCTTCCAAAAATACATCTACATATTATTTCACAATAGGTACGTCCTCTATTTGAACATTCCTTTCCTCACCCATAGTCATTTCATTCTCTTCATCCCCAATAATTGAATTTAGTTGAGCTACTGGGGGTGGATCTAGATAAGAATTAGGTGGTGACGATTATTCTCTAAAGATAAGGTGTTCCTTATCGTCATCAACAAGAATCATAACCTCTTTCTTCTTACAATAAATCTTCGCATCATAGTCTGAAATCCAGTCCATATCGGGGATTATATCAAACTCAATAATAGGTATGATGATGAGATCAACAGATAAAGAACATTTCTGTGCTCTAATGGGGACTGATTCACAAAACTTTGTTGCAATGATACTTCCCTTAGGAGTTTTAACTGACAACTCCCTTGTTAAATCAAATTGGAAATATCTAATTTTCTTAGAAAACTGGGAAGATATGAAATAATGTGATGATCCAGAATAAAATAATGCATTTTCTAAACTTGAGGAAACCATTAAATTAACTTCCACCACGTCTTTTGGAGATTCTACCTTAGTAGTAGTGATAACATAAGCTTGGCCTTGATCCCTTGGACTTTTCTGAGGAATGTTCCCTTGACGCTTAGGACATCCATTTGCATAATGTCCCATCTCCCTGCAATTGTAGCACTAAACATTGGTAGCTTCCTTCTTCCCTTTCCAATCACGAGCTTGGTGGCCTCTTCCACCACACTTGTAACAGACACCCATTCCCTTCAAGCAAGTAACGGGGTGTTTCTTCCCACATTTACCATAGGATGGATATTCAACCTTTCCTTTCTTCCCCTTATTTCCATTCCCAGATTGATCAGCAGATCTCTTCTTCTCTTTCTTTACTTTAAAGTCATAAGACTTAGAGAATTCCTTTTCTGTCTTGATATCACATGAGACAATGTCTTCGTACGATGAGAAGGATTGTGAGACTAATGCTGGACAGAGAAATGGTTTTAACCCCTCAAAGAAATGATCAATATTACTTCTTGGGTTACGTATATATTATCTAGCATACCCTGCTAACCTTGTAATGTTATCCTCATACTTTGCGACATTCTCATCATCCTTTTGTCTCAGACTCAGAAATTGCCTTTCCATATCTACTGGATGGTCACGAGGAAAGTATTTTTGAAAAAACAGATCTTTAACCTCCCTCCATTCCATATTTGATACTTCATCATCTTCCATCATGTTTTGAATCAATGAACACCATTGATCAGCATCTCCAGTGAGGTGGTAAACTGACATGACACCTTTTTCCCTTTCACTACTCCCCATAGCCTGAAATATTTTTTCTAGGGAATATTCCCATTGCTCAGCTACTAAGGGATTTTTACTCCCATTGAACGTTAGTGGTTGTTGCCTCATGAAGCGATCTAACATTGATCCTCCGTGCTGTGGATCAGGGTGCTCCATATGGGTAAGGTTATTATTCTTAACCTGAGTGAGTTGTCCTAGTATGGTGATTAGCTGATCGGCACCAGTTGCATCACCAACTCCATTATAATTAACTTGAGAAGGAGGGAAATACCTACATGGAGTGCGTGCATTGATACGGTTTCAATTTCTTCCACTAGGCTCCATTTCTAAACAATGGCATAAACTAGATCAATATATGAATCAAAATACATAATTCTATACTTATAAAACACTTAACATAAATTGAACTATTTATGGATATAATCCATAATCATAAAAATGTTTTCATTGAGGAAGTATATACTCATAAACCCTTCATAATGATTTCTAAAAAAATGAGAGTTATCCTAGGAATATCCCTCAGGAATGTCGTAACCAGGAGTACAAGAAGGCCCGTTGTCATGCACCAGATCCCATTCCAGTCTAGCTCAAAGCGGTGTTTTCATGTTTTACCCCTAGTTACATCTGTGCCAGAGCCACCTCTACCTGCTCGTATCCAGACAGGGATGTATTTCTCAGAAAACTCACAAAATCTCTAAAATACCAAAATTCTAGGAAGTTCTTCTATACTAATCCTCAAATTCCATATTAAATCTATGTGATTTAATCGGAATTTCTCTAAATATAGCTTCCAAGGATTGTACTAAACATCCTCTTATACCAACTGTAACACCCCGGCCCCAGTTACCGAGAGTCGGTGCATTATTACATAACCTTGGCATGATCACAAGAAAGATCAAATCTCAAAAGACCGATTGGTTTAGTAGCCTTGGAAACACTAGATATATTAATAAGTCTTAAATTACATCATAAAAATGAAAACTACAACAACATCTTTTCTTCATAGTCCATACTCATATCCCCACATACTATCCCTGCAGGTCATTCATAAATTACTTCTTCACATCCTGGAAAAAATAAAACATAGAAAAGGGGTGATCTCAAATGCCCAGTAAGGATAACAATATAGCAAAATCTTTCATAAATAAGAATAAACATTTAAGGCATTGTATAACTAAAAAAATCCTTTTAAACTTGAACTTCAACATAATATGGGAAAAATAAAATGAAATAATTCCATTTACATATTCACACAGATATTCTTCTAATCGAATAATCACATGCAATATCAATAACCACTTTCATAATGATGGAATTCTTAATGCCAGACTATCATAACCACATAGCCAAGGCCTCATTCCAAGACTACAAATAATATTTTTTCAAGGCCTTGTAGCAAGACACTAGTTTGTCTCATGAGACTTACTGATTCATCGAGGAGCAATAGCGGGCTCCACCCGTCACATATTAAGTCCAATGCATTCCTCATATGAATAGGGTTAAACATAACATAAATATTCGTATTAAAACTAGCATACGAAATGTAAATACTTCATCCATAAACCATGAATGGTATAAAAATATCACATACATAGTCAAACATATCACAAAACCATCAATTTAATATAGATGTTTTGTATCATACTAAATCAACTTCAAATAAGTGTAAAATCCATCAAAAGATGTTGACCTAGATGAAATAAAAACTCTTTTTAGAGTAATATCTCTTTTTATTTTGATGTAATTTAAGAGTCATATATATATAAAATATTACATTTTCCTTGAAAATATTATTATAATCTTGTAAGGGAAGCTTCGATGATTTTATAATGGCAGAAAATAGCTGCACCCACCGTATAAGTTAAAAACATTCTTACCTTAATTCTGTGGAAAAGGTTAAAAAGAACCTTGTTTGGAAAACAACGGAAAGATTCATTTATAAATCTCTTATAAAAAGTAAACCAATGGTAAAAATTACTTTAACCCATATTCTTTTAAATAGTAAAAATTATTTGAATTACATTTTTAAGAAACATGGATGTGGATGATAAAGAAATCCCAGTAGATTATTACGTATAAACAACCTCGGATAATGAAGAGATTGTGAAATAAACCCTTACCTTGTAATTTTCCTTGGTTGGGGGTAGGTTAGACTCCTATATAGTGGTGAAAAAATTGTTATTAAATTATACAAGAATCATATACAATAATTTGATATCATATATGAACTTTTAACATTGATTTGTTAATAATATCTTAGTATTATCGTTGTTTCGGGTGTTAACTTACTCGTTTTCTTTTATATGTTTTTTCCATAAGCCATGTTTTTCATGGATAGGTTGTATCTTATTAATATCCAGAATGATATCAAGTCCTTAAACATTATTTTTAAATCATTAAATGATAATTATACTTGAATGGATACGATGTAGAATGAATCTCATCGCGTTCGTGGAGACGGTAGTCTGTACGTACGCACGAGCGACAATATCATTCTTTGGATATTAAAATAATATATAATTGGATGGTATATAATATATACAGAATAATTATCATGTTATATTTATTATTTACATTAATTATAAATCATTATTATACCAATCCAAATAATAATATATTGAATAACAATTACACCACGACGTGGAGACGGTAAGTCGTACGTGCGCACGTATGGTGACATGTCATTCAAAGGATGGATATAATACTTAATATTGTTGTACCATATTTATAATAATATTACAGTATATAGGAGATACTGGATTCATTATTTTAGAATGGAAATAACAAAGAAATACGGAGTTGAAGAAGAAACGAATTTGAAAAAGGGTGGTGAAAACATTACCCCTTCTTCGGGTTCTTTTTTTTGATTTGATGAAATGGGCTCTTTAGGTTTTCCTTTAGATCAAACTAAGGCCTCTAGGTTGAATTTAGGGAAGTTTAGAGAGTATTTGGGCATGGGTAGGCCGATCCAAAAGGCTTTTAAGGTGTGAATTAATGAGAAGGGGGAGTGCCTTTTTATAAGAGGGGTGAGAGGCACATTCGGAAAAGCTAGAAATATTATTTTATAATAAATTCATATTCAGTTTATAATGGCTCCAAAGTGTATTATTTAAAGGATAAGGTGGGGATGGCTCTAAAACCACTCAAAAAATAGAATTTAGATAGGTTTGGGTTACTATATTAACCATATAATTAAGTATTAACTCTTAGTTAATTAGTTTCACTTTTACAATGTCTCTTTGTATTTTTATATTATATGGTTAATAAACATACTATATAAATCCAAGAGACCCCAAAGTGGTCCATTAATGATACACCTATCATTAAATAAGTCTCTTGTCTGAACATTAGATTTTTTGGAATTTAATATCAATTAATAATATAATATTTGTTTTAAAAACTCTTTTATGTCAATTTTGACACTATTCAATAGTCGATTTTTGTAAAAACTCATAACAGATTGATTACTTCGAAAAATGTTAATTAAATCAATCCTAACATGTCATATTAAACTTGAAAATTAGTATAATTCATAAAAAGTCTGAAATTATATTTATTTGGGTGTTTATAAAATCAATTATTTTAATTTTCTTTTAATTTAGTAATTACTGCATCACCATTGTGTCATAAATAAATTAACTTATATAATGTCTAACAATTATAAATAAAATATTATTATGAAGGAAATCGTTTTATCTTTCTATTTAATATTTATAGTCTAAAATACAACATATATAACCCTATGTAAAAATTGTTTTTCTAAAATATATATGCTTATGTCATTTTTGTATTTATTTTAACTTAATTAAAATAAAGTGTCCCTATCACCTAAAAGTGGCTCCATTGGGTCCAAATATCGAACCAAAGATGCCCATGGTCGGAAATGTATCCACCAATAAGGTTAGGATACATTTTAGGGTAATTTAGTATTATTATATTATTATTTTTTTCCCTTATTTACCGGATTTATGTACCCTTAACCATGGTAAATAAAATATTTACCGAAATAATTATTCATAATGTCAAAAAATAAAAGTTACCTATTTACCAAATATTAATATCTTGATTCTAAATATGGAATCCATTTCTCCAAATTCAAAACACAGAAGTGGCACAAATTAATTTAAAATTAATTCCTGTTGTTAAAACAAAAAGTGTGTTTTTAAGAGATAATAACTATCAAAAGAATGACAGTTGTTTATGTCCGGATTAATTGAAAAATTATGTACAATGAACAAAATTGTATTAAATGGTAAAAATCTATTCTAAATATACTTTAAAACCACTCAAATTCATAATTAATCAATATAAATATTTTCGATTAAAAAAGTTGTTTTTAATTAAAATTTAGTAATTTTCACTATTCATAAAAATATAAATGTTATCCGAAAAGTTCAAAAATTTCACCCTAGACTAAATTAGATATTCCGAATCCAAAAATGAATTCTATTTTGAGAGATAAAATTTATAAAATTTCAAAAAGTAGGTATTACTATTCATGACAACTAGTTTGATTGGTTGTGGTGTGTTAGAACTCGATGTTGCGTACAACAAACGCTATCCCATTATTCAAAGAGAAGTGTTCCGTAGAAGATTGGGGTGTTAAAAAAACCAATCATCAATAAGTCATTCCTTATATAGGGATATTTTATGGAGATTAAATATTATATGCATGAATATGAATATTTTCATGTCCATCAATAATCTTCCAGGTTGAAAACAATATTTCACCATTTACACAAGTCCATGAGATTTAATATTTGTTCAATATTCAACAAAATTACCATGGATAATTACTCAGGAATGAAATTCAATTTCATCAAATGAGTCTATAATAATTATTCAAGAATATTCATATCCTCATTTAAGAGATCAACGTATATTGAATTTATTATATACTGATAATAAATTATACATTCATTCCTCAATCACAAAATTATTTTCATTAAATTGGGATGGGGGTGGTTTCAATTGATATCATAAAAAAAATATAATGATATTTCATTTTTTCCTTTTAGCTTAAATCGTTTTATTTTTTATACCATGTTTTTTCATTTATAACCCTATTGTATTTTTTGTGGAAGTTTTTTATATAATTTTTCTATTATTTTCACTAATATATAAGGTGGTAGCTGCTAATTATATTGATTCTCATACATATATGATTTCATTTTTGTCATAACTTGTTTGATAAATTCCTATGATGGAATAAGACTTCGATGAATTTCCATAAAAAATTTCATCTTTAAGGTATTGTGGAGGTGTTTCTTATAGTCTTGGATGTTCTAATTTTTTTTAAGTTTGATTATTTTTGGTTCTATGATGAATCTATAATCTTGGCTATGATAAACATGGTGGGGGAGTTTCCTATATATATATAAAAATTTAGAGATGGTCGTTCCGTCAGTTAATGATTATTTATGGCTAGTTCCCTTAATTGGGGAAGGTGTGGTTTCATTCCATAATGGTGGTGAAAACTTTCCCAAGTGTTTACAGAATATAGATACCATTTTTTATCAACATTGGGGGAATTTTTGTCTGATATATCAACATGGCCTTATTGGGTAATTGATATCTCTATAAATTCATGGGTTCCCACTAAACAAAAAAAATAGATCATGTTATCTGATTTTACATAAAAGTAATTATTAATATAAAACTAAAAAAATGATTGAATAAAATTATCTTTAAATAATTTAGCTATAAGAACAAATATTCTATCGTAGTATTAATATTAAAATGAAATATAATGAAAATACTTATTTTTTTTAAAAAAAATAAATTTTAATTTTTTTTATAATTTTATAGCTCATATTAATATATAAAGTTAGTACTTTACTATGGTACGTGCCATTCTAATCTCAAGTTGTATGTTCCAGGAGGTAAGTTTGGACCAAATTGTTAGTGCACACTTAATCTGTTTTCATTAAAAAAAATTCTACTATTAATTTCAACAAAAATATTCATTGAACATCATCAATTCATTGTTAAACATGTATCGGTGTTTTTTATACAATCCCATTCATTCATTTTACTCCTATAGATTTGTTATATGGTCCAAATTTTAATTTATTTTACATCATTATATTGATTATTAGAAACATATTTCTTTTAAATTATTCAATAAAAACCAGCTAAATATTAAAAATCTTTGATCATACATTTTCCTTTAATAATTCATTGATAGTATTTTCATATTGATTATGTGTTGATTTTAATTATAATGTTGATTATGTAACTTTAGTTATTTGATAACATGTTTTTGATAATCTATAATTTTGATATCATCCAGTCTGTACTATATAAAAAAACGACTTTTTATATGATTTAAATTCCTAGTTCTTCATTCATCATAAATATTTGGAGATGTTTTCAAAACTCAAAGATAGTGTTAGAGAGTGCACATTTTTCTCACTATTATTCTGCAATCTATGATTTAAAAACATCCCCTACTTTGTTATGCATAAAATACAACGAAAAATAAATATTTTATCATTACTTTATTCATTCTTATACTCATATTTTGGAGTATAAAAAGTATTCTATGTTAGTTATTTGTATCCAATTTAGTGAATTTCCAATGTTTTTATATTCATTAACATTTTAAAGTGAATATTCTATCATTTATAACATACCACACAAAATGAATCAAAATTCCAAATTTTCTATTTCTATTAATTAATATCAATCTAAATAATTTTATCATTTTTTCATTTTATTATATTTAATGTTTTATGTAAAAAATGTTCTATGTATGATCACCATGGTCTGAAAGGATTATATTTTATGCATAAAATTATATTTTTTCTCTCCAATGGTATTTAATTACTATCAAATATCTTACAAAATTATAAAACACCATCACCATTCTTTAAAAAAAATTACAACAAACATTATATAATAATTGAATATGAATTTTATCTCTTCTTACACAGAATGATATGCATGAGTAATGTGGGTTGTTTCATCACAATATAATCACTATTAGGAAAAAAATTTACAAAAATATATATCAATAATACTCTATTCTTATTTCTATATATCTAATTATTCTCACTGGATCATTATATCAATTGTAAAATTCAACTCAACTGAAAATTTATATATAATATATTGCTAAAAAAATATAACATAACATATTATTAGGTATTTAAATTCCACCTATGATCCATTGGAACAAAATTATCACAGTTTTAATTTACATAAAAATATTATAAAACACAAATTATACACAATTGGAACCATGTATCATCATTCATGAATTCTTAATTTTGATTTCCAATATATAAGCTCAAATTTTCTTATTGATCCCACTTATGTAAATAAATTCGATTTTATAAAGTTAGAGAAACCATAAATGTATAATTCAAGGGGGTCAAATAGTGATACCAAGACAATATCTAGCATAAATAATCATTCATTCAAGGGAAATAGATCCTAGGATGGTAAATAAATATAAAAAAATTTAGAATCACCTTTTTAATCTAAGAGGTCATCCACGTGTTGACTTCCCACAATGAGCGGTGAATTGCGACATCATGATTACTAAGAATCTTATTTTCAATATCATAGTGGATGATACACTATCGTCTGAATGAAAATCAATGAGGATTTTTTAAAAAAATTCATAATTTAATTTGACATAATATAGGGAGATATTTTAAAACCTGTTGAGGAGGATCCTACTAATCATGGAATAGAGATCAATAATGATTGAATTAACATCTACAAAGAAATCACTAAATTTTAGAACTAGTTAACCATAAAAATGATGAATAATCCCCCCTCACCACAAAATGTAATTACCAAAAAAAATATTCATGTTAATTTTGAGACTAGCCCTCAGTGTGATACAGTACACCCAATTAAACTTCACATCATCATCCTGATCTGTATGGGTCTGGTTAAGAAACATATAAATGAAACATGGACTAGGAGATATGATATTAACATACATAAGTGAACTCATATCAAAAATTAGTATAATGACTTTGGTTTTGGATCATTTTGAACTCATATAAGAGCCTTAATGCCTGGATTCATTGTCTACCTCCCAAAAATTCCAAACAATAAGAACTAAGAGTGGTGTTTCATGTTTTACCTTCTCTTGATCCAACTTCCACACTATAAATGTCATAGGCCCCAATTTTTATGGTTTGGATTAATTTTTACCCCATTTTGATGAAATTATAAAATGATACCATAAATTTAATATAGTAGGATTTTATAAACACGTTTCATTATCTCACCCTTTATGGGTTTGAGATAATTATCCACCTTTCAAACACATCATATACTATCTCCTACACTTTTATTTACCTTTTCATTAAATGTTTATGGTCCCTCAAAATATTTATGATGATATATTCCATCAATAGAATCATTGATATAACCGATCACCCATAATATACGTTATATAATCATATGTAATAAAATAGAACAATTAATAATCATTCCAATGCTTTATTCATAATAATCATACTTGTCTCATGTGATAAAATATATTTATATCAATATACAATTAATCCAAATACAATAATTAATTGATATAAATTACCATTAAGAACATCCTAGTAGAGGTTTATCATCTTGGTACACACATAATAAAACAGTTTGGATCACTTCCATTTTAAAATAGTTAAATATTTATATTTTGATACTAATTATGTATTTCTAGGAGACTATAGTAGATACCTATTTAAATAGTTTCTCGTGTAAACTAATCTATGAATATCTAGAGTAAACAGTGACCTTGAAAAAAAACATCTTCACCTTGGATATGGTTTTATTTTTTATAGTTACCTTGGATTAAAAATAATAATAATAATATTTGTCTCTTTTTAATGGTAATATACTATGGTTACATTATTATAAAAATGTCATTTAAAGGTCATAAAATAATTAACATGGTGTAATACATTAGTTATATTATCCACACTATTATATCAATGAATTCAATTTATATTTTGAAAATATTTTTAAGGAATTATACATGTATGACTGTTAAATAATTCACTACTATTTATGTTTTGAATATGACATATTCCTGAAAAATAATTAATTTTTTCCTCAAACTGAGATAAACATTATGAATTATGAAATAAATAATTATTTAACTCCTTAGTGATGGACTCTTGATCAATTTATTGATCCTAAATGAATTATTAACCCTCCCTTTTTCATGGGTGAGTTTCTTCCAGAACATATTTAATTATTCTTTCCATGTGAATTTATAATCCAACACTGAATAACCTTGTTCACATCTATGTCGTACTCCTAATGGTATCCTTGGAACTTATTCTTACATAATTATTATTGAAATATTTTTTTAAAATGTCTTATTTTCTTTACATTATTAATTTATTTTGTTTTACTACACCTAATTAGAACAATAATTTATAGTATTTTAATGAACATAGTTTTCTTTTTATCCCTTTTAAAATTATTATTCATCTCCCTTAATGTGAACACATTATTATAATTTTACCCTCTTACAAATAATGTTTCCCTATTATAACATAGATATTAATTTTTGTTTCCAATTAATCTATTTTACATATTTCTCATGGGGTGCGACATTTAAATGCATAACAAATCCTCTAATATTAATAAATCATAAAATATATGCACCTTTGATTTAGTAAACATATTCTCCAAAGATTGAATTAGAATATCATTGTCACGACCCATCCCCCGAGGCCCATGTCGTGACTACCCCAAGACCGTCTTCCATAGGCCAGGGGATAGTGACTAGCGCCAAAGGTGTAAATCCATAAACTGGGAAGGTATTGCCTTTAAAACTTGAAAACGCACACAACAGAGTACAATTTGGAAGAAAAACACTATGTAAAACTATATAAAAATAGTGTGGGAAGTAGAGGGGCCGGAATACAATCCCAAAAGGAAAGAAAAATTACAACTGAAAAAAAGTATAACTGATGTGGAAAAACAGCTGAAAGATGAAGAGTAGCTCCTGGATCATCCACTACGGATCCTACTTGAAGGGTAGGTCAAGATAGCCTCCTTAGCACTCCACATCTGTCAGTCACCTCTGCATATCGACATGTCATATGGTCCACCTCTGGGTACTGTCCAGTCCTGGTACTCTTAGCCCTAGTCAGCGCTGCTCATCGTCTACATCCAACAATGAGGTGCGGGGAGAGCCCGTGCAGGGGTGAGTATAATGATACTCATTAGGGACCCAAAGACCCTCAAGGTCTTACTAAATCCAATAACGAGAAACCACCAAGAATGAAATCAATAGATAACCCCACATAGGTATATGCCCATACATATACCTAAGTTATCATGTAATCCATCTCAATCATGAGGTGAATACAAAAAGTTACTGACTAATCTCAATCCGGATTTTATTCTAGGGATAATATCAAATAACATCCCCAATCACACTTTCGAAACCTCTGCTGTTGGATAACTCCTCCTCTATTAAGTATAGTGGTCCTACCATATAACCAAGGGTACCACTCCGATATTGATGGAGAAAAGTCACTAACTAGGCACATAGAAAGGGTTGAGTATGAATAAGTCATCGGGTAAACCATTTCTCAGTCCAGTTGGTGGGTAAACCCTAAGAGGTCGTCGGGTATCCCGATGCCCAGCCCTGATAGAGGGTAAACTCTAAGGTCAATGAGTAACCCACTGCCCAGCCTAGTTAGAGGTTAAAACCTAAGGTCAATGGGTATCCCACTTCCCATCCTAGCTATAGGGTAAACCCAAAGAGGTTATTGGGTAACCCACTACCCAGCCCAGCTGGAGGGTAAACCCTAAAGGTCAATGGGTAACCCACTTCCCAGCCCAGCTGGAGGGTAAACCCTAAGATGTCATCGGGTAACCCACTGCCCAGCCCACCTAGAGGGTAAACCATAATGGTCAAAGGGTAACCCACTGCCCAACCCATTTGGAGGGTAAAACCTATGATCAATGGGTATCCCACTACCTAGCCCTGCTGGATGGTAAACCCAGTACTTGTCTGATATCTCCGCTCTATGATCACTTGTCTCCAAGAGGATCCACTCCACAAGCTATAGGTTGATACTACAACTGTCATGAAGTACCATGTAAAAGTATCTCAACGGTATGCCTCATCATAGGGGTCTCAATGATACAGACGGCGTGTCGATCGGACGCCTGATCTGTGAGTTATTGGACTTTTAGTCCGAGGGGCCCAGTTGGATTAGTGCAGGATCCAAACTGACTATATTTCAACTTTACCCCAAACTCCTATGGGGTATACTCAAAGGTTCCATCATGCTCCATGGAAACCAGCACTACTGAAGATTCATCAAACGGTCTTTTTGTGCAAAAGATATGGCCAAATAAAGTAAAGGGGTCAGTAATAGGTCTGAGTCCGGTCCGAACCTGTGACCCGGTATGACCTTGTCTAGGCGGACCCAGTCTGGGACGACCGGGTAAAACCTGATGGGTCGGGCCGTGCCCATTGGGCGGCCAAGCCTGTGAGGTTTGGCTCGGCCCTCTGGGCCCAGCCCAGTGGGCCGCATGGGCGGTTCGGCCCGTGCTATGGGCCGGTTCATCCTGGAGGTTCGTGAGGGAGCAGCTTGGCGCGACTCATCCCAGAGGGCGCGGCCGGGCTGGTTCGGCAAGGGCACCGTGAGGGAGGTCGTGGGAGGGTTCGGGAGGACAGCGCCGCCAGGGTGCCGATTCGGTTGGCGGCGACCGGGCAGACTGGCAGGTGGCTGGGAGGTAGCTGGGCCAACCCGCAGGCTGGCCAACAGGATGTCGGGCAGGCCGATAAGTGGCCGGGCATGGAATTTGGCTGGCCCACGAGTGGTTGGGCAGGGCACCAGGTGGGCCGGCGGGTGGCGAGGCAGGGTGCGACTGGGCCAGGAGGCAGTCCGATGGCCGGGCCGGTGCAGTTCGGTCTGGTGTGGTTCGGCGCAGCGCGGGCCGGCGCAGGTCGGTGGGGTTCGTCTGGGTCGCGCGGGAGGTCGGCGGTGGTTCGGCCCGTGGAGTCGGCTTGGTCAGGGCACCAGGACGCCACGGGGGTGGCACGGTTCATGGAGACCGCGGGAACCATGTCCTTTTCCAGTTCATTTGTCTCCATCAACACCGCTTCCTCACCATTCCGAGAAACAACACAAACAAGAACGATGGAGGGGTCGGGCCATGTTGGTTTGGCCCGCACCCTCTGCATTTAGGGTGGTAACACTTGGGTCATCAAAGAGTAAGAAAGATGAACAACAATATTTTTACCACCACCTAATGATTTCTTTCCAATCAAAAGTAGTGAAAAAAAAGAAAGTTACACAAAATAAACCCCCTACCTTTGATTGTCAGTCGTCGATGTTGAAGTCGAGGGAAGAAGATGAAGGAATATTTCGTTCGTCCTGTATGCCACGCAGTTCCAATCCAGAGCTGCGTCGGCTTGTTGAAAACGATGCGGAAGTCAGTCGTCAAAGATGACTCATGTCATTTGAAGCTTTAGGGAAGAATTCGAAGAAGGTCGGCATTCTTCGTTCTTCGTTCTTCGTTGGGAGACGAGGTTCTTCGTTTGGAGCTTTCTCCCAAATCATCCTCTCAATGCTGCCACCAAAATGAATATGCCGAAAAAATAATAGATTGCAATACCCTATTAATTAGTTGGAACAATATTCAAATTGGTCTAAATAATTAGGAAGGCTCCCCTTAATTTATTAAAGGGGTTGGAAAAATGAATTAATTAGGGGAGGTGAAGAGGCTCCCCATCATTAAAGAGGGAGAGTTGAGAGCTTTTCCTCTACTCCCATTAATAGGGGAGTTTAGAAACGTGTGGTCCCCACATCATAACACCTTGTGGAAGGTTAGGTTTGGGTGGTCCCCGCCCCCATAACCTCTAATGGGAGGTTAAGGTGTGGTGGTCCCACCTCCAACTTCGATAAGGAGATTTTAACCGTCAAATAAAAATAATTCCTGACACTTTATTTTTATTTAATTCAAACTCTAAAAACCCCAAAAACTATCTTTTATTCCTTACTCACTGATGTCGAAGTGAAGGTCTCAATAAGTGAATATCTGCTCTGTGAGTTCAATGGTGCCCTCACATTTCCATTCCGAACACCAGTTCAAAAGTTACAGAATGCCACTCGGACATTTACTGAACGTACCCAAAATTTTTTTTGGAAAATTGTTATCAGTCACCCTCGACTCTTTCCAGTTGAGGTTAGGCTCTGCCTTGGTGTAACACATCCCAAAAAACACAACAGTACTCTTAGATTTTGAATTTGAGTTACCATTTAGATGTTTTGAAATTTACAATAAAATAATTGTCACTTAATTATTTTATTTGCAGCCCAAAACTAACTTTTTCTAGCGGCCAGCGCTGGCCAATGTTAGTATCTTCTTAAATAAGTCATGCCCCCGCGAGTTTAGTAGTGTTCTCATATTTTTAGTCTCATTTACCATTTTTTAGTTATACACATTTGAAATATAAAACAATTTATTTAATTATTTTATTTAAGATTATGCAATTTTTAATGTTTTCTCACAAGAGGCCTGCATCGACTAATCATAAGTCGCTACATGGGTAAACTAGTCATCCTAAGGGGAGTTTTGTCCTCATATTTCTGATCTGAGTAACCATTTAAGAGTTATTCACTTTTTCAGGACAACTTCTTATATGCGTTTACTTAAGCCTAACAAAACATCGATGGATCATTCCAGGCACTCCGGGCCTCAGAATCGAGTTCCGTAGGATTTCACAGACTCGTAGAATTACCATATATTTAAAAAAATAATTACATGGAAATTGCGAGTCCTTACATTCTACCCACCTCAGGGATATACGTCCCCAAAATCCACAACTCAAACTAAAGAAACAAATGGGGGTATTGGGCATGCATCAGAGCCTCCCACTCCCATATTCTCTCCTCAAGGTTCCTGTGTTGTCAATGAACATGAACCAGAGGTATCGACCATCCAAGAAGGACCCACTCCTTTCGATCCTCAATCTCTACTGGAACCTCCATAAAAGTCACCCCATCATTGACATCCAGCTCTTCGTGGTCGATCTCGTGAGAAGGGTCGTGCATTTATCCCCTCAACTAGGATACGTGGAAGGCGTTGGGCACCTCATGCAACTGAGGTGGAATAGCTAAGTTGTAAGCCACCTTAACAAATCAAATGAGGACCTGGAAAGGTCTGATGAACCTCAGAGATAACTTGCCACCTCAGCCAAATTTCCGCAAACCTCGTCAAGGTGAGACCCGTAGAAAGACGTGGTCACCATTCTCAAAATCTAGAGGACTCTGTATTCTATCAGCATACAACTTCTGTCTACTCTGTGAAGTCTTCATCCACTCCTAGATGATCTTCACATTCTCTGTGGTAGCCCGTACCATCTATGGTCCCTCTAGTATGGATTCCCCTGGGTCAGTCCAGCACAAAGGTGATCTACAAGGTCGCTCGTACAACGCCTCGTAAGGTGCCATCCTGATGGTGGAGTGACAGTTGTTGTTGTATGAAAATTCCACCAATGTTATGTGATCCTCCTTGTTTTGACTAAAGTCGAGGACACAAGCATGTAAAATGTCCTCGAGGGTCTGAATGGTCCACTCAGTCTGACCATCCTTCTGAGGATGGAAGGCGGTGCTCAAACGAAGCTGCGTTCGAAAAGCCTCGTGAAACCCCTTCCATAGATGAGAAGTAAAATGTGCATCACAATCGTAGACAATTGCCGAATGTACTCCATGTATCCGCAAAATCTCTTTCACATTGAGGTGTCCCAAGCCCTCTACTGGACCCTGCTCTCTGATCGGTAGGAAGTGGGCCGACATGGTGAGTCGGTCGACGATCACCCAAATTGAGTCATGTCCTATGGATTTACATGGATGTCCTATCATGAAGTCCATGGATACCCCATCCCACATGCACTCTAGGACCTCTAAAGGATAAACTGAGCCTACTAGTACCTGCTGTTTGGACTTCACTTGGTGAAAAATGAGGTAACTAGATACAAACTTTGAAACTGCTTTCATCCATCCTGGCCACCAGTGCAGTTGTCGGAGGTCCTAGTACATCTTCACCACTCATGGATTTATTTCTAGAAGGGATGTGTGTAATTCCCTCAAAACTTCCTTCTGATCTGACACTAGTACCCTAGTACATCCTCTAAAGTGGATGACGTGCTCCCCACCTTCATAAAATCCATCAGGCACCTACCATGTGGATATCTGAGCACACTGTGTCTCACAGTCAACTTCCTCATGATCTGCCTCCCTGACTCACTGAAGAAGTGGGGGAGTAACTGTAAGAGGCTGAAGGAAGGCTGCTCCATCTCAATCCATAAAGTATATCTATAAAGAAGCAAGCTAATCTATCACCTGACTCAGCAGATGCATGCCAGACCTCCTTCTGTGTGCGTCTGCTACCATGTTCCCCTTCCCAGGAGTATAGACTATCTCAAAGACAACTTCTGCTTCCACAAGGGTGAGGTTGGCCAACTCATGAGTGATTGGATGCACCCTCCTATGCATGATTTTATCATATGATTCATGGGTTTCCTTTTTCACCAACCAAGGAAAACCCCATCCCAACACTATAGATAAACCACTACCTTCGTGTCTAATATAGTTAATCTGAGTGTGAGCTGTGGATGTCATGTCCAAACCCAAATTATCATCGTATTGACTCGATGCTGCAACCAATAGGTTCCAACCGAAAATCTCACCTCAAGGGTCATATCACACCATCGGCGTAAGTGTGATTATTGAGTCTCCTTTTAAATGCATCTCTATATGTGAGAGTCAAGTCAACAGTTTAACATGAAACTCTAGGTCCTAGAAAAGATTCATGGAAGGAAGGAATGATTGGTACCTATTTCTATGGAAACGAAAGCTAGTATTAGACATAGACCGTACCTTGAATCATTCCTAGAGCCCTTGGGTCGAATTCCATAACCGCATTCAACAACTCTCTTCCCCTGTCCTCCAACTCCCTGAGGTTGGCGGGGTCCAGAAAAAAGGGGGTGGTTGCAACATGTCAAAAAGTACACCACCACATGCTAATTTTCTAGATCTGCTTCAACATCTGCTACCCTCTAGATTCATATGTCCCTAACACATTTTACATGCCCAAGTATCTAAGATTGGCACCAGTTCTCTGCATTCCCATTGCTAACATTCACTGGATGTATCCGTTCAGCCATGGCACATTCAACCACAATGGTTCTCTCTAGCACCCTAGAATAAGTAGGGGTGCATAGAGTAATAGTTTTGGATCAGATGTCCTTTAAACACTCTTCTCTAGAAATTTTATGCCATGAAGCACTGATCGTATCAGATTCATTAATTACCCGGAAATATCACTATATCTCGATGAATACTCAGCTACCAACATATCGTCCTGCCGAAGCCGTAGATGTTATAGATAACTCTCAGCCACCACCTCGAGCCAGTCCTCAGCCGCGTGTGAGTCGGGCTCACCTCGTAACCTGAGTTGTATCTGATGCTAAAACACGTGTAAGGCACTAATCCTCTATGTGTCCTCCAATGGTACAACCAGATTTAACTTCTGACCGACGAGTAGTGATATAGCTGTCACACTACTTGAAAGTACTATCATGAGAAAAAGTCCATGTACCGAACCCTCATCACAATCGAACCATCCTCATGTTCACTCACTATAAAAGACTTGTATCTAAATCACCATATTCTCTACTGGTGTCTCAAATAGACGAAATACTATAGAAACACCCTTCGGCCAGCCCTCAGCTATGTGAGAATCTATCTCACCTCAAAAACTTAGAGGCCTCTACTTTTGTAACTCATGCAACATGCTGAGTCAGTGTGCACTGTCCGCCAGTGTGGCGGGTGGTATATGCTTCCCAACGGGTTTTTTTGCTACTAGTACACCACCCAATGGTTCCCACACAGTAAGAGGCCCCTACACCGGAGCCTCGTTGCTCAGTGGGATATCAGTGTGAACAACTCTCGGAACTCTAACTAGATGTCTCCGTGGAGACATCCTAAAACAAAAAGATGTGACACAGTCAATGATTACACCTGATGAGCTGACCTGGTTGAGATGACTTAAAGAAAACATTTCAAAACAAACACACAATCAGTGTTTTCATGCACTGAGTCGAAAATTAGTAGTCATGGTCCTGGTGTATGGATATTTCGGCCGCCACACCAACACTAGACTCCCTGAATTGAAAACCATACCCACTACCCTTAACACTATTGTGTCATAGAAAAGAAAGATCAGGGTCCTAAGGTCTGCGGTAGAACTGACTCCATTGATACAAATTTTTGATGACCCATCCCCCGAGGCCCTTTCCGTGACTACCCCATGCCCGCCTTCTATATGCCAGGGGCTGGACACTAGCACCAAAGGCGTAAGTACCTAAATTGGGAAGGCATTGCTTTTAAAACTTGAATACTCACACAATAGAGTACAATTTTGAAGAAAAACAATAAGTAAAATTGTATACAAATAGTGCTGATAGTAGAGGGGCCGAAATACAAGCCCAAAAGGAAAATACACGTACAACTGAAAACATGTACAACTGAAAATGGAAAAATAACTAAAAGGTGAAGATCAACTCCTAGATCGTCCACCACGAATCCTACCTGATGGGTATGTATAGATAGCATCCTCCACACTCCATGTTTGTTGGTATCCTTTGTGTACCGACATGTAGTATGGTCCACATCCGAGTATTTTCCAGTCCTGATACACTGAGCCTCAATCAGTGTTGTCCATCATCTACATCCAACACAAAGAGGTGCAGGCAAAGCCTGTGCAGGGGTGATTATAATGATACTCAGTAGGGACCCTGAGACTATCAAGGTCTTACTAAACCCAACATGGATAAAGAACAATGTATGAAATCAACAGATAACCCCACATAAGTATATGCCCACACATATAACTAATTTATCAAGTAATCCGTCTCAATCATGAGGAAAATACAAAATGATACAGACTCAGCTCAACCAAGATTTTATTCTAGGTATAATATCAAATAACATCTCCAGTCACATTTTTGAAACCTTGGCTCATGGAGAACTCCTCCTCTATCAAGTACAGTGGACCTACTGTACAACCAAGTGTCCCTCTCCATTATTCCCAGAGAAAAGTCACTGACTAGCCACATAGAAAGGGTTGAGCTTGAATAAGTCGTAGGGTAACCCTCTACCCGGCCCACCAAGAGGGTAAACCCTAAGAGGTCATCGGGTAACCCATTGCCCATCCCAAATGGAGGGTATACCCTAAGGTTAAAGTGTAACCCACTGCCCAGCCTAGTTGGAGGGTAAACCCTAAGGTAAACGGGTAACCCACATCCCAGCCCACCTGGAGGGTAAAACCTAAGAGGTTGTCGGGTAACCGACTGCCCAGCCTAGCTGGAGGGTAAACCCAAAAGGCCAATGGGTAACCCATTGCGCAGCCCAGCTAGAGGGTAAACCTTAAGAGGTCATCGGATAACCCATTACCCAGCCCATCTGGAGAGTAAACCCTAAAGGTAAACGGGTAACCCACTAGCCAGCCTAGCTGGAGGGTAAACCATAAGATCAACAGGTAACCCACTACCCAGCCCCAATAGAGCGTAAACCCATAACTGTTCTGATATCTCCGCACTATGATCGATTGTCTCCAGTAGGATCCACTCCATGAGATATAGGTCGACACTCCAACTGTCACGAAGTACCATGTAGAAGTCTCTCAAAGGTCTTCCTCATCATAGGGGTAACGAGGCTACAAAGGGAGCCTCAATCGGACACCCGGTCTATGTATTTTTAGATTGTTAGTCTCGGGGGCCTAGTTGGATTCGTGCACAATCCTACCTGGCCATATTTCAACTTTACCCTGAAGTCCAGTGGGGTATACTCAAAGGGACCGTCATGCTCCAGGAAAACTTGCACCGCTAACAATTCTTCATACGATCGTCTGGGACTAATGATATGGCCAAAGAAATTAAATGGGATAGTAATAGGACTGGGTTTGGTTTGACCAGGTCAGACTGACCCAGTCTGACCCAGTCTGGGCCGACCCGGTCTGGGTCGACCCGGTCTGACCTAATGGGTCTGGCCTCACCCATTGGGCGGGCTAACCTATGAGGATCGGCCCAGCCTAGGATCTGGGCCAGTTCAACCTGGAGTGTGCAGTCGAGCCTGTTCGGCAAGGGCGTAGCAAGGGGGGCCGCAGGCCGGCTCGAGAGACCGATGCGGCCAGGGTGCAGGTTTGGTCAGGAGGCGAATGGGTAGGCAGACTGGTGGCCGGGAGGTAGCTGGGCCGGCCAGCATGCGGCCGGGAATGGCGCCTGGCGGGACGACAGGTGGCCGAGAAAGGCGCCAGGCAGGCCAGTGGGAGTCCGAGTAGGGCGCGGCTAGGCCGGGAGGGCGGGAGTCCATGCCAGTGCGGTTTAGGCTGGCGTGGGCCGACGGGGTTCAGCCGGGGTGTACAGGAGGCCAACAGCGGTTTAGCCCGTGAAGCCGACTCGATCGGGACACTAGAACGCCGCAGGGGCGGTGCAGTTCATGAAGGCTACTGGAAGCGTGAATTTTGCATATGCCTTCATTACCTTCAATGCCTCTTCGTCGTCATGCCGAGAAACAACACAAAAAAGAACGATGGAGGGGTCGGGCCATGATGGTTTCGCCCACACCCTCCGCATTTAGGGTGGTAACACTTGGCCCATCAACGATTAAGAAAGATGAACAAAAATTGTTTTACAACCATGAAACGATTTCATTCCAATCCGAAGAAGTGAAAAAAAAGGAATGTTACAGAAAATAAACCCCCTACCTTTGATTGTCAATCGTCGACTTTGAAGTCACGGGAAGAAGACGAAGGAGTTTGTCATTTGTCGCGTCCTCCAAGCACTTCCAATCCCGAGCTGCATTGTCTTGTTGAGAATGATGTCAAAGTAAGTTGTTGAAGATGTCTCATGATGGTTTTAGGATATGATTTATTTCATTATCTTACATAGTTTTCGAAAAAATATCCTCTATATTTTCATGTACTTCTCAAAAATATTTGGATTAAAATTTTGTAATAGGAATATGTTAATAGTGAAAGGATTTGTTATTTAATTTTTTTAAAATTTTTATCTATATATATTTCGTAATACAATCAATTTAATACTAATAATTGGATGCTTTAGTAGATTAAATAAAATTTTATTTAATCACCAATAAATTGAAAAAAACTTTTCATAATTATTTAGTATGATCCCAACATAATCTAACTCACAACTAGTGTGTCCTGGATTGTTGGATTAAACCATTGATCTTTACTAACTATCCAAATGTTTTCTATAAAGAATCTTTTTTTTCAAAAAAATTGTGTTATTTCATGAAAAATAAAATGGATTTATGTTGTCTATTTGATCATTATAAGGACTCATGATTTTTATGTAAAATCAATATAATATTATTTTTCCTATTATTTCTCACTTTTGGTCTTGAGAAAGAATATGTGACAGAATAAAATAAACATGAGGGGTATCACATTCATTCATTGATCTAAATGAATTTAAATACTTATGTTAAAATTTATTTATTTTAACTTCATTACCTAAATAATATTCACCTATTTAATAAAACTTATACACTATTTTTCAATTACTATCATGTCGTAAATATTCAATTACTCAATTGTAAAACTCAAACATGATATAAGGTAAAACATTAACGATTAAAATGGTTAGTTTCCCTTGAATACGATTAACGAATCCAAAATAATTAATGCTCAGTTGGAATAATATTATTTCTAACATGAATTAATTTTAAATTAAGAAAATTTTGAATAAATTATTTTATTATTAAATTATTATTATAAAATAAAATAAAATATAATGGAATCTCTTTAATTTTTTATTTACATGTTATCATTTACACTTATATTTTCACTATCTAATGAATTTGGTACCCAATTCATCCTAATGATCCATTTTTATGAATTATTGGTTTATATGGATTCACATTTCATGTTACTCTCTGAGAACATAGCTTAATATTACTTAGTTTGAATAAAAAATTAGTTATATTTGTAAAAATATTATAAATAGTATGAAGATATGGATAAGTAATAGAAATGAATATGTTTTCTATGAACACTCACTATGTAATTAAATTATTTTCAATGAGGTATCTTATAATGAAATATGAATGAATTATTTCACCCTACATCTATGATTTATTTATTCTTCCTTTTGTTTTATTAGATAGAATTTTATTTAAAAACATGGTTGTGGATTTACTAAATACACAACCATCTGATCCAAAGATTAATATATATCTTCTACTTATACTAGGAATTGACACATTATGTCCTGGTTATTCAATCAATTCCATACCAATGATGATACCCTTGATGTTAGTTGCCACACCATCAAAAAATAAGTACGATTTTAATAATTCATCAATGTAGGAGATCAGTGATATATATTGAAAATAATATCATATTGAGATACCAATAAGAACATTTATAGATAGAAACATCCAATGACAATAGAAACATGTGGTGTTTCTATTGGTGAGTTAATCCCCAAGATCTCTTATACCTAAGATCTGTAAGTGCGAATTTCATGAGAATAAGTATTACTATTTACGATCCCCTTGAACAAGATAGTCAGTCATCAAATATGTCCAATCAGAATGATATATCTAAACCATGGGAAATATGTTTAATATTTTTGACATTGTACTTGAAGGTTGTCATTATAACTAAGAACTGCTATAACCTTTTTATATAAAATATAATATAATGATATTACTATATATAGTTTATACATATTGAAAAATACTATATTGGTAAAATTAATACATATATATATTATGTTTTTTGGATGACATGTTAATTGAACATTATATGCTTGATATTATAATAGGACACCTAGTCTCATAAAACATCCACTTTCTATAGAGAAAACTACATACCATTTTCAATCTACTAGATCTCACATAACAACCACACTACATATAAGATATTGTTTTAGTCATTGGTTTTACCATTTTTTCTTATGTAGATACATTTATGACCAGTAGTTAATCTATATGAGTAAAATACCTTAAGAGATTAATCTTCCAAAATATATTCTTTTTCATTGAATGTATATTGGTTTCCTTGAAAAGTAATACTTTTTAGTATTATCACTATATAATGTATTAAGGTTTTCATTAATATGTACTATACTGACATATAAGAAAATTTTGTATATTGATATTACATCCTTAGATATAATATAAGATAGTTTATACATAGATTTCATGATAAAATATGTGACTATGTGTCTTTTAGTTTCTATAAATTTTTTGAAAATAATTCCAGAAAAAATCAAAAACAATGATTTAAGAGCATCATATTCTATCATGAATATATTATTAGTGTAAACCCTCACAACTAGCTCCTTGAATACTTCATTTACCAATAATTAATTTTTTTAATACCTCATGTATGATGTTATTGATTTTTGACCAGTGTAGCTCTAGTATATTTATTTCCTTTCTTGCCACTATGCTTAAAGAGTAGGAATCATCATACATTGTATATAACATGAAAAATATGATATTACACAATTTCAAATTATAAGGAATTATAAAAAATCTATTTATATTATATTTTGTTTATGGACACATTTTCATAGAGGGAATAATTCCATGTGATATTGGAAAAAATCCTCTTTTGTCTTGTTACATATTGTAATTTTACTTAATAAATGTATATACTATAAATGAATCATGAAATACATTGAGATAGATCATATTGATCTCGATCCCTAATTATGTGATGTTTCACCTTTTTTTTCATAGATAAGCATTAATTTATCCACATATGGAGAAACATAAAGGAAAGAACATATGTTCCTATTAATAATATGTCATCAACATATAATACTATAATAAATGTTTCACTCCCACTAAACTTCATGAAAAATCATGGATTTATTCCATTTTTATTGAAACCAAACTCCCTTATAGCTTTATCAAAATAAATATTTTATGATCATGATTTCTACTTTAATATATATATATAAATTCATTGATTGTATACATTGATTTCCATTTTAGGCATTAGAAATCATTATATTTGAGTTATATAGTCACCCTTACCCAATTTTACAATGATTAAATCATATTTAATATCCATTTAACAAATATCAATATCATTAAATGATGAAATTATATGTAATGTTCCAATTGATTTTAGAATTTTGAATAGATAATCATTTTTGAGATATTTAATGATATGAATTTTTCAATAACCATTTTCAATCAATTGAATATTATAGGTGCTAAATTTTATATCCATGTACACATTTTTATTTTATAAAAAATTATTCCCAATATATTGTACATTATCTTGTGTGTCTACTAATGTCTAAACATGAATTTGGAATAAGAAATCCATTTCATAATTAATATCCTCATTCCAATTAGTAAATTCTTTTTTATTTTATATTTCATTTTAGTTAACTGGTTCTTTACATTAAAAATTAATGTATCATCTAATTTTTTGATAATAAAATCATATTTCTATTTACAAAACCTCTATTATAGACCTATGTTGTAATTCTATAATTTGAATTTTTTAACTCTTCTACTATTTTTGGTATATTTTTTTCTTATACAAACTCTACTATATTTTGATCATTATATCAATTGAATTAAATATTTATCTAAAACTTTAAATTTTAAATATTAATATTCATTAGAAATATGTAATTTTATTCTACAATTAATTTTTTATTTAGGGGTTATATATGTAATATCCTTTAGTTTCCATATTATATCCTATAAAGATACAATTTCCCCCATTATGCATGTTTTTCATTGTGTATTATCTTGAAAATATCATACCATCCCCAAAAAAGGTACATGCTATAGTAAAAGTTTCTTTCTAAATAATAACTCATATAGAATCCCATTTATCACATTAGTCAATACTTGGCTTAGTGTATATATTACTACTGGTAATGAATATCCCCAAAAGCGTAATTGAAGAGATGAAATAATCATCATTGATATCACCTTATAAAAAATATGTGATTACAACATTCACTAACACCATTACACTAATGGGTATAACAAGGTATATGTACCCAGACTTAAACAATACATAATCTTGAATTAAGTTAATAATTCACATCGTGGTTCTTTTTTAGGTTTATATTTTTAATGAATTTTCCCATAACTATTACATTACATCTCAAATATTACAAAGTATACACTTATACTAAGTATCCATTTTTTCATAAAATAAAAACACATGAAAAAATGATTAAGGTCTAGTTCCATGTTTTAGACTGCATGACTTTTCCGTGATCCCATCCTTGACCCTGTTCATCATTAAGTCCTGTGAAAAAACATTTCAAAAAAACCTTGGATAAACATAAAAAGATCAGTATGAATAATAAAATAAATAATGAAAACCTTTCCCATCAAAACATAAAAAGCATAATATCTTTAAGATAACTCAATAAATCATACGATTTATGAATAACACAAAGGAATCATAAATCATAAATGTAACTTGTGGCATCCATAACATACTTAAGTTGTAGCTTCCACCGCTACATAAGGAGTTACGTTTGGAATAACCATCACGGAATATTCCCTAAATATCTTAGGATAATCATTAACGTTTACCTCCATCACATTACCCAATGAATTGAAGAGCTATCTTGGGCTCACCCACCCTAGGTTTATCACGTAACCACCCGTATATGTAAACAATGCCCAAGAACCATTACATATTCATAACACATAAAACAAACTTAAAGTAAAGATAATATTTCAATATTTAATCAAAAAATATCATTTCAATATTTTGAAATAATCAATCAATTCTGAATACAATCTTAAATACAAATGTACATAAAAAGTTTATGTGGTATTTATTTTCTTTTTTAACACCACTACGACTTGTAGAGGAAGCCAACTATCAAATAATGCTCGCAACGGAAGAAAGGTCGTTGTCACAGTGTAAAATAAAAAGAATCATTCCCTTTGTATTTTAGTAAAATGATATGTATAAAAATATTACCTTTTAATGAAATGAAATTCCAATGGTTTTTATACACCGTATAAAATAATGTCATGTAGAAAACAAAATATTCTTCAATGAAAGGAGCTTGAGATGATGTCCCTTACCTCATGACCGACATGAATCATTCATTCATTACTCTCTCGAATAATAAACTGAAGTTAATTTATACTTTCTTCATAACCATTTTCATGTTTATTATTCCTTCTATATCACTTATTACCATGTTATAATGATTAGATAATCATTATGTTAATAATAGTCATTTTCTCGATATTTGGTACTTGAGTAAAAAATGAACTTCTTATAATTACATGTTTTCCTCATGATCAAAAGACCATTATCTCCAAAATGATATTCCTGATTTATATATCATATTTATTATATTTATCCTATACATATATATATGTATTTATAATATTAAATTAAATTTGGAGATGAGAACTAAAATGCACCGTTCATGGAGATGGTAAGTCGTACACACACATAAATGCTACATTCATTTATATTTCATATTTAATGGAATTGAAACATAATGATAAATTGTTATATTATAATTCTAGTGTAATATCATAAATAATTCTATTAACTCCATCCTCTATATGTTCCACCTTTGGTGTGAATGAGTCATATCACTTTAAGGGGCGGTAGTATGCACTTCCTCAAATGAAATTATCATATTTACCATTTATGGAAACCATAATGGTATGATATAAATGAAAAATACAGAAGCATAGAGACAATATAAATACAATATATATCAAATATAAATACAGTTTCATCTTAATGGCCACCATAAGAGGCGGTATGAGATAATTGAACAATCATCATTTCGTGAGGCAGTAGTTTGCCATCCACAGAAACAGAATGTTCGTATCCATTAGATGGAGGTGTGTGGAAGGGTAGTTTGAATTCTCATCATAAATATTTTTATTATATTGAGGATACTAGTGTTATTATTATATAATGGAATATAGAGAGTTTAGGGGGTTGGAGAAGGAAAATAAAAGAAAAGAACGTGAGATAAGATATTACCTTTAAATCTGGTGACTCCCTTTGGATTGAACCAAAAGGCTTTCTTGAATTTCCTTCTACCTCATATAAAGCTTCTTGGAGGAATATAGGGATGTTGAGAGATTCTTGGAGCATATTTTGGACAATCCAAGGGGCTTGATAGGAGTTTGTAATGGGTCAGAGTTGGTGGATTTTTATAACAGGGAGGAGGGGCCGTTTAGGAATGATTGAAAGTATTATTTTATAATAAAATAGTTTTCAGTTTCAAGAGGTCCAAAATTTATTTAATTATATGATATGTTACATATAATTCTAAATAATATCATCCAATGAGAATTGGACAGGTTTGGGATATTTTTTAAGCCTTATCTTATTTATTTACCCCTTTGGTAACTTATTTAACTTTTACCATGTCCTCATAAATATTCATACTATATGTTAATTGTATTTAATGTAAAACGTGAAGAGACCCAAAATTGATCTTTAATAACATTTTTAACATCGTATATGTCATTTGGTAGAATCATATATTTTTATGACTATTTTATCATTTAATAAAATATTGATTTATTTAAAAACAATTTTATGTCATTTTCAATACTATTCATATCATGTTTTTTAAGTAAAAAACAAAATTATTCATTAGAAAGAACATTATTAATTAGAAGATAAAATTTCATCTTAATTAATAGATTTTTTTATGGCATAATATGGCTCAAAATAAATTTATTCTAATATTTATAATATCATATATTTGAATCCATTATTAATGAAGCAATTGCTGCCTCACCATTGTGTCATAATTAAATTTATTTCTGTGATTTCTAAAAAATAGAAATAAATACCATGATGTAGTAAATCTTGTTATATTTCAAATGAATATTTATAGTCAAATATATCACTAATATAACCCAAAATATAATTATGTTACTAAATGTTATATGTTTATGTTATTTTTGTTCTTGTTTTAAATTAATTAATATATACTATCATTATCACTCCCTTATGGCTCCATGGGGTCAAAAAATAGACACATGTATTCCATTGGTCGAAAAATTCCTATCAAATAGGGTTATGACAATTTTAAGGGTAATTTAATACTATTTTAATATTATTTTTTACCCTTATTTACTAGATTTACCCATTAACCATGGTAAATAAAATATTTACAGAAGTAAATAATCACAATTTCAAAAAATAAAAGTTAACTATTTACATAATTTGAACCTCGTGATTCCATATAAGGAATCTTTTCATCAAAATTAAAAACAAATAAGTGGTATAAATTTATTTAAATTTAATTACCGTTGTCAAACCCCAAAAGCGTGTTTTTAATAAATAACACATATCCAAAGATTGACATTTGTTTATGACCAATTTAAAAGTGAAATTACTTCTAATGATCAAAATTGGATTAAATGGTAAAAATATAATTTATTTAAATTTTAAAACTAATTATAAATATAATTTATCTATATAAATATATTAAATTAAATTGATTTTTTGAATTAAAATGAAGTATTTTTCACTTTTCATTAGAAAATGATATTTTTCAGAAAAATACCCTAATTTCATCCAAAGTAAATTTTTATTTCCTTATTCTAAATAATATTTTTTTTTCAATGGAACATATAAAAGTGACAAAAACATGATTTAAAAAGGGTTCTCCATCAAAAGGTGGTAAATTGACCTTTTATAGAATATTAGAGTGTTTATGCTTAAAATTGTATTCATTCACATTTTAAGCATCTAAATATTATTGGATAATTGTAAAAACATTTAACAAACATGTATAATCAGATTATAGTTTGTTATTGTTCATTATCTCCAATACAATGACTATGTGTTAACTACCATTTAAAATAATAATATTAACTTATTATTTTTCTGTATAACACAACGTTGTGTGCAACATAAGACTTAAAAGAAACCTCTTGTAATGTATTGAGTAATCCATTGATCATAGAATCCCCTTTAAAGTAAAATTAATATTTAAATCACAAATATTAATAAATATAAAAATTTCATATTCTTTATTTACATAGGATTTTACTCTCTTCCCCCCTTTTGGTAATTGCATCCCCACAATTTTAATCACTCATCAAATAAATGGGGGTATTTATACCACATTTCATTCTCATATTACCATGTTTCCTCTTCAATAATATGGTTTCCCACAAAACATTTACCTGATGCATTAATTTATTCCACAATCATTTCTCTATACAGTCATCAATCGGGACTGGTTGTCCCACATAAGAAAAAATATTTTCCAACTAA
Organism: Viscum album; assembly: GCA_963277665.1. NCBI lineage: Eukaryota > Viridiplantae > Streptophyta > Magnoliopsida > Santalales > Viscaceae > Viscum > Viscum album. The sequence continues at coordinate 77,187,230 of OY728122.1, read as the reverse complement.
AGTACATATGGACTCAAAAAAATGAGATTGATCTAGAATATACAATCTCATCATTGAATAATGAAAAAAAATTTGTACTTGGGATAAACATGGAGGTAATTCCACTCTATACACAACCAATCTAACTTTCTCTTTGATTTCATAGGGTCCAATTAATCTCTGACTCAACATTCACTTCCTACCAAAACGTATCACACATTTCTATAGTGAAACATTGATAAAGACATGATCACCTACCTCAAATTAAAGATCCTTCCTCCGGTTATCCACATACCTTTTCTTCCTACTCTGAGCTATTCTCATGTGCTTCTGAATCAATTTAAACTTTTTTCCCGTCTCTTCTATAAATTCTGGTCCCATCAACCACATTTCTTCTACTTCATCCAAAAAAGAGAGAGTTTCACACCAAATTCCATATAATTCCTCAAATGGAACCATCTTTATACTGGAATGAATAATGTTTATATAAGAAAATTCATCGAAAGAATGTTGTTGGTCCCAACATTCCTGGTAATTCATTATGCAATCACATAACATATCCTCTAATGTTGGAATTTTTTCCTGGTTTCCCATCTGATTGAGGATGAAAAGATGTTCTATAAATTAATTCATTACCAAAAGACTTCTGAATGCCTTTACAAAAGATAAAAGTAAACATGGGATCATGATTAGATACAATGGAGAGGTTAAATCAATAAAACTAGACTATCTCTTTAACGTACAACAGATAATGTTGATCTAGAGACAAAGTATCTCAAATAGGAATGAAATGAGGTAGATATAGTCAATCGATGAACAATAACCCAGACATTGTTATTTCCTTGATAAGTCTTTGGTAATCCCATGACGAAATCAATGGACACATTTTCCCATTTATACTCTAGAACTGGTAAAGGATGAAGAATCCCTTTCAGTAACTGCCATTATGCTTTAAATTATTGACAAGTCAAACAATTCACTGTAAAGACAGTAATATATCTTTTCATTCCGTCCCTATAGTAACACTCTAAAATATCTTTGTACATCTTAGTATTGACGAGATGAACTGAAAACGGAGAACTATGAGCTTCATTTAATAACTATTTCCTCAACTATGAATCACAAGGAACACCTATTCTATTCAAAAACATTGAAAATCAATCATTATTAATGTTAAAATCTGGAAACTGAACCGTCTGAACCAACTCTTCCTTTTTCTGCAAGTCACTACCTTCTTTCTGTGCTTTCTTAATTCTCTCTACTATGCCTGATTTGACTGACACTCTTAAAACAAAATAGAGGAATTTCCAGAACCATCAACATCAATGCCAAAATTCATCTAATCATTAATCAATGGATCATGTTCCAAACGTAACACGATTGATTTAGCATTACTCTTTAGACTCAAAGCATCAACCACATTATTTTTCATTCCTAGATGTTAATGAATCATGCAATCATAATCCTTGATTAATTTTATCTATACCCTCCTTATCTGGTTCAATTTTTCTATGTGAATATATAATTAAAAAATTTGTGTTCAGTATATATTTCACATTTTACACCATACAGATGATGCCTCAAAATATTTAATGCAAAACTATTGCAGCTACTTATAAATCATGTGTAGGGTAATTTATCACATGATGTTTCAACTAACGTGAATCATAAGAAATTATCTGATCATTTTTCATTAAAACACAACCATTCTTTTCAATGATAAATCAATTTATATAACAAATTCGCCATAATTGGACGGCAATGCCAAAGCATGAGCATTAACCAATCTTCTTTGTAATTCCTGAAAACAATCATCGCATTCTTTTTTCCAGATAAACATAACAACTTTTTGAGTTAACATAGTCATTGGACTAGATAATCATGCAAACATTCCAAAAAAATCTACATTAATAACTAGATAAGCCATGAAAACTACGGATCTTGGTTATATTTTTGGTCCACAACAATTCTTCAACAAATTTTGTTTTAGAAGGATCATTAGTTATGCCAATTTTTGAAATAATGTGAACAAGGAATGAAATTTTTTATAACCAAAACTCACACATTATGAATTTCCCATACAGTTTCTTTTCATTTTAGGTTTGAAAGACAACCCTTAAATGACTTTCATGTTCTCTTTTTTTTTTGAATAAACCAAAATATCATCAATAAACACTACCACAAACTTATCCAAGCACTCATGGAAAATTAGATTCATAAGATCTATGAATATAAATAGTACATTGGATAATCCTAAAGGTAGAATACATATTCATAATGGCTACATCTAGTACAAAATGAGATCATCAGAATGTTTGCTTCCTTTACTTTCAACTGATTGTACACCGACCTCAATTCAGTCTTCGAAAAATATTGATCTCCCTAGAGATTATCAAACAAATCATTGATGCGCGATTAAGGATACTTTTTATAGACATTGGTATTATTCAATGCTCTATCATCAGTGCAATGTATCATTGAACCATCTTTCTTTTTAACAAATAAGACATAATAACTCCATAGGGATATGCTAGGTCGAATGAATCCTTTATCTAATAACACATGCAATTTCTTATTTAACTCTAAAAGTTCAATTTGAGCCATTAAATAAGGGATTTTAATATTTTCATAGCATTAGTTTCTAATTAAATAGTAAATTAAACTTCCCTATAATGTTTAACACCAGGAAATGCATTATAAAAAAATATATAGGTACTCATTCACCATAACTACATCATAAATATGAACAGTCCCTTTGTTTTCAACAATATGTGCAAGGTAAAATTTATTTCCATCTTTTACTAGTTTCTTAGTTTCCTGATATATTATCAAAAGTGAGAGTTCATGTTTGTACACAAACTGAAATTATGTCTGAAAAGAAACTTCTTTAGTTATGAAGACAATCATAGCATGATAAACGGAAAGCCAATCCATACCCAAAATAAAATCAAACCATAATGGAGGCAAAACAATATGTTTTGTAGGTATATTGATTCGGCATATAAGGAAAGGAAGGTCCTAATAATTTATTTTTGTATCAAAATTTACTCTTAGTGTTTTTACCATAAGTTCAGGATTCATATCTTGAGCTGGAATTCCCAATTTACAAGAAAATATCTCAGAAATGAAAGAATGTTTAGTCCCTAAATCAAACAACACATTGTCATAATATGAATAAACAAATAGTATACCTAACACCACTTCATTAGATGGACCAACATCTACTAAAGTAGTTCCAAAGGATTTCACCAATCATTTCATCATGTAGTTCGACTACTTTACTTCAGTTGAGTTCATCATTGGACACTCATTTTCATAATAACCCAATTTATTGCACTTAATATATTTTGCAGAATGTAAATTATATTTTGACTTACCATTATGATGATATTTTTTAGTGAAATTACAATCCTTATGCCCCATTTTACCACATCACTTGCACATAAAAAAATTCAAAAGACATTCTCTAGTGTGTATTTAACTACAATTTTCACAAACTGTAAACATATGTTTCTTACCATCAGAATATTTTGAAGGGTTATGTCTTTTCGTCTGCCAACTCAACCTCTTATTCTGTTGTTTTTCAAAGACTCATGATCATCGGTAAACTCCATTTCCACCATCTCGGCACATCATAAATGTTTTTCATAACTTTTGAACACATGAGAAGTTAAATCCATTCGAATAATTGGATTTAATCCTGAGTAAAAATGATTGATTTTACCATCTATATGACATATAAAATTTGGAGAATACCTTACTAGTTGAGTGAATTTTTCTTCATAAGCAGCCATAGAATCATCCTCTTACCTCAATTATAGGAATTGCTATTCCATCCAAAGAAGAACCACCTTATGAATTTTTTTTCAAGAATCATACGTTTGAATTCATCCCAATCTAGAGAATCAATCCCTTTACTATCCCTGATATTTTTAACCATCAACCACCACTGACCAGTGTCACCTTCAAAACGCTAAACATCAAGACTAGCGTTTTGATGTTCTGAACACCCCATGATGTAAAAAGTCTTCTACAGTGAATTAATCCACCCTTCAGCTAGGACATGGTCAGATGATCCTCTGAATGAGGAAGGATTTTCCCTCATGAAATGCTCCATTATTGACATGTTTTGCTGTGTTTTATCTAGATTATCTTGTGCATGGATACCACCACCATTTATATCTCGATTCAACTATTCCATCACTACAACAAATAATTCAATTCTGATTCCGCCCATCTCAGGTTTCTAATTAGGAAGGTTGTTTGCCTCCAACTATTGTCCCATCAAAGATTCCATGTTTCATCTATGGGAAAAAAATTTGAACAGAGAAATTTCTTAGACAAAGCATCATGGTAATCTGTAAATGTTATATCATTACAATATTAACATAAAATAATATATAGATTTTAATTTAACAATACCCTAACCGCTAATGTTGTCAAACTGGTATCTGATACCAACTATAATGTCACGACCCGTACTCAGGGACCATTCTGTGACTACCCCAAGCCCGCCTTCCATAGACCAGGGGTTGGCGACTAGCACCAAGGCATAATTCCCGATAAAAGAAGGGAAGACATTACCTTTGTAAAGTAAACAAACACCACAGAGTAAGAAAGAAGATGCAAACACTAAGTAAAAATGGGTACAAAAGTAAGTGCGGAAAAGTAAGTGGGCTAGAATACAAACCCAAACTAAAAGTAAAGTACAACTGGAAAGAAAGTACAACAACTAAAAGTAAAGCAGCAACGTCGAGCCGTCCACTGGTAGTCCCACTTGAAGGGTGGGTACAGATGGCCACCTAAGCTTCTCAGGTCCAGCCGTCCGCTCCGTGTACGTCCCACACAATGGTCCACCTCTAGGTGCCGACTGCTCCACTAGCCTCAACCATGATCAGCATTGTCTGTCTTCTGCATCCAACACAATGTAGTGCAGGCATAGCCCGTGCAGGGGAGAGTATAAGCTACTCAGTAGGGACCCCAAGACCCCCGATGGTCTCCCAGAATCCAAAAAAGATAATACAAAAAATAAAGATACAATCACGAAGTAAAAAAAACATTACTTAGATATATTCCCATACATATACCTAAGTCATCAATTCCTGTTCGACTCCAGCATCCGAGCCCAAGTTCAAACACGTCCACACAGGATAGCACTACACAATCCACATAGGAAAGAAAGTAAATCCTATTGAAGATAATGATTGAAATTTAAGACTCATCTCACACAGGTATACTTCTTCATAAGATGAAATAGATGATCAGTTGTAGCCACTGATTCATCTAAGCCATCAGAACCACACATGATCGATAGGTACTAAACCCCGCATTGACCCACAAAGGATCGATAGGTACTAACCCCCACAATGACCCACACAGGATCTGACCCACACAGGATCGGTATGCGTTGGGCCACACAGGACCGTTGAGCGCTAACCCACACAGGATCTCACCCATATAGGATCTGTAGCACTGACCCACGTAGGATTGCTGAGTGTTGTAGTCGTCGCCGTCGAATCCACGGAGGATTTCTGTAAAGTCGTCATCGTCGTCACAGTCGCAGCCAACTCTAGGGTTCCCGCACATAGCAAGCTCATTCAGGAAGGTCTGCTCCACGAGCCGAGGGGCGGTTACATCACCTGACACGAAGTCCGGAGTTGATGTACCCCAAAGTTCTGTATCGTCAATAGGAACTCAACGTCGCAGACGACGCATCAATCGGACGTCCGGTCTGAGAGTTATTGACATTTTCGTTCCAGGGGCCCGGTTGGTTTTTAAGTCAAAACCAATCCGAACATACTCCAACTATGTCCAATAATTGAGCGGAGTAAGCCAAAAGTTCCGTCTCACTAAGAGGAATCCAACAAAGTCGGCAGCACGTCAATCGGGCGTCCGGAGTTCAAATTATAAGTGTTTCCTCTCCGATGGCCCGGTTGGTTTCGTGTTCGAACCAACCCGGCCAAACACAAAGTTCTCCAAAATCATGAGTGTAATATACCAAAACGACTGTCTCGATCTAAGGATTGCATCACAACTGACGGTGCATCAATCGGATTTCCGTAGCCCATGTTATGGGCAAAAGACCGAAAGAGGTCCGAAAATGGGGGTTTTGGGCCCGTACCGACCCGGCCCGAGACCCCCTGTGTCGGCCTGAACCGGGCCAGGCCCGCTTGGGCGCGGCCCGGACTGGCCCAGCGTGCTCGCGCGGTCCACTGGCCAGCTCGGTGTAACCGAGCTGGGGTGACAAGTGGGGGGGGGGGGCGATGCCCCCCTATATAATTAAATGTGGCCCCCACGTGGGGGGCTGCTCCTCCCTTCCAGCTGGGGGTTTTGAACCACCAGTCATCCCCCTGACCGGCCGGCCGACCGGCGGGGTCTCTTCCCCCTGCTCCGACGCCGGCGGCCGGAAACCGGCCGTCGCTCCCTGCTCCGCCGCGGCCTTGGTCCGTCCGGCGCGGCGCGACGGCGCCACGCCCCTCCGCTGTGGCCCCGCTCTGGCCGCTGTGCCTTTGTGGTTCTCTGGCGCAGTGCGACGGCGCTACACATCCTTGACGCACGATCCCACGCGGTGCGACTAAACCACGCCATCTCCATTCTAAACCACATCAAGGTCACAACAGAATTAAGGGAGGGGTCGGCCATGTTTGTGTGGTTCGGCCCCCTCCCATTATTCGTTAGCAAGCGGCTAAGATTACGAATAACGCTCGAATATTCACGAACAAAAACAATAAATCCCTTACCTCGATCGTTGTTGAATGAAGGCTCGTCGCGGAAATGATCGTCGCGGAATTGATCGTCGCAGAAGAAGGCGTCGCGGAAGGAGAGGGTCATTCACGTCGCGGTACACAGCGTCGCCTAGTCGATCTCTGAGGATTCGGCGTTCTTCGTCGGAGATCGGTCTATTCTTTGCGTTCTTTGCATTCTTCGACGAAGAAGAATAACATTAGAGTTTCTTTCCCCAATCCACTCTCAACACAACAAGCTCCAACAATAATAAAATAAGTGTTTAGTCTTATTTTATTACCTATGCCTTATGTATTTGAATTTCAAACATTAAAATTAAACTCACTTAATTAATTAACATAAGTTCTCTAATTAAATGGTGAGTTGAGGGAGTTAGGGAATATGAAGGAGTAAGGTTCGTGTGGGCCCCACCACCCTCATAACCTATCTAGAATTGTTTCCCAACTTCCACACAACGGATAACCACTTAGTGAAAATAAAATAAAATTGATGCTCAATTTTATTTTACATTCCACAATTTTTTTTACATATCCTCCCATGAAAACGCAACTCCAGAAAAGGTGTTCCTAAGCAATTATCGGCACTGCGATTCCATCTATGCCCTCGAAATTCCATTCCGGGCACCGGTCCAAAAGTTATGAAATCCCGCTCATTCGTTCACTGAACGTACCCAAGCTAAACTTCAGATAAAAATTCTGGGCACACCGGGCCTCGGAATCAGGTGCCGTCAGAAACTGCGTTCTTGTAAAATCCCAAAGAAAATTAAGAAAAAATTTCCCTTAATTTTTATGGGTCTTTACATTACTCCCACCTCAGGACTTTACGTCCCCGTAAAGATACATCATAATCTAGGGGAACAAATGTGGGTATTGTGCACGCATTTGAGCCTCCCTCTCCCAAGTGCACTCCTAGAGGTTCACGTGCTTCCATCTGATGCGCACTAGAGAAATCTACCATCCATTAGGACCCGCTCCTGTAAATCCTCGATCTCCACTGGGACCTCTGCAAAATTTTCCCCATCATCAATGTCCATATCCCCATGGTCAATGATATGTGTCGGGTTGTGCACGTATCTCCTCAGCTGAGATACGTGGAAGACGTCGTGCACCCGATGCAACTGAGGTGGTAGAGCCTGGCGAAAATTCACCTCGCCAAACCTGCAAAGGACTTGGAATGGTCCGATGAAGCACAGAGACAACTTGTCGCCTCGTCCAAATCTCTGTAATCCACGTCGAGGTGAGACCCGTAATAAGATGTGGTCGCCATCATCGAACTCTAGTGGCCTCCTCCTACTATCAACATAGGACTTCTGCCATCTCTGAGCTGTCCTCATCCGGTCCTGGATGACCTGGACCTTCATTGTCGTGGCCTGGACCATCTTCGGTCCCACAAGTGCTGACTCCCCAGGGTCTGTCCAGCACATAGGTGATCTGCATGGTTGGTCGTAAAACGCCTCGTATGGTGCCATCCCAATGGTGGAGTGGTAGCTGTTGTTGTACGCGAACTCCACAAAGGGTTGGTGGTCCACCCAGCTGTGACCAAAGTCGAGGACACATGCACAGAGCATGTCCTCGATATTTTGAATTGTCCTTTCCGTCTGACCATCCGTCTGAGGGTGAAAGGCGGTGCTCAGACGTAGCTACGTACCAAACACCTGCTGCGACCACTTCCAAAGCCGGGAAGTAAAGAGAGCATCTTGATCGGAGACGATAGATAATGTCACACCATGAAGCCATACAATCTCCTGAATTTAGAGTCGTCCCAAGATCTCTGATGGGTAAGAAATGAGCCGACTTGGTGAGTCGGTCAATAATCACCCAAATGGAGTCGTGACCTCTAGAAGCGTGTGGAAGTCCTATCATGAAGTCCAAATATATCTCATCCCACATCCACTCTGGGACCTCCAAGGGTTGTACCAGGACTGCTGGTACCTGGTGCTCCGCCTTCACCTGCTGGCAGGTGAGGCATCGAGAAACGAACTCTGCCAAAACCTTCTTCATACCTGTCCACCAGTGCTATCATCTGAGGTCCTGGTACATCTTCGCCACTACTGGATGTACCGCTAAAGGGGAAGTGTGAAACTCCCTCAGCACCTCTTCCTGTAAAGCAGCTGGTACCATGGTACGTCCTCTGAAAAGGTTGATGTGCGCTGCTCCCACAGAGAATCCATCTGGTGCCGGTCCTAAGGATATCTGTGCACGCCGCATCTCACAGTCATCATCCCCACGTCGTGCCTCTCTGACCCACTGTAGAAGTGGAGGAGTGACTGTGAGTGAATGTAGAAAGGCTGCTCCATCACTATCCACGAAGGATATCTACAAAGAGGCTAGCTGCTCTGTCAACTCCCCATGTAGCTGAATGCCCGTCATCCGGCTGAGAGCACCGGCTAATACGTTCCCCTTTACATGAGTATAGACTATCTCAAAGTCATAGTCCTAGAGGAACTCAAGCCACCGCCACTGTCTCAGGATCATGTCCTTCTGCGAGAAGATGTACCTGAGACTCTGATGGCCAGAGTATACTATAAAGCTCTCACCCATCAGATAGTGTTGCCACATCTTCAGATCGAAGACCACTGCTGCTAACTCCAGGTCATGGGTAGTGTATTTCTGGTCATGATGCCTCAACTGATGTGATTTATAGGCGATCACGGCCCGTTCCTGCATAAGGAAACATCCGAGTCCGGTCCCTGATGCATCGCAGTAGACTACGTACCATACTCCCTCTGCCGGTAGCCTCAAGATAGGCACACTGGTCAATATCAGTCTCAGCTCCTGGAAGCTCTGTTGACATCTGTCTGACCACACGAATGGTTTCCCCTTCTTCCTTAATATTCTTCAAAGCTACAAAGATTTCTCCTTTGCTGAAAAGATAAATCCAGTCTCATCCCCTGGATGAACCACCTTCCTTGAATAATACAGTCAATCCCATCATGATCAGTTAATTCATGCCATGGATGATGTCGTAAGGCCTCGACGCTACTACCAAGAGATCCAGCCATTACTCTCACCTACAAGGGTTGAGTCACACTGTCGGAATCAGTGTGTGGTCACTGGGTCTCCTCTAGTAGGAATCTCATATGTGAGGTTCAAGTCAACAGTTTTTAACCGGAACCACTTTTTATTAACATACAAAAGACAAGAAAGAAAACGTCACTAATGAAAGTGTCTTTTATTACTTCAACTCAAAGTACAGGGAAACAAAGCAATACCAACAATGAAGCCAGAGGCATTAAGGGCAAAGGCCTCCATGCTTGGAGCTAGTCCTGCACTTTTCCATCCACTTCCGGAGCTCCATTATCGTAAGCTTCAGCTTCCTGAAGTTGTGCTCTCCCCTGTGGTTGGGGTGGTCCTCCTCGTGGTGGTGGTGGTAGAGCCTCAAAACATCGTCCACCACCTGCCGCTCGAACAGCTTCTCGGCCTTGTCCACCTGCTCCATGCGGACCGCCACGGTCAAACCTCTACCTCTGCCTAGGTGGTTCCTCAACCGTCTGCTACCCTTCTGCATGGCGGGTTGGACAGTCACGAGCCAAGTGGCCCTACCCGCCGCATGCATAGCACTGTCTTCCACTCGTAAGACTGGATCTACTGCGTGTGCCCAGCACCTCCGAGCCAGTATCTTGTTGTCGTCCGCCCGATGGTCTGGTCTGCTTGGACCTCTACGACATCTATCTACTGGCGACTGCCGAAGACTCCGCTACGTGTCGCCCTGCGGTAGGTCTCACTACTGGTGTAGGCTCAGCAAGAAAGCTCTCGATGAGAAGGGTTCGCTCCAGTACCCCTACCTATGTCGGAATTCTGAGGGAGATCAGTGATGCCCTGATCTCATGCCTTAATCCCTGCTCGAAGGTTCGGGCCCGGAAAATGGGTCTCGTACCATATCCATCGAATAGCATGAGGGATCGGTAAATCTTGCCGAGTACTGGGCGACCGTCAAGCTGCCCTGCCGCAGTTGTAGTAGCTCCTGAATGCACACCGCACGGAGGGTGGCTGGGAAGAACTCCGAGCGGAAGAGGCTCTCAAAGTCCGTCCAGAGGAGTGATGCCTCGTCGTGCACCTGGAGCACCAAGCTCCACCATCTTCCTGCTGCAGCGTGCAGGAGACTCGCTGCAAGGATCACCATGAGGTCTGCTAGTGTCCCTACCAACTTGAAAACTCGCACAACCGCCTCCAGCCAATCCTCGGATGCCTGAGGGTCCATCTCCCCGTGGAACCTAGGCAGTCTCTGTCGCTGGAACTCGTGTAGTGCACTGAGGCAATTTTCACTCTCAGCGGCTGGCGCTAGTGGCATCGGTGGCTCGGCTGGTAGTGGTACCGCCGGTGCCTCCACGGTAATAGGGCCCTGCACCGAGGCCCCATCGCTCGGTGGGCTGTAGTCACGCACAAAACTCAGAACCCTAACTGGCTGCCGTTTTGGGGACATCCTGAAAAGAAATAGGTGTGCCACGGTTAATACAGTATACCTAGTGAGCTGACACAAAGTAATCACAATGAAAACATGAAACACACTTGCAGTCAATCTTTTCGTGCATTGAGTCGGAAATCAGAATTCAGGGTCCTGGTGTACGGATACGTCGGCTGCCGCACCAACACTGGACTTCCTGGACTGATAACCACACTCAATAATCTTAACACTATTGCTTCACGTAGAAAAAGATCAGAGTCCTGAGTTATGCGGTAGAACCAAACTCCTCTGATACCAATTTGTCACGATCCGTCCTCGGGGCCCATGTCATGACTACCCCAAGCCCGCCTTCAATAGGCCAGGGGCTGGCGACTTGCACCAAGGCGTAATTCCTGATAAAATAAGGGAAGGCATTGCCTTTGTAAAGTAAACAAACACCACAATGTAAGTATGAAGAAGTAAACACTAAGTAAAACTAGGTAAAAAAGTATGTACATAAAAGTAAGTGGGCCAGAATACAAACCCAAACTGAAAGTAAAGTACAACTGGAAAGAAAGTACAACAACTGAAAGTAAAAAAGCAACGTCGAGCCATCCACTGGTAGTCCCACCTGAAGGGTGGGTACAGATAACCACCTCAGCTCCTTGGGTCCAGCCTTCCGCTCCGTGTACGTCCCGCCCAATGGTCCACCTCTAGGTACTGACTGCTCCACTAGCCTCAACCACGATCAGCGATGTTCGTCGTCTGCATCCAACACAACGTAGTTCGGGCATAGCCCGTGCAGGGGTGAGTATAAGCTACTCAGTAGGGACCCCGAGACCCCCGAAGGTCTCCCAGAATCCACAAAGGATAATCCACAAAAGAAATATACAATCATGAAGTAACAACCAACATTACATAGGTATATTCCCATACATATACCTAAGTCATCAATTCTAGTTTGGCTCCAGCATCTGATCCAAAGTTCAAACACATCCACACAGGATAGCATAACACAATCCTCATAGGAAATGAAGTCAATCATATCGAAGATAATTATTGAAAGTCAAGACTCAGCTCACATAGGGATACTTCTTCGTAAGACGATAGAGATGATTAGTTTTAGCCACTAATTCATCTAATTCGTCGGACCCACACAAGATCGATAGTTACTAACCCCCGCAATGACCCACAAAGGATCGACAGGTACTAACCCCCCCCCCCCCCCAATGTCCCACAAAGGATCGATAGGTACTAACCCCCACAATGATCCACCTAGATCTGACCCACACAGGATCTGACCCACACAGGATCGGTATCACTGACCCATGTAGGATAACTGAGTGTTGTAGTCATCGCTGTCGAATCCACGAAGTACTTCTGTACAGTCGTCATCGCCGTCGCCGTCGCAGCCAGCTCTAGGGTTCCCGCACAAAGCAAGGTCATTGGGGATGGTCCGCTCCACGAGATAAGGGGATGATACATCAACTGAGATGATGTCTAATGTTGATGTATCTCAATGCTCCGTATCATCAATAGGAACTCAACGTCGCAGACGGGGCGTCAATCGGACGTCCGGTCTGAGAGTTATTGGCTTTTTCGTCCCAGGGGCGCGGTTGGTTTTTAAGTCAAAACCAACCCGACTATACTCCAACTACGTCCAAACCTCGAGCGGAGTAAGCCAAAAGGTCCGTCTCACTAAGAGGAATCCAAAAAAGTCGAAGGCATGTCAATCGGACGCCCGGAGCTCATGTTATAAGCGTTTCCTCTCCGAGGGCCCGGTTGGTTTCGTGTTCGAACCAACCCGGCCAAACCCAAAGGTCTCTGAAACCTTGAGTGTAATATACTGAAAAGAACGTCTCGATGCAAGGATCACATTGCAATTGACGGTGCATCAATCGGAGTTCCTTAGCCCATGTTATGGGCAAAAGACCGAAAGAGGTCCGAAAATGGAGGGTTTCGTGCCCGGACCGACCCGGCCTGAGACCCCCTGGGTCGGCCCAAACTAGGTCCGGATCCAACCCGCTTGGGCGCGGCCCGGTCCGGCCTGGGCGGCCTAGCCCGGCGTGCTGGCGCGGTCCGCTGGCCAGCTCGGTGTAACCGAGCTGGGCAGACAAGGGGGGGGGGGGCGTTGCCCCTGTCTAATTTAACGCGGCCCCCACGTGGCGGGCCTCTCCTCCCATCCAGCTGGGGGTTTCGAACCCCCGGTCTTCCCCCTGACCGGCTGGCCAACTCCGATTGGCCGGCTGCTGCCGCTACGGGACCGGCGGGGTCCCGTCCCCCTGCATTGAAGCCGGTGGCAGGAAACCAGCCGCTGCTCCCTGCTCCGCTGCTGCCTAAGGCCGTGGCCTTGGTCAGTCCGGCGCGGCACGACGGTGCCGCGCCCCTCCGTCGCGGCCCCGCTCCATCTGCGGTGCCTATGTGGTTTTCCGGTGCGGCGCAACGGCGCCGCGACCATGTTCGACTTCAACAGCACGGCGCGACGGCGCCGTGCATCCTTACCTCACGATCCCCCGCGGTGCAACGACACCGTGCCATCTCCGTTTCAAACCACATCAAGGTCAACAAAAGAATTAAGGGAGGGGGGTCGGCCGTGTTTGTCCGGTTCAGCCCCCACCCTTTATTCGATAGCAAGCGGCTATGATTACAAATAACGCTCGAATATTCACCAACAAAAATAATAAATCCCCTACCTCAAGCGTTGTTGAACGAAGGCTCGTCGTGGAAAGGAATGTCATAGAATTGATCGTCGTGGAAGAAGGCGTCACGGAAGGAGAGGGTCGTTGGCATCGTGGTACACATCATCACGTAGTCAATTCTGAGGATTCGGTGTTCTTCATCGGATATCGGTGCGTTCTTCGTGTTCTTTTCGTTCTTCGCGTTCTTCGACGATGAAGAATAACTTTAGTGTTTCTTTCCCCAATCCACTCTCAACACAACAAGCTCCAATAATAATAAAATAACTGTTTAGTCTTATTTTATTACATATTCCTTAAGTATTTGAATTTCAAACATTGAAATTAAACTCACTTAATTAATTAACTTAAGTTATCTAATTAAATGGTGAGTTGAGGTAGTTAGGGAATATTAAGGGGTGAAGTTCGTGTGGGTCCCACCACCCTCATAACCTATCTATAATAGTTTCCAAACTTCCACGCAACAGATAACCACTTAGTAAAAATAAAATAAAATTGATGCTCAATTTTATTTTACCCTCCACAATTTTTTTACATCTCCTCCCGAGCAAACGCAACTCCGAAAAAGGTGTTCCTAAGCAACTACCAGCACTGCAATTCCATCGGTGCCCTCGAAATTCGATTCCGAGCACCGATCCAAAGGATAGGAAATCACGCTCGTTCGTTCACTGAATGTACCTGAGCTAAACTTTGGATAAAAATTCTGGGCTCACCGGGCCTCGGAATCAGGTGCCGTCAGAAACTGCATTCTTGTAAAATCTCAAAGAAAATTAAGAAAAACTTTCTCTTGAATTTTACGGGTCAGTACATATAAGGACTCGTCCATAAACAATACATGATCTTGAATTAGCGTAATAATTCACATTAAGTATCTTTTCAGGTTTAGAGTTTTAGAGAAGTAGTCCATAAGTAATACATTACATCTCAAATATTACAAAGTAGACACTTCTACTCAGTATCCATTTTTAAAAAAATAAAAACTCTAGAAAAAAAAGAGTCATGTCTAGTTCCTTGTTTTAGATATCATGAGTTTTCCATGATATCATCTTTGACCCTATTCATCTTTATGTACTCTGAAAAACAATTTAAATTATCATGTAATGAGAATAAAAATCTCAGTAAGGATTATAAAATAAAGAAAAAAAATTAGTCAATCAATACATACCAAGCATAAGATCTTTAACATAACAAAAGAAATAATACGACTTAAGAATAACAACTACTAATAATAAATCATAAATTTATCTTGTGGCATCCATAACAAACTTACTTTGTCGCTTTCACAGCTACATAGGTAGTTATTCTTGGAATACACATAATATTACATTCCACAAATCTCTTATGAGAAACATTAACATTTTCCTCCATCACATTACCCAACACGTTGGAGAGCTATCTCAGGCTCACCTTCCCTAGGTTTATCACAGAACAACCCATATATTTAAATAATTCCCAAGACCCATAACATATTCGTAACACATAAAACAATCAGAAAGGAAAGATAACATTTCCACATTTCAATCACAATATATAATTTCAATATATTGAAATAATAAATCCATTCTCAATACCATTTTCAATACCAATGTATGTAAAAAGTGTATATGGTAATTGTTTTCCATTTAAAAACACTACAACTTGTAGAGGAAGCCAAATATCAAATAATGCTAGTGATGGTGGAAATCTCATTGTCACTGCGTATCTTAAAAAGAAACATTCCCTTTATCATTTAGTAAAATGATAAATTGAAAATGATTACCTTTCAATGAAATGAAAATTCAAAGGGGTTTATACACCATATTAAATAAATTAATGTTGAAAACAAAATATGCCTCATTGAAATGAGATTTATAAAATGTCCCTTACCACATGTCCGACTTGACTCGTTTGTTATTTAATCTGCTGAATAATAAAATAAAGTTAATTTATAATTGTTTAAGAACATTTTTCATGTTTATTGTTCCTTTTATATAAGTTATTACAATGTTATAAACATTATAGAATAATTTATGTTAATAACGGTTTTTTTGTCGATATTTGTTTCTTGAGTCAAAAATGAACTTATAATTACATGTTTTCTGTGTGGTCACAAGTACATAATCTCCATAATTATATTCATGATTTAGATATCATATATATCATATAAATCTAGTATATATATTTATTTATAATAGTACATAACATATGGATATAGGAAATGAACTGCACCATTCATGGAGAAGGTATGTCGTACGTGCGGATGAACGCTACTTTCATTTCTATTTCATATTTAATGGAATGGAAACATAATGATAAATAGGTATATTATAATTCCAGTATAATAACATGTATAATTTCATTAACTCTATATTTTATATGTTCAACATATGGAATGAATGATTCATATCACCTTGAGGGGCGGTAGTCTACACTTCCTCAAATGAAATTATCGTATTTACCAATTATGGAAACCATAAAGGTATGCTATAAATTAAAAATAAATTATCATAGAGACAATATGAATATAATATATATAGATATTATATAAATACAATTCCAATCTTAGTGGCCACCATAAGCAGTGGTAGGAGATAATTGAACAATCATTATTTTGTGAGGCAGTAGTTTGTCGTCCATAGAAATGATAAGTTCGTACCCATTAGATTGAGGTGTGTGGATGTGTAGTTTTATTATTCCTCATAAAAACATCATAGTATATTTATGTTAATTTTTTTAAATAAGATAATATAATAGATAGATTTTAGGTGGTTGGAGATGGAAAATAAATGAAATGAACTTGAGAGAAGACATTACCTTTAAATCGGGTAATGCCCCACGGTATTAACAAAAACGATTTCTTGAATTTCTTTCGTTATAGGGTATGTATTCATGGAGGAATAGAGGGATGTAGAAATATTCTTGGAGTAGATTTTGGATGATCCAAGGGGATTAAGAGGTTTGAGTAATGGGTATGATGTGGTGGCCTTTTATAAGAGTGGGTCACTTTAGGAACGTTTGATTGTATTATTTTATTATAAAAGGATTTTCTGTTTCAAAATGTCCAAAGCTTATTTTATTCTAAGATAAGGTAAAAAAAGTATAAATAAAATCATCCAATAAAAATTGGATAGGTTTTTTATATTTATTAATTGTCATCTTTTTTATTTATCCCTTAGTTAACTTATTTAACTTTTACTATGTCATATTATATATTCATACTATATGGTTAATATATTTACGATAAAAGTCCAAGCTACAAAAAATGGGTCATTAATGACATTTTCAAGATAATATATGTCATTTGGCTGAATCGAAGATTTTTATTACTATTTTACCATTTAATAAAATATTGATTGATTTAAAAACTCTTTTATGACAATTTTAATACTATTCATATCATGATTTTTTTTAAAATCCTATCAAACAGGATTATTTCAAAATACCTTATTAAATTAAAATATAACAAGTCATAATAATATATAAAATTTGTGGATGATGTAAAAAGGATAAAAATAAAATTTATTTAATATTTATAAGATCATTTATTTGAATCCATTATTAATGAAGAAATTAATGTATCATCATTGTGTCATGATTAAATTTATTCATTTATTGTAGAAAAATTATAAATAAAATACCAAGATGTAGGAAATATATTTATATTTAAAATTATGATTTATATTCATATAGATCACTTATATATCCCCGTATAATATTGTTTTACTAAAATATATATGTTTATGTTATTTTTGTCCTAACCTTAAATAAATTATTATAAAGTGTCATTATTACACCCATGTTACTCCATGGGGTCCCAAAATCTACCCAATGATTCCATTGGTCAGAAATATCTCATCCAATATTGTTATGACATGTTTATGGTTAATTTAATATTTGTAAAATATTGTTTTTACCCTTATTTTCCAGATTTACCCTTTAACCATGGTAAATAAAATATTTACTGAAGTAAATATTCAAAATGTCCAAAAATAAATGTTACATATTTACAAAATTTGGACCTCATGATTACAAATATGGAATACATTTTTCGAAATTCACAACACATAAGTGAAATAAATTAATTTATAATTAATTACCATTTTCAAAACCAAAAAGCATGTTTTTAAGGAATAATACCTTTCAAAAGATTGACCTTTTTTTATGTCCAATTGCAATTTGGAATTACTTATAATGACCAGCATTGGATTAAATTGTAAATATATAATCTAATTACACTGTAAAACCAACTAAAAATTTAATCTAACCATATAAATAAATTAGATTAAAATGTAATTTTGAATTAAAATGTAGTATTTTTCACTATTCATTAAAAATGATCTTTTTATGAAAATACCAGAATTTTATCAATAGTAAATTTTGATGTCAATATTCTAAAGAAAAATTATATTTTTTCAAATAAAACATATTGAAGTGAAAAAAACTATATTTAAAAATGGTTCCCCATCCAAAGGAGGTAAATAATCCTTTAAAATAATACTAGTGTGATTTTGCTTAAAATTTGATTCATTCACATTTAATGCTTCTAAATTTTAATGGAAAAATGTAAAAACGTTTAACAGACATGTATAACAATATTTCATTTAGTTCTATTGAATCATTCCAATACAACGACTATGCGTG
Organism: Viscum album; assembly: GCA_963277665.1. Lineage (NCBI taxonomy): Eukaryota > Viridiplantae > Streptophyta > Magnoliopsida > Santalales > Viscaceae > Viscum > Viscum album. The sequence goes on along the minus strand of OY728122.1, from coordinate 77,168,808 downwards.
AACTACCATTTAAAATAATAATAATATTATATTATGTTTATGTATAACTCAACGTTGTATGCAACGTATGATTTTAATGAAACCAGTAGTTGTGTATCGAGTATGCCATTGAACACAGATTCTCCATTAATGTAGAATTAATATTTAATTAACAAATATTAATAAATATGAAAATGTCATATTCTTTATTTACATGGAATGTTATAGAAGGAGTGAATTTGGAGACTGTCCCACACTCCATCAAATGACCAATGAAAGGAAGGTTAATATAATTTTCCATGGAAATATTACCCTTTATTTAATTTTGAACATATACTATTCTTGTTGTGTTATTTCTGAAACAAAAATAATAATTTTTTAGAATTTATAAAAATTCATGGGGGTTTCAATGATTGTGAAAGATCTCAAGGACTAAAAATTGTTATCTTCTTAAAGTAAGGATTTTTGTCATGATATATAAAGAGTCTTATAGACCATGAAATGTAACCATTAATTCCAAAAAATCAACCTAAAAATTTATTTATTTTATTAGACTTCCTAAACCCCTCTATAGTGAATTCATGGAAGTCTTTTAACGGTGTTATTTTATATTTGTTATATTTATAAGATATTTTATTTAATTAATGATATTTAATTTATACTTTTTATAAAATATATGTTTATATGGTTTGTGATATATTTTTACTAAATTTAAAAAATACTTAAATATTAAAAAATATTTTACAATGAAATTAATTTATAATGGTACAATTATTAGTGATGATGGATATGATATAAATATATCTTATTATTATTATTATTGGATGTTATTGTAGAGTGAATTTATTTTATCATTATTAGTATTAATATTATTATATTTTATTCTTATAAAATAGGGGAGGCCTTCTTCCACGCAATCATTTTCTTGACTTTCACAAAGATGATGAGTAGATCTCTCCACTCTTCTTTTTTATTTATATTATGGATTCCACATATGGTTATAGGTATGTATTCTATCACATTTATTTTAATATTTCTCTTCCTATTTCTCATCTTTGTCATACCCTAATGTTCTTGTAACACCTAGTCTTCATGGATGATATGTGATGTTCTTGTTATGAATAAATCCCCAATATTCATGGTGATATTTACATTACTAGGGTGTCAACCCCCATTATTTCCCCAACCGATCATTATTTGGTGAACGTGTCTTGATTTAATTGATTTCATGTAGGTGATTCTATCCCATTTGATTTGGATTGAAGAAGCCATGGGTTCTTGTGAATTTAATATTTTTCTCATTTTTCTAAATAAATTTTAAAAATTACGTGTCAATTTTATGTTACATCAAAATAATTTTCATATAATGTTTATAAATAATTCATATATTATATTTTTATTTACATAAGATGATATATAATATAATAGGGATTATTCTTATGATATAAATAGAATATGTAATGAAAATTTAATTACTTAATTATTTTTTAAATATAATTTGATGATTTTACTATTATTATATTAATTATAAAGAAGTGTTTGACTAACCTGATGTTGTTTTATGAATTTTATTTGGTGAACAAGATATGAAATACATTTTTATATTATTCTTATTTTTAATGATTATTTTTATTTGATATTATATATTCTAATTTATAAATAATGTATATTATTATTTCATTGTTTTTTTCAAAAAATATATGTTGATTTAGAATATAATAAACTGATCTACATATATTATTTTCAGTCTCTTAACGTTATTCTCATTGATGTTATTTATATGGAATCTGGTATTATATTGTGTCATATGGGTTTATGAGTGATGTATATTAATTAAAATGGATTTATTTCATTGAAAGGTGTTTGGAGGTGGGTTGTGAGTTTATTTGATATGTTGAATTAAATTGAAATTATGGAATTTATATTTTTACTCACCTTCTTTTAGAAATATTCATGGGGATTTCTAATTTCTAAGTTGAGTCATTGTATACTTTCATTACTAAGGAATTATTTCACACTACCTATCATCACCAAATCATGATTATTATTATTTATTGGATAATGTGAATGAGATATGTAGTTTAATTGGATAGGGCCAATTATGGGAATTTCTACTTGTTTATGATTCTCCTACAGTGGGTGGATTTATCTAATAGATTATGATTCTTCTCTGATTTTCAATATATATGGAGATGGTTTATGATTGGGTATGAGGATATGAGATTCATTCTATATACCCTAGGTAATTATTCCATGTTTCTTAATGAGGTATTTCAAGTACTTTTTTAGTTACATTTACCAATATGGGTTTTCATTATTTCTTCATGATGCTTGCGATAGTTAGAATTATTTCTCATCATTATGGTGTCCATTTAATTTTTTAATCAATTTCTTTTGTAAGTTTAATTTTATTTTATAAAATATACTATCAATATCATTTTTAAATTGTTTTTTTAACTTGAGTTTATATTTTTATTTGAGGACAAATGTTATCAATCATTGAATTTTGTTTTTATTCACATAAATGTTACAAATGAATTTTCATTTTTTATTTTAAAATAATTAATTAATTCTTTCCATATGATATAAAATGGATAGAATCGTATCATTATCCTTTTATTATTTTCAATAAATCCCTACATGTATACCTTTGGTTTGAATGTAGATTGTTTTCTATTAGTTTTATTGTAAATATGACTGATTTGTTCATTTCATAAAAGTTGATCATGGTCTTAATAGTTGTTATATGGATAATGTTCTTGAAAATTATTCATGCTACATTAGTAATTAGTATTTTATAATACTATATTTAATTTTGGTCACATGTAATTTCCTATGAAATTGTTGCTTTCATGTTTTCATTTACATATTAAATTTTATATAAATAAATGAAGGCTTATTTAGTATATTTTTATTGGATTAGTTTATTTTAAATTATTTATAAAGGAAAAATTAATATCATAATTAATTTTGATACCATTTGGAAATTATATTGTACTACGGTGATTGGGATCAGACCATATATCTGTGGAATATCATCATGGGTATGATTATATTGAAAATGATCTGAGTGATGATTTTAAAAATGTGTTCCACGTTTATTCTCTATGTCAATGTGATATTCCACCAGCTTAGTAAATTAATTCATATTATTCCAAATTCAATTAATGTTACCATATCTACTAAATTCATTAGTAAAAGGGATGATGTCATTATTAAATACCATTTACTCTGCTAAAAATACACTACATACATTAGTATCATACAAATCTAGACGTTTTATGTCACTTTTTCTTTTACCTTTGAAATTTTATTTCATCAATTCATATTTTAAACAATCCTGATAAACATATAAGTATTTTAAATAAAAGGAATATAAATTCATTTCATGATGTAGTTTATTCCCATGAATTCCATTTACATGACCAAGAATGAATTTCTATAAGAGGATGACATATAATTTTGGTTCACTACAATTTATATTAATAAATAATATCATATTATAATGTTCATGTACGTATAATGAATTTTCCAAAAATTATTTACCATATCAGTTTCCATTCATATGAAAAACAACTCATATTTCTAAACATTAAATAAAACCCCATTATTTCAAAACTCATGACAAAGATATCGTTTTTGCTAACTAAATTAATAAAATAACCATTTTATAGTGAACGAATCAATCCATTTAGTAGAGTGTGGTGATGTTCTCACATTTCAAATGTTTCTATTACTTCCCTATTACCATCTTGAAGATCGAATTCACACTTTTTTTATTCACCTAAAGTTAAATATTCCATATTAATGAATACAATTTTTAATCCATGAGAATTACCAAAACCTAACTTTTTGGAATAGAATGACTGAATTCAATAAAAAATATAACTAATTCTAAATACATCATTTCCTATTATTATTATTAAAGAAATTTGTATTGGAATTTCTCTTATTTCTTTATTAAAATCATATATCCTCCTTCTCATAAAACATAATAAATATTATATCCATCTTGGAAAAATGTTTCGTAATAGAATTTGACTTATATTTAGTCATTAGAATCTTATCCTTTATCTCTCTCTTATTTTCTACTATAATGATTAAAAAATTAGTTTTCATTATATCTTTTTCTGTATAGATAACCATTGATAGGATATAGGGAGAAAATTATTCATATTATTCATGTTTAAATTAAAACAATTCAATAATTTGGTTTTTAAAGATGAGAGTATGACATATATGTACTATTATTGATTTAAAATGGGATCCAATGACTCTAATATCGTAAAATACCCAATTATATTGAGTACATGATAGTAGTTTTGGGTTTTCTCTCTTTTCCATCAGGTAGATATTGAATTATATATCCTAATTATATCCATCCTTACACTCTCAATATATAAAATGTTGATATGAGAAAACATTCTATTTGATTCCTTTTCCTCAAACATTTAATGCAATTCATCAAATAAAGATGATAATTAAATTAAATAAATTAAATTTCTCATAAATGTGCCTCATGTATGACTCTTTATCTACTCTACTCACCCTCTATGGAGTTTCAATAAGATTTGGGCACTACAACACGTATATCATCCAATCTTAGCAGAGTACTATGTTCATGTTTTTATACCACTCCAAGAAGATTTTATTTGTTGGAACATTATCTTTCTACAGAGTGGATATATGTGAACGTCTATTTGTGGTATTACATTCCATTTCCCCTATTAAAAAATTAAGTTCAATAATACTTTTATCACAATTACCAATAATTAAGAAAATATCATTTATTAATCATAAATGTCTCACACAATTTTATTGAAATTAATATATCTGTCAACTTTTGGATTTATAATACTAATTCACATGAATATTACAGGGAGTAAGGTTTATTTAAGCCTCTATTTATAAAATCTTATATAGATACACCTCTTCTTAGAGGGTTTCAAGGTAGGATTTTATCTATTCAATAACATAAAATTGTATATCCTTAATATAGTGAGTTAATCTCATTCTCTTGTATATCATAACGAGAGATTTACTCAACAATTTTCCATTAAAAATTATACCCATCTAGTTTTGGATACTTATTTGAGGTAAAATTTAGTTAATTCTACCGATCAATCTTTTTCAAACTCACATATAGTAGTTAGAATCTACAACTATGGATAGAAGGAACACTAAACGATGGTTTATTTCAATTCGAGTAATGAAAGGCATCACATATTTAATATTACTTTAGGTTATTTTGAATTATTTTATTTCAGGGTGAATAAATCCTATTTGTCATGATTGTTAATTAATTTATGTTATTTCTGTCATATAATTAACCATGTTTAAATATAAATCCATCAAAATTCATTCATTTGTTTTTATCCTTCTATTATAATTACCTATACAATGTAATATAATAACATCCACACATTTATTTAACAAATAATTAACCATGTACATCCAAAATATATAAATAAATACTTGAAAATTAGTTGTATTATACTAGTTGATTCAAAGATGAAATTCTCGATCAACTAAGACCCTATAATAATTACATGAGTTATATATTTAGCCAATTATATGTGCACATTTTCTCATATATATTTTCTCATCATTATATCAACATAAGTTCCAGATTCAAGACCAATATAATCAATTATTATATCTATATACTCAATAAAAATGAAGGTAATATGGGATATTGGTTTATATTTAGTAAACTAATGCAGACAATTATGCCCATATACATAATAAGGATATAAGGATGATATGAAGAACATTAGTAGGAAGAATATAAATGAATAAATTGTTTCTCAAATTTTTAAATCAGTTCACTTATTTATACAACTTAATGAAATCTACCCCACACCACCCACACCTCCCATCGATGTTGTGCATGCTCCACACACTCTGACACCCTATACATCTCCCTATCCATCTTTTTATTAATATAGTTAGAAGAAAATAATTTGATCTCTGAATTATGTATTTTTATGGAATTATTATATAATCCTTTTAAATAAAATTAGTCACATAAAAGTATATGACCAATAAAATATATATTAATTTGAATCTATGAGTAGGGAAGTGTTAGGGGTAAGTTTTTTTGAAAATTTTTAGAAAAATAAATATCGTAACAGATATATAACAGATGATTACCAATATTCTATATTGGGTAAAAATTAACTCTATTTATGAATGATTAAATTTAATTAAATGTAACATATTTCATTCCAGATATCCTGATTTAATCTCGCTGTTAATGGTGTTGTGTTACTTGAGGGATCTATATGATAATCCTTCATGATCTTAAAATTGTTCTCAATAAAGATTATAACTTTTTTCTTTAATTTCAACTTGTTTTCATAGAAAAAATTACTTCTTTACAATGTTCATGTGACGGAAAAAAAAGAATTCTTAATCATTTAATGAATTGAAATAGATCAATTCAGTTATTTAATTATTACATCACGCTCTAGGGATTGATAGAAAATATAAGAGGGAAGAATAATAGAAAAAGGTATTTTCACAACTATTTTTCAGACTAAAATGTACTTAAATAATTTTGTTAAACATTATATATTTTCAGACTTGTCCCAAAATATAGTGTATCAAACTGACCCTATATTTAATATAATACATAGTAAACATATGGTAAATGTGGTAAATATTTTATTACTCACTTTTAATAATAAAAAAATGACCCATTAAAGAATAAAAACAATTAATTCTCCTTTTTTATCTAAAATATGTTTATCAAACCCCAAATAAATAATTTTCATTTAAGAAATATAAATATTTTTCACATATTCCTTTATTTTAAAATATATAACTTGTGAAAATCTTGAGAAATAAATTTTATCAACTTTATAAAATTGAAATATAACATAATTCAATTACTTATTCATATTCTTATAAACATTCTCAATCAAATTTCAATTGGCTTACACACATTGATCACACTTCATCACAAACACTAATTCATCACATCAGTGTAACTTCTTGATACACTTTGATTGTGACCCTTTATGCCCATGTATCGATAATAGTGAATCTTTATCATAATATAAGAGTGTTATATAGAAATATGTCCAGTATTATTAAATGATACAGACAGGTTATAACTAGGAATACTATTCCTATGAATGATTATTGTGTAAAAAAATATCTTTATCAAATTTCATATTATAATTAAAGATACATACTTTATGTAACCATTTAATTATGTTATAATTATTATGTTATTAAATATATTGTATATAATTTCATACATCTACCATGGCCATTGATTTGACTAAATCACTACCATCATAGTCATATGACTATAGTTATACTCTTAAAATAGTTAAAAGTGAAAAATGCTATTATTATTATTATTTAATTAATGGTATGCTATTGAGGAAACACCTAATGAAATATATCTCTAAAAAAATATAAACTATTATGGTTTTAATCACGCATCAACATAGTTTTTAAATGTTATATATCTATATTAATCTCATGTTTCAATACCAACACATATTTAGGTAGATATGAACAATTAAATACACCAATATAATGTGAGTCATAATTGAATTTTCAATCCATAAATTCCATTATACATGAGACAACAAAGTATGAACTACATGAGACTTAATATCAATACTTATGAGTCCAAAACACATGATATTTGGACATCATTTTTGTCCCATTAAAATGATTTATATATTCCATATGACAAATAGTTATTATTACAATCATTGTATTGATTGTCTCCCCTTATTTTTGGGTTTTGCTATATCCCTTTTAAAATATATTTAATCTATGTTAAATTATATATATACAATATATATATGTTATAATGTTATCATGGTAAAAGAAATACATGAATATTTTAAGATATATACATGAAATTTTAATCAATAAGTATGTGTATGAGTTGGGTCTTGGGAACCATCCCTTAAAATATTATGAAACGTCAATAAAAATAAATTAATTACCAAAAATTTATATTTTAGCCTTGTTTATTTCTATTTATGTTCAATAATTAATGACTCTGTGAATTATAATTTTATACTGATATTTTTAATCATCTTAAATTAATCATGTAATAATTCCTTAATTTAATTAGTATGCATATTTGTAAAACCTATGTGAAAATAGTTCTTTATATTTTATATTATTTTTGGGTAATTACAATTATTTAATGTTTTCAGTTGAAAACTTTTAATTTCTATAATTGATCACGTATTCATGGTTTATGATGCATGTTTAAAGGGAAACAATACGAGAAGTCTTATATGGGTGAATTTACAGTTAATTATAAGCACATAGTTGGTCTACAATGATATAATATGCTTCATTCCAACCCTTGTGAAATAATGTGAAAATCATGTGAATCACTTTTTGGTTCGGAGTTTTAGTACATGGGTTGTGTACATTTAGGAGGAACCGTGTGAGTGACCATGAAATAGTGATGATGATTTTAATAGTGTGTTCTACATGATTCAAACAAGTTTGGTGTAGTAACCCAAGACTTTACCATATTTTTCTTTTAAAATAAATTTAAATTTTCAGATATCTTATAATGAACACTACACCAGGTTTAAACAAAACACTATTTAGTCACATTTTTCATAGTTAATTAAATTATAACACATATAGAGAATTTATATAGTGATTTTATATGTTATATATCCAATAAAATATTTTTATATTAATCAAATATTATTTCATAGGAAAAAATAAGAAGAAATTCAATATCACACATAAAAACCAATTTCTTTTATAAAAGGGGTTTTACCACCTTTTAATGGAGGACAAATTTAAAATAAAAATTTGTACACATTGAAAAATTTTATTTGGTAAAATATATTTCTTAGATTAAATAGGAATATAATAATTTAAATTTTGGTAATTCTTATAATTTTTATGTTAAGTTTAATGTTTTTATTAACAATAAATAATTCTAATTTTTCATTGAAAAGTACATTCTTCATCGAAATAATTTATGGTGTTCAATTATATTATTTTTTGGTATCAAATTATAACTAGATTATTTTTTATCACTTAATACATTCTTTGTGATTGAAATCAATTTTACATTGAATCTAGATATAAAAACATTTCAATTTTTTGGTATGTTTAAACATTTATTACAAGTTTTCCCACCCAATAAATGAGATAATGTTCAAATTAATTACATTATATTAGGATTATTAAATTTTGAAATATTTATTATATAATTGGAAAGTTTTGGACCAAATTATTAAGATGGGGTTTCTTGGGGAATATTAATAGTAAATATAGTAATATTTTAATTACCATTTTTAATAGAAAATTATCTAATTAGGGGTAAAAACAATATTATATAGGCTATAAAATTACACAAAAAATTGTTCTAATTTTATTTTATGAGTTTTTTAGACCTAAAGGATCCTCTAGAATAAATTATAACCATTTTTAATCCACTAATGAGAAAAATTTACATTTTTTATTTTTTATTGAAACAATATTTAAAGATGTCAAAATTGTATTTTAATAACTATAACATTTTCAATATAGGGATATATAGAAGATAAACTTGACAACAAATAATCATTTGAAATCTAATGTGTTTTTTTTATCATGTAAATTTTCCTATAATTGTTAGAAAACAAATAATTACCTTAATGTCTTTTAGAAATATGATGCAATAATTGTGTATTTAAGGGAAATATCAAATAAATGATAATCAAAATAGTAAAATTAATACAAATTTATATACCTAATTCAATAAACAAATTCTTCAGAATAATTTTATATGTTAGGGATGCATTAATAGAGTTTATTTTTAGATATAATGTTATAATTATATTTTTCAAATGGAAAAAAATTAATAGTGTAAAAATTAATACTAATGATATTTTATGAATATAATTATTTATTAAATTATTTAAAAATAACACAACATAATTAATGGAAAAATATAATTATTATATGGTCTAAAATGTATAAAAAAAATCATTTATGGTCTAACTGATAGAAAATAACTAATAATTACAACCATTTAATATTTAAAATATTGTTACCTTACTTAAAATTAAAATAGGTTAACTATTGGTTAAAAAATCAAAATGCTAAAAAAATAAAAAAACATGTATAAAATATATTGGATTGTTATATTAATATTTTATCTCATCTTATATTCTAATAAATGAAATTTTGGTTGTATTTCTATTGATATTGAATTTCTTATAAATGTATAATTATAGAAATTCCAAAAGATCCCCACACCTCAATTATAAAAATCCACATCCAATATCATCTTATTACATTACATTGAGCATTCTAAATTGTCCAAAACCTACCCATTTCCCTCAGAAACTTCCCTAGGATCATACTAGTGGTTTTGGTATTCTAAAAAAACCATCCCTAGTGTCCCTAATAAGATATCCAATGGAGGTTCTCTGAAGAAGAAGTAATCGTCTTTATCGACTCCATTAAGATTATTTAATCTTTGAGTTCCTTGTTTTGTGTTGTTTCCATTATAATGTAATAAATATATTATAATATATATTTTGTGATTTTATTATTAATATAGGATAACCATACTCCAACAATTATTCATCCAAAGAAATATATAACCACCCTTGCATACGTACGACCTATAATCTCTATGTTGTGGCATAATATGTTTTTCATCTATACTTTTGTTTCATGTGTATATTGATGGTGATATCCCAAAGGGAATTGTTAAATTCCTATGGGGATAAAAAATTTATAATATAATAACCAAATACAAACAAACAAAAAATGTAGTACGTGGTAGGCCTCGGGGTAGAACCCACCGGGACAGATCATACATTTCATATTAATTAAGGATACTTGAATGAAATTGTGTGAATTGTTTGTAGAAAAGGGATATAGAAGTATAAAATATTGTCTTTGAATTTGGATAGATACATTCCAGTTTAAGTAATTTTGGGTCTGTGGTCTATGGATTCAATTGAAATATTGTTTATCAGTTTTTGTGTAAGAATTGGGTCCATAGGGATCTGTGGTCTGGGTTTCCCAAAAATATCATAGGATTGAACCATTGGAATGGTCATATAATATATTCAATCATATAGATTGGTGACTCTAAAACATGTTTAAATATAACTAACCTATGTTTTTTAATGTTAATACACAAAATGGATAAATAAATTGATGCAATTAAAGTAAACAACCTCAGAATGCAAGTAATGGGAACACAATTACAAAAGGAGAATGAATTGGAATTAATTAAATGATATTAAACAATCTAAACAAGAATAATATCATAAAAATAATCCATTACCATCACATCCCCCTATAATGACATCACCCATCACTTAGAAAACTAACCTATCATGAATAGAATGAGAAACATGGGTACTCGAAGAAGAATATTATTGAATAATGGATTTAGGGCATCACTCTATGTGTTCTCCTCTTCCTTATTGTGTTTCTCTACTCCTCTACTACCATTATATATTTGAAGGGAAGCTGAAGGCCTCCTTTTATTGGGAATCACTTCCAGGAACTCATTCGTGTAGTGATTAATTAGTTTCTACGTGTTGACACTTACACAATGTGTAATTGGGTTACATGTCATGAAATCCCAAACCATTATATCCAATGCATTTCATAAATATCATATATGTATTCGACCATTTCACTGACATCACAACATTTATATGGGACTCGAGATGTGTAATTTCATTTCATGTTGTGTAATCTCATCACGACTTGTGCTCCATGAAAATTCATCATAAATGAATTCACGATGTGTAATGTAATTACATGATAGATAGTAATTTTTTATTTATTTCCCTTCCTTCAAAATTTCTCAAAAATCCAATGTCACACTTCTCTGCTTCATGCGCAACGTGAAGGGTCCTTTCGCTCATATTTTCACCCTTTTCCCTTTTTTCACAAATCCATCATTTTATCCCATAAAATATAAAAAATAAAATGTTCCAAAAAATTTAAATGTTAGACATTTAAATTCAAAATTAACTACATTAAAAAACTCTAAAATTTATGAATTATATATACATTTCAAATAACCCCACACTTGAGTTCATCCTTTTCCTCACGATTGGAATCCCAAAATGATATAAAGGAAGCATAGCTTTCCATGATTCAAATACATTATAAATAAAATAAATTGATCAAAATGATAATTAAATGTTAACAAATTACATGGGAAAATTTATCAATACATCATTTTTTTAAGAAACTTGTTAATCATGTATTTTCATTTCCTGCTTTGAAACAAACATGCCTTATTAATCAACAATTATCATTTATCAATTCATTATTAAAATGGATGCCACATTATATTTACCTCAAATTAATTTTTTCTCAACATCATGGATAAAATGTATTTTTAATTAAACTAATACCTCCAGAATATGTCACTTACCATAGGATTAAAAAGTGATTAACAACTCCACCACGTAAAGAAAAAATCGCAATAAATCATGAGGGATTCACTGTTTTTGTTCAAATGACTTAAGGTATTTAGGGTATATAGGTAAATTATGTGAAAATAAGGCTCAAATGGGAGGTTTTACTGTAAATTACTTTGCAAGATATCAAAAATAGCTCACTAAAGATCTCTACTTTCAAAATGATCCCTCTCTATTTGTCCCTCAAAAATCCCCATGTGGCTCATGATACATGTATGTGAAATTAATAAATCATCCTAGGTTTCTCTTTTTTCCATTTCTATATGTTTTTTTATTATTTTTTGAATGTTGTGAATGGGAATAAGTTCACATCCATCACCTAACCACAAATGATAAAAATGTGTCTGTCTGGAAAATGGTGATTTATAATCCTCCCAAAACACATCCAAATTTTTTTATTTCTTTTTTTTTACAATAAAGGTGACTAATATTATAAAATAAAAGATAAATGACCTTCCCAAAATCACAATATAAAATCCCCCAACAAACAATCCTTAATAATTAATTTCCATGTACACCCAATAATGTTCCTCCCCCACACTTATTCTTTTTAAATATCATTTAAAATTTTTGAGGAAATTTGGAGATGATAAAACAGGCCTGTAACATGGATCATTTCCTAAAAATATAATTCCAGGATTCAATGGGATTAAAAATGATTTATGTTAGCTAGATCTTAGAATAAGGGCTAATCAAAAAGTATGCCTCAATCATTTTAAAAGATACTCTATTCAGTAAATATTTTAGTAAGAATAAAAATAATATTTTAGATAAAGAAAATCCCTAGTTTCCCATGAAATATAATAGAGAAATAATGTACATTATTCTCCCAGTTGTTGTCATAGGAATGTGACAAATGGTTTAGAAAATCACTCATGCTAATTCATATGGATAATTAAATCAAGTAAATAAAACATCACTAATTCAAATCATGTCCAAATCTCAGTGAAATTTTATTTATGTTGGTCTCTATAAATCATGATTTGTCTACACTTCTTCCACAAGCTTATGACTACTAATTATTTTCCCAATTTTTCTCATTCAAATTAATTGAAAAGAAATTTAAAATTCATGTTATGATATTGTACTAACCATTTTATTTCTCCACGTTCAATAGAATAAAGAATGAATCAAGTAGGGGCATGAAATTTCCAATTAAATATATTAAATATGAAAATGTGAAAAAATATAAAATTACTGAATTTTTATTCTTACGCCCTATGTAATTTAAACTTCCATAATCGGATATATAGGCTCTTCCTACACCTTTTCACAATGTGTAATCCCTATATAGGTTATTCTCCTACTGATTATTTCTTACAACTTTGATGGTCCTAAAATAATAAAATAAAAAAGTGAAATCACAAGAAATATTAATTAAATAAAAAATATTTGGGGATGTTTGATTTTTAAAAAATATAGAAAATAATGAGATAAAAATACAAAAAACATGGGTTTCCTCCCAAAAGTGTTTTTTACCATCATACACTCAACCTTACCTCATTTAGCTCATGTGGTCGATGATTGAAAAGAGGTAACCCAGTCTAGTTCTAGATAATGTCGAAGTCTTGATTCCTTGATATATATTGGTCCTCTCCATTTATCATAAAATAATGTCACTCTCCCATTTTTTAATACCTTCTCAATATCCATGGACCTTATCGAGTGATTCATAACCCTTCTTGAATAGTTAAATGAAACCCCACTGATTTCCCAACCTATTTATCATTCTTTTATTTCATCTTGCATGAATGTTCCTCCACTATCTTCATCTTTTTCTAGAACATTCTTACATTTAATTATCTTTTTATTACTTACTTCTTTAATTTTTACAGCAGTTACTTCATTTAATATTTCATAGGAAATAGTGTGAAATTATTTCAGCAAATTAATGTTTAAAAATCATTTATGTTTTGATCAAAATTCTACACCACTCAGTGCGTATTGAACTTCACTTATGATCCTCCAAATCTCAAACATAGATATCTATTTTGAATATCAATCAGTGCCCTTCCTATAGCATGGAATGATCTTCCAAATATTATTGGTATCTTCTCTTCATCCATGTACATCGCCAGAAATTTCGTAGGAAAATAGAACTCATCTACATTGACTATGGAATCTGCATTTAATCTTTGAAAATGTCTCATTTTTGTATCATCTAGTTGATGTATTACTAGAGTTGTTTGTAACTCCTTCAATCAAAGGCTCTTGAATTTTTCTTATGACTTGATATTTATACTGCCACCCAATTCACATAGTTCTCTAAAAAACTCATTAGTACCAATAGTATATGGAATGGAAGAATTACATGAATCATTTTTCTTATATGGTATGATGCTTGACACTACTATTAAACATTCTAATTCCAATATAATGGATTCTAATTCTTCATGTTTATTTTTTTTGTCATCAAATCCTTCATGAACATTTCATAAAAAGGCATCTTTTAATTTTCTCCCTGAATGTGATGTTGATGTGTATCAGTTTGAACATCTATAAAAACATTGTTTTTATCTCATCTACATTCTCCTAGTTTACACAATATTGAAATGATAGTGGTTTTTGGTGTGCTTATACTTCATTAATTTCACCATAATCCCTTTCATTATCATGAATTTATTCTTATGGTTGTGTCCAATTATTTCCATAAAATTCAATGTCGCTCCCTTATGTATTATATCTAGTCCAATGTAATATTCCTTTCACATCTTCATAGGGTTTTTATTCTAGTATTCATTGAATCATTCCCCTTTTTCTTTCTATTTGTAGATCATAAATCTAACCATGTTGAATTTCTATAATCCCCGTTATAGCATGCTTGTTGATTAAGTCATTTTTCAATTCTAAAATTTCATTTCCTTGATCAATTGAGTATGATTTCAGCTCTATTAGTGTATCTCCAATTATGGTCATGAATGTTTCTTGGGTCTCCTCTAGTGAATGAAATTGATTGTTCTGTGTGTACCTTTATTTGTGAGGTTTAAAACCTCATTTCCTTAGATGAAATACTAGACATTTATTTTGATTTTACTCTGGTGGATATTGTGGCTTCTATCCCTATGCATAATTTTGACAATTATAATGAAGACAAAATTCATTTTCACAATACATAACATAGAAATTTCAATTGTACATCATTGCACCAAGCTTCTTTGATAGGATGTACATTTGGGTGGAAACCTAGCTATTATCCCCCATGTATTCTCCTTGTTCTTGTCTTTCATCTAGTTTCCATTGGAAACTATTGATTAACATCTCATATAGTACATTTTACCTCTATTCCGAGGACTTTCTCATCTGTGAACCTCCTACAACAGCAATACTATACACCAATTTCCCTATGACAATCCTTTATAAAATGATTTAAATATGACCCACATCTTGATGCCATGATGAGGACATCATCATATCAAACCAATGATTCTTTTATAAGAAATATATAATGTTTCTTCATTTAATATCTCAAAATTTAGAATACTTACCCACAGATTAATAGACTATGATGGAGGGAAAAACAATGTCAAAAACTATCTAGAAATATCCTCCGATGTTGTGATTGAATGTTTGGGAAGAAATTAAATCTGATCTTGTGATTTATCCTTTAGTAAGAATATGAACAAATGCATCTTCACAATTTTATTTGTGACATTCTGAAACTCATCTCCAAGAAACATCCAATGGGTGAATTGGGGTATTCGAGAGGTAGGCTGGAGAATTGCAGAAAGTGCGTTATCATTTGAATGACCTTAGGCATTATCTTCAATTGATGATTAGTAATGGGGGTATTAGAATGCTAAAATTGAATCCCATTTTCGAGGGTCTTTCATATTTGATCAACGCTTGACCCCATGGAATTCATCATTAGACATAGGTTCTAATGGGTTGTCCCATCTCATTCTCATCTCCTTGAAATTTTTCCCTTCAATTCATGATGTTTTGTTCTTGGTTGGCTTCCTCTTTTTCGTTTTCATGACTTCTTAATTTCTTCTCAACATAAGGTTCATATGCAAGGTCTTAAATTTTATCCTTCCCTCGAGCGAGGTAGGCAAGCAATTTATTAGTACCTGAAACTATATCCCGACAAGACCAAGTGTATAATATTGAATTGAAATAAAAACCACAATATATATTCATAATTAACAGTAACATTACGACCACCATTTTAATAACCAAGATTTTCAATGTAATTGTTTTTAATTATATGGAATTATTAAGAGTCTGCGAAAATTGATGGCTTCTGATTCTGAGGCCTGGAGTTCTCAGAGTGAATTTATGAATATTTTTTTAGTTATATTCAGAAAACTCAGGAGCAGCATTTTATAACATTGGTACTGGTGCTCAGATTAAAAATACGAGGGAACCATTGAATCTGTAGCACTGGGATTCTCGTATGGGAGGTTTAACCTTGACCGTAGTGGGTTGAGAGAAGAATTTGTTTTTTTAAATTTTCATGGTCAATTAAATAAAATAATTATATATTATTTTAAATATCCGCCCACCTCTCCTTTTAATTTTTGTTTTTAGGGACTACAAGAGGCTGGTCAGGGAATTTAAATGTTGGGAATTAAATGCTCGGTTACACAAAATGTGTGACAATCAATCGCTTTAATTAATAAGATTCATTAATTATAAATAAATGAATAAACTCTAAAATTACAATTTATATTAAACATTCTTGGGGGATGGGTGTTTGTTTCCATTGGAGAACGGAGGAGCAGGATCTTGAGGCTCTCAATAAAGAACATATCTTACAATCAGAAACTAAAGATCTTTATTCTAGCAATGTCATTGGGAGCTTGTTCAAGGAACAACGAACATCGACCCACCATTAATCACGAACATTATACAATGGATTTAAGAGATATAGGGTTTATTTTGAATTATGATAAATAAAAATTTAATAATTCCTCTTGTTCTTGATTCACAAAAACTATGGATAAACAAACATGGACATCGATCTGCACATAGACCATGATCCTTTCTATTCTATTCTTCTTGTGTTCATCATCTCCAAAAAAATTATCATGCTAAAAACTCAATGTTTCATTGAGCACAGAATACGGATGAAGAGATCTCAACTAGATGATTGTGAATCAGTGGTTGTCACATTTTTCGGGCAAAAAACAAAGATCCAACGGCTAGCATAAGGGGTGTAGTGGAAGCCCTATTCTACCATATCTTCAGGGTGCGGCTTTTGGAGGGAGAGGCGGTGCGACATACTGTGGTTGTCGGTGCAGCTCTGGGAGACCAAGGCAGTATGGCGAAGGTCGTCTGGTGGTGTGTGGTGAGTCTGAGGTGGCTTCGACTGGTGGTCTGGGTGCGAATCAGTTGGCGAGTCCATGGGATACGAGACTGGTGAGGGAGGACCTTGGTGCTTGGGAGGCCGGTGCGAGACAACGTGGTGGTTCCAGGTTGGGCTGGAGGTGGCAGATCCAGTGAAGAGGGACGTGTGAAGGGATGTCTTCTAGGTTTTACATATGATAGGTAGGTGAAAACGTGAATGAAGAAGGGGAGAATAGAGAGAGAAAAATTAAAATACAATAATTATAAAATAATAAATTGAAAATAATTAATTGGTGGTGTTTGATTCCAACATGCAGTAAGGGGATGCAAAGCATGGATTGATTTTGGAGATGAGGAAAATTAAATAAATAAGTAATTATTAATAATAATAAAATATTGTTATTATTACATTTGATGATAAAACACTTTTTTAAAGGTAACTTATCCGTAGGACCTGGGATTCCTGAACCCTCAGTGGCAGTACGACCCTGACTTCAAGACCAAAATTATGAGTCCATTGTTGGATGTCTTTTTCAGGTTTTTGGATTGGGTAACTGAAATGATCAAATAATAATAATTTATTATTATTATTATTAAATCCCTGACCCTCCATAACTCTTGCGTACAATGTATGATTGACTTACCATTAGTGGTGACGTGATCATGTCATTAAAAAAATCAACTTAAGTCTAATATAGAATATTAAAATATGGTACATGTCTTGGGTCCAAGAAACACCCAATAATATTATTAATATTATTATTGAAGGATCTTTTATCTGACATACCTCAATCACACATCTTCAAAATGATGAACTGTCTGTGGCGCTGAAATCCATGAGACGACGCAGTCTTTTTGAGAAACACCACCTGAATTTTGGGAAATGTATGAGTTTTTCCAGGTTTGATCATACTCAAATCCAATAGGGACCACGACACTAAAATTCTTACAGCTTACAGACTGTGTGTCTAATTGATGTGCTTTCTGTTGCGTTGAAATCCTTATGACTTGATAGATTATTGAGTTACTTCATCGTGGAACTTCGTTGTAGTTGAGGTATGACTGATGGGATGATATTATTTTCACCCAAACATAATAATGAGTGGGAATACTATGGCTGGAAGTGAGGAAGAGGTTGGAGATAGATCATATAGAGGTCAGTAAAGATCCTTTGGGGGTCAAATCCTGTGTCTGTCAGTGCTCAGTGATCCTATGTGGGTTAGTGCATACTAATCTTGTGTGGGTCAGATCATGTGTGTGTTATTGCGGGGGATAGAACCTATCAATCCTATGTGGGTCAGACTCTGTATAATTAGCAGTAAGGCCTCTTGACAAAACAAGATGATCTAGCATCTCTACTGATCATCTACACTTCTATACTACACTAATACATGTGTGAGCTAAGTCGTTTACCTATGTGGTGTTACCATTGTGTTGTTACATGTGTGGTACTTTTACCTTCGTGGTGTTACCTTTGTGGTGTTACCTATGAGGTACTTTTTCATTAGTGGTGTTACCATTTTGGTTCTCTTCCCTCATGTAAGGAAAAAGTATATCTTGATAACTTAGATTTATATATGGCTATATACCTAAGCAGAGTTGATGACATCTATATGCTTTGTGATTGGGGTCTTTCTTTGTGGTTATTTCTTTTTTAAACTCCGAGAGACCTTCAGGGGTCTAGGGGTCCCTACTGGGTATTGTTATACTAACCCCTGAATGGGGTACACCCGTACATTGTATTGTCTTGTGTAGATGATGGACATCGTTGATCTGGGATGAGGGAGCCCGGACTAGACTATTCTCGAAGGTGGACCATTTGGCTTGACTTGACACAAGGACTACTAATCATGATCTCTACCTACCCTTTAGGTAGGAACCTTGGTGGAAAATCCTGGATTTGTTTTCTTATTTTTAGTTGTACTTGTACTTTTCAATTGGGATTGTATTTCAGTCCCTATACTTTCAGCACACCATTTTACTACAGTAGTTTACTAGTTGTTGCCTCTCATTGTACTCCTATTTTTTTGAGATCAAACAGGTTTAAGGTAAATTCCTTCCAACTTTAGGGATATGCCTTTCTGGTGGTAGTCGCCAACCCAAGGCCTATGGAAGGCAGACCTTGGATAGTTACGACACAAGCCCCAAGGAATGGGTCATGATAAAGTGGTATAAGAGGAGTCGGTTCTACCAAATAACATGGACTTTGATATTTTTTATGTAGAAATATTGTAGATTATTATAAGTGTGGTTTTTAGTTTGGGGAATCACGTATTGGTTGGGTGACCGACGTTTCCATACACCAGGACCATGGATTCTGATTTCCAACTATGTGTATGAAAATGAAGATTGCCTATGTTTTTGAAAATATTTTCCTTTTGATTTATTTTAGTTACCTCACTAGGTATAACTTATTGATCATGGAACACCGTTCTTCTTTCAGGATGTCTCCACAAATATATCTAGCTATGATTCCTCGGATAGTACGTGATGAAGGCTCACCTAACAATGAGGCCTCGGTGCAGGGCCCTCTTATAGTGTTAGCACCTTCGGGTAGTTTACCAGTAGCACCCCTACCCATTGAGAAGTCATTGCCACTAGCCCCAGTAGTATAGGATGCATGCTGACTGAGCATGTTGCATGAGTTTTAGCGGCATAGGACTCCAAGGATCTGAGGGGAGGTGGACCCGCAGGCAGCTGAGGATAGGCTAGAGGCCGTGGCTGGAGTTTTTCGCTTAGTTGGGACACTAGGGGATCTAATGGTGATCCTAGCTGCCAGTATCTTCTAGGGAGTATCATGAAGAGCGTGGAGTCTGAAACTCTAATTACACGAGGAGGTGACCCTCATCTGGGGTAGAATTCAAGGTCCTTTTTAGTGCAGAGTTCTTCCCAGTAACTCTACGATCAGTGCATATACACGAGTTGCTACACTAACATCCAGGCAGCATGACTATGGCTCATTACTCAGTGAGGATCACTAATCTCTCATGCTACTCCCCTAACATGGTACAAGTCCCTTTCTTTAGGGACTATATCATTGAGTAGGGTCTTTAATGGGTGATCAGAGCAATGATGGTATCACTCAGCATTCTGATGCAAGATGGGGTTCTAAAGCGAGTGGTTTTGGGGGAGAGCTTCCTAGATGAGTAGGGATTGATAGCAAGAGCCACCACCAGACATCATGTAGCTGATTTATCCATAGTAGGAATTAGACAGATAACATAGGGGCCCATTCGGGTGATACATTCTGTTGGATGACATCTGGAAATAGGGTCGTTGGTGTGGGGCTCACGGGACAAAGGAGGACAGTTGAGGAGCAGGTTGTGCTACTCATGCGGTGGGAAAGGTCACATGGCTCGCGACTACCAGAAACACCATACCGATGATCAGATGACAGTTGAGGGACCATGGAGGAAAAGGCAGAGGTTTTAGTGAGGAATTCTATAGGGCAGCAGATGTGGCAGAGGAGCTTCTCGTGTAGTAGGGGTGGATGGTGATTTGAGGTTCTTCCACCACCACCTCCAGGTGACCCACCCTGACCACAAGGAGCAGGTGTACATGAACGAGCTCAGCTCCAGGAAGCTATGTCCTATGACCACAGCGCTCTACAATTTATTAGAGGTATTATATCTGTCTACTCCACCATAGCTACAGTACTTATAGACATAGGTTCTAGTCACTGTTTTATTACCACTGCCCTCATTCAGAGTTCAGAGATTGTGGTGGTACTGTTGGATCGTTCCTTATATCTAGAGACTCTTATGGGAGGGGATTTTATGATTACACACTTGTTATAGTAGTGGGGAATTAATCAATGAGGTTAGAGTATCGGCTGAGATCTTCTAGTAGTGACGTCGAGGCCTTAGGATATCATCTTGGGTATAGATTGGATATCCATAGTCCATGACCAGATTGACTATATTTGGCGCAAGTGCGGTGTGTCTATGAGGATAGGACCGGATTTTCCTTCACCATTAATAAGGGAATAATTGCAGCATATGATGGACATACCCGAAGGAGGGTACATCTGATCACAAATTAGTTGGCTAGCCTTACCCTCGGAGAAATTGATGTCGAGAGTCCGAGATATCAAATAGTGGTGGACCAGTACACCGAGGTCTTTCCTTATGACTTTCCAGGACTACCTCCATGCATATAGTTATACTTTTAAATCATCATGTACCTTGGTATGGAATTGATATCTACACCAGCATATCAGATGGCTCTCTTGGAGATTTGTGAAAAACATGTATCATTGGAGGACTTGCAGAGATAGGGGTTCATAAGGCCTTGTGTCTCTCCTTGGGCAACCCTGATTTTATTCTACAAGAGGTAGGATGAGAGTTTGAGGCTCTGTGTTGATTATAGGTGCCTGAACCAGGTGACTGTGAAGAACAAGTATCTACTACCGAGGATAGATGATCTTTTCAATCAGATAAAGGGATCTCTTTGGTTTTCAAAGATAAACCTCAAATCAGTCTATCATCATCTCAGAGTATGGGTTGAGGATGTGCCGAAGACAGCCATCCGATGTCGGTATGTCCACTATGTGATCTTTTTTATTCCATTAGGCATGAACAATACCCATACAGTGTTCATGGTACTCATCAACATGATCTTTTATCCAAACATCGATCACATTGTGGTGGAATTCATCAATGACCTCTTGATATAATCAGCACCAGAGGAGGATCACTCTATGCCCCTACATATAGTCATGGATATCCTTCAAGAGAACCATCGTTATAGAATTCCCTCGAAGTGCCAGTTTTGGGTACGAGATATTCACTTACTAGGGAACGTTGTCTTAGAAGCTAGAGTTGGAGTGGATCTGATGATGATAGAGGTTGTGCTAGCTTGGGAGCCACCCTTGTGTGTGACCGAGGTGCGTAGTTTCCTATGCTAGTCTTGGTACAACCGATGATTTGTACAAGACTTTTCTTGAGTTGTGGCACCCTTGTCAGTGTTGACAATGAAGGGACAACCCTTAATGTGGACGGAGATTTTCCAGTAGAGTTTTCAAGATCTGAGGTAGAGATTGACAAGTGCCCCCTTCTTGAGGCTACTAGAAGTGGGTGTTGGGTATGTATTCTACTACGAAGAATTAGGGAACAAACATGGATGTGTCCTGATGAATAATTAAGTAGTTATCTCTTATGGTTCTCGAAAACTAAGACAACATGAGAATAACTACTCAACCCATGACCTAGAGTTAGCAGTAGTGGTCTTTGCCTTGAAGATGTGTCAACATTACTTGATGGGAAAACATTTTATAGTCCAATATGATCACAAGAGTCTCATGTTAATATTCTCTCAGAAGGACCTATACCAAAGGCATGGGTGATGGTTGGAGTTCCTCCAAGTCTATGACTTTGAGATAGTCTATACTCCTATGAAGGGGAATGTGGTAGTAGATGCACTCACCAGGAGGTCAGGTCTGCAGTTGCTGAGGGGGGCGAAATAGTTGCTAGCCGCGTTGTAGATATCTTTCGTCGATAGAGATGGAATAGGATACCTCCAGTATATGATTGTCTCTCCCCCAATTCATTAGTGAGTTCGAGGGGCACAACCTGGGGACACTGACTAGGAGCCACGACATGCTCATATATCCTCAGGACAGGCACCTGATGGACTTTTGGGATGCTGGGAGCATGTCATTCTCTTTAGAGGTCTTATCATGGTACCAATGGATATATAGGATGAGGTTTTGAGATAGATCCTTATGTACCCTATGTCAATATATCCTGATATGGAAAAGATGTACCAGGACCTTCGGTGTTAGTTCTGGTGGCCAGGGATGATGAAAGTAGTGGCAGAGTTTGTTACATGATGCCTCACTTGTCAGCAGGTGAAGGCTGAGCATCAGGTTACAGTCGGATTAGCATAACCACTAGAGGTACTAGAGTGGATGTGGTATGGAATATCCATGGAAATTGTGATAGTTCTCCCACGTACATCTAGGGGAGATGATTGCATATGGTTGATCATTGACTGACTCACCAAGTTGGCCCACTTCTTACATATCTGAGAGAAGGGATTAGTATAGGGTTTGGGACGCCTCTACATAAAGGATATTGTGTGACTTCATAGGGTTCCATTGACGATCTCCTCTAACCATGATGCACGTTTTACATTCCAGTTGTGGAAGGGATTACAAGAGGAATTTTGGACTCAGCTACATTTGAGCACCACCCTTCATCCATGGAAGGATGGTCAGACAGAGTGGACCATTCAGACAATGGAGGACATGCTATGTGCTTGCATCCTAGATTTTGGCTGCTATTTGGAGGATCACATAACCTTGGTGGAGTTCACATACAAAAACACCTATAACTCCACCATTGGTATGGCACCATTTGAGGCCTCGTACGGTCGACCAAGAAGATCACATCTATGCTAGATGGACCCAGGGGAGTCTGCTGTTAGGGGCCCAGAGTTTCTATGGGATACCACTAAGAAGGTTTTGGTCATCTGGGAGAGGATGAAGACTACACAGAGAAGACAAAAGTCTTATACAGATAAGTTTCAATGACCTTTGCAGTTCGAGGAGAGAGACTGTGTCTTCCTATGGGCCTCACCCTGATGAGGTTTACAGAGATTTGGATTCGGTGGCAAGTTATCACCGAGGTTTATCAGACCATTTTTGATACTTCGGAGGATAGGCGAGGTGTAATTCCACTTGGCACTGCCACCATAGTTAGAGAGGGTACACTACATATTCAACATATCCCAGCTGAGGAGATATGAGCATGACCCATCTCACTTAATCGACCAGAGTGAGCTGGGATTTGGTGATGGGGAGACATTTATGGAGGTTCCAATATAGATTGATGATTTACATGAATGAGTCCTTCATGGGTGGTTGATACAACTAGTGCACATTTGCTGGTAGCACAATAACCTCCAGGAGAGCACATCGGAGTGGGAGGATCAGATTTGTGCTCAGTACACCCATTTGATTTCTTAGTCTATGTTTTGGATTTTGAGGATGAATATCCCTAAGGTGGGGAGAATGTAAAGATCCATATTTTCCATGTAAGTGTTTTTTAATTATTGGAATTATTAAGAGACTGTGAAAATTGATGGTGCATGATTCTGAGGCCCGGTGTGCCCAGAACGAATTTATGAACATTGTTTAAGGTACATTCAGTAAACACATGAGTGGAATTTTCTAACTTTTTCACTAATTATCGGATTAAAAATATGAGGGTGGTCGAGAATTTAAATGTTGGGGATTAAATACTCAAGTACAAAAGATGTCTGACCACCAATCCATTTAATTAATAGGATTCAATAATTCTAAATAAATGAATCAACACATAAATTAAGAGTTATATTAACTCTTCCTTGGGGTTGGGTGTTTGTTTTTGTTGGCGAAATGATGAGTAGGATCCTGAGGCTCTTAATGAAGAACAAATCTCACAATCGAGAACCGAAGATTGTCGTTTTATCGGTGTCATTGGATGCTTGTTGTTGGAACGACGAAACTAACCCACCTTCAATCGTGAACATTCTCCATCTAATTTATGAGGATGGGGTTTGTTTTGATGTATGATAAATATCTATTTGTTAATTACACTTTTTCCAATTTCTCAACAACGATGTACAAAAAAAACATGGTCATCGATCCACACATAGACCATGATCCTTTCTATTTTGTTCTTCATGCGTTCATCACTTCCAAATACGTAAGCGCGCTAAAAACTCAATATTTCATTGACAGAGGCAATCAGATGCCGAGATCTCAAGCCAAGGATCTCAGATCTGCGGTTGTCACATTTTTCTGGCTTAGAAGAAGTTGTAGAGGCTTGCAGCAGGGGTGATGTGGTGGCCTTATTATGGCTTGCCATCGTGGCACGACTCCGGGTGGGTAAGGCGGTGTGATTTACAATGGTGGATGGCATGTATCTGTACAAGAAATAGAGCATGTTGAAGGTTTTCTGGAAGTGTGCGGTGAGTCTGAGGTGGCTTCGGCAGGTGGTCTGGTAGTGGAGCAGGTGGCCAGGCTATGGGATACTAGATCGGAGAGGGAGCACCTTGGCGCTGGGGTGGCCAGTGCGAGGCAGTGACAAGTATCCAGGAAGGGTAGAATGTGGTAGATTCAGTGCAAGAGGGTCGTGTGAAGTCATGAACTCTAGAGATTACACAGGAGAGGCGAGTGAAAATGGGAATGAAGATAGGGACATTGGATTGTTAAAAAATAATATATAATAGTGATAAAATAATAAAAATAAAATAAGAGACTGGTGGTGTATGATTCTGGTGCATATCAACGGGCTCCAAATCATGGATTGATTTTGGAGTTGAAGAAAATTAAATAAATAAGTAATTAATAATAACAATAAAATACTTTAAATATTACTTTTGATGATAAAACACTTTTTCGACTGTAACATATCTATGCGACCTCAGTTTCATGAACCGTTAGTGGCAGTATGACCTTGACTTCGAGACGGAAAGTAAGAGTCCAATATGGGATTTCTTTTTCAGGCTTTTTGATGGTACCCAAAAAGCTAAAATAATAATAATATATTATTATTATTAAATCTTTGACCCTTTATAACTACTGTGTGCGATGTATGATTGATTTACCGTCAGTGGCGACAAGATCCTCTCATTAAAATGGTCGATTTAAGTCTAATTTTGAATAATAATTTCTAATTGGTGGCTCCAGTCCACAAAACACCTAGTAATATTATTAATATTATTATTGCAAGATCTTGTATCCCACATACCTCCCTCATACGGTGTCAAAATGACGAACCGTCTGCGGCACTGAAATCCATGAGATGACGTGGTCCTTTTGAGATAACCCATGTGGCTTTCAGAGAATGTTGGAGTTTAGCTGGGTTGGATCGTACTCGAATCCAACATGGCAGTCAGCACTAAAATGCCTATAGCTTATAGACCAGGTGTCTGATTGACACATCATCGGTTTCATTGGAACCCTTATGACGTGATAGGTCTTTGGAATACTTCTTCATAGAACTTCATGGAGGTTTATGTATGACTGATTTCTTGGGGAGACATTCTCCGAAACGTCCTAATGAGTGGGATTGTTGTGGCTAGTAGTGAGGTGGAGGTTGGATACAGATCATATGGAGGTTAGCACTGATCATGTCTCGGTCAGCGCTCAGCGATCCTATGTGGGTCTGTGCATACCGATCCTATGTGGGTCAGATCCTATGTGGGTCATAGCTAGAGTTAGCACCTACCGATCCTATATGGTTCAACTCCATATAATCAGCAGGAGTGCCTCTTGACATAATAAGATAATCCAGCTTCACGACTGATCATCTATACTTATAAACTTCACTAATACCTATATGAACTGAGTCTTTTACATTCGTGTTGTTACCTGGGTGGTAATTGTACCTTCATAGTGTTACCTTCTGGGTGTTACATATGTGGTACATTTACCATTGTGGTGTTATCATTGTTTTATTCTTCCTTCATGTGTGAGACGAGGATATCCTGATGACTAAGGAATATGTATGGGCATATAACTAATTAGATTTGATAACTTATTTATGCTTTGTGATTGAGGTCATTATTTGTGTTTATTCCTTTGTAGAACTCTGGGAGACGTTTGGGTGGTTTCGGGATCCCTACTGAGTACTGTTTATACTCACCTCTACATGGGTTGTACCCGCACCTTGTTCTGTCTTGTGTAGATGACAAACAATGTTGATCGAGGCTGAGGGAGCCAGGACTGGTTGATTCTCGGTGGTGGACCGTTTGGAATGACGTGAAAAAGAGAATAATGATCGAGAGTTGAACATACCCTTCATGTAGGATCCTTGGTGGATGATCTAGTAGCTATTTTTCTTTTTTCATCTATACTTGTACTTTTCAGTGGGGCTCTTATTCCAGCCCCTTTACTTTTATCACGCCTTTTTTACAATAGTAGTTTACACATGGTTTCCTCTCATTGTACTCTTTTTGTTTGTGTTTGTATAGGTTTAAAGGAAATTCCATCGCATTATAGGGATAATCCTTTTTGGTGTTAGCCACCAGCCCCTGGCCTATTTAAGGTGGCCTTGGGGTAGTCATGGCACGAGCCTCGGCGGATGGGTCACGACAACCATCTCAGACAACGACGCTAAAAATTTGACATCCCATTGTCCGTTGTTAAATTCCTACTAGGATAACCAAATTTAATAATTCAATATCCTTAGAAAAGGTAACTAAAAATGTATTACTTGGTATGCCTGGGTATTGAACCAACAAGGATAGATCTTATGTTTTAATTTAATTAAGTAAACTAGAATTCAAATTTTTGATTTGTTTGGAGAAAATAAAAATATCAATAGAAAATATTGATCTTGAATATAGTGTGAAACATTCTAGGTTTAGTGATTTTGGTTTTGTGTTCTAGGGATTTAATTGAAAGTGTTTATTTAGTTTTTTCGTTGTAATTGTGTTAGAAGGGATCCTTGGTCTAGGTATCCATCACAAATTATATGATTGGACCATGGGAATGGTCATATACATGATTCAATCATAGAGATAGGTGAATGAAAACCTTTTTTGAACAAAATTAACTTATGTTTCATAATGTTCATACACAAAATAGATTAATAAATTTATTCCATTAAGGTAAAAACCATATAACGTATGAAATGGGAATGTAATTTCAAAAAGTGAATGAATTGAAATTGATAGAATGGCTTGGAACAATACAAACCCAAATATTAGTATAAAAATTATCCATTAGCATCACATCCCCCTACAATCACATCACCTAGCACTATGAGAACTAGTATCTCATGATGATAACGAGTACAATGGGTACCTGTAGAAGAATAATGGTGAAGAATAGATTTAGATCGACACTCCATGTGTGCACCTCCTCCTTGTTGAGGTTCTCCACTCATCTGGTCCCAAAATATGATGGAGGGTAGCCCGAGTCCTTATTTTTTATGGAATATCATCCAGGAACTCAGTCATGATGTCAATATTTTTTTCAGCACATTTAAATATAATGTACGTGTAACTAGGTTACACATTGTGTAATTTAGATTATTTTTTCATCCATAGTATGTGAATCTCATTCTGGGATTTTACAATTTGAATGACTATATGACATGAACTGGAGGCTCATGATGTGAAATTTCTTTTCATGTTGTTTAATCTCATCATGATATCCTCTATATAGTAATTACACTTCAATGAATTCACGATGTGTATTTTATTTAAATGATGTGTTCTTTAGTTCTTTAGCTTCAAAATTTCTCAAAAATATTGCATCATGCAACTTCACTTTTCACTTACTGTTAAGGGTCAAATTGTTTTTATTTCCACCCCTTTTATTCATTTTTCACAAATCCATAATTTCCGACCATAGAACATAAAACAAGTCTACAGTAACAAAAATTGGCATGTTTATACATTTAAATACACAAATAACTACATTAAAAAACTCAAAAAATATGCATGAAATATACTTATCAAATGGATATAAATTCTTAAATAATAAATATGAAACAATGATGAATTTTAAAATTAATATACAATCAAATTCCATACTATTTTTCCATGAAAGAATTGATACCTTCACTCATGTGTACGAATGAACTATCGTCTCCACGTCGTGATGGGATTCATTTTCCATGTTAGCCCTTCAATAATAATTATAAAGTTATATACATTAGGAAAATATTATTTATATGAAATAAATATTACTCCTTTATGGAAGTAACATATACTATTCATAATAAAAATAAGACATACTTTAAAAAACAAGCATAGAAAAATGAAGCAGGTAACACCAAAAATAAGGGTAATAACAAAATATTATTAAAAAATTGTTCATAAGATTATGTAAATGGGTAATATATAATATCATAAATATGAATATTTTTCATTTATAAATTATTAACTTATTTTAAATCATTATCCAAGAGGTCAAAGCACATCCAACTATATTAATGTACAGGGTAAGGGTTCTCTCACAATCTCATTATTATTCGGGATTATTAATATGTAAGAATATTTTGGGGAATATTTGTCATTCATGTCCATATTTTTTAATAAAATTATACATTCCTAAAAAAATTAGTCTCATTCCCAAGTTTTACTTTTTATTATGTGGTTTTAAATGAATCATTTTGTCATCTTACAAATGAGCTACTTTATAGATTTTTTATGAAAGTTATATGATTTTTAAATTATGAGATGTGACAATATTTTTTCACCATCATCACATCTTAAAATTTCAAAGAATCCATTACAAGAATAAATTGGTATTTTCCTAAGAAATTTTTTCTCTTATAATATAACCACTTTAAAATAAATCATTTTAATGTAAAAAAGGGGGTAACTCTCAAGATATTTTTAATTGGTTTGTAAGAGTATTTTAATATATGTCAACATCCTTTGTTGGATAATAATCCTGATTGAGGTTTATCTCTTATGATATCAGGTACTATATTTTATTGAATGATTAATGATTTAGTTAGACTGTAGATGTTAAATTTTTATACCATACTTGGTTTATGGTTTTTTCATTGACATTTCAGATGTTATTTTTAATATGAATTATTCTGTTGGTTATGTTTCATCAACCCTATCATATGAGCAATGCATTGGACATAGTAAGTGACATGAGGGGCCCATTATAGCCTTTTGATGCATCAGTATGTCTCAAGAGACAAAGTAGTTTGGGCGTTTCCTGATTTATTACTAATTTATGTATGGTTTCTTGGATTAATCCTTGATGGTTTGTTTGTGATGGCCGACATTATGCATTCCCTCATTGTAAAATTAATTTTTGAAAATTAACATGATTATTAGATTATTATAATATCCATGTGATTATTTATATGGAATAATTTGATTTATTCATTATATATTATGCTTTATATTATATTTAAATAAATTTTGTTTCAGTTATACACATTTCCATTATGTCAATTCTTTTTAATTAATGTTAGGTCATGTTGTTTGCTTAACCTTACTGGACATCTGAGGTCACCTATTTCTAATGTTAAATTTTTCTTACGAATCAAAACTATGTATTGTAACAAATATTCAAGGTTATTATAGGATAATTATGGAATTATCAATTTATTTTCTATGTTGTAGTTTATGTTGTAAATTGTGATCTACGGTTTATGTATGAAATCTGGATTCTAAGATAGCTAAACTGAACTCTCCTTTGGGATTCATGTATTTTAACTATGCCAATGTAATAATGTAAAGCACCATCTCCAAACTACTAGGGTCGGGTTCAATACATTTGGTATCAAACTATATTTAGAAGAACCCAGAGAAATTTTATCTAGAAAAAAATGATTTGGGAAGATAACCCTAGGAAACACTTTGAGGAACATCATAGAAGAAAATCCAAAATTGTTTGTACGGTCGATATTTTGTGGGACTGTTATAAATAAATCCACTTTTGGATACTAAAAGCAGACATGGTTCTGATATGGATGAAACTAGGGGTAGTAACATCGCCAATGTGAATTAGGCCTGGCATAACATAAAATGGTACCTGACAGCAGGACTAACTATACACCTAGATTGACACTCACGAGGGATATGCTTAGAATAATTATTTTTTTCATTAAAAACCATTATAAAGGATTTAAAAGTCCATATGTCCCCAATTAAACCATGATTATTATTTTTAGATTAGTAATGCTGAAAATATTAATTTATATTAGCTGTTTTATAAGTTTGAAATTATGAATTATGATTTATAACCAAATCAAGTGTATGCCATTGTTTAGAAATGACCCCCAGTGGAAGGAATAGAAACTATATCAATGTAAATATTCCTTGAATATATTTTCCTCCTATGGAAGATAAATATATTGGATAGGGTGATGAAACTGGATGACAGAACCTTATAACTATACTGGGTTAGTTGACTCATGTTATGAACAATAACCTTTCCCATATAGATCATCCTGATCCAAAACACAGAGGAACAATGTTAGAGTACATTATGAAATAGTAACATCCAAATTTTAATGGGACTACAAAACCATTTGTATTTGAATAATGGATCTGCTACATAGAGAGGATATTGATTTAATTAGGATATAAAGAAAAGAAGAAGGTTTTCATAGTAGTTTATCATCTCTCAAGTGATCATGATCAATGCTGGTAAATGATTCAAAAAACAAAGGAGGAAAATAAATAGAAAAAGATGAATGGATAGATTTTAAAGAAAATTAAATAGAAAAATATTTCTCGCATGAATAGCTAGTGGATATAGGGAGAAAATTATTGAATCTAAGGGAAAAGGTGGATGATAATGTTTCTAAATATGAAGTAAACATTATATTGTTAGCATAGAATACTATGTATTAAACATGTAATCCAAATAGAATGATTGAATGATTATTATATGGGTTAAAAACATTCATTCAATGGTCACTAGTTTCACAAAATAACTCGTCATATGATGATATAGTCTCATGTAATACCAAGAAGAAAATAATTCTCTCTCTTCTGACATTAAAGGAAAGCTATAGAAGAAGGGGGCCTAGAAACAGAATAGAAAAATAAAATATGGAAAATGTGATGAAAGGGAGAATTGAATTTACTTCCTCCAATAATTGTGAGAATAAACACCCTCATACATTCATTAATGGAATGTGAGTTTTTTACAATTTTTGATGGAATGGAAAATAGGCCCTTGAATGAAAGGGAATGAAATATGTTGGTAAATCATATTGTTTCAATTTTAATGATATGGGAAACTATTCAAATGATTTTCCTAAGCGTTGGGGAATCTTTCCCCAAAAATGGATAAGGGGGCAAGGCCAAGCTTATACGATCAGAAATGAATGGGTTGATATTCCTAATGATGTATTGGTAGGTAATTTAGTCATCTCCTCATTGATGGATAATTATTTATATGATTATAGATCATCCCAATAATTTGTATTTTCCCTATATTCAAATAAACATATAAATTTCCCTTTTGGCTAATAAATGATTTTTTAGTTATAACTCACAACAGAAATCTCATTACAATAGAGTTGTATCAGTCAATGCCCCTAATAAAACAAAAATGTGATTTACTTTTTGACAATCTCATCATATATATAGTTAACATTTATATAATCATATGTATGGATTGGAATTAAAAATATTTACCAAAATTTATTTCAAGAAGAAGGAAATTAGAATTTGTGACGAAGAAGAAGAATCCCATATATTTAATGAAAAAACTTCATTATTAGATTCTTACCTAGATCCATCCCCAGAAGCACTACTGAATAAAATTATTTAGTAGGAAGATAAATCAAAATATAGAGACACATAAGTGAATTTTCAAATTCATGATTTAATTATTGTGTAGGAATTAATTTATTTATTTCCTATGGAATTAAATTAAATATTAGTCAAAGGTTGGATTTTGACTCTAACATATAGAAGTGATGTGTTTTTCATATATTTTGATTCATAAACAAGGGATTTTGATGTTACCTAAAGAAAAATTATAAAGTTCTCACAAAAAAATCGTGAATATTGAAGGCTCATGAATAGTCCTATCCAACCCATGATCTAGAGCTAGAAGTAACAATCTCCACATTGAAAATATAGATACATTATATCTATAGTGAATGATGTGATATATAAACAGATCATAAAATCATCAAATACAACTTATCATAGAAAGAGCTCAATTTGAGATAGATGTGATAGATTTATATACTCCTAGATTATGATTTTTCATTACACTACCACCTAGGGAAAGAAAATAAGGGAGAATATGCATTGAGTAGGAAGGCTCTTCGTGTTCTAACCCAAATTATGATTGAGAACGATCCTATATTTATGGTCATAGTAATGATTTATTTTTCAATCACAAATTAAGGTGAGACATAAATCATCGTTAAAATGATTGAACCCCCATATTTATTAGAGAAGATAGATAATTGTAAATCTAACAATGAGGACTTTCAGAATAAAATTAAAAGTGTGAATGAATTAAAATTATAAGACATTGTTTGTGAAGACGGTGTTATTAAATTTAGAAAGATGATATGTGATCCATATTTACCAGATCTAAAAACATAAATTTTTGGATGATTCTAATATATCAAATTTATCTATAAACACTAGTATCATAAATATGTATAAGAACATGAAGTAATATTTTTGGTGGGATAACATGAAGTAGGTAATTGTGGATTATGTGTCCAAATGTTTGGTTTTTAAATAAGTTAATGTTGTGAGTCACCATCATAAAGGATTAAAACCACAACTAAATATTTCTATATGGAAATGGTGTGAAATTAGAATGGAATTTTTTTTGGGACTGATAAAGCATACTAGGAAGAATGATGGAATATGGAATATACTTGATTGCATAACAAAATATGTACATTTTCTTCCTATAAAAGAACAATTTCCTCTTGAGAAACATGAAAGACTCTATATTAATGATGTTTTAAGACTTTATGGAATACATCTATCATTTTCTTCGAATATAGATCCCAAAATTACATAGAAATCCAAGAAGATTCTTCAAAAGAACCTTGACATTGATCATTATTTGAGCACTGTCTACCATCATCAATTTAATGGACATTTTAAAATAAAAAATAAATCTATGGAATATAGGATGTCCTTATGATAAATGAACATTCAATGTATTTTGGATCAATACTTACATTTGGTAAAATTTTTATATAATAATAGTTTCCATTTATTTATTCAAATAGTGGTATAGGAAGAATTATATGTAAGATATTTTGAACTTCAACTTTTTGGGATGAAGTTGGTGAAAGGAAACTCGTAGTCCCATAAATGTTTTAAGAAATCACAAACAATGTAATGGCTATTCAGGGTCACATCAAATCATCTCAATGCGGGGAAAAGAGTTTTGCTAATAATTTGAGGAAAGAATTAGTGTTCAAAGTTGGAGATCATGATTTCAAGAAAGTTTTCTCTTGGAAGGGGGTTATATATTTATGTAAGAAAGTGAAAATACGTGTACATAGGACGATTTGAGATTTTAAAAATGGATGTATTTTTTCTCTTCGTTTGGAAATGCCTCTGAATCTCCCAAAATGTTGATGATGTGTTTCATATATTTCAAAAAATGAAGTGCATTTTAGACCCCACACATGTGATCTCATATGATGAAATATATTTGGATTCTAACCAATCATATATTGAATAGACTATACAAATTCTTGATATAATTGAAGAATTATTGAGGAATTGGGCGATTTATCCGGTAATGGTACTCTGGAGAAATTAGAAAATGAATGAAGTGACATTGGAACTAGATGATTTTATAATGACGAACTACATACATCATTTTTAGAAGGTAACACCCCTAATATCTTAAGGATTAAAAGTATTTGGAAGGAATAATGTAGATACCCATGAATTTACCATATCATACTTCTATAATAAATTTAATTTTTGTAATACCATATAATGGATGCAATACCATGTTTAAACAAGACACTATTTAGTATTGTTTTTCATATAAGATTAAATTATAACACATGGAATGAATTTATATATAAAATTATATTTTATATATCCAATAAAATAATTTCGACATTCATAGAATATATTTTATTGGAATAAAATATGAAAAACCCCAATACTACACATAAAAAGTATACATTCCTTATAAAAGTAGTTTTACAACCTTTTAATAGCAATCCAATTTCAAATAAAATTAGGAAACATGTATATATTCAATTTGAAAAAATAATCTTATTACGTTAAATCATAACATAAAAATTTACTTTGGTTTAATTTTTGGTATTTCTCTAAAATGATTAATGTTTGGATGAATATTGAAAAATTCTAAATTTTCATTGAAAACTAATTTCTTCATCAAAATAATTTATTGTGTTAAAATATATTATTGATTGTTTTAAATGTATAAAATTATTAATTACATGATTTAATGTAATTTAGGTAATTTTAATAAATTTTACATTGAATTTAGATATAAAAACATTTCAATACTTTAAATGTTTTTACTTTAATAACCCATTTTCCCACCCACGTTAACATGCCTAATTTTTAATTAATTCAAGAAAATTCAATCTTATAAATTTTGAAAAATGGATTCCATATTTGGAATAACTGGTTCCATGTTTATTAAATATGTCTCTTCTCTTGGGAATATGTATAGTAAATTTAGTTATATTTTAATTACCACAGTTAATGGTAAATACAGTAATTATGGGTAAAACCAGTATTATAAAGACAATAAAATTTACCTAAAAATTTCATTCATTTCATTGGATGAGTTTGTATCAAATAAAAGGATCATTAGGGAAAATTATAACCCTTATCAAGTCACTTTTGTGAGAATATTACATTTATTATATTTTATTTAAAGAATATTTAATGATGAAATACTCATATTTTAATAAATACACCATTTTTAATATATGGTAATAATGAATATATATTAGACTATAAATAAAAAAATTGAATAAAATATTCTTCTTTATAATGGTAATTAATCTATATTTTTTAAAAAATAATTAATTTCATTAAAGATTTATATAATGATGATGTTGTAATTGTATAATTAATGGAAATATCATAAAAATGATATTTAAAATATTAAAATAAATAAAATTTGTTATAATTAATTCCATACAAAAATTTTCTAGAATAAGTTTAATTATTATGGATGAGCTAATAGGGGTTTTTTGAAGATATTTATTTGGATGAAATTTTTAAATAGACAAAAAATCGATACTATCAAAATTTACACTAATGATGTATAATCAAAATAATATTTTATTAAATTATTTATAATTTATAAAAAATGTGAAAAACTAAAAAAACTTTATATGGTGTCAAATTATATAAATTGTTCATTAATGGGTTAATTTACATTAAAAAATTAGATTTTGAAACCTTTTAATATTGAATTTTATTACCTTAGATAAAATTAAAATATGATATCTATTGGTTAATCAAAATGATAATGTTACAAAATAAAAAAAATGTTTAAAATCTATTGATTTATGATTTTACGACCTTATATCATCTTATACATTAATATGTTAAAATTTTGAGGTATTTTCATTGAGATTTAATTTTATATAATTTTTTTTGAAATTCCAAATAACCTCGTCACCACAATTATAAAAAGGAACCTCCTCCCTCATCTCATTAAATATGTTGAACCATCTAGATCAACCACCCACTATAATTTAATCTTATAAAAATACCTGGACACATTTTAGATTTGATTTTATTCTACAAAAGTCCAACCATAGTGTCCCTAAGAGGATATCCAAATAGGGTTAACTAAAGAAGAGGTAATCGTCTTTACCAACTCCATTAATTTTATATTTTCTTCTATATCCTCTTTATATGTTCTTTCAATTATAATGTAATAACTCTAGTATCATATATATTAAGATATTTTATATGAATATCAAAAAACCATAAACCAGCTTTTATCCAACCTACTAAAAACGAAATCAACACTCGTGTATACCTACATCCTACCATCTACATATTATGGTATATATTTTTTCATCGCTCCATTATTTGTATTGGTATAA
Organism: Viscum album; assembly: GCA_963277665.1. Taxonomy (NCBI): domain Eukaryota; kingdom Viridiplantae; phylum Streptophyta; class Magnoliopsida; order Santalales; family Viscaceae; genus Viscum; species Viscum album. Next base: position 77,131,571 of record OY728122.1, on the reverse strand, counting down.
TTATGTATATAATGGATCTCAATAAAACAATATTACACAATATTTATTCTTTTAAATTAATATACCATCCAATTCCTAACCATGTTACCATTAATGGAATGACGTCATCGCTCCTGCGTATGTATGACCTACCATCTCTATGATGTGATGTGGTTCATTTCCCATGATTAAAATTCAACTATGATTATACAAATTTAAATAATGAGTAAATATTATATAAATTAACATAATACCATTATTTATTTGAGATAAATATATCAAACTATTATGAAATAGTACATAGATGACAATTCATGCATAGAAAAATGAAGTAGTCAACACCCAAAACATCGTTAATAATGAAATATTATTAAGAAACTAGTGATATGACAATATAATAGCCTCATATATAATATAATGCATATTTTTTTTGTTTTTTAATAAAATAATATCATGTTTTAATCCAATATTCAAGATGTTAAATCACATCTAACTATGAGAAACTACAAGATAAGTGTTTTTTCACAATCTATATAATATTCATGATTATTTTTTAATAAGTATAATATAGAGAATATTCAATATCCATGTTCATATTTTAAAGAACAATTATAGTATAAAATTTTACAAGTATTTTAGCCATGTTTTACTTTTTATAAAATTGTTTTAAAGGATTATTTTTTTAATTTTATAAATTAATTACATTATGTATTTTTGACAGAAGGAATTTTTTTAAATTGTGATGAATGTGTGCCTTTTTATGTCATCGTGATTCCTAAACAATTTAGATCATAACATAAAAGATTACAAGGTTATTTTCAAATGAATTGTTTTCATTTATAATTTACAATGTAAAAAATGTGTATTGTTGTTATGAAATTTTTAATGATTTTTTTAGAAACTTTTCATCTATATAAACATCATTTGATGGATCTTATTATTGATTGAGGTAGATCTATTATTATATCATTTATGGTTTATATTTTATGTATATTAATTTCATATTATAGTTTTAATATGAATGTTTTTGTTGATTATGTTCCACCACACCTTTAATATAAGTAATGCATTGGAATTAGAAAGGGATGGGTGGTCCTCACCATACCCGCTCAATACATCTGTATGTCTCATGAGACAAACTAGATTTTTTAATGGATGATGTATTACATGTTTATGTATATTGTCTTTTTTGAATACTTAATGGTATGTTTATGATTCCTGACATCATTCCTTCCCCCAATATGAAATTAGTAATTGATATTCAATAAGATGATTTTATTAGTAGAATACCCATGTAATTATTTATCTGGAATTATTTCATTTAATATTTACATATTATGCTCATGATTACGTTTAAATGTGTTGTGTTTCAGTTACAAACCATTCTATAATGTTAATGCTTATTTATTCATTATAGCTTATGATGTGCTCTTACCTTTACAGAGCATCAAAACTCACCCCCTTTTTATGTTTTATTTTACCTATGATGCCAATATGTGTATTATGACAGATATGAAGAGATTATATAGGATAAAAATGATATTCTAAATGTATTATATATATTGTTTTTAAATTTTCATATAATTTTCATGTATGTAATTTGACATCTAAGACATTTAAATTGATCGGTGCTTTGGGATTTGAGTATTGAACATATTCTAATGTAATAAAGTATGACCCTAACTCCATTTTTCTTGGGTTAGGGTAGTTAAATTTGGTAAACCATTCATAGAAACCATGATATTGTGTTTTGTATAGTTTTAGTTTTAGGGTTTCCAAATGGTTTACCAATGAATACAGCTAAACCATGTTTCCACCAACTTTTTTTAAAAGTTAAATTCACATTTTACACCAAATTATTAACATGATTTTTATGATTTATCTCCCTCATTCTCATTAATCAACCCATCGTGGAATGAATGAAGATCTCACCATATATAAATTTATATATAAAAAGTGAATTTAGATGAAATAATTGAGTTATTAATATGGTTTAAAATTATAGTTTTAAGATTGTTGAGTCTCTCCTATTGTCAAAAGAGCACTACATTATTTTTTTGAAAGAAAAATGGATTAAATGTGATATTTTTCTATTCACACTTATGAATAAAAAATATATATTTTTATAAATTATTCATAAACTAGATTTTATAGAATGTAATTTGAATGGAATATAACATACTCTAGTTAAATCAATCTTTTAATTTTTCTTCTCGCTCCATGTACACACGCCGATGTGTGAATATATATATTGAGGGATTTTACGTTTTCTCTAAGGTGCATAGTTGTTTATCTCATCCATTGATTACTCATTCAGTCTGTTGATGAACGAGTTGGGATATTGTACTAACTAAAACTTTTAATACGATGATATTAATTTTTAAAATATGATTATTCATTTCATGACATAAATATCTAGGGGATGATATTTTAGGTCTAGTGAACATAAAAACATTTGTAAATAAATAACTAGTTTAGATGTGCACTAAATAATCTCCCACTATTTTTTAAAAACTATAACCCTTATCAAATATATATTAATAATTCAATTCTTCAGGACCTAGGGAACGTAAATATAATAAAGAGTATTTTTAGATTTCCATTAAGGGTCAAAAAGTATATATTAGCATAACATGTGAATAAGGGAATGAGAACATGAGAATAACATTTGGAAAACTGTTCCATGCATATCAGATATCATAAACATGATTCATTGAATTAATATTACAGTTAATAATATATGAATCATAAATGAATCAAAATATCATAATGCACAATATAATAACATTTTCATTAGACGTATATTTGTGCCATACATGTATGCTCACAACATTGTGAACATGTTTAAATAGAGACAGACTCACACATTAAATTAAGGACATGAAATAAGACAATACAATAAACTTATGGACATTAAATAAGGTCCATTCCTGAAATTATGAAAATTCAATGAAGTCTGTTCATAAATTTAAAAAAATTATATTAGGACCAATTGTTACCATAATAATATGAAATGTGATCCTTTCATAACATTGTGAACATGAAATATGATTCACAAATGATATAATCATCACAAGAATCATCCATATTTACCCAATGCATTAGAGGATGATTTAGGTACCACCCAAAACATAATGATAATAATACATAAGGGTTTCATAATAATGTAAAACATTAATCATATCAAAACTCATGAAAAGAAATGGGTTTCATAAATATTTCATCATATCGTAACTTAGGGAAAAGGAATGGGTTTCATAATAATATCATCAACATAATCATAAAATATTAGAATATATAATAACAATGTTATCCATAGATAATATCACAATTAAATAATAATTAATATCAATTTATTTCATTTTAGATGGAAAAAGGTATTGAAATATCACATGGAACATTTACTTAGGAATATAGCCTTTAAACATTAAAAAAACATTTTAAAACTAAAAATTTATAAAACATTTTAAAAATAATTTTCAATGAAAATAAAGATGGAAAATTATAAATTAATATTCAAGAAATGTATTTTATTGGGGAAATAAATTAAATTCAAGTTATACATGTTTAAATAACATTCTGTTCACATTTTTACTAATATCCAAGAGTGCCTTATTCGGAAAATGACATGAAGATTCCTTTTTAAACCATTTTTAAAGAAGAACAATAGGGGTTAAAATTTATTTAAGAAATAAATATAATATATTAAAAAAATAGGAAAACATTTATAGAAAACATTGATATTAAAGAAAAATGTTTGTTAATAAAAGAGAGTAACACAATTGATTTTTCATTAAAATCATAGAATTTTTCTATTGAGTACTTAAAGAGTGGAAAATGTAATTTAAAAATTTCAAATAAATAAATATCCATATTATAATAAAAGTCATTATTTTATTGAGATATATATCATAATATGTCTTATACTAAAATTTTATTATAATCAATCTTGATAAAAAATGAGATTGTAGCATTAAAGCTTACAAATTTGGTGACATTTAAATTATAAGACCAATGCAATAATAACATAGAACAAAAAATGAAAATAAATAAATTCATGATATAAATTATAAATGGGGTGTTATATACAACTCATAAAACATGATAGGTGTAGAACATAACTTATCTTAAAAATAAGGCAATCTAATACAAAGATGCGTTACCTTAATTATCGACTTCATTCGAAATATTAAAACCACATGTTTAATAAATATTGTTTTATTTTAAATATATTATAGAAAAATAATTATATATATCATAGAATATATTATTTACTTATAAAATTTTCTTTCCAGTTTATTAACAATTCCATGAAAAAAACATGTTTGGGGTAATAACTACTTTGTTTTTATGTGTTCTGATTTTTTATGTTTTGTCTTTTTTCATTAATAATGGTTCTATAATTTCCAAAAAGTTATCCATGATATATATTTAATATATATTCATTATATATTTACTTATATTAATCCATAAAATTTTCTAATCTAAAATATAATACACAATTCCTGGAGATGGTATGCCATACGTTCACATGAAACCTGTTTCCATTTTCTTGATGGATGTAATGAAAGAAAGGTAAATAATATATCAAATTTCTGTATTAATTATGTTCTAATATATATATCACATATATTAATTAAGTTTATCTTTATTACCTTATATTCAATAATAATTAATAAATTAATCACATTGATTCATGAGGCGGTAACCGACCATACATATGACTGATGTTATCTTATTACCACAAAATGGGAAGTAAAAATTTATATTAGACATTATAATTTTATAAGTATAATTATGTAATAAATTTATTATATTTATGATAAGTACACGAATATTTTTATCCATGATAGGTGGTTATGTATAATGAATTGTAATGGTTCATGAGATAGTAGTTCGTGGCATATACGATTGATGGTTTCATTTCCAATTTTATGGAAGGGGATATGAATATAATTTATTAAAATAACTGAATAAAATCATAGTATAAGTAATATAATTATTTTTATCATATTTTAGTTGTTAATACATGACGTATGGTATTAATAAAAGATGTAAAAAAGAAAGTGTTTAGTGAATACAACTACATTCTCTTAGAACAACGTCCTTAGGATATCTTATTAAGGACCCTGAGGATGGATTTTTTTGGATTAATAGTAGATATATAATTTCTATAATGATTTTGGGATAATTTTGGGAAGTTCTTGGTTTAAGAAAATGTTATAAGAGTATTGAATAAATGAGGATATTGAGTGTATTTTTATAAATGAAGATGAGTAAAATTTTTGCAAATACCCAAACATATTCCACAATGGGAAGTCACAATCTCCCAACATGCACCCAATATAAAAAATTAATATATTTAATGGATTATATGATCTCAAAAAACCTCAACCAAAAAACCGATATTTTTTAAAACATTTTATTTCTTATCATTTTTGTTTACTTAATTTTACGAAATTAGTTCTCTCTAGAGAAACAAGTTTTTTATTTATTTACCTAGATCATTACCCCATTAAGACTAATAAAATAATCCTTATAAGATAATGTTTACACCATAATTATAAATATTTAATCCAATTTATAAAATAAAAAATCCTTGTATGTGGAAAATTACTTTTAACCCTAGATCATGTAACGCTCAAAATCTATTTTAAGCACAATCATGGTATTTAATTTTTACTGCTGTTGCTATTGAATATGACTAAAATTAAAATTTTCATTAATAATAAATTTAATTTATAAGGACAGAAAATATGAAATTAATTTTTCCAAATTCAATTCATAGAAGTTGTAAAATTTCATTTTTAATTACCCCAACAAACATGAAAAAACGATTTTCCAAGGAAAAAAGATCACAATAGTAAAAATATTGTTTTATAAAAAACAAAATAAAATTTATTACAATGATATAATTTGGATTAAAAATAATATAATTGGACTAATTTTAGTTTTTATCCATTTTAAAACAATATTTCCAATTGTAAATAATTTAACTGAAAAGGTTGTTTTTAAATAAAATTAGTATTTTTTACTATTTCTGAAAAAATTAAAGTTTCCATAAAATGAAAAACAATTTGCACAAAGATAATCATCAAATGAGGATTTAAGAAGGTTGAAAAAATTGAAAAATGAATATTATGAATGTTTAAATTTTTTTTTAAATTCTCAAAACATGATGAAAAATCTTTTTAGAAAAAATGTAGATTTCAAATATAAAAAAATTTTATTTTTTATCATTCATAGAAGAAATATTAGAAAATTGTTAAAAAGTGTGACTAAATTTATAATATATAATTTTCCTTAAATTCATTCCCCGATTTATATTACTTTAATATATAACGATAAAAACACATTTTATGCATAATTTTTTAATAAAAACATTATTCTACTTTCAAATGATCTTCATTTTTATTTATAATTGATTTATAGAAAATGAATTTATTTTATACAAGTTTAATATATCTAATTTTAATAATTTAGTTATAATAATTCATAATTTATAGTTTAATTTGTTCGAAATAACTATTATATTAAATAAAAATATTTTAAATGTATATCACATACCATCTAAAACATATTATCACATGTTAAAAATATATCTAATAAATAAAATTTATTTGATAATAATTTCATAAATCGTGAGGTGTAACATTCTACAATAATTAAAAGGAATTTAATTCTCAAATTTATTTCACTAATACAATCAAATGGGGATACATTCACATCATCAAATCCTCAAGTTTCCACTAAAATTCCTCAAATTATTGGTTTTTCTATAAAAATGAAACCGAGTTAGTTTACTTGGTTCATTGTACATTTGTTTAATGATCTAGAATGTGTATTGTTTCTCTTAATAAAAAATATCTACATTTATTGGTGTTAACATTGATTTTATAAAATCTTAAAGATTAAGTATCCACATTCTTAAGATATGTACATGGAACACATCGTTAACATGATATATATTTAGTTGAATAATAAAATGATAATCCATTGTCCCGATAAAATGAAGAATTGTAAAAGGGATCCAAATAAGTAGGGTTTAACATTCCTTTATATCATAAGACCAATTTCATCTGTTTTTTGTGGTTCAATTAATTTCCACTTCATCTCTTAATCGATGAAATGAATATTTATGGTGATTATTAAGTTCCTGAAGAACTAAAATAATCATAAGAACTAAAACATATTCATTTAGCCTCATTATATATTACAATTCAAAAATCATAATCACATTTTATCCAATAACTTACAAGACATTATTTAATATATTCAATATATAATTAACATTAAAGGACCACTTGAATGCATCTGTCCAAAATTGAATCACAAATACTGGACTAAATTGATAACATTTCATTTAAGGATCAACTTATAGAAAATAATGTTTTAAAAAAATGTTATAAACCATAATCACTTAATAATTGAAAAATAAAACCAAATATTCTTATAAAAGTTATTTAATATTTTATTCCTTAAATATTATCTTATATAATCCAGCAACATTTCCATTGGAAATATGGGGTCATCCATACAGTGATAGAAGATCATAGGTTGATTTATAATATCAAATGTAATTTTATTATACTAAAATTTATGTAGAAAGAGATAGTTAATTCCTAGAATCACATCCAATTTCACTATAGAATTCCTAATAATATTTTTTGAGATCTCATTCAAAATTTACAACATAAAATTCCCCATAACGGGTTCCCTAATTTTAATGATTCTCCTAAGTTGTTGTGATGTTATAATCATTCCATTTTTTCCATTTTTTTCAAAGGATTTTGGGGATTATTATCCTCATTATCCATTATATTAAGGCAATGATTTTCATAATTCCCAAACATTATTCATTTGAAAACTAAACTTTGGGTGGTGAATTTTATTGATCTCTCTCTCCATTCATTTCATTGATTGTGCTCTTCTCAAAAATTAAATATTCGTTTTTTTGATGTAAATGATTCCTAAAGTTTTATCACTCTATTAATCCACCCAATCATTAACTTTTGTTCTTATTCCATCATTTTTATAATGTATGTGGCCAAAACATGTTTCTATAATGTTATTTGTTCATGTTCTCAGCAGACATTGTCTTCCTTTCCTTATCAGAACTATGTAATGGTTAGATTCTCCAATTCTCATTTGTACTATTAGTAATCATATAATGAATTCTTCATTTATATTATAGTATACTATTTCCAATTCCCTTTAAGGAATAGGTTTCAAAATATTAAATAATTGATCAATTTTTCTTTCATGGATGACTGTTAAACTAGAATAAATGTGTATAATTCCTGAAAACATTTCCTTATATGTACCAATGGATTCATAATATTTCTTCTTAAGATCAATGTATTCATTATTCATTTTTGAACATAAAATAAAATTGGTGTTATTGCTGGAAAATATTCTCTTAAACTCATTATATTGCATCTTTTCAATTTTGTCCCCTAGCCTTGTATTCTTAATAACATTCTACAATGTTCTTGATTTTCCTTCAAAGGGATAATAAGGGAGTAAAACCATTTCATGGTCTACAAAATGATGAATGGAAAATATAATTTTAATCACATTAAACCATTTAACTATAATGATTGGATTATAATTCCCAAATAACAAGGGGTGATGTTGTCATATAATTGATTAAATGGCATGTTATTCTTTAGTAAATACAAATGTTCCATATGACCCATGTTATAACATCTAACATAACAGAGATGAGTTAAAATATTAAAATAAAGTTATCTTAAATTACATGAGTTTTGGTTTCTCATGAGTATGGAATTTTCAATGTCCATGAAGTTCATTGTTTGAATTGTTCCTTTATGTTATAGACATTGACTAAAACTAAAAATCATTGTATGATAAACAATCATCATTGTACGAAACCAAATACTTAGGAATTATTTTACACATGTCTAAATCATGACACCTTCTACTAAAACTATGAAACATTATGATAAACATAGGTAATTCATGTTTATCATCTATTAAAATCCTTCATGATGGTTAGTATATAAATTGTGAATTAACTAATTTTTATCCCTCTGGAGTATCATACTATGTGCGTATTAATGATCATTTTCCTATATAGGCTAATTCTTGAGTCATCCCTGATGTGAATTTTTATATGTTATTACCCATAGGTATATCTATTATAGAACTCCATCAACTTTTAGTATCCATATAGGTTTGTATTTCTAGATAAACCATATAATTTATTATTTACCAAAACATTATGATATTATACTATATGTAAACTCATTATATGGGTTCTTCACTAAATTTTTCCCCTCTGAGTTTAAAAGGATAAATACACCATTAATTAATTCTAAAAATACAAAACTATAATTTTCATACATAGATAATAAATTTTAAAATAAAATTATCCTTTAAATAAAATAACTATCCATTCCATAATCAGTAAGGTCTAGTTATTTTAAAAACATAGATACATAAATAATTGGTCAATAAGTGAAATATATTCATTCCCACTATTTTCATCATATATAGAACCCTTCATAGACATATCATACATAATAACATTCAATATATCTCAAGGAATGAAAAAATAAGAAATTATGATCCCGGATTCTCAGTAAGTGGAAACAAGGGACATATCAACATAACCTGATAATAAGGGTATGATAATTGATAATAAAATTTGATAAACCATACCATGCATATCTAAGATCATAAAATCGAGTCATGAAGTAAATCATATTATATCAAAAGACTTGAATTATAATGGAATAAAATACTATTATCTAAGAGAGCATAAAACGTTTATAAGACATAGATTTGTGGCATTCACCTATTCTTAAAACATTAATAACATACATTTATAGATACATGTTCATTAATTATTTTTTTACATGAAATTTTACCCTTGTATAACCTTATAGAATTTATTGTTGGACCACACATAATAAAATGGACATGAAAGCAGTTATGTGAAAAAACCTTATGGACATCGAAGTAGGTCCATGAGTAACCTTATGATATGAGCATGGGTCTATACATAACATTGTGAACATGAAATCAGTTTCACATATTACATAACTAACTCATGAGTTATCCATAATTACCCAATGAATTAGAGTGTGGTATTGCTTCCACTAATTAGGTAATGAATATAATACCTTTGTGTTCAACAAGATTATAAAACAATCTTAATATTACAAACCATTAAAATAAATCTGTCTTATAAACAATTAATCAAATCATAACCCATAGAAATGGAAATGGTTTTATAAACATTTAATTAACATAATTATAAACCATTAAAATAAATATTAATTATAGTATACTTGGATCATATCCCTATTAAATCATAAATAATATCAAAGGATGTCATATTATATGGAAAATGATTTTGAAATATAAATTATAACATTTCATGATGAAAATATCATGTCAACATTGAATATCACCTTTTCATTATATTAATTTAGAGAAAAATTCAAAATAATATTCTCTAAATTGATCTTGTAAAATTATAATATCTATTTCAAACCAACCAATATTAATAATGATGGAGAATTTTTTTCATGTAATATAAGTTAAACAAACATTCTTTTAACATATTTTGTAGATGTCAAAAGATCCTTTTTTTGAAATACGACAAGAATATTCCTTTTAAAACCAATCTTTAAAAAATATGTCCAGGTTAAAAATTTCATTAAAAAATAATAATTTTATATTAAAAATATTTATTAAAACATATATATATAACATAGATATAGAAGATTTTTTTTACTAAAGTGGGAAATAATCGTGGCTTCTTCAGAAAAACATATTATTGATGAATTGAGTATATAAATATAGGAAAATAATGAAAAACATGTTTTATCAAGAAATTACCAAAGGATTTGAAAAATTCACAGGTTTCTTGAGAGATAGATAAAAATATATCACAAAAATAATCTTAATCATAAAAAATTCAGATAATATATGAGATTGTAACATAAAATTATTACCTCATTGGTAACATTTGAATTGTATGTCATATGAATTAATAAAATGAAAAAAATTTATCATGCTAAAAATGTAATTAATGATATAACAAGACATATAGGTAGTATAAACTCTTTATAAAAGATGTTATATCTATAACATAACTTACATCCCAAAGAGGGAATTTTGGGACCAAAATCCCAAATCATAAGTCTCAAGTACCTTAATACATGTTCAAGCCTAGTTTACAAAAAAATAAAAGTTTATTATATATAATTTCAAGAACTATAATTTTATATATCATTTTTATTACCTATTTATTAACAATTATTTATTAAAATCCTATCTCGGGTAATAACTACATTGTTTTTCATGAATGTTTCGATTTGGTATTTCTTGTCATTTTACATTGAGAAATATTTCATAATGTCAATAATTTAAACCATGATATATTTATAATGTATATTATGTATATATTTATTTATAGTAATAAATTAAATTTGAAGATAATAAATGAAGTACACTATTCAAGGAGATGGTTGTGCTTGCACATAAGAATCGTTCCCATTTCTTTATGGGTGGAAAGAAAAGAATGTTAAATAACATATCACCTTTGAAAAGACATTATTTTTAATATATATATATATATATATTTATCACATATATTTATTAAATATATCCTTATTACCTTCCATGTAATGAATAAGTGAAATATTAATTGCATACCTTCATTAGGTGATCACCATCACACACACGAGTGATGATATTATATTCTTATTAAATGAAATGTATAAAGGTATATTTAATATTGTAATTTATGAAGTAATTTTTTTTATAAATATCATATAGGTATTTTAAATCAATTTCTATATCTATCTGTGGGTGGTGTTGATTGAAAATGAAATACATTAGTTCGTTTGGTAGTGGTCCTGTTACACATGATTAATAGTTTGGTTTCCCATTGGATGGAAGATATGATAGATATATTTTATTACACAAACTGAAAAACATAATTTCTATATTATTTAAACATATTTTATTATGTTGGATCTATTAATACACAATGGTAGTTGGTAATAAAATAAGTAAACAAGAAATATTTTAGTGAAGACATTTACCTTCACTTAAAACAACCTCCATTGAATATCGTATTAAGGACCCTGGGCTTGCTATTATAGAATGAATTGAACATATATAATGTGTATAAGTAAGATTTATTCAGATTATAGTAGTTTTGGGAAGATAAAAATTTCATAATAGGTGGGAGTAAATTTGGGGAGGATGTGTCCTTTTATAATTGAGGATGAGTGGTATTTTTGTAAATACACGAAACTATTAAATAATGGGAATTAAATCCCACCCAAAGTTTCTATAAATTGATAATGAAATTATTTTATATATAATATTCTCTATAAAACCATATAAAAACATGAAAACAAGTTTTTTAATATTTTTATTCCTTAGCATTTATGTTTGGTTAATTTTACACTTTTATTTCTCACTATAATATAATTTTTTTTATTTATTTATAGAAGTAATTCAAACCATAATAATAATATAAAAATGAGTATAATTAGATTATTTTTACCCAAATATTATAAATTTTAAATCCAATTTAATGAATAAAATCTTCAGTTTGTGGAAAATAAATTTTACAACAAGCACATGTGACATGGAAAACTATGTTTTAACAATAACCACGATAATTAATTTTTACTATTTTATTTCTAATTGTGCATAAAAAAATTATTTTACCGTATTAAATAATAGTATTTATTATTATAATAACTATATAATCCATTTAAAAAAATTTACTTCTTCTCCTTCTATGAATTTAATTAAAAATTAAACCTATAGACATGAGGAAAAACTATCTTCCAAGGAAAGTAATCTCAATGGTATATGAATTTTTATACAGAAATTCAATAATAAATTGATTTTATTGAACTAAATTTAGTTACTAATAATATATATGAACTACTTTTACTTTCAAACCATTTTAACTCACAGTTCAAAAATACATTAAAGTAAATTGAAATTTTTTAAAAATCCTTATTTTTCTAATATTCATTAAAAAATTATAACTTCATGTTAATTATAAAAAATTAACACTAATATAATTTTGAAATTTATTTTTCAAAAAATTTGATTACATTTTCAGATAAATTTTATAAAAGTGTAATACATAATTTTATAAAAAATTCTTCAAACTGATGGAACAACTATTTTGAAAAAATTGAGGTTTTTAGTATAAAATTAAATTTATTCTTATCTCATTCATATAAAAGAAATTAATGAATTATTAAACATTTAATTTAATATATAATTTATAAATTTAGTTAAAATAATTCTGGAAATTTTAATTTTATATTAATTAATATAAAAACACTTTTCAATCACAAGAATAGCTTTTTTTAAAACATTACTTTCACATTACAAGAATTTTTTTATTTATAATTTAATGATAGTCGTTCAATTTATTTTATTCATATGTAAAATACATTTTTTTAAATATTTAGTTAATCCCATTCATACACTCCAGTCCCATGGTTTATAAATATCAATAATATTAAAAAAATATTATTTTAATATTATATCATGGTTCATTTAGAACTCGGTGTTACGTGTAACCCAAGATATCAAAGAAATTAAATTTATTTGAAAAACACTTTCCTAAAAACTCAAATTTTATCACCTACGGTGATTGGTTGGTGTAGTTAAAAGGTTATGTTAGAGCTATTTGGGTTTTGTTATAGTTTTGGGAATATTGTATCAACTAATCCAGTATTTCACATTTTATCATTTGTTCTTGTTGGGTCTACTTCTGCTAAATTTTGTTTTAGTGATCTAGTCGTATGATTTGGATGGATGATTATTATGTTATGTAAATTTTTTCCGAAATCTTTATTTGTATATTCTAATTTTGTATTTAGGTATTTAAATTATTGAGATAGTTTATATCTTATTTTTATTTGTTCCCACTTCTTGTTCAATTAATTGTAAAATGGTGAAATCTTTCCCAAGTCTACTCTCTCTATAATTAGGCCCTTTTTCTTGTTCATGGGGATCAAAATTGTATAATCGGCCTTGTATAAAGTTGTTTATAGTGACATATCAGGTCAAACCCATCTGATTCATTACATTTTTCATTCTTATGAAATAAATTACAAATATTATTATCTTGGGAAACATGAAATTACTCATATAAAAAATTTATTTTACTTTTCCGTCTATTTTTACATAAAATTAGTTCTCTATATCATTAATATTTTAATACTCTTGAGTTCATTTTTTATTCCATAAATCAAAAGTAAAATTCAATAAGTTTTCCTTCATTTCTTTATCTTTTATTTCTACATAAGAAATTTTAATTTAAACTTTTAGTCAACTTATACATATAATCCATATTCAATTTTTAACGATGAATAAGTAATATCCAATCTCATTATACCTATTACATGATTTTTTTTGTTCATGTAATTTCATATTTAATGTACCATGATTTATAATACTCAACATAACAATGTTAAGGATGATTTATTTTCTTTTATAGCTCCCATCAAAATTATATGTACCTTTTTTCATGCTCATTATTTACACATCCAAATTTGAGGAATTACCAGTTCCATTTTTAAAATTTTCTATTTGGAATTATTTTACAATCTATTCAAAAATGATATTTGTTAGAACATATATTAATCTATTCTTAAAATTTAGCAACATAATGAATAATAAAATTCACTATAATTATAAAGGAATTTCATATAAATTATTGAAAAATAATATTCTTATTAAATTTTAATCACAAACAAAAATTACATCAATGAATATCAAGTGTTTTGATAATAATTCAGACACATCCAAATTAATGAAACATATCATAGGTGAAAAATTTTCTAATACCAATTATTGGGATAAATGTAGTGGACGATGAAAATTGAGAGGAGGTGAGTTAGTGTTTTCAAATTTTTTTTCCCGTTTAAACATTTAAAACCTTTTAAGATTTATCTAGTTAACATAACATTTTTCAGTACTTAAATTATATAATCATCTATATTTATATTTTTATAAATTTATCCTTAATTTTATATAAATCAAGAATATATTCATTATAATTATTTTATCATGTTTTACTCATAATGTCAATGGGACATCATTATTGATAATCTTTTTCAAAAATTAAATACACTATCTACACATTTATTAAATATGACCCATTTTGAGAATTTTTTTGTAAATTTTTTTTGGATTCTTTGATATTCTATATATTTTTATCATCAATTCTACTTCATCAAATTTTCCATTAAAATATTCTACAATCGAATATGAACCCTTTAGTTTTTTCATGTCAAACAAACTAATTTGTCTCAATATTTGAATATGAAATCATATATATAATTCATGCATAGTTTATATATTCAATTTAACATAAATTATTCTCATTAATTGTGTATTATATTATGCATAAATTTCAATAATAATTTTTTATCCATATATCTTATTTTATTCCTATTAAATTTTATCATAAATTTATCAGTTATTTTGTCAACATAATTTTATGATTATTTAAGGTTTTCCAATGAATATTGTGAAAAAAATCAAATAAATAATGTGAAGACATAATCCTATAAAATAATATGGATATATGTGATAGGTCCATATGGATAAAACAAAAACCATATCATTTGTATGAAAGACACAACATATTTTCTCACCAACTAGATATCCTAGATTATCTATGACTAGATCATAGATGGAACCATTATATCACACTAAAGAAACTATGAAATTAATCATTAAATCATTTCCATATTTTATTGTAATATTAGAAAATTAATGCAGTATCTACGAACAATTTGGTAAATCTAGGATCGAATAATTAGTGGCACAATCCATCAATCAAAAAATATTTCATATTGTAAATTCCCAAAGAATATTTTATAAATTTGACTAATTTGACTTATATGATGCAATATATATTATAAAAATATATCTAAAAGATTTCAAATAATTTCATTACAATTATTATATGGGATATTTCCCAATATGAATCACATATTCACTTCAAGCACACCTCCCCTTACACCAAAGACTGCCAAATAGTTGCGATGGTTGGACATCGAAACTTGTGGAGCTTATTCCAACAATTATATGATCTCAAATAATAGAAAAAAACATCAACCATAACACAAAATATATTTTTTACATCTATATATGATATCATAGTGGAAGATAAAAAATCTAAAAAGTTAATAAAACACAGTTCATTTCATATGCATATACATCAAAATAAGAATGCCCTAAGGATGTTTGAATTATTAATAATTAATATTAATAAAAAATTTATTGGTATCTCTATAAAAAGTTACCGGACCTTTCATTGGTACCATATCCATCTTTGTAACATGATGTTCTATCTCGACTAACTATTTTTAGGACCTTCCGATCACATGTATCTTAAATCCTAAATCCAACAAATTCAAAATGTTTCAGTTGTGGATTGTGAGTATATATCTTATGGGACCCCACTAATGGGTACCTAACATAATATAGAATATATATGAGTCATTGTACAATAGAAAATTTGAGATATAAAAATCTAAATTCATCACCTAAGTCACATCATCACGTGTTTACCAATCCCCATAGTTTTTCAACTCAAATTTCTATGGAAACACTAGCGAACTAGACTAGTAATCCCATATTTAAATTTCATAAATCCTAGTTGCATTAAATATCACACATATTATACTACATAGTAAATAACATGTCTATATTTGGTTAAATAATCATTATCTTTTTCATGATACTCTCACCTCAATCATATTAATATTAGGTCTATCCTCAATAAGACCTTCTTATTACTAGATTAAATAATATATACCAAACCCTTAATAAATAGTCCACCAAATAATGGGTCAACAAACTCAAATACAACCCACTAGTAGTATCCCATGACTAATGAAATGGATAATTAATTTATACCTCTCAGTAAATCCCCCTTATATAAGTGTAACGTACTTTCTGTTAACCCTTGGAAATAACCCTTAAATAGATTTCCCAGCTTACATGTATTTTTTCCCAAGTGTCATTGAGTTGTTACATAAACAAAAAATATAATGGGTTATAGAAATAATTATCCTTGATGTTCATGGTTGATTATTCACATCAATTGGATACCCAATCTCATTATATGATTCACACATTTTGGAATATCTTAATCCTACCCAATAAACCATTGGTATTGATCAAAATTCATATTGGTTATCTCTTATATGAATATTAGGCACTTCAACCTCAAATAAACCATTCCATATTACAATGTTGATGTGAACCATCACCCCACTTTCATATATCTCACCCCCCTTAGCTAAGAATCATACATCATTACATGGTAAATCCTAAGGTCACTAAGTAATAACTTATAAAATGATAACCATCATGGGTTCTTCACAAAATTTATATGAGGATCAAAAACTCAACATAGTCACTAATAAAACCTAAAATCAATATAATTTTATTCAATATCTGTCATGAGTCTTATATTCCAACTATTTTCCACACACACACACACAGACACATATATATATATATATGTATATATATTAACACTCTAGTTTTTCATCTCTGTCACTCACACTAACATACCTTGTCCCATATATCATGAATCACCTAAAACAAATATAAAATGATATAGAAGGTTAGATACCACATACATTTATCCAATACATTATAACTCATTGATGAAAATTTTCTATTCTATAATTAATTAATATATATTAAATAGTGATAATAGAAATAACAAAATGATATATTTATATATTTTTTAATAAAATATTGACATAACATATCTATTTAATGGTTTAGATGGTTATTATTACCTCAATAATATTAACACAACTAATGAAAATTGAGTTTAATATTTAATGATAAATGGAGAGCAATTAAAATGTAAGAACTAAAATGGGAGAGTGATTTATATTTTAAAATTTTATAAATGATGATAAAAAATGTATTTTTTATAAGTTTCCCTAGAAATTTTATAAAAATGCTATTAATTTCAATACTGCCTACAAAAAATTGCTCACCCAATGTTTCTACCAGGAATTCTGTGTCCCATCGGAAAATTGATGAACATATACCAACCACTCAAGGCCAAAAATAATCCTATCAAATTCCTCTATAATCTATGTTAGTACTTGGTACCTCTAAAATATTAACAAGTGGAGTTAATTAAAAAATTAAATTAACATCACCCCAAATTTCCTCAAAATATCCAAATTTATGTCTAATTTCTCTATATTAGTTGAAATAATCTAAGAAAATATATCTAATTAAAAAAAAATTAAATCATACCTAATAATTCAAGGTAATTTCATATAAATAATTAAATTTTCTCAAATCACAAGTAATTTTATTCCCAAATATCAATTTCAATATTAAATAATATCTCCAATAAAATCACTTTATATATTTGAATTAAATCCAAGTAATAAAAAAACTATTATTGAAATTTTAGCGTTCCAGTTATTTGAATATTCAATTAAATAATCCCTAAAAAATATTCAATTATTTCATAAATTTATTCTTAAATAGTTTTATCAAAAAAATAAAATCATTGACATATTTTATATAATGTGTAAATTTTTAATTATAAAATTTTTGTATGATATGTTATATATATTCACAGATATATTTTTAATGAATTATGAAATTCTGTATTTCCTAATCTGATCTATAAAATTCAAGAAAATAATTCATCTATACGCATGATAATTATCATGTTTTAACAGTTTATCAATTACTCATAAAATAAGACTGATATAGAAATATATAACTTGAATCAAATGTTTTATAGACATTTTCTATGTGTATTTCAAAAGTAATAACCTAATTACTTTAATGATAGAGCTATATAAATAATAAAAAGATTTTTATAACATTTAAATAGGGCATATAAAATATAAAAAACATTTTAAAAATAAAATAACTGTCTACAGCTCAACAAAACATAATTCTTTTTTTGCATGATCATAAAAATGTTATGCTTAGAATAATAAAAAATATATATATTTACAAATGTCATTTACTTTGTCCATAATTAATTTAAACTCCCTTAATATCAACCTACAATACATTTACAATATCAAAATGAAAATATCTATGGGATAATTAAGTGATTAGAGACAAAATATTTTCATTATTAAGGATATTATTTACAAGTAAATTAATTCTATTTTTTGATAATAATGAATAGGAGTTTTCCTTAGTTCAAGGACATCATAACATAAAGGATTTCAATTAATCGTGATGGGGTTGTATCATAGAATAAAGTACCTCTTACACAAAGAGTCATCAAATAATACATATTTATTTTTCCATGAATATGATCATGATGATTTGGGGAGATCAGGATATGAGGTGATGGTGAGCCTATGAGATTTTTTTGATTCATGTATATGGGGGTTGGAGGAAATCACACCATAAGACACGATGTCACATTGTAAAATAGGATTTCGATCCATAATATACATGGTAATGAAAAATTAGTGTTTCTATAGAGACATAAATAAAATGGCCCACTCCATAGATTCCATGGAAATGTCGTTATAAAGGTTAAATTATTTTTTGACCAATTTTAAGATTAATAAACTGAAATATTCTATAACTTTCATTTGTGGACATCACACAACATAACTCATTACAATAATAGGATTATTTATTTATCTACAAATATGAGTTTTTTTTCAATGGGAGATATATATGGATAAGAGAGATAAAAAGTTCATGTATCCAAAATTTCATACAAAGGATAGATATATAGTGAGTT
Organism: Viscum album; assembly: GCA_963277665.1. Lineage (NCBI taxonomy): Eukaryota > Viridiplantae > Streptophyta > Magnoliopsida > Santalales > Viscaceae > Viscum > Viscum album. Next base: position 77,111,800 of record OY728122.1, on the reverse strand, counting down.
TTTGTAATGATTTAGGATAATAATGTAGGTGAACACATCATCCAAATTCTAAAGTCACTTGAGAAGGTTATGTTAGATTGATCAATTAATTATAAATTAGAAAGATATTTATTTTCAAAATAATTTTTGACTATATTACATCTTATAATTTTTTGTTATTATTAATAATAATAAGACCAGATCATGTGTAGAGGGATATTAACCATTAGATTCCATGTATTAGCAATTAAATAACAAGAGTGAGTGAACATTGTAAAAAACCTTTTGAGAAGAGTTTTATTTATCTATCAATAATCAAATGCCCACTTGATAACTCATGGGTATTATACTTGAAAATTCCAAAGAATGAATTATTATAGTGTTTTTCATATTCTAACAACAAATCCTCTCATTAAGGGAGGACTACTCTCTCTTCAGCCTATAAGTTTTTATTAGAGTGAGGTGTATTACATGAAAATTGGTATTTAAGAATGATACAAATAATGAAATTATCATGGTGTTCCGTGGTATTTTTATATGTATTTTTTTATCGTAATTGATATCATCATTTTTATTGATGGGATCTATATAAATAACGAATTCCATTAAGAGAAAAGGATTTCACATGTCTGATGTGAAGGGATCTCATCTTAGGATGGAGATCAAGGATTGTAATGAACCAAACATTTCATATATATATTTATATGTATATATCACATATTAACATATTATTATTCATTGAAAAATATAATAATCCATTCCAGAATCATATATATCATTTTACTTTGGAATTTTAGAATCATAAACAACTTATTAAAATGTGAACTACATCATCTCCCACTATGTTCCCCAAAACAAGCCCACATCTTATAAATATGATACATAATACAATTACTCATAACATTGGGAAAATCAACATAATAATGGGCGATCATAGATTCTTCATAAATGTAATCAATGGAGATATCAACATAATGTGAGCATAAGGTTAAGAGAATTATGGAATAACATTTGAAAACCATACACTGCGTATCATATATCGTATACATGATTTGTGGAATAAATCATGGTAGCAAAAAATACAGAAATAATATATTAATAAAATAAAAATATCCTTGATAAAATAATTTGGGAATAAGAATTAGATTTTGGTCATACACATAATAATATAATATCATTTTCTTAGTAGTAAATTTCTGCCACCAATGTTATCATATTGAAATATTCTCACTCCCTTAAATAGATATGTAGTCAATGGTCAATCCCATGACTACTATAGTTGATAGAGACCCTTATAGAAACAGGTTTAGTTCCAATTTTATCCATATTTATCTAATGTTATATAAATATTTACCCAGAGAATTGGAGGTATATATAGGTCTTACATGTCCATGTTTAATAATGAACCATGTCATTGGTTATCACACATCATATATCATTAGTTATAATGTAACCACCATCACATAATTAAAAAATATATTTATGTGTTCCATGAGATCATAAAACGTTAAACATATAAAATCCCATTAAAGGAAATGGGGTTTATATACATTTAATCATAGAATAAAACATGGAAAAAAAATGGGTTTCATAACAATTTCATCATTTCATTATAGAATAACCCATAGAAAAATGAATTAGTTTTAAAAAATTCATTTCATAAAAAAACTTATTGAGAAATAATAAGTATTTTATCATCGAATAACATCCCTTTTAAATATTATGTAATATCAAATTATGTCATCTTAAATGTAAAATTATTTTCAAGGATCACATTGAATATTTTTGAATAATATAACATTTCCATTTTGAAAATTATCTTTTCAAAACTATAATTTAACATAATGTTGTGGGAAAACGTTTTTATGAAAATATAAAGGAAAAATTAAAACACAGGCATTCAAGAAAATTGGTTTTCCACTGAATTGATAAATGAGTCTCTTTTTATTAAAACAAATATTAGAACTCTTAAGTACATAAATAGTGGAAAATATAATAAAAACATGTATTTTCATGAAACAAATATGAGAATATAATTCCTGAGTATCATATGATATTTATATCATAATATTTCAATATCATAATGATAATCATATAAAATCCTGATAAACAATGTGATAGTAACGTAAAAATGTAATCACTTTGGTATGTTTGATGCACAAGACCCTTAAAATAAATTTCTATATATGTATATATAAATAACTATAATCTATATATCTTATAAACTTGGAATTTTTCTGCTACTTGTCACCAAACCATGTAGCCACGTCACATGAAATTCTCCATCCAAACACTCCATTCACGAAAACACCACCCACGACCCCGACCGAAATCGCGATTTCCCCTACCTATTTGCTGCCCTCCCCGATTCACCGCATCAATTCCATTTTCCCTGTATTAGGGTTCTCGCAACCCTCCCCGATTCCCCCTCCCCGAATCCTCTCTCCCGCTTCCCTCCACTCCCTGAATCCCCTCGATAGCCACGACTCCACCTGCGCGTGATCTGCCTTCGTCTCCTCCGACTTCCGCTACTCTGACTTCTACTCCTCCATGTTCGGCTCCTCCAACTATTCCTTCTCCGCAACTGCTGACTCCCACTTAGGCACTCCCATGTTCCGGTCCTCCACACCAGCTAGGGTTCCCGCACCCTCGATAACGCAGCGAGTAAGACCAGGTATAAATCGGTGACTTTCGCTCCTCCGAAGTCCGCTCCTTCATGTTCGGTTCCTCCGACTATTCCTTCTCCATAACTGGGCACTCCCACTTCGACACTCCCACGGTCGGGTCCTTTGCTCCACCTAGGGTTCCCGCGCCCCTGAGAACGCAATGACTATTACGAGGTATAAACCAATGACCAACATCTAAACTAGTGTCAAAGTACTTCATGTCTCAATGTATTTGATTTATTATGGTGTTTTTATAACACGATTAATTTGTGTTCTTTGCCGGGGCTGATGGGACTCTGGATCTAAATCCTACTTTAGGGTGACAGATCTCAGAATAGAACATCTGGTGAAGAGTTGCAAGAATATACTTGAATTAAAATCGACCAGCTGTAAGGTATATGTTCAAATCTAAAATAAGGGTTCATCACATATCTTTTCTTTGTTGTATTTGGGCTTGTCTGTGTGCTATAGAGAAAGATTACAAAATAGAAGCACATAGTATGAGTTCAAATGTGTTTAAGAAATGATCTTTGTTATCTGGAAGACGGTGTTTATGTTGGAATTTTCAATTGATTTGCAGTTTTCCAATCACCATGGTGTATGAAGGACTGCCTTCCATAGATTTTTTTGTATAATCACATTCATACCTAGGAATATTATTTATGAATGCGCATATATATTATATCCATCAGTTTGATTGAACTGCATTCTGAAAAAAATCATCTCCATTGACATGTGGTTTGATGTATGCACTTGAACTCATCTTGTCTGACATGAATCTGAAATCTTTCATTTTAACTTCTCATAGCACTTAAATTTGAATTAATGATACCATAACAATATAATGTCCTCAAATTGTTCTTATTATTGTTGTCCACAGTTTGACTATTTCATTTTTTATTTGATATATATTAACCTGCAATAATATTGCAATGGGAGCTTCATTATTCAAAGACTCTATCAGAATGGGCAGAGTGTACCACCACTTGATGGTTACTTCCAATTTAATTTCATTTTCATTATAATAAATATGATTCCATTAAAATTATTATTATTTAAATGTAGTTATTCATTTCCCATTATTCTTTGCATTTTACAGATTTTGTTATAAATATATTGTTTCATATCATGCATGCATACACAAATTTAGTTATTCATGTTTCCATCGAGACTCATGAAGCACTCCAAACCGATTTCTAGAGCTTTATAGTCACTATTATAGTGTAATTTCATTCTTTATCAATTGTTCATTATGAGTAAGAATTTTGAGGTAATGATTCCTACTATAATTTATGTATTTTGGTATTCTTCCAGATTTCTAATCTTGTCGTTCTAAATACATGTCATCTGTCTCTAAATACATGTAATATGTATTCTAATTCATAATTATTACTGATGATTATATCTATTAATTTTATGATCGATGATCTAATTAAGTAAAATAATAAATAAATCTACATACAATTATGTTGCTTCAACACAAATGAAGATTATATCACATTGAATTTATTTATTGCTGCAACATGAATAATATATTAATGGATTGATGTCACTTTTTGGATAATTATATAATGATTGAACACAATTTTATGATGGTTACCTTGCTTTATTTGATGTCTATGATTTTGAGAGTATCATGGGAGGTTTTGTTGTAAGTTATGTTTTTGTTTTGAATTGTTTCTTTTTCGGATTCTCTATTATTCAGGGCATCTGAAGGGGGTGTGTACTAGGATGAGTTAGTGAGATATCAAAACATTACATTGTATAATATTATCTCTCCCTCCCTCCATATCTCATAATATAAAACAACTATTTTCCCTGTATTCATATATATTTAGTTTGTTTAATTTAATGATTTGAAATTATTGGCAATACAAGTGATCTCTGAAGGAGGAAGGAGAAATATAAGTTTAGATGGTTAGTATTTCTCTCTCTATTTTTAATCAGTCACCATACTATCTCCTTTACAAAACATATCATCAATTCGACATGAAAAAAGGTTAGTTCATGTTCTAATATTTTCTCATAAATTTCATATTGTTTTGACTTGGTGGCCTTAGTTCCCATAAATATTATTTTATGTAGTATTAAATCATAATATTAGAAATTGATGTCATTGAATCATGTCTGATGTCAGCATCTATAGTGAATCTCATATATAGATTTTTTATGCTTCTATTGAATCTAGGATCTGATACACTAAGAGGTTTTCCAAGTATAAAATACTACTTTAATTTGATTTAAATTTTTTATGGATAGATCCTTTCTCTATTATTATTGTTCCTATAAGTATTTATGATATTCAATACATAAATACTATCCTAACAGTGTCCCTAAAGATCATATCCACTTGAAATTTTTTTCACCATAGATTCTTGATATTAGCCTGCTCAATTTTCGTGGTATAACAAAGGTTCATGTTTGTGACCTACCTTGTGACATTGAATGAGAGATTAGAATAATGTTTATATTATATATCAATGTTTGAGGGTGTTAAATACTAACTGTTACCTAAAAAAATTCAGATTTACCAAACTATTATAATCCCCAGATGGTCTGAAATGCTGATCTTGATGGTATATTTTTTTTACAATGATTTATAGCCTTATAATTTAAATCAGTACTATGTGTGTCTCCTTTTGGCCTGTTGGGAACAAGACGAGGCATTCATGGTGTCCCATTCTCCCTTTATTCAACTTCATTTTATTTTATTTCATGTATAATCTTTTTAGGTCAATGTTTTTAGTTTAGATTATTTACCATCATAGCAAAACAATACTGTGATTGACAATTAATGTGATTTTAGACCATCTATTTGATCATATGAAGCTGCTACATTGAGATTCTGCTGGTACCTCTACTGTATTCTGGTATAAACCTTTCTTTCATTTGTTCCTATTTTTTTTGTCTAAATGTGAAATGGATATTTTGATATGTTCGTTCTCAGTTGTCGACTTTATGGGACTTGAATCTTCGTTAGGATTCCATTATTTGAATTCAGTTAATTTGGTGAGATGTTTTTTCATCATATAACATTTTTAGATATGTTAAAGTGACGGTTCAGTAAAAGTTGCATCCTCAAAATCCTACACTACTTTCAGTGGAACCTTCTCCAATAATTGTAATGCTTCTTTCTCTATTTCATTTGGTATTCCTTTAAACCAACTTATGCCTTTAATTTTTCATTCATTTTTATATGCTTATGTTTTTTCAATAGGATAAATATTAGAGTTATTACTGCATATTTTATCATTAAATTTTATGATCGATTATGTGATTAAGCATAATAATAAATAAATATACATATAATTATGTAGCATCAACACAAATAAAGATTATATCACAATGAATTTATTTAATTTTGCAACATGAATAATATATTAATGGATTGTTGTCACTTTTTGGTTAACTATATAATGATTGAACAGAATTACGGGATGTGTACTTAGCTTTATTTATTGTCTATGATTTCGGGATTATCATGGGCAGTTTTGTTGTATGATATTTTTTGGTTTTGAATTATTTTCTTTTCAAATTATCTATAATTTAGTGCATGAGAATGGGGTGCGTACCAGGAAGACCTGGTGAGAGATAGAAACATTACACTGGATAAGATTATCTCTCCCTACAACCATATCTCACAATACAAAACATCCATTGTCCATTTATTCATATATATTTATTTGGTTTAATTTAATGATTTCAAATTACAGGCAATACAAGTGATATCTGAAGGAGGAATAACTAATATAAGTTGAGTTGGTTAGTATTTCTCTCTCTATTTTTAATTAGTCATCACAATATCTCCATTAAAAAACATATCATCAATCCGACATGAGAAAATTTTAGTTCACGTTATAATATTGTCTCCCAAATTTCATTTTGTTTTGACTTGGAGGCCATATATACCTAAAATATTATTTGATGTTATTTTCAATATTAATATTAGAAGATGATTTCATTGAATCATGTCTGATGTCAGCCTCCATAGTTCATCTCATATATGGATTTTTTATGCTTCTATCCAATATAGTATTTGATACACTAATCCGTTTTCAGATTACAAAATGCTATTTTGATATGATTTAAATTTTTTATGGCTAGAACCTCTATTTATCATTATAATTCATGTAAGTATTTATGATATTCAATACATAAATACTAACCTAAAGGTGCCCCAGGGAAGCATAATAACTTGAATTTTTCTTTACCATAGGTTCTTGATGTTACCCTGCTCAATTTTTATGGTATAACAAAGGATAAGATTTGTGACCTGCCTTGTGAAATTGAACATAGATTAGAACAATGTGTATGTTATATATCAATGTTTGAAGGTGTAAAATACTATTTGTTACAAAAAAATCATATTTACCAAACAATGAACATCATCACATGGTATGAAAGGATGATCATGATGGTATATTATATTTATGAACACATGCCACATACCACTGTTTTTTACTGAAGTATTTCTTAAAATGAAATATAACATCATTTTATCATTTTGTATTTGTGATGATCAAAATTCAAACAGGAAATTATATTTCTATATGTAGGTTAGTGAACCATATGTTTCATGGAAACGGTATGTAGTTCGTTGATATTGATGAGGTGGTCTCACTTCGAAGATATATCTTTTAAAGGGGTTATCTATTTTAGCTATTTTATAACACAAAAGTATAGATAAAGTTCTGATATTATATAATAAATTTCATTTTTTTGACATGGAGGCCTTATTTTACATAAGCATAATTGATCTGGTGGACAACGTTATTCTTATTAGTTAATTTCATTGAATAATGTCTGAATTCATCTAATATAGATTTTTTATATGATTCTATTATATCTTGGAACTCTTACAGAATGATGTTTGAAAATACTAAAATAGAATTTTAATTTGAATTAAATTTTTTGTGGCCAGATCCTCTGATTATTATTATAATCCATGCATCTCTTGTCTGACCCCTTATCTAAATTGATATGAACTCCACCATGTTCTTGCTGGCACAACCAAAATGCAGTTTGAAGTGAACCTGAACTTTCTGTTTTCATCTGCTCAAGGATACAGTCAGAAAAACCACACCCAAATTGATTCCCAACCAGAAGTGAATGCATAAACATCCAAACACCACACATGTGCAATTCTATTATAGTATGTATTTGGGTTTTAAACTAATATTTTTCAGTTTCTCATTATTTCAGTGCATGTGAAGGGGGTGCATACCTATTTGTGGTGGTTCCTACTCTGTAGACCACACCAACTAATGGACTGGGGTTGACCTGCAGGAAATGTCCAACTGCTGACAGGTTAACTAAAACACCTGTTTGGGGTTATAAACCCAAAAATTCTTCTCCCTTTCATTTAATTATATTTCCTTCAGTTAATTTTGTACTTAATAACCATTTTTCCTCTTTTATGTGATGGAAAAAAACTGGACAACACCTCACGCATCTGTTGAATATCAATTCATTGAAGATCAATTCATACTGTTAGAAGCTGAAACAAACATCCGGGTTCCTGTTTTTTTACATTGATTTCAATGCAGTTTATGTTTTACACATTCCTCTTTAATGTATATGCGAGTCATTTCCCATTAATTGTGCTGGTTTCCCCTTAGGAAATTTAATGTACAGGTATAGGGGAGGGGAGAGGAGGATGAGGGCAGGGGAGAAAGGGTTGGACATGTTGGAGGGGAGGGGAGGGGAATGGAGGATGAGGGCAGGGGTGAGGGGCCGAGCAGGTTGGAGGGGAGGGGAGGGGAAGGGAGGGGGGATGAGGGCAGGGGGAGGGGGCTACTGGGGGAAGAGCTTCATCACGGTGGGGAGTGGTGGGGGAAGGGGCTGGGTAGGGGGAGGCTAAGATGGGAGGGGGAGCTGCTGGGATTGGGTGGGAGACAAGAATAAGAGGGGAAGGGGAGGGGTAGAGCTGGGTAGTGTGGAGGTTGAGGTGGGATGGGGAGCTGCTGGGATTGGGTGGGAGACACGCATAGGTGGGGGAAGGGGCTGGGCAGGGGGATTTAGTGCACCAGAAGAAAGAGGACATCCATGTAGGGGAGGGGAGGTGAGGGGAGGGGATGGGATGGGAGGGGAGGGGAGGGGGATGGGGGCGGGGGGGGGGAGGGGGGGCTACTGGGGGAAGAGCTTCGACATGGTGGGGAGTGGTGGGGGAAGGGGCTGGGTAGGGGGGATGAGGTGGGAGGGAGAGCTGATGGGATTGGGTGGGAGACAAGAATAGGAGGGGAAGGGGAGGGGTAGAGCTGGGTAGTGTGGAGGCTGAGGTGAGAGGGGGAGCTACTGGGATTGGGTGGGAGACAAGCATAGGTGGGGGAAGGGGCTGGGCAGGGAGATTCATTGCAGTAGAAGAAAGAGGACATCCATGTAGCACCTAAGTATATGTGGTGTAGCTGGGCCATGACGACATCCATGTAGCAGCACGTTGGTTTTCATTGCAGGCTTCAAAAGGTAAATTTTGACTTTTATTTTGCTTTCTAATTAATACATTTATGTTATCGTTTCTTTATTCTACAAATTTGGGTGTTCTTATTGTAAACATTTTTTCCTATGCAGAAATATTTTTCAGGAATTTGAAGTCAGATATTTATACAATTTGACACAATTTCTTAGTTCCATAAAGACTTATGATGTATGTTTTGAAATGTAAATGTCTATTTGAATGTTCATTTCATTCATGTTCTTTTTATACATGAAAATTTAATTTATTTTTCAAAAATGTTGTTTTTCTTTTCAATTGAATGTTATCCACTATATTCTCCTATATGTTTTATATGTTTTCAAATAATTTTACTTTCTTATATATTCTCTTATATGTTTTCCTTATATTCTCCATCATGAATTTGTATGGTTTATTTTTTACAGTGATGGTATACTTATGTTTTCCTTATATATTATCATATATTCTCCAATATGTATTCAATATTATGCTGCATATTTTTCTATGTTATTTTCATTTTATTATTTCCTTGTGTTTTCAATTCTATATATTTTATTCTATTATAGTTCAATATTAAGTATCAATATTTTTTTCAATATATACAATATTGATGTTCTTTATTAATATTGACGTATAGTTTTGTCTTCTTGAAAGTAAGTATTGACCTATTACATTGTCTTCTTGAAAGTAAGCATTGACGTATTGCCGTGATAATGCACGGGTAAGTACTAGTTTTAATAATAATACATATAAAATTCACTCCTATAAATAATATACACCACAAAAATGAAACATGTATTAAATATTCCATGAGTCCCATGTAAACAAATGTGGGACGAAAATCCCATTACCTTAAGTCTTGATTTCTATTATACACATTAATAATTCATGTACAATAAATATATTTTTATTATAAATATACTAAAAACCATATTCCTATGTATCATACCATTTATTATTTTCCTATAATATTTGATTAAGTGTTTATTAAAAATATATGTCAAAATCATGTTTCGAGAAATAATCGCATTGTTTATCATTTATGTTTTGATATGGTATCTTTAGTCTATTAAATTTAATCATGATTCCATAATATTTAAAATTTATACCATGATATAAATATAATATAAACATAGTATATATTAATTTAGACAAATTCATAAAATCGTGAAATAAAGAATTAATTACCCCATTCCTAGAGACAATATTTCGTATGTATAGACGAATGTTGTTTCAAATTTATCGATGGAAAGAATGAATGAAATGTAAATAATAAATCAGATTTGCAGAGTCAATTTTTTTAATATATAAATATAATTATATTATATATGCAGTAAATGTATTTTTATTACCTTCCTTATAATGTGTATTGGAAAAATGAACCACATCGCTTCACGAGGTGGTAGCACACCGTACAAATGAGTGTCATTATTATATTCCCAAAAAATGTAAAGTAGGAAGCTATATGTCATATAATAATTTTAGAAGTATATTTATTTCCAATATATAATATAAATATGTCAAATCAATCATTAAAATGTGCATTGAGAGGTGGTTATTGAAAAATTTATGTCGGTCCATGAGACGTTACTCCACCATACTAACGATCGACAGGTTCATTTCCAATTTAATGGAAGAGGAGGTTGATATATGTTATTATATTAACATAATTAAATATAATCATATGGGGTATTTTTATTATATCATCATAGATGAAGAATATTTCAACTCGGTGGAAGGGTAAATATAAGAAAAACTAATGTTTAATAATTTTACCACTTTTCTGGAGAACATCATTAGGTTTATATCTAAAGTATTTTTAGGAGGGTTTCATAATATTAATAATAAATCACGGATTTTTTTATGTACATATGGAATTAATTTTTTATGTATTATTATAACAAATAGGTATTAGATATGTGAAGAGGATATGATAGGGGATTCCCTTTTATAAGGAGGGGAGAGTATACATTTGGAATTATTGATAACATAAAAATTTATCCACGTTTTAGACATGAAAAGACCATAAAAATGATTAATTAGGAAATAATAGAGGTGATAATGCAAATATAGGGATATATAGATGGATTTTGAAAATGTTTTTGGTAGTTTTTAAAATTTTATTTTCTGTATAACCACAGGAAAATGAGTTTTAACCATAAATACAATAATTATTTTTTATCATTTTTCACAATTAATATTTGATGAAAATTTATTTTAAAATATTATATATTATAAATTATTCTTATTAAAAATATGTAATAAAAGTTTCCAAATTATATTCATCGAGATGGAGAAATTTAATTTAATAAAAAACCCATATATATATGGGATGAAAAACAGTTTCCCAAGTAGTATATTTTCATAAGTATATAATGTTTTAAAATAAAATGTACATATAAATTTGATTCGAATTACATTATTGGTTAAATAATAACATAATTGAACTAATTTTACTTTTAAATAAAATTAAATCAATATGTAGTGTTATAAATTCAAAAAATTAAAATGAAAAGTATTAATAAAAAATAGTATTTTTCTTTTGTCAATGAAAAAATTATTATTTTCAAAAAATTATAACAAATACATAGTCAGATAACACTGGAAATTTGATTCAAAAAATAAAATATTTTTTTCCAAATAAATTTTATAAACGTTTCAATTTATTTTCTCTCTTTTTAAAAATCGAAAAAAAAATTTATAAAGAAATTATTTTGGAAGGATATAAAGCCTTTACTAAAAATTATGTACATATTTATAAATATATATTATTTATATAAAATATTACATATATTTTTTTCAGAAAATATTTCATGTCATACATCTAAAATTCAATTAATAGGTCATAAAATTCATATTTAAATAATAATATTTATAGTATATCATAGTTTGTTAAAATTATATGTTAATTGTAACGCACACTGTCCAAAAAATTAAATATATTTAAAAAATATATTTTATAAAATCACATGGATTTAAATTATATCCCATTAAAATGAATTTATACCTCATTATTATATCACTTTATTTCTAAGAAATCATGATATTTATAACTCATTGCATCTTGTGGTACACACTTAACTTACTAATGATTGTAGTTTCACCACAAAAACATTGAGCTGGTGTGTTGAGTTGTTTCATAGTACTTTATCTATTCAATAAAGGATCTCCACCAGTTATTAACTGTATGAAATATCATGATCCCAATGACAACTAAAATACTTATAGAATAGTATTTTTAAAAATTTATTTATATTATTAAATTAAATAGTTTTGTAATTATAATAATAAATAATTTTATTTAACTAATTTTATATATGGACATTTATAAAAGATTGATTTTCAAATAATATTTATTCAATTTTTAAAAAATATTTTCATTTTTGAATTCAGAATTAATATCTTTTCTTATTATGAATTTTCAATATTTTTTGAAAAATATATATTTTTTATGAATAGAAAAAATACAATTGTTTTAAAATACAGTATTTTAATGCCATCATCATGAAAAAATTATATATGAAATTTATTAAACATAAGGAATGAAATAATTATGATATTATACTATAGATATTGTAAATATATAAATCAGAACACCAAAAATTTAATTTATTTCATGAAAAGTATAAAAATCATTTTATGTGGCGACGATGTTCATGTGTATCATTAGAATAGTCAAATTTTATTCTATATAGATAACAATTGAGTGCAAAAAGGTATATTCTGGAGTTTTTTATTCATTATTATTTATCATCGATGTTTTTAATGATAGATTAAAATTTCAGAGTTATATAACATAAATCATATCCAAATGACTATGTAATACTTGCACCATGGATGAAAATTGAAATTAAAAAATTAAATAAGTTGTATTGACATGAATATTAGTAATTATTCATAATAAAATAATATTAATGGTTATAATTAACCAAATTATTCTAATTTTATGATCTTAATTTACTTTTAATTTATATATATTAAATAATTAAATTTAATGCTTATGAAATGTTGATGGAGTGCTGATGTAAGAATGAGAAAAACCAGTTAAATGATATTAATTACAATTTAACAACCCTTAAACGACCCGAAAATTGTGAATATGGAAAAATTTGAGAGTATTTGGTTGAAAATTTTATCCCTAGAGCTTTTAGGCCCTTTTTAAGTAATTACCCCAATAATACCACAAACCATTTTTTTTGTATTTTTTGAAAATTCACTTTTTTAGGAAAGTGGGAAAACATACATAAAAATCCACCATTCACACAAATCCCCATCCACATGACACACAACATTCAAAATTCAAAACCCAAATTCAAAATTCAAACTCCAAATTCAGAAAACCACTAGAAACTACGTTGAACCATGAGAATCCCACCATGATCTGCATCACGAGGAGTCCTCGAAACTCACCTTACTGCCATCATCATGTCGCCGACCTGACATCTCATTACCATCACCTCCATCACGACTACACATCACCAGGACATCGTCCTCATTAGCTGTCACTGCCAGCCAGTTCTCTGACGTCCACTGCGAGTCGCTTCACTGCGAACCACCATATACAAAATCACTAAAGATGATCTCACCATCGACGATCAATTTGTAATCACCAAATCTCTCCCGAAGTCACCCGCACAAACTCACTTCCCAAAGAACCATGGAGACCAACGCTCAACTTCACCTTATAGAGAAGGGTGAAAACCTGGATCCATAGTAGGGAAGAATGCGGGTTTTTTGCAGGAATAACAACAAGAAACTCCTTAAAACATCATCATTGAACAAAAACCCACCAAATACACCAAAATGCCTTCACCAGTTGATGAATAACTACCCCGGAACATCATCAACCACTCGCACCTCACATCCCAAAACCACTTTAAACCCCCCGCACCTATCCTTATTTCATGACCATCCTCTAAAAAATACATTAATCTTCACCCCTTTACACATTCTAGTGTTGACAGTCTCATAAAAAAACTATTCCAAGTTCATTAAAGAGGTTCTAAAGGATAATGTAGTCACTTTGTAAATTCCTCATTCTCTTTAAATATTTTTCCTCACATCTACACTACCCTCACTCCAAAAAAAAGTTTCATGATGACTCCAATATCATATATATACTATAATGTAATTTGGATAATGGTATATAAATCATGAAATATCTTATCTTCTCCTTGTATTCATAAAAATTAAATCACCATCCCTGGTATGTTGATTCATGGCCATCATGGTAAATGAGTTTTATCTTCTCAATATTGCCTTCATGGAAAGATTAAATTCAATTATAATAGTTTCAAATAGACTAAATTTAATTATTTTTTTGGTTTCCCATTATGGAATTATAATATGGCCATAATACTAATCAAAATGAAACTAGTTTTTAATGGTTGGAAAAATAAAAAAATAAACTAATATTTTTTTTCAATAACTTGTTATGAAATGAATAATCATCATTTCAGAACAAAAATGGTATATATGGGACCATTTAAACATATGGATATGTATTAATACATTTTTTCCACTTTTGGAGTATTATTTCCATTTGATAAGTAATCCATAATGAAATGAAGGCACCTAAAAATATGAAAATGAAAAACAATTATCCATTTGCATCTATCTCCTTTGTATCCCCTTCATATGTATTCAATAGTTTTTCCCATATGGAATGTGATGTTTTTCAAGACATCACCTTTGTATATATAAGATTGTATAGGGCTCCTCCTAAGGCATTGATTGCTTTGGAATCAGCATTCAGCTCTCTACGCTCAGCTTCTGATAATGCACCACTGTTGATGTCAGCTTTAATACCATGCATTGCTACTGTGAACACATCCATTCCTAAGGATCGAAAGTAGTGTTGCATCCGATTCTTCCATAGCTGAAAATTTTTTTCCATCGAAGATCGGAATCCCTTTATGATTAGTGTCCTCCATTGAGAGAATAACTTGTCCACCTTTCCCTCTGATACCAATTGTTAGGTCCACAAGGCTGAATACCCTGAGAGGGGGGGGGGGGGTGAATCCGGGAATGACTAATTTTAAAATTAATTCCCGTTCTGATCTTCTTTCGCTGTTAAGGAAAACACTCTACTCTCTCTTTCCTGTTGCACAATGTAAACAGAAATTAAAGCATGCACAGGAAACATCGATTTTTACTTGGTTCAGCCTCACTTGTCTATGTCCAAGGAGCATACGCCGATAAGTTTCTGGTTGTACCAAATTCCAGTAAACTTCACTAGTTGTGGATACAGGGTTCGGGTATAGTAACTCTGTCCAAGCCTCACTGCCTTTACAATATTTAGGGTCAGCTCACTGCTTTCCCAAGGGTCACTCCCTGTTTCTCTCTCTCTGGCTCACTGCCGGTGGAGAGGATCACCTTATTCCTCTTCCTTTGCTCACTTTTCTGGAAAGGATCCACTCACAGTTTATAGACATGTAGGTCTCTTCATTAGAATGAAAGAATGCATATTCCTCTGTATGTAGATGCTCTTTTGAAGTACAACTTTTACCCATAGATGAATATCTCTTTGCACCGAAGGTATCGGTCAAACTTCCAGCTTCCACGCAGCCCGAAAATCACTGCTGGAAATAAACCTTACTTGGCGTGCAAGTAAATCTCGGTGTGCAAGTATCGGCATAAAAGTCACAACTGGTGCGTAAATATTCATCAACTACTTTCAAGACTCAATATTCTTCAACTCAAAACCTGCCCGACTCACTTCCTTCCTCACCTAAACCACCTTAGGCGCACAAATCACCCTTGGCATGCAACTTCCTACTCTGGCGCACAAGTCCCACTTGCGTGACACACCACCACTTGCGCGACTTCCAAACCTATGTGAAGGGAGCTCTGAATCTTAAAAGTGTTGATCTCCGGTGATGAATGAGGAGGGGTGGTCCAGTATTTATAGGAAATTTGACCACCCTGTGCGACTGCGTGCAGGTCTCCCTTCAGCGTGCAAGTCTCGGCGCGCAGGTCTCTTACCCTACAAGTCACTCACGCGACCTAATTCCAAACTTGCGCGAAACTCTTGGCTTTGAAATATTTTGATCTTCTGATCTTGAAAAACCACAGGAATGCACGTTCTCAAGCTTCCAAGGCATCGACGCGCAAGTCTCTTCATGGCGCGCAAGTCACCTGCGCGACACCACCAATACTTGCGCGAAACTTATCCCTTTTCCATATTTTGATGATCTGATCTTGAAAAACATATGGTGTGAATGTTTCCAAGCCTTCATGTACACGGCGTTAAATTCCCTTTTCCAAAAACAACATTTCTTCATTTGTTGATTTTTAAGCCCAATTTTTTTGCAAACACTGGAAAAAGGCGCCACCTTGTATCTGTTCTTTTTATGCCACATCCAGATCATCCATTCCTTTGTTGATGTTCTTGAATCAAACATGGATCAATTACCAAAACTCATGAAATCGACATTCCACCATCAAATACTCTTTTTCAACAAATTTTTATGTCATCATTTTGCTTTGTCCACAATCACCACTCAGATATCCACTTTTTCAACAAACACAATCACCTAAAAAATGATTCAATGATACCTTGAGGGATTTTTCCCCAACAATCTCCCCATTTGGGTTTGTTGAAAACTCTTCCATAAAAAGATATATCATTACTTATTCAGCCACCATTCTCCTGTCGCGATTCTGAAATCGATCAAGGATTTACTCAACACAAACTCTAAGCCCACATGAGCAATTCTAGGCGTGAGAAACAAGAGTAAATGAAATGTTCATCAATGAATCACTTCATCTCTGACACACACGGTTGACACCTAACTGATACCAATTGTTTCCAAACGGATACCAATGTTTGGAAATGTTCTTACCACTTTCCAACACCACTCTTCTGCTTTTATCATGATCCTCAGCCGTCGTGATATCTATTCTTTGATCGATCACTTCTAGCATCATCATATTTAACACGCTCCCCCTTTCTCATTTATCTCCCCCTATCTGGTTGCTCCACCTGTCAGCTTCTCCTCCTATCATTCATGATTTCTCAAATTTCCACATTGTCTCCCCCCTTGAACAATCAATATTTTCTCCCCCTTTTTCAACGAACCCAAAGGTCATGCCTTTGCAGTCTATAACAGAGTAGAGAACACATATCGATACATTAGGGAAAAACACACATCATGCCTCAGGGGGAGGGGGTGGTATCACATCCACATGATTTTAAGTGCGGGGAATCAACTAAACTCCCAGATCCAGTCGATTCCTCTCGAAATCTTCCTTGGGTAAGGCCTTTGTTAGAATGTCTGAAACCTGTAGCTCTGTAGGCACATACTCCAACTTCATGATTCCCTGATCAACCTTCTCCTTGATAAAATGATACATTATCTCAATGTTCTTTGTCCTTGAGTGATGAATGGTATTTTTTCTAAGATTTATAACACTTGAGTTATCACACTAGATTCCGATCAGAGACTTCACTTCAACTCACATATCTTCAAACTCCTACTTCATCCACAATAACTGTATGCATGATTGAGTGGCCGCAATATACTATTCTTCTACAGTGCTCAATGAAATGCAATCTTGCATCTTGCTAAGCCAAGAAATACACAATCCACAAAGATAGAATGCACCACCTGACATTGATTTTCTATCACCCACTGAACCGGCTCAGTCTACATCAGTATATCCCAATAACTCTGTCTGAGATTTGTCAGTATATGTCAAGCCGAAGTCCTCTATGCCCATGATATATCGAAGTATTCTTTTTACTGCAAGCATGTGGCTTTCCTTGGGATCACTCTGATATCTCGATGCTTGTCATGTGGAGAAAACAATTTCAAGCCTTATTGCGGTCAAGTATAGAAAACTTCCAGTAATTTGCCTATATTATGTGATATTAAGTGCCTTGCCATCTGAATCTTTTGATAATTTCATCCGGGTAGCAACAGGAGTCTTCATCTCCTTGGAATTATCCATTCCAAACCTTCTTAGAACCACCTTGGTGTATTTGGATTGAGAAATGAAAGTTCCATTACTTCCTTGTGTCACCTGTAAACCATGAAAAAATGTTAGCTCTCCAATCATTGACATTTCAAACTCATTTTTCATGAATTCATAGAACTCTCTGCAATGAGCTTCATCTGATCCACCAAATATTATGTCATCAACATAAACCAACACCGTCATCCTTTGATTACTCTCATTGCTGAAATAATGATTGTAATCAACTCCCCCACACTGGAAACCAAGCTTCTCCAAGTACTGATCAAGCCTTGAGTACCATGCTCTTGGTTCTTGTTTCAGCCCATATAATGCCTTCTTTAGCCTGAAAACTTTATTCTCATCCTCATGAATGAGAAAACCATCTTGCTGCTCAATGTACACCTCTTATTCCAGAACCTCATTCAAGAATGTGGATTTGAAATCCATCTAGAACACTTTGAACATTATTTGCACTGCTACGGCCAAAAATAATCTGATTGTCTCTAACCTTACAACCAGTGAAAATGACTCATCTACATCTATTCCCTCTATCTGGGAGTATCCCTTTCACACGAGGCATGCTTTGTTTCGAATCACAGTTCCATATTTATTCATCTTGTTGCGATAGACCCATTTAGTCCCGATGAAATTCTTGTCTGCTGGCCTTGAAACAGTCTCCCATGTCTGGTTCTTCTCGATTTGATCAAGTTCTTTATTCATATCCTGAACCCAGTTTTCATCTTCAGCTGAATCAGAAATACATTTCGGCACCACCTGAGATAAAAACGATGTTTGCTGTAATGAATTCATTCTTCGAGTCTGAACTGGAGCTGTCTGATCACCAATGATATTCTGCCTATCAATTTCATCCCGACTATATGGCTTCCTTGCAGACACAGACTTGACACTTTCTTATTCATCATCAATATCTTCTTATGAGTCATCTTATTCCACTTCCACTCCCCCTGTGTTTCTTACCTCATAATCAGATTCATCCAGGAACTGTTCACTGGGTTGTTGAGTATTCTGTTCATTTTCAACTATAGTGACATCATTTCTCTCAACAATTTTTCCTAGCCTTTTGTTGAAGCATTTATATGCTTTACTTTTCCTTGAATAGCCAAGGAATATCCCCTAATCTCCTCATACCTCAAACTTCCTATGATTTTCTTTGTTGAGAATGAAACACTTACTTATAATAATTTGAAAGTATTTCAACGTTGGCTTCTTTCTATACCACAGTTCATACGGAGTCTTCCCTTTCTTCGGACACAACATAGACTAGTTCGAAACATAGAACGATGTCAAAAATACTTCCTTCCAAAATTTCTCTAGCTGGTCTTTATCAATAAGCATCGTTCTGTCCATGTTGTTAATGATACGATTTCTCCTTTCAAACACTCCATTCTGTTGTGGATTTCTTACTGATGAAACTTGATGCCTTATCCCATGTTTCTCGAGATAGTTTTCAACATGAATGTTTGTGAATTCCATACCTTTATCAGTACGAAACATCAGAATTTTCTACCCAAGCATCTTTTCTGACTCCCTCCTATACTGATTTATGCAACTGAACACCTTTGTCTTATGGGTAACGACAAATACCCAGACATTTCTGCTACAATAATCAATGAAAAGGACATAGTACCTTTGTCCATTTATGGCTCGTGGTGAGATTGGTCCACAAACAACTGCATGTACCAGTTTGACCACTCTGGTTGATTTCTGTTCCTTTGGCTTGTATGTTTTTCTGATGATCTTACCTTGTTGACAAGCATCACACGTATGAGTACGATCACGTGAAAGTTTGGGAAGGTCTCTAGCAGCATCACACTTTACAAGATCTTCCATAGATGGTTGGCATAGATGACCAAGTCGCTTATGCCACAACTGGTTTTCCTCCTCTCTGGATAAGAAGCACGTATCTTCTTCCCCAATTGCAAGGTAAATATTTCCCTTTTTCCTTTTTCCTTGAAGAACAACTGCTCCATCTTTTCCTTTCACAAAACACATTTTCTTGGTAAATCGGATAGAGTGCCCAGAGTCACATAGTTGACTGACACTGAGCATGTTATGACTGAGACACTCTACTACCAAGACATCAGCACATCTCATTTATTTTCCCCCAAACATGGATTTCCCTGAGCCAAAAATCTTCATCCCTTCATCGTTTCCAAATTTGACAACTCCTTCTTTGTCATATTTTTTTCCTGTAACAAGATCCTTGTTGCCTGTCATGTGAGCTATAAAACCACTATCAAGAATCCACACACTACAACAATCTGATTCTTTAAGGGAAATTTCAGCAACTACTGCCTTCTCTGCTCTCTTCTTATTGGTCCATATTTTTGTCTCTATACATGGTATAGATTGAGGCTCATGATCATTCTGAGAGTATGATGGACCAGCTTCATATTGTAGATTTGCAAATCTGTTCTGAACTTTTAAATCACTTGTCGGTTTATTGATCTGCTTCTTGCGAACATTTTTATTTTTCTTTGGAACATTTCTCTGAATGATCGAAGTGTAGTACCTAGACATGTTCCCAAATCCTTCGCACCAAAAACAGTGTCCTTCAAAATATGTTCTGGAAAACCATTCTCTGTTTGACTGCCACCTCTATTCTTGTTCCATTCTATATCTCTTGGATATGGGACACACATACTATGAATGTCCCATATTCCCACAACAATAACACCAGATATAGGGTGCATTCCTTCGTGTTACATCAGCACTACAATTTTCCCTTTGGGATCTCTGAATATTCTGATTATGTTTTGTGCCCAAATTAACCTTCAATTTCGAGATGGGTGCTTGTGGTCTGACATCAACTGCCTCAGATTTTTGTTTCTTATCAAGACCTGAATCACCCTTAGCATTTGAGCTTTCTTGCTGCTTCACTCCTGCTGAACTAGGAGCCCCCCCTTTCATCATCTCTGTCTTCTGAATGGCATGCTTTTCTGATACCACATTGGGGGTCAAGTGTTTTTCTTGATCCTTCATTTTTCGTCGCTGACTAACCACTTCTTCTTTAATCTCTTTGATACGTCTGAGCTGCTCCTTTCCGATGTTAGTCAAACAACCAATTTTCTTCTTTTGTTCCCCAATTTTAAGCTTATGTTCAACAATGTTTTCCGAGCTCTCTAGTGTTGAGGATTTTAGTTTTTTTAATTTCTTCTAACAACTCTGACTTTTATTCATCCTGTTGTTTCATATAGAGTTTGGCATCATGAACCACTTTATTGGATTTCTTTGTTTTGGCTCTCCAAACGTCTATCTTTTCAAGAGCTACTTCAATTCGGCTTCCATATCAACTCTCCCTTCAATTTCTTCTTCTTCTTCAGCGTCAGCTTCTTCCTTTTTCTAAGAACTACCAACAATCGCCACCAAGGTATTTACCCCCCGATCTCTGCAATTTTCTATCTCCTCAACCACTTCATCCTCAGACTCATCTGAACTTTCAAATTCTTGTGAAAGAAGATTATTCTTCTTGATGAAATTTCTCTTGAATTGTTTCTTCCCTTTCATAAATGCTGAAGAATTCTTCTTGGTAATTTCGACTTCATCTTCATCATTTTCTTTTGAAACTTTTTGGGGCATCATGCAGCAAGATGAACAACCTTTCCACATCGAAAACATGCTAGTGGAAGTTTCCATTTAAACCTTCCTCTTCCTATTTGAAGATTTGAAGAAAGGAATGGCATCACCTCATCTATCTCTTCTTCTTCTTGAGAATCTTCAATGGTGAGCTTCCTCATGGCCTTGAATGCCATTTCATTAGATTTCACCTTTCCCACAGCATCGTTATCATCATTTCTCATTTAGTATGCAACAAGAGTGTTCTGCAGGTTATCCAATGTCAGTTCTTTTGGGTCTTTATCTTCCAAAACAGAAACTTTAGGATTGAACCGAGGTGGAAGTTTTCTCAATATGCACCTCACAATTTGTATATCTTCGATAATTTCTCCAATACCCCACATGTCTTCTACTACAAAATTTACCCTGTCAAAGAATGCATCAATATAATCATTCAGGTTCATTCTCATATCATCATACATGTTCCACAACACTTTCATCTTTGCATCTCTCACCTTTGTATCCCCTTCATATATATTCAATAGTTTTTCCCACATGGCATGTGACATTTTTCAAGACATCATCTTTGTATATATAGGATTTTATAGGGATCCCCCCTAACGCATTGATTTATTTGGCATCTACATCCAGCACTCTACGCTTAGCTTCTGATAATGCATCACTGTTGATGTCAGCTGTAATACCATGCATTACTACTGTGAACACATCCATTCCTAATGATCGAAAATAGTGTTGCATCTGATTCTTCAATAGCTGGAAATTGTTTCTGTTGAAGATCGGATTCCCTTTATGATTAGTGACCTCCATTGAGAGAATAACTTGTCAACCTTTCCCTCTGATACCAATTGTTAGGTCCACAAGTCTGAATACCCTGAAAGGGGGGGTGAATCAGGGTATGACTAATTTTAAAATTAACTCCCGTTCTGATCTTGTTTTGTTGTCAAGAAAAACACTCTTCTATCTCTTTCCTGTTGCACAATGTAAACAGAAATTAAAGCATGCACAGGACACATCGAATTTTACTTGGTTGACCCACACTTGGCTGCGTCCAAGGAGCATACGCCGACAAGTTTCCGGTCGTACCAAATTCCACAAAACTTCACTAGCTATGGATACAAGGTTCGGGTACAATCACTCTGTCCCAGGCTCACTGCCTTTACAAGATATAGGGTCAGCTCACTGCTTTCCCAAGGGTCACTCCCTGTTTCTCTCTCTCTCTGGCTCACTGCCGGTGGAGAGGATCACCTTCTTCCTCTTCCTTTTCTCGCTGATCTGGAAAGGATCCACTCACAGTTTATAGACCTGTAGGTCTCTTCATTTGCATGAAATAATGAATCTTCCTCTGTATGTAGATGCTCTGTTTAAGTACAACTTTCACCCGTAGATGAATATCTCTTTGCACCAAAGGTATCGGGTAAACTTCAGCTTCCACGCAGCCTGAAAATCACTACTGGAAATAAACCTTAATTGGCGCGCATGTCAATCTCGGTGTGAAAGTATTGGCGCACAAGTCACAAATGGCACACAAATCTTCCTCAACTACTTGCACGACTCATAATTATTCAACTCAAAACCTGCGCGACTCACTTCCTTCCTCGCCTAAACCACCTCAAGCGCGCAACTCACCCTTGGCATGCAACTTCCTACTCTGGTGCGCAAGTCCCACTTGCGCGACACACCACCACTTGCGCGACTTCCACACATGTGTGACAGGAGCTCTGAATCTTCAAATTTTTGAACTCTAGTGAAGAATGAGGAGGTGTGGTCCGGTATTTATAGGCAATTTGACCACCCTGCGCGACAGCGCGTAGGTCTCCCTTCAGCGCGCAAGTCTCGGCGCGCATGTCTCTTCTCTTACAAGTCACTTGCGCGACCTAATTCCAAACTTGCGCGAACCTCTTTACTTTGAAATATTTTGATCATAGTATCTTTGAAAAACCACAGGCACGCATGTTCTCAAGCTTCTAAGGCATTGGCGTGCAAGTCTCTTCACGGCGTGCAAGTCACCTATGCGACACCACCAATACATGCGTGAAACTTATCCCTTTTCCATATTTTGATGATCTGATCTTGAAAAAAATATGGTGCGCAAGTTTCCAAGCCATCATGTACATGATGCGCAATTCCCTTCGCCAAAAACCACTTTTCTTCATTTGGCGATTTTTAGGCCCAAAAATTTTGCAAACACTGGAAAACGGCGCCACCTTATATCTGTTCTTTTTATGCCACCTCTAGATCATCCATTCCTTTTTTGAAGTTCTTGAATCAAACATGGATCGTTGACCACAGCTCTTGAACTCGATATTCCACCATCAAATCCTCTTTTTCAACAAATTTTTATGTCATCGTTTTTCTTTGTTAATAATCACCACTCAGATATCCACTTTGTCAACAAACACAATCACCTCAATAATGCTTCAATGATACCTTGAGGGATTTTTCCCCAAAAAAAGGCCTGGTGGTAACCCACCTCGCCTACTCTGTTGATGACCTGAAAAGGTCTGATGAAATGCGGAGATAACTATCCACCCTGGCTAAATCTCCATAGACCTCATCGAGGTGAGGCTCAGAAGAAAACGAGATCGCCATCCTCGAACTCTAGTGGTCTCTATATCCTATCAGCATAGGTCTTCCGTCTGCTCTGTGTAGTCTTTAACCTCTCCTAGATGATCTACACCTTCTCTAATAGCCTCAAAATTGGATCACTGTTCAAACTGTAGCTCAGCTCCTGAAAAGAACTGCTGGAATCTCTCTGACCACTCGAAGGGTTTCCCCTTTTTCATCAATGCTAAAAGTGGTGCAACAACTCTGGAGAAGTCTAGCACAAATCTAGGTCTGTCTGACTCATTAGTGATCGAATGCACCAACTTATGCATGATTCCATCATGTGCCGCCTGGGGTTTCCTTTTCACCGACCAAGGAAAACTCATCCCAACTTTGTAGGTAAAGCACAACCTTTTTGCCTAATACAGTCAATCTGTGTATGAAATGTGGTTGCCCAGTGATGAAGCTAATATATTCACATATTTTATACTGTAATTTAATGTTTATAGACCCACAATAGTGTTATTTAATGGGAAATTGTTACATATTTAGGTTTTGGTGTTATTTTGAGCCTAAATGCAAAAATGGCCTAATTCTGGAATTTTAACAGATTTTCATCACATGGGTATTTTAGTCATATCTTATAAAATATATTTCCAAATTTTGTGATTAGAATTTTTTTTGAACCCTTATTTTATTTCCTTAAACATTGTCTTCAGTACCAGGGGCTGAATTGATATTCTAGAGACCGTAAAAAATCAATGAATTGAAAGATTTTTTCGGGCGGACTACGTGGACCCCACTTTAGTAATGGAACTATAATTCAGCCTAAACACCTCCTAATGATGCGATTACACTTGGATATGAAAGAGGACTCCAAGAAGCGTCCCCAAAATGAATTTCACGCCATTATGTATCCGTTAGGATGTCCATTAAATGATAGAGTTTTGAAGTAAGCTTCCAAGAAGCTTCATCCAAAGTAAGTGATCATCAATAAAAAACTCATAAATCCTTAAATACGCGTCCCATGTATCTGCAATTTGGAGGGTGGACGGCCAAAAAATATTTGAACAATATTTATGAAGAGGTCCATGCGTGCATTGATGAATTAATGGGTCGAAAACTTTATAACTTGTTGAAAATGAAATCTGCCTATAAAAGGAGAGGAGCTCCTACCTCTCAAGGACATTCCATTCATCACCTCACCATCCATCACAAAGGGGGTTGGATTGAGAGAGAAATAGGATAGGAGTATTTCATGATGTAATCAATCCATTAAGGGATAACTCCAAGTGGTGGTGGGAAACGGAGATCCAAAGACATTTCCCCTTTTGAGTTTGTGCTATCACTGTAAAATATTTTCTTTTAAACTATCCTTGAACTTGTTTGCATGAATGGAGGAGGTCTTTCTTCTCTCGTGTTTTCAATTTCTTATGAATTATTCTATATTTCTTATATTCTAATTAATTTAAAGTGTTTTTACTCATGTTTTATATTTCTTAGGCGAGGTCTCGCTTTTGAGCATGATGATTTCATCATGTTTTGGTTACTCGGAGGTTTTCGGGTAATTAGACCACTTTCATTAGAATATCGTCACCCATGTATGAGGTTTCAATGTGGTATCTAGAGAATTTAGTTTTATACCTTGAGGTCTTAAGATATACATTGGATAATTTAATTAAAATATATTCGTAAACAATGAGAAAGGGAGTGTCCAATGATCAATACTTGTCCACCGCTGCTACCTTTAACTTGTTCTTTCCAGCTCGATTTTCTTTGCTATTCTAATTTATAATCTTGATTTAACATTTCATTTTGATTTAATTTTCATAATAAAAATCCCCCATATATATTATATATGTTAGTTTTATATTAGTTAAATTAAAAAGTGACAATTGAAAATACAGTGCGTATAAGCAACCTCCTTGTGATCGACCATAGGGTGTACCACTATGGTGCATTCATATGATAATAAGAATTTAATTGAATATGGAAAAGTGACTGAAATACCTACCATCAATTAGGCGCCGTTTCCGTGGAGTCCAAGAGCTTCTACACATTGTTTTTCAAAAAAAACAAAAGAAAAAAAAATATAAAAAATGATTTTATTGCATATTATTCTTTAGGACATGGATTATTCAAGTAATTTTTCATATTCATGGCCTATTAATGACATTTATAGAAAGAAGGAATTTTTTGAAATTCAAATTTCCGAAAATTCACCACAATTTCAAGAAACATCCTTGATAATTCAAGAGAATTCAAGAATGCTGGAAAAGGCAGGCAAGACGGTGGCATCGCTAGCCGCCGAATTCGAGGAACTAAAAGTCTTATGGATGGAACAAAAAAAAGGCAAGGTAAGGAGAATGAAAATCTTGTTACATATAAATTTAATGAATATGTTGATGTAGTTGAAGAAAAACATGAGGACCCACTTCCCTCGCCAACAAATGAGTTCCCACCTGCCTTGCTTGCGGAAAAGGGTTATAAAGCTGAAATTTATGAGGGAGTTTTAAATTCTGAGCATTCATTTCATTCAAATTTCATTAATTCTGAAATTAAATATAATACACCTTATTCTGATTTTTTAGATTCATCGTTACTACTATAAGCTCTGGATGAAGAAGGAGAAGAAGGTTCTCTTAATGAGTAGATAATGGAGGATCCATTCGAGATGTGCATTGGTGCATTTGAGGATGATGGCAGAAAAGAAGAAATCATCGAAGAACCAATTTAAAAACTCGAATCAGAAGAGAAGCCACTTCCTATTTTTCTATTTTCAACACTGGTGGACACCCCTCCTCCAGATGACAAAAACAGGGAGAACCCCTTCATTATTTTCCATCCCCATCTCCAACTCAAATTATTTCTTTCATCTCTTTTGGGGGTTGGGGATATTTTTCCTTTTTATGGGGGTTCTCACATCTGGTCTCCACTGATGGATGTCGAGAGAAATACTTTTTGGTGGTTTCTAAGCAAGAAACCAAATCCACCTTCGGATTGGGGTTAACCTACTACAACTGCCTGACTAGGGGCAGTAAAAACCTAGCACCCGCTAGGGGGTCAAACCAAGCATTATCCCTTCCCTTTCCCCTTTCTATTTTTTTTCTAATGCATTTATTTATTTATTTCTTTGTAATAAGAAGTGGTTCCAACTAGGATCTTAACTCAATGGTACTTCTAGAAAAATAAATTCATTTTTTATCTTTCGTTCTATTTATTTTTTTCTTCCCTTATTAATATTTTTTCAAGACAAAATGAAGGGTAGTGAAATTTAAGTGTGGGGGAGTATTGACCTGCTTATTTGTTTTTGTGTGCTTTCATTTTTTTTAATTTTTTAAGAACCTTGAGATTTAATGATAATTCTCATCCTGTGAGTTATTCTAAAACACTTTTACATATTCTTTCTAATACCCACACATTCTTGAGGGAAACATTGATTTTTTGTGAGACCTAGAATTTGTGATTTTTCTCTTTCGATGCTTTGGATTTCATTGAATGTTTTTAATATGATTGAGGCACTACTTTGGCTATCCATATATTATCCTAAGACCTACCTTTACATTTATACTTCGTTAGCCCTTAGATGCCATGAATTTACTTATAGGTTTATGCCAAAATACAAGCTAATTTATCCTTACCTACCTATTCTCTTGGTATTGTTGCATGGATATTTCATGTTTGAGTGTGGGGGACAGGCCATTCGTGTGTGTTCATTGGGATGTGTTTTATTGATGGGTATTTTACGGTATGTGTCAACATTTTGGGCTATGAAATAATTGGTAATGAGTCATAATCTCAATATGCTTCATTTTTTCATTCAGTTCTCCTTCAAAAAAAATAAAAGATGTTCCTTTCTGGAGCTTAAAAAAACTATATATAAAAAGGAAAATAAAGTTGTGCCTTTCTTGAGCTTTACAAAAAAAGGGAGAACTTTTATGATATAATACATTGAAATCATTGATTGTCTCATGTACCATGTTAAATAAATTGGGGTGGTGTTTTGTTTCACATTCTCAAGGTGGATTGAGTGAGGAATTTTCTGGGTTTTCACTTGATTAGTCATGCATTGTAGCTATGAGTCAAACCTTCTCTTTCTAGCCTTGAAATTTTAAATCATTTAACCACCAACCCAAAGCCACAGAGTCATTTGAACCATTAATGAAAGCCCTCAAGATTGAATTCATTGTTATGTTTCTCGCTGTGGAGAAATGAGAATTGTCACAAGCCTATGGTGATACATGAAATTTCCAAGTATGAGCATAACTCGAGAATGTTTTTCTCTTGAGTGAAGAGTGACATAAAATTCAATGTGAGGTAGGTTGTGATTGAGCCATGGATGTATTTATGAGGTTGAAAAAATTTAAATTTCTATAATGAAAATAAAATGAAATTGTTTATCATAGAAGAGACATGATGAAATTTGGTGTTTGATAAGATCATGGATGTTTTCTCATTTTTGATTGTTGTGTGAATTTTGATTTGAATTTAAGATAATTGCTAAGGAGTGCAATGTTTAAGTATGGGGTTTGATGAAGCTAATATTTTCACATATTTTATACTGTAATTTAATGTTTATAAACCCACAATAGTGTTATTTAATGGACAATTGTTACATATTTAGGTTTTGGTGTTATTTTGAGGCTAAATGCAAAAATGGCCTAATTCTGAAATTTTAACAAATTTTCATCACAGCGTATTTTTGTCATTTCTTAAAAAATATATTTCCAAATTTTGTGATTCGAATTCTTTTTGAACCCATATCTTATTTCCTTCAACTTTGTCTTCAGGACCAGGGGCTGAATCGATATTTTAGAGGCCGTAAAAAATCAATGAATTGAAAGATTTTGTCGGGCGGACTACATGTACCCCATTTTAGTAATGGAACCATAATTCGGTCTAAACAGCTTAGAATGATGCGATTACACTTGGATATAAAAGAGGACGCCTAGACGCGTCCCCACAATGAATTTCACGCCATTATGAATCCGTTAGGATGTCTATTCAATGATAGAGTTTTGAAGGAAGCTTCCAGGATGCTTCATCCAGAGAAAGTGATCATCAATAAAAAAACACATAACTCCTTCAATACGAGTCCAATGTATCTGAAATTTGGACGGTGGACGGCCAAGACATTTATGAACAATAGTGATGAAGAGGTTCGCGTGTGAATCGTCCAATTATTGGGTCGAAAATGTGACAACTTGTTGAAGATGAATTCTGCCTATAAAAGGAGAGGAGCTCCTACCTCTCAAGGACATTCCATTCATCACCTTGTCATCCATCACAAAGGGGGTTGGATTGAGAGAGAAAAAGGATAGGAGTATTCGATTATGTAATCAAGCCATGAAGGGATAACTCCAAGTGGTGGTGGGCAATGGAGATCCGAAGACATTTCCCCTTTTGAGTTGGTGCTTTTATTGTAAAATATTTTCTTTTAAACTATCCTAGAACTTCTTTGCATGAATGAAGGAGGTCTTCTTTCTCTCGTGTTTTCAATTTCTTATAAATTATTCTAGATTTCTTATATTCTAATTAATTTAATGTGGTTTTATTCATGGTTTAAATTTTTTTGGCGAGGTCTCGCTTTTGAGCATGATGAGTTCATCCTATTTTGTTTACTCGGAGGTTTTCGGGTAATTAGAACACTTTCATTAGAAGATTGACACCCATGTATGAGGTTTAAATATGGTATCTAGATAATTTAGGTGTATACATTGAGGTCTTAAGGCATACATTGGATAATTTAATTAAAATATTTTCCTAAACAATGATAAATGGAGTGTCCAACGATCAACGTTTTTCCACCGCTGCTACCTTTACCTTGTTCTTTCGAGCTCGATTTTCTTTGGTATTTTAATTGATAATGTAGATTTAATATTTCATTTTGATTACATTTTCATAATAAAAATCCCCCATATATATTATATATGTTAGTTTTATATTAGTTAAATTAAAAAGTGACAATTGAAAATACAGTGCGTATAAGCGGCCTCTTTGTGATTGACCCTAGGGTGTACCACTATGGTGCATTCATATGATAATAAGAATTTAATAGAATAGGGTAAAGTGACTTAAATCCCCTACATCCCCCAGTCCATACCCAAACTAATGTCGTAAGGCCTCGACACTGCCACCAAGAGGTTCCAACCGACACTCTATCCTCTAGGGTCAGATCACACCGTCGACATAAGTGTGATTATCGAGTTTCCTCCCAAAGGTATCTCTTGACGTGAGGGTCATGTCAACGGCTTAACCAGAAACTCTAGGCCTGGGAAAAGATTCGTGGAAGGAAGGAATATTTCGTATCAATGTTTGTTGTTACGGCTGCTAGTAGTGGACACAGAACGTACCTCGAATCATTCCTAGAGCCCTTGGGTCATACACCTTGACCACATGAAGCTACTCCCTTCACCTGCCCTTCTGCTCCCTGATCCTGGCAGGGACTACAAAGGTGGGTGGTTGTAACATGTTGAAAAGTTCATCACCACATTCTACCCTCCTAGCTCTGCTTCCACTTCTACTACTCTGTAGATTCATATGTCCTTAATACTTCCTATTCTTAAAACATTTTACACGCCCAAGTCTCGGAGACTGGCGTCAGTTCCCTACATTCCCTCTACTAACATTCACTAGCTGTATTCGTTCATCCAAAGAACATTCCACCACAAAGGTTCTCTCTAGAACCCTAGCATAAGTAGTAATGCATAGAAGAAAAAGTGATGGCTCGAATATCCTTTTAACACACCTCATTCGGCAGTCCGAGCCCCAAATCACTGATCGTATCGTATTCATCGAGTACCCAGAATGATCAGTATGCCTTGATGAATACTCAGCTACCGAAATGTTGTCTTGTCGAAGCTGTATAAGCTCTAGAAAACACTCAGCCACCTCCTTAAGCTAGTCCTCAGCCGCATGTGATTCGGGCTCATCTCGGAACCTGATGGGTATCTGATGATGAAACAAGTGTAAAGCACTAAACCTACATGTGTCATCTACCAGTACCGCTGGTTGTAACTGCTGACCAACAGGTAGTGTTATAGCTAGCACACTACCTGAAGGTACATTCCCAAGCATCAGTCCATGTACCAAAGCCTCATCACTATGCGGACCAACCTCATGGTCACTCACTGGGAAACACCAGTTTCTAAGATCACCATCTGCTCTACTAGTGTCTAAAATAGTTGTATAACTCTAGAAACCTCCTCCAGCCAGTCCAGTGCTGCCTGAGAATTTGTCTCACCTCGTAACCTTAGAGGCATATGTTGGTGCAACTCGTGTAGCACGCTCTATTAGCATGTACCCTCCTCTAGTACAGCTGGTGGCATCTGCTACCCAACGGGTGGTGGTGATGCTGGTACACCACCCGAATGTGCCAACATAGTAAGAGGGCCCTGCACTGGAGCCCCGTCGATCGGTGGGACGTCATCATGTACTCTCCCGAAACTCCAACTAACTGTTTGCATGGAGGCATCCTAAACAGATGTGACACGGTCAAATGATTTAAATCTGGTGAGCTGACCTGGTTGAGCCGAGTTAAAGAAAACTTTTGGAAAGACATACACAATCCGTGTTTTTGTGCACTTAGTCAGAAATCAGTAGTCAGGGTCTTGGTGTATGGATACGTTGGCCGCCGCACCAACACTGGACTCCCTAAATTGAAAAACACTTTCTGTACCCTTAACACTATTGCTTCACAGAAAAGAAAATATCAGAGTCCTATGTTTTGCGGTAGAACCAGCTCCTCTAATACCAATTTTTCGAGACCCGTCCCACGGGGCCCGTATCGGGACTACCCAAAGCCCGCCTTCCAGAGGCCAGGGGCTGGCGACTAGCACAAAAGGCGTTACTCCCTAAAAACTGGGAAGGTGTTGTCTTTATAAAACTTAAACACACACAAACAGAGTAAAAGTGGAAGAAAACACTAAGTAAAGTAGAAACATGTGTGCTGAAAGTACAAAGGGGCCGGAAATACAAGCCCAACGGAAAAGTACAGCTACAACTGAAAGGAAGTACAACTTAAAAGACAAAAACTGAATGGTGAAACAACTCCTGGATCGGCCTCTGGGTTCCTACCTGAATGGTAGGTACATATGTCCTCCTCGGCACTCCACATTTATCGATCCGCTCTGTGTGTCGTCATGCCGAGTGTCCACCTATGGGTATCGTCTAGTCCTCGTACACTCTGCCTCCGTCAGCGCTGTCCGTCTTCGGCATCCAACATAATGAGTTACAGGCATAACCCATGCAGGGGTGAGTATAATGATACTCAGTAGGCACCATGAGACTCTCAAGGTCTCATAAAATCCAACACAGATAAATCACAAAGAAAGATCTCAAAAGATAAACTTTACTTAGATATATTTCCATTCATATACCTATGTTATCAAGTAACCTATCTCAACCATGAGGCAAACACAATGGCCATTGACTCAGCTCAAACCAGGATTTTTATTCACGAAACCACAGTTGTTGGAGAACTACTCCTCTGTTGAGTACAGTGGCATTGTCTCGACTCTGAGGCGCTACTAACTAACCTTAGACTACTGGGGTACTCCTCTTGTCGAGTATTGCGG
Source organism: Viscum album (assembly GCA_963277665.1). Lineage (NCBI taxonomy): Eukaryota > Viridiplantae > Streptophyta > Magnoliopsida > Santalales > Viscaceae > Viscum > Viscum album. Next base: position 77,079,029 of record OY728122.1, on the reverse strand, counting down.
GTCTGTCGCACCAACACAGTAGTGCACCCCACCAAGGGTATGATGCCCCAACATAGTAGTGCACCCCATAATAGACTACAAAGGTACTCCTCCTGTCAAGTACCATGGTTCTGCCGCCACTAAATAGTAGCGCTCCCCACCGTGGTTCTACCACCCATACATAGTAGTACTCCCCACTATGCTAGTCATGTTACCCCAAAACGAATCGGACAAGCAGTCATCAGGTCTCAGCCAGCGACTAGGTCTCCGTACTCTGTATGCTCGTTTTCAGAAGGATCCTCTCCATGAGCTACTAGTCGATACTTCCAAGTGTCATGTAATATCACGTGGAAGTATAGAAAAGTACCGCCTCGTCATAGGGGTCTCAACGCAACAGACGGTGCATCAATCGGACGCCCGGTCTGTGAGTTATTAGCCTTTTGGTCACGGGGGCCCGGTTGGTTTTGTGTACAAACCAACCCGACCTTATCTCAATTGTACCCCGAACTCTAATGGGGTAAATTCAAAGGGTCCAATTCTCAATGATATTACAAACACCGTTTACAGTTCTTCAAACGGACGTCTGGTCTGATAGTTATTGGCTTTTCCGTTCCAGGGGCCCGGTTTGTTTTTAAGTTAAAACCAACCCGACCATACTCCAACAATGTCCAATACTCAAGTGGAGTATGCCAAAAGAGCTGTCCCATCATAAGGAATCCAACATAATTGACGGAACATCAATCGGACGTCCGGTCCTTTAGTTATGAGCGTTTTCGCTCTGAGGGCCCGGTTGGAATTACGTTCGTTTCAAACCCGGTCGTTTTCCAATGTCGTCCAAAACACACTTAGAGTATTGCAAAAGGGCCGCCTCGTCGTGGGGGTCCCAATGCAACAGAAGGAACTTCAATTGGGCGTTTTGTCTTCATGTTATTCACATTTAAGTGAAAATGGGCCCGGCCCGTTAAGCCCAGTGGACCGACGGGTCGGGTTAACCCTGTTTTGGCGGGTCCGACCCGGCAGGGGTGTCGGACCAGCCCGATGAAGTGCGCGGCTCTGTGCGGCACGACCCAAGGGGGCGTGGCGCGGCCCGACAGGGCGTGGCCTAGCTACGACATGTCCGTCTAGCAGAGCGGCTCGGCCAAAGGGGGCCGAGCGGTCCAAGGCGGGGGATCCCCCCCTGGCTGCCCGAACCGACGGCGCCAAGCTGTGCCGCCCTCCCTAACCTGCCGGCTAATGTCGGACGGCCTCCATGACGCAAGAGGCCCGCTTCGACGGGCTACGGTTCATCCAGCGCGGCGCCTTCGAGTGTCGCGATTCCTTCTCCCGGCTGGTCGGTGAGATGGCCGGTTCATCGCCAAAGCGGCCCGTGGATTGGGGGCCGCGGTCTTCCATATCTCGGAGCCCCATGTGGAACCGTGGCCTTCCTCCGGCCTGGCCGGTTCTTCTTCGATCGAGGGGCCTGCGGTTGCGGGCCGCGGTTCCTCTCCACACGGCTGGCATATGGCCACCGCTTTTTCTCCGGTCGTAGTCAATCATTCCTTCAATGTTTCCATCCAAATGAAAATAGGATCAAAGGAGGGTCATCGGGCTATGTTCGTTCGACCCTCACCCTCCGCGTTAGGCGGTATCTTGTGGCCGAAGATAAACATGGTTTCACAAAGAATAAATATCAATTTTATTCCAATAAAATTGAAGCAATCCACCCTACCTCGATAAATTACATCGCACGTCATCGAGCTGTAGAAGACGAGAATGACAGTAGATGGCTTCACGGAGAATGGCATTGCAGAGAATGGACTTCGATTCAGTGGACATCGGGGTGCGTCCGAGGAGGAAGTGGCATTGGCCACTACACGTTCTTTGTCGAGGGTGAAAGTCATTCTTCGTCGGAGGATTAAAGATCTATTTTAAATTCCCCAGAGGTTTCCCACCACAATATTTCCCAGCCAAAATTATAATAAGGCTTCCCCCAATTTAAATAGATAATCCATGCCATTTCAAATTAATTCAAATGTCTTAATTAATTTGATATGATGGAAAATTAATGAAGAGGGTGGAATGTGGAGAGGTTCCACCCAATTAACGAGGAGAGTTGTCATGAATAAATGAAGGGGAGTTAAATAGGGAGTTTAATGGATTTTAAGTGGATATTAAAGGTTAGGGAAAGTGTGGGACCCACCTCGCAAATATTCTCCCATGGGAGGTTATGTGGGTGTGGGGCCCACCACTTACTCCCCTTGGGAGAAAAATAACCACCCAACTTAAATAAAATTGTGTTTCACAATTTTATTCATTTTATTCATTTCATTATAAAACCCCAAATATTAACTCTCTACCCGCATAAAACGCAACTGCGGTAAAGGTCCCCTTAAAAGAATACCGACTCTGCGAGTTCATCGGTTCCCTCAGATTTCAATTCTGAGCATCGGTTTGAAAGATAGAAAAACCTGCTCGTACATTAACTGAACGTACCCAAATAAAACATTGGAAATTGATTCCTGGCACACCGGGTCTCGGAATCAAGTGCCTTAATAAGCCACAGACTTGTAAAATCTCAAAAAAATTACGAAAAAAATTTCCATGAAATTTCTGGTTATTTAAAATAACATCTTAATAAAATTCTTATGACTATTACACTGGAGGTTCAAAAACATTTTAAGGAAGTCACACCTGAGGTAAGTGACTTTCCTTTTATAATCCTATTTAATATCCATTTTTTGTAAATCAAAAGGAATATATTTTTTAGTCTTATAAAACACGAGATTCATTAACCATTCTCATGAATCCTTATTTTTTTGAAGACTTATTTATAAAATTTCAAGTACGTTTTCAAATGAAATGTTTTCCATTTAATATAGGCATTATTCATTTGAAATAAGTAACCTTCCTCAATGAATATTTTCATGATGAAATAATTTATGTTTTATAGTTATGTTCTATTTATGGGAAATATTTAGGACAAATGGTTAGTTGTGTTATAGTCCAAATAAATTTGGGTCTTTGATAGACCTCTAATGCATTGGTAATTTTTGATGTTGATCGTAATGGTTATTAAATTTGTAATTGTTATAGTTACATCATAAGGTAGCATGAGGTTTACATTGTATGGAAGCTATGAAAGATACAAATCACAAGGTAGCCACAAGGGTTACAATAATAAATAAGTGTGGTATTAAAATGATTTCCAAAGTATCCTAAATGTTTTTTATTCATTCTCTATTTTACGGAAACCTCAAATTTTCACAAAGTAAGTATATGTTACTTTTAAAGGTGACAAGTATATAATTCAGGAGTTTATAAGTATTTATGGACAAATGGTTTACTTAATTATTTTTTTCCAGTACCGATCATTCTATTATCATTACATGTTTTTAAAAAAATTATAGGGATTAAGGTTGGGTAAAAAAAGTAGAATCCATGTTTAATGTTGTCATGAATTTTCATGAAAATAAATCATTTTTTATTTTTAAATGTATCTATATTATGTAAAAAATCAATACTATTTGTGTACAATACAATTTGTATTCTTTTTGGATATTATTTATAAATAATGAACTAATTCTATAAAACTCTAAAAAAAATATTTTTGGTAATAAAAGAAAATGAATTATAATATAATGTCACAATAATATTTAAATGTTATGGTCGTGTTAATATAGTTTGTATTAGAGAGAAATTTAGGTAATTTTAGGGGTTATGATGACAGAAATATAATACCATAAATTATATATACAAATGGTTAAGTTGAAATGATATTAAATTTCAAATTTCCATGTTTGATGATCTAAATCTTTATGGTTAAGAATGGTTTTCTATATAACAAATAGGGAAGATGAAGTTGGGAGGCATCAATCCGATGATATCTTTCATAATGTGAGAACTAGAATCATGGGAATAAGAACTGAGAAGTTTGTGACAAAAAAGGATTGGTGGCTAAAGGCTATAAATGGAAGTGGAATCCATGAAATGAAACAACCATAACTACCATAATGTAGCATGATAATAGGGAATATTTTATGAGCCAACACATTAAGGACCCGGCCTTAAAATATTTCATAATCTTAAATTAAATGAATAATTCACATTGATGATCATTTTGGGTTCAGAGTTTTAGAGTATTAAGACATAACTATTACATCTTAGTGATTACAGAGTAGACAGATCTACCCAGTTTCCATTTTTTTCACAAAATAAAAACTCTTGAACAAAAGATTCATATCTAGTTCAATGTTTGAGACAGCATGACATTTCCTTTATCCCATCCTTGGCCCTATTCCACTTTATTTCATGTGAAAAACATTTCAGAAACTTGGGATGAGCATAAAAACCTCAGTAAGGTATACACAAAGAATGAAAACATTAGATCATCAATATGTACAAAATATAAGCCTTTTAACATACCCCATGAAATCATAAGATTTTTGAAGTACACATAGAAATCATGAAACATAAAGGTAACATGAGGCATTTAGAACATTCTTACATAGGGAGTAACCCTCATGGTTATATTTGGAATACCCATCACAGTATATTCCCTAAATCTCTTTTGGAGAAACCGTAGAATTTAACTCCTTCTCATTACCCAATGCATTGGAGGGATCTCTCGGGCTCCCCCACCCTTAGTTTATCATGGAACCACCCGTATTCATAAACAATTCCTAATTAGCATAACATAATCGTATCACATAAAACATCCATAAAGGAAACATATAATTTACCCATTTCAATCACTAGATATAAATACACCACATTGATATAATAAAAACATTATCAAAACCATTTTCAATACCATATAATAGTAAAACATGGTATTTATTTTTCATTTAAAAAACGTTATGGCTTGTAGAGGAAGCCAAAACTCAAATAATTCTCACGGCAGTGGAGAAGACGTCATCGTCGCATACGTAAGACAAAAACATTCCTTTTTTCATTTAATAAAAATCTTTTTGAAAAAAAAATTCCTTTTGAATGAAATGAAAATTCAAAAGAGTTTTATACATCATATAAAATAATGTTGTGTAGAAATAAAAATACGCCTCAATGAAAGGAGATTGAGACGAAGTCCCTTACAAAGACGTTATCCTTAGATTAAGGATAAATCAATAACATAATTATGTGTGAAAAATATAAATACACCCAATATAAGTGAATATTATGTGTAAAACAATCCTAGATCATCCACACATTTTCATAGTATGACATAATCAAGAAGTAGAGGTTTAACCAAAAAATTTGAAATTGGGTTAAGAAGTTCCCTTACAGAAATTTGATAGCCTAACGACGTCACATTAAAAATCATAAAATTAGTTTATAAGAGATAAAAAGGGTATCTCATCACTTGGACATAAAATTTACATCAATAAGTATATATAAGAACATATCCCAACATATGAAGATGTAAATTAAATAACCTAACAAAAAAGTCTTTTAAAAGAGGAGGGTGAATGGTCCCCTTACCGATTTGGGTAACTTTCGAAATGTATACCCCACAAAAGAAAGGTCATACAATGAAGGTGTAAATACCCATAAATTAAATTATATTAGGAAAAGAATAAAATCACAGGCAGTACATAAACCACACAAAAGGAAATAGTGGAAAATGTAGCATGAATCTCATGGGAATAAAAAGTGAGATAAAAACCCCTTACCTCGTTGTAATCAATCGAGTCGTATGGAAAAAAGATAATAAACACCAAATTAATCACATAATACCATTTATATAAATAGAATCATGATAATATATATGAAATGGAAGTACACAATACACCACATGCAACAAATAACTGGCGAACAATGGAAATCTCACAGAATTAAAAGTGAGATAAGAAGCCCCCTTACCTCAAGTCTGACTTGTCTTGTTCATTTCATTATATTCCTGAATAATAAAATTTGGTCAATTTATAATTTCTTATTAAATTTATTTACATTTTATTATTCAGTTCATATCTCGTATTATAATTTTATAATAATTAGTTAATTATGTGAGTTCATATCATACGTCTTGTCGATGTTCGGTACATGAGTCAATGATGAACGTGTTTGAAGAGAATTTTCCATGTAGATATAAGTACATCATCTTTGGAATGGTGTTAATGATGTAAATATCATATATATACAGTATATATGTATTTAATAATATTCCATAATCATTGGAGATAATAAATGAAATGTACAGTTCATGGAGACGGTAAGCCTTACGTACGCAAGAACGCTACTTTCATTTTTTTGTCATCTTAATGAAATTTAAAACTAAATAAGACATAGATATATTATAATTATAGTATAATATAAATTTTATATAGGAATAATATGTTCAGTAATTACATTCTTTATAAATACAATGTTTGTCGTGAATGAGTCACATCACATGAGGGGGCAGTTGTCCACACTTCCTCATATGAAATTATCACATTTGCACAACATGCAAAGCATAATGGTTTGATTTAAATATAAAATACTGAAGAATTTATAGGAAATAGATATAATATATATCATATATAAATATAGTTCCATAATAATGACCACCATAAAAGGTGTTAAAAGAATATTGAACAATCATCGTTTCGTGAGGCATTAATTCGCCCCCCACAGAAACAGTATGTTCTTTAACCATAAGACGGAGGTGTGTGTAAGTGTAGGTAGAATCCTTATCATAACAAAATCCTAGTATATTGAGGATACTGGTGTTATTATGGGATCAAATAATAAGATGATATTGGTGATTTAAGAAGGAAAATAAATGAAAGAAATTCGAGAGAAGACATTACCTCTAAATCGGGAAACTCTTTTTGATTTGATCCAAAGGCTTCCTTGGAATGACTTCTGCCCAAGGTGAGGCTTCTAAGAGAAAGATATGGATGTGGAGAGATAATATGAGCCGAGGTTGTATGAGAAAAGGGCTTGAGAGGCATGGGTAAGGAGGTAGAGGTCGAGGCTTTTTATAAGTGGGAGGAGGGTCATTTTTGGAAAGTCTTGAAATGTTACTTTATTATCATATTATTTTCGGATTTTAAAGGTACCAAAAAGAAATATTTTAAGGATAAGGTGGTAAAGGTTCGAAATCCACCATTTCAATAGGTTTTAGACAACTATAAGTCTTAGATTTCACCTTATCTTTTCATTTTATTTAAATCATTCATTAATGAGGCAATCACTGTATTGTCATGGTGTCATAAATAAATTTATTTATTTAATGTCTAATTTTTTTTAAAAAGATATCATGATGTATGAAATATTTTTATCTTTACAATTAATATTTATAGTCTAAGATCTCATTTATGTATTCATAATTAAAATTGATTTACTTAGGATATACAAACCTTTTTTATATTTCTCTTCTTTGAAAAAAATGTCATAAATGTCACTATTACACCCATGTCACTCCATGAGCCCACAAGTTCAGAAAATAGCTTCCCATGGATGACCATGACTCACAAAAGAGGATTTGGACACATGTTGGGGTGATTTTATATTTTTATGATATTATTTTATTAACCTTAACTACTTGATTACTAATTAATCACGATAATTAAAGATAATTACCGTCATGACTATTCATAATGTCCAAAAACAAAAGAATATTAATTAAATAATTTGGACCTTTTGATTCCAAAAATGCAATACATTTTACCAAATTCCTAACACAGAAATTGCAGTAATTAATTTAAAAATAATTCCTGTTGTCAAAACCAAAGATGGGTTTTTAAGAAGTAAACTTTATCAAAAGATTGACATTTTTTACATCCAATTGAAAAGTGAAATTATTTCCCATTAACAAATTTGTATTTAGTGATAAAACCATATTTCAATTACACTTTAAAACCAAATAAAATGAAAGTATAAATATATAATTAATTTATATGAAAAAAGCAGTTTTTTAGTAAAATGCAGTATTTCTCACTATTCATTAAAAATGAGCATTTATCGAAAAATACAAAAAATTTATCCAAAGTAAATTTGATATTAAAAATTCAAAAATGATTTCCATTTTACCAAATTAAAATCATAGAATTTGAATTAATTAATTTTATAATTAATTCCCGCTGTCAAAATAAATAGCTTGTTTTTAAGAAACAATATCTATCAAAAGATTGACACTTGTTTATGTCCAATTTCAAGGTGAAATTAATTAAAATGATCCCCATTGGATTAAATGGTAAAAAAAATACGTTAACTACACTCTTAACCTAGTTAAAAAGGTTATCTAAACATATAATTAAATTAGAATAAAAAGAGGTTTTGAATTAAAATACAGCATTTTCACTATTCATTAAAAATTGATCTTTATCGGAAAAATAACAAAAATTTACACAAAGTAAATTTTGATGTCCCGATTCTAAAGAAGGATTTTATTTTGTCAAATATAACAAATATAATTGACAAAAAGTATTTTTAAAAAGGTTTCTTCATCAAAAGGCAGTTAGTCGACCTTTTAAATAACATTAGAATATTTATGCTTAAAATAAGATTCATTCGCATTTTAAGCATATATCATTTGTTGGGTAATTGTTAAAATATATAACAAACATAACTAATAATTTTTTAGTCAGTTCTATTCATACCCTCCATTACAATGGATAGGTGTTAAGAGCCATTTAAAATAATATTATAATATTATTAGTGTGCAACGTAAGATTTCAAAGAAACTCGTTGTTGCGTATTGAGTATGCCATTGAACATAGAATTACCTTTAAAGTAATATTAACATTTTATTCACAAATATTAATAAATATGAAAAATCTCATATACTTTATTTACCTGGGATGTTAAATCCTTCCCTCTTTTGGTAATTGCATCCTCACAATTTTAAAATTGTGCTCGGAAACATCATTGAAATCCCCACTTCAGAAAAGGAGTAAATTAAACTATCACATTAAAAGAAAGAAAGAAAAGTACAACAGTCACCCGAGACAAAAGATATTAGGATTCCATGGAAACATGGATATAGAAGACAAAAAAAGGGTCAAGTCCGGATGGAGAGCGATAGAAAACATGTTTTGGAAAAATTAACCACCAAAAAAACAAAAACTTGTGATTGGTTAAACGGTATTTGATTTCCCAGTAGGAAAAGTTAACAGACAACATTTCTGTTTTTAGTTACTTTTCATTGAGGAATTTATTTATGAGCTTAACTAAACCATAAGGAAACATATTTACTTTCCATGTTGACTTTTATCTCTTACTATATTTCATAAACAAACTCATATTTTCTGTAATGGATGAGTAGTTACGATGACTTTTTCACATTAAGAGTGCTATAATCAGCTTCTTGAGAATCACCTAATCCACAAAAGATGAACTACATATTTCCCATGTCATTTGACCTTAAACAAAACCAAAATTGTTAGTACATGGTCAGACAATCCCCAAAATGAAAATCCATTATAAAAAGAAATACTACTCTTAATCTCCAAAATTCAACAAAATGAACCCAAGGTTCAAGAATGACCATTAAATAAATAGCTATCCATAAAATTCTTCAAATTAATCCAAACTATGATTGAAACCCTAATCTTTGAAGGATTTAATCACATAGTCTTCCAAGGTAAATATTAACATTTATCTCCAAATAACATCAGTAACTCTTAAAGTCTCATATTAAAAAGTTAATAACCTAATCACATATCCTCCATGATAGGTTAATCATTTACCAAAATCAACTTATTATTGATTCATAGGATCATATAACTAAAATATATTAGTCATACATATTAGGGACTTTGCGTAGTCCAGTGGTAGGCGATAAATACCAGTCTCACTTTGGTTGTGTGTTCGATTACCATAGCTTCGTCGAACACAACGGGTTGCCACAAGGTTTGCATGTTGTCCCTTTTAAAAAACTACATAATTTTATAACATTCCCCAAAAGTGATAAATTCATCCAAAATGACCATAACAAATTTTAACCACAAAGGTTATATAATAAAATTTTTTTTGCATCCCAAAATGCAATAACCTATAATTACCTCAAATTCAAGGATCATATAAACCAAAATGGTTCTTTAAAACTATATCCACAAAGACAAGATAACTATTCATTGAATAAAATTTTCATATATCAAAAATCAGGGTTACACATAATATAAAAAGTCTTCTAATGTAATCACATCATCATAATAGCCTTAATACTTTTAAGAATTTCACCGTCCTAAAATATACCATAAATCTTGAATCCCTTATATGTTGACTTCTTCCTCATTCAACATTCTTCATGACCCAATAACCCTTCATTTCCAACTTATTCTGAAATACTTCTTTCCTACAAACAAAATCATAAATCATATACTAATATTCAATCATCGGAAAACATATTATAAGAAATAAGCCATACCATTCATGGGTCATTTTTAGTTTCTTCATCCTTAATTGGAATGGAATTAGGTATTGGTAAAGGAATATTTGTACGATCCTGGTGATCCCATTCCTAAAACATCTTCATAGGACATGTGTGTTTCATAATGACCATACACACCACATTTAAAACATTCAATTGATCCTTCAGAAATAACTTCTTTCCCTTTCCTAGAGTCAACTATATGGTTACTTTTTCCATGGACGTTTCTTGCTTTATGACCATCATTTCCACATCTATAGAATCTTTCTTTCCCATTGAAACATTTCCCTTTGTGTTTATTTCCACATCTTCGACACATAGGTTTTTGAACACACATACCTTTATGATTATTACGTGATCAACTGTAGGGATGTGTTTCTTAAATATATGATGCCTTATAAAAATAATTAATGTTCAGGTGGTCAATCATGACTCCAGATAGTTGGTTGAGAATAACCACAAGAGTTCTCATTGAAGCTCCCATATCATTTAGTTGCTCTTCCAAAAAACTGTCACACTTTCCTTCACATCCACTATTAATTTGGTGCCTTCTAGATCCATCCATATACTAAAACCAAAAAGATCAGTGTGATTATATCAGTAAAATCAACTTATAATATCTTATAAGGAGGTTAAATACAAATATATACTTATTCATTTTATCTTAAACTCATTCAATTTATAAAATTTACAATGAATCTTTCTAAATTCCTAATCATTATCATAATGTAACTTATGCATAAAGAATACATTAACCTCTAATGTTATCCAAACTGACCACTGATACCAACTATAAGGACCCGACCGTCAAACATTACATAATCTTGAATTAATTGAATAATTCACATTATGGATCTTTTTCGGTTTATAGTTTTGGAGAATTAGGTCATAAATATTACATCTCAATGATTACAAATTAGACATATCTACTTAGTTTCCATTTTTTTCACAAAAAAAACCCTTAAAAAAATTTTCATGTCTAGATCCATGTTTTAGACAACATGACATTTCCTTGATCACATCCTTGACCCTATTCCACTTTATGTCTTGTGAAAAACATTTCAAAAACTTGGGATGAGCATAAAAAGCTCATTAAGGGATACACAAAGAAAGAAAACATTAGATCATAAATATATACATAACATAAGCTTTTTAACATACCTAATGAAATCAAAAGATTTTTGATGTACACATAGAAATCATAAAACATAAAGGAAACTTGAGGCATTCATAGCATTCTTACGTATGGAGTAACCCTCATGGTTATATGGAATACCCATCAAAGTATGTTCCCTAAATATCTTCAGAGAAACCTTACTGTTTAAATCCTTCACATTACCTAATCAATTGGAGAGCTATCTGGGTCTCACCCACAATAAGTTTATCACGGAACCACCTGTCTTCATAAACAATGCCCAAGAACCATAACATAATTGTATCACATAAAACATGCATAAAGGAAACATAAAATTTCCACATTTCAATCACAAAATATCAATACAAGACATTGATATAATACAAACATTATCAAAACCATTTTCAACACCAAAATACAATAAAAGTAAAACATGGTATTTATTTTTCATTTAAAAAATGTTATGGCTTGTAGAGGAAGCTGAAACTGAAATAATGGTCATGGTGGCAGAGAAGTCGTTATCGCTGCATATGTAAGAAAAAAACATTCCTTTTTTCATTTTGTAAAATGATTCATGTAAGAAGATTCCATTATAATGAAATTAAAAGTAAAAAGGGTTTTATAAACTGTATAAAATAACATCATGTAGAAATCAAAAGGTACATCAATGAATGGATATTGAGATGAAGTCCCGTACAAAGACGTTGTCCTTATATTAAGGATTATTCAATTACATAATTATGTGTGAAAAATATAAATACCCCCAATATAAGTAAATATTAAGTGTAAATCAATTATATTTCATCCACACATATTCAGAGTACGTCATAATCAAGAAGTAGTGGTTTTACCCAAATAATTGAAATTGGTTTAAGATGTTCCCTTACAGAAATTTGACAGCCTAACAACGTCACTTTAAAATTAAAAAAAATGAGATGATGATAAATAAAAAGGGTATCTCATTACGTGGACATAAAATTTATAGCAATAAGGATATATAAGAACATATCTCAACATATGAATATGTAAATTAAAATACCTAACAGAAAGAAGTCTTTTGAAAGAGGAGGGTGAAAGGTTCCCTTACAGATTTGGGTAACATTCGAAACGTTCACCCCATGAAAGAAGGGTCATAAAATGAAGGTGTTAATACCCATAAATTAAATTATATTCCAAAAATAATACAATAAGGGGTAGTACAAACACCACACAAAAGGAAATAGTAGCAAATGTAGCATGAATCTCACGGGAATAAAAAGTGAGAGAAAATCCATTCCCTCGTTGTAATCAATCGAGTCGTATGGACAAAATATAATGAACACCAAATTAATGACATAGTACCATGAATATAAATAGAATAGTGATAATATATATGAAATTTCAGTAAAAATTACACCACATGCAACCAATAATTGGTGAATAATGGAAATCTTACGGAAATAAATGTGGGATAAGAAATCCCCTTACACCAAGTCCGAATTTTCTTATTTGTTTCTTTATATTCCTGAATAATAAACCTTGGTCAATTTATAATTTCATAAGGACTTCCTTTAATGATTTTAATTCAGTTCATATCACATATTATAATGTTATAATAATTATTTAATTAAGTGAGTTCATATCGTACGTCTTGTCGATGTTCGGTACTTGAGTCAATGATGAACTTGTTTGAAAAGAATTGTCCATGTAGTTATAAGTACATCATCTCTAGAATGGTGTTAATGATTTAAATATCATATATATAGTATATATTTATTTAATAATATTCCATAATGTTTTGAGATACGAAATAAAATGTTCTGTTTAGGGAGACGGTAATTCGTATGTACGCATGAACGCTACTTTAATTTTTTTGTCATATTAATGGACTTTAAAACTAAATTAGACACAGATATATTATAATTCCAGTATAATATATATGTTATATAGATAACATAAGTTCAGTAATTACATTCTTTATAAATTCCATGTTTGTAATGAATGAGTCACATCACTTGTGGGGGCGGTAGTCCATACTTTCTCATATGAAATTATCGCATTTGCACAACATGAAAAGCATAATGGTATGTTTTAAATATAAAATACAGAATCCCTGAGAGGAAATAAAAATAATATATATCATATATAAATATATTTCCATAATAATGGCCACCATTAAAGGTGTTAAAATAATATTGAACAATCATCATTTCGTGAGGCAGTAATTAACCACCCATAGTAATAGTATGTTATTTAACCATTAGACGGAGGTGTGTGTAAGTGTAGGTAGAATACTTATCACAAAAACATTATAGTATATTTATGATGATGGTGTTATTATGGGATCAAATAATAAAAAGATAGTGGTGACTTAAGAAGGGAAATAAAAGAAAGAAACTCGAGGGAAGACATTACCTCAATATCGAGCTACTCTTTTCAATTTTAGCCAATGGCTTCCATGGAAAGAATTCTGCCCAAAGTGAGGCTTCTAAGAGTAAGATATGGATGTGGAGAGATAATATGAGAAGAGTTTGGATGAGCCAAGGGCTTTATTGATGTGGGTAAGGGGGTAGAGGTGGGGGCCTTTTATAAGAGTGGGGAGGGTCACTTTTGGAAAGTCTTGAAATGTTACTTTATTATAACATGCCTTATAGATTTTAAAGGTCCCAAAAAATATATTTCTAGGATAAGGTGATAAGGTTTCAAAATTTAACCATAAAATAGGTTTTCAATAAGTGTATGTCTTATATTTTACCTTATATTTTCATTTTATTTAAATCGTTCATTAATGAGGTAATCACTACATCATCACGGCGTCATAATTTTTTTTATTTAATGTCTAATAATTATAATAAAATATCATTATGTATGAAATAATTTTATCTTTTCAATGACTATTTATATTTGAAGAGATAATTTATGTAAACAGAGTAAAAATCGTTTTACTTATGATATACAAACCATTGTTATATTTCTCTTCTTTTAAAAAAATGTCATAAATGTCACTATTACAACCATGTGACTCCATGGGCCCTCAAGTTTGGTAAGAAGCTTCCCATGGTCGGCCATGACTCAAAAAAGAGTATTTGGACACATGTTGGGGTCATTTTTATTATTAGGATATTATTTTATTACCCTTAACTACACGATTACTAATTAATCACAATAATTAAAGATAATTACCGTTGTTACTATTCATAATGTCCCAAAATAAGAGTATTAATTACATAATTTGGAACGTCTGATTCAAAAAATAGAATCCATTCTTAAAATATACAAACAAAAAAAATTTAGTAATTAATTTAAAAATAATTCTCATTGTCACAACAAGAGATGGGTTTTCAAGAAGTAAAATTTATCTTAAGATTGACTTGTTTTTACATCCAATTGAAAAGTTAAATTACTTCAAATGAACAAAATTGTATTAATTGATAAAAAAATAAATCAATTAAACATTAAAACAAATTAAAAGGATAAACTAACTATATAATTATATTATATGAAAAAGTAGTTTTGAACTAAAATGCAGTATTTTCACTATTCATTAAAAATGAACATTTTTTAGAAAAATAACGAATATTTATCCAAAGTAAATTTGATATTACAAATTCAAAAATTATATCCAAATTTTCAAATTCAAAACATATAAGTTTCATTAATTAATTATATAATTAATTTTCGTTGTCAAAACAAATAGTGTGTTTTTAAAAAACAATATCTGTCAAAAGATTAACACTTATTTATGTCCAATTTCAAAGTAAAATTATTCCCAATGACCACCATTGGATTAAATGGAAAAATATATTTTAACTACACTTTAAACCCAATTAAAAATATAATCTATCCATACAAAAAATAATATTAAAAGGAGGTTTTGAATTAAAATACCACATTTTCGCTATTCATTAAAAAAATGAACTTTATCGGAAAAATAAAAAAAATTTACAAAAAGTAAATTTTGATGTCCTGTTTCTAAAGAAGGATTTTATTTTGTCAAATATAACTTATAAAATTGAAAAATGTGGTTTTAAAAATGGTTCTCCATAAAAAGGCAGTTAATCGACCTTTTAAAGAACATTAGAATATTTAGGCTTAAAATTGGATTCATTCACATTTTAAGCCTCATTAATTTATTAAGTAATTGTTAAAATATTTAAGAAACATATATAACAATTTTTTAGTTAGTTCCTCTCATTCTCACCAATACAATGGCCAGGTTTTAACTACCATTGAAAACAATATTATTATATTATTAGTGTGAAACGTAAGATTTCAAAGAAACTCGTTGTTACATATTGGGTACGCCATAAAACATAAAATTCCATTTAAATTAATATTAAAATTTTATTCACAAATATTTATAAATATTAAAATGTCATTTTTTTTATTTACCCAGGATGTTACAAACACCATCCTTCTTTAAATGGATCATCTAACCATGTGGAATTTGCTGGGTGGATTAAATCCCTTGAAAAGATATTTCATGTCACGGTTATCTTAGATAATCAAATGATTGGTCTGGAATTTTATTGATGTTGAAGACAACTAGTGGTGGTTAATGGTAAAGAATATCAAGGAAAGATATGATAGTGGAGCATGGGGATGTGATGAATTTAAGAATATATTCCTTGAAAAACATTTCCTCGGGTGGATCAATATAGGATGAAATTAAATTCCATAAATTTAGAAAATAGAGGATGATTTTTTATACTTTTATGTCAAGACTTTACTCAATTGGAAATGTATACTCCAAATATTATTCAAGATATTGATTATAAAATCAATCAATTTTACTCAGGGTTGATGCCATGTTATCAAAGGGCATTGGATTCTCGTGAATTCAATGTCATGCAAAACATTTTGGTTGTGATGAGAGGGTAGAGATGGAGTTCTTTTACAGTCACATATATATTGTAAACTATCAGAAGATAATTTAATGTGGTAATAAATTATCAATAATCAATCAAATAAATATTATGGTACGAAAATAAATTTTCTTATTTGTGGAAGGTGTTGTAAAAATAACTATAAGGAATGCCATAATGAAGCAGAGAAGTGGTTCTAATTTTGTAATTTTGTACATATTTCTTGAGATTGCAATGAAAAATATCTTACTATTGGAATTTTTTATTATGAATAGAAAATTATAAAGTGTTTTTATTATGGTGAGATGGGGCATTATTCATATACCTTCCCAAAGAAGGATCTGGATGATGGGAAGCATCCAGAATATAAGAAGAAAGGTGTAGTAAAGTCATTTTTGTCTACTTCATGATATTTTGGTCCATCAAATGAAGTTGTATAAAATAAAATTTTTACTCATATTTTTCTAATGTCTTTTTTAATATGTGGTCTATTCCTTTATTTATTTCAATGAAATTTCCTCATAAATAAGAGATTTCACATTAATAAATGAAACCAGAACATATGGGAAAAACAAATTTGGGTTTATTAATGAAAAAAATAATTATTATATTTTTCATATTGTTTTCTATGGAAATACATTACCAAAAAAACCTTTTTGTTTTCCCCATGTAGTGTTTTATGTTATTCTGGGTATGGATTGGAGTTCTTTTACCATGATATATTTTATTTTTTAGTTGATGAATTAAATTTTTAGAAAGTGTCTTAGTTTTTACATAGTAATTAATATGTACTGTTGAAAAAAATTTAGGATGTTGAGAAATTATTACAATATTGAAATTAAATATATCTTCCACAAATTTTTTAAAATTAGGGAAATGTTCAGATTAATGATTTTCCAGTGGTAAATGAATTCCTCATATTTTTCTACATGAGTTTTCCAGTTTTATAGTTGATCAAAAAGTTAAATTTTATATTCGCTTTGATCTGAATGGTAAGACAATTTCAAAACCCCATTATAAAATGTATTAAGTGGAACTTCTATAATTTGAAATGAATTTTCTGGAGTTTCTTGAACAAGATTTCATTTATCTCAAAACTTATCTAAGGGTGATAAAGTTTTTTCCATTAAAAATAATGATGGTTTCACATGGCTTTCAAATAATAATATAAATATTAATAATGTCAACTTTATGAATAAAAATATATTTCCTCATATTGATGAGTTTTTTATTGGCACTAGGGAGAATAATATTTTTCCAATATTGACATGAGATCTAGGTACGTTTAGCTGAATGTGAAGGAGGATGAATTTCTAAACATTTTTTCATACTAGATATGAGAATTATGAGTTTTTTATTCTGTTGTGCTTAAAATATTTCCCTACTTAATTTATGGATATTATAAATATAATATTTCATGAATTTTTGTATATGTCTCTAGTTTTTTGGTTGATGATATTTTTGGGGGTTTTAAAAACTTATGATGATCATAGAAAAATATAAGGATATTATTGCAAACACTAAAAGAAAATAACATGTACAGTGAATTTGGAAAATGTGTTTTTTATTTTCATAAAATTTATTAATATGGGCATATTTTAAATAATGATATAATCATAGTTGATCCAAAAAAACAAAATTGGTTCATGAATGACCTCGAACTAAAATTTTTACTAAGATTTCTAGTTTTCGTGGATTAGCAGGCTATTACCTGTGGATAGTTGAAAACTGATGACAGTATCTAGCCCACTAATAAAGATAATAAGAAAAGGAGTAAAAAGTTTCATGAAAACTCATTGTGGTCATTGTTTGATGGAATTTAAAACAATATTGTGAAATTCTCTTCTGGTGTCCTTTCCCTCTATAAATGGGGATTTTTTTCATTTTTAGGGATGCTTCATTTATGAGACTAGGCTTCCGTCTGAAAAAAAATGATTATTTAATTTCTTATGCATCACGTCAATTAAAGATTCATGTGTAAAAATATCAAACACCTGATTTGTAATTAGTTTCTATGTTTTCTTTAAAAAAATTGAGAAATTATTTATATGGATCCAAGTGTGAAATAATTACTGATCATAAATGTTTAAATTATATATTTAATTATAATCATTTGAACATGAGGTAGAGAAGATGGCTATTAGTGATAAAGTATTATGATTTCACGATCTGTTATAATACAAGAAAAATGAAAAATGAGGCAGATTCCTTGAGTTGATAACATCATATTTCATTTCCCATGTTACATGTAGAATATAAACCTTTAATTAATTAATTGATAAATTTTTTTACGGATGTTTTGGGTGCAGGAAATTCATTCCTTTTGTTTTAGGTGTAAGTGCAATCACCTCAATCAGACAGAATTATGATTCCTTTAAATGAAGACTATAAGTTACATAAAAAGGTTGAACTAGTTACGAAATGTATATTTCATAAATTTAATGTTGATGAAGATTTTTTATTGAGATTTATAAAGAGATTATGTGTTCCTTTTAATTCCCAATTGAATAAATAATTATTCAGTGAAGCTCATAACTCTTTGTTTTTAGATCATTGTGCCAGCACTAATACATATAAATACCTTCAAAGGAATTACATGTTGGATATAATAAAAATAGATATTTATAATTTTACTATGAAATATTTTAATTATCATATATTAATGTAGAGAGACAACTACCAAAGTGAATGCTTCATCATTTTGTAGTGCTATAGAGGAATTGGGAGAATATATCCATGAATTTTATGTTAGGATTATCAAATATGTATTAAGGTAATAATGTGATTTGGGTTATTTTTTATTGATGAATTAATCTACTCAGTTTATTCGAATTCTTGATACATTATCTTTAGATCAAATATAACAGTTGTACCTCAAAGATATTGTCAGGTTACATGGTGGTCCTCTACCAATTGTATCTGATCATGAATTTAGGTTCACATCTAACTTTTTGATACTCTGTAAGAAGTCATTTTGAACCAAATTAAATTCCATCATTACCTTCTATCCTCACTTTGATAGATACTAATAAAGAAAAATTCAAATATTTGAATACATGTTACTTGATTCTTCAATGGATTACCAAAGATGATGTTATTAGTATCTATCATTAGATGTGTTTTCATATAATAATAGTTTTTATTCCAGTAGACATATGTATTATTTAGAGTCATATATGGAAATCAGTGTTAATCTCAAAAATTTTGGAATGAATTTAATGAAATAAAGTTTATGGGACTAGAATATTTAGATAAAGTGGCTGATAATGTAATGATGATTCAACAACAAAAGTGGACATTATAGAAAAGGTAGAAAAAATATGAATATAATAGATGGAAAGAACATTATTTTGATGTAGGTGATCATTTTTTCCTTAAAATATACCCATCTAAAAGTGTTTTAAATTTTGGTATTAAAGGAATTTTTAGTCCATGATTCATTGCACATTTTTAAATCCTATAGAATGTTGGACTAATTGCATACCAAGTAAACATTCCTCTTAGTTTATCCCATGTACAAAATGTTTTTAATGGAGTGATGAAAATAAGGTATGTCCTAGATTAATATCAATATTCAATCACTATGGAAGATCTGTTAGAAGATAACCTAATATATATGTAATATCCTGTTTAGAGTCAAGATATTGGAGAGAATGTATTTCAAAATAATGTAGTTCACTAGGTTATGGTTTTGATCAGAAACCACATGGTTGAGGAAGAAAATTGGGAATATTAAAATGTGAGGGAGTGATATCTCCATTTGATTAATAATTAAATAAATTTTCTCGACAGAATTTCAAAAATGGTCAAATAATGTTTTAATCTAGGTACTTATAGAATAATCTATTTTCATATTTATTAACATTATTGAATTAAATATCAAAGAAATTTTTGAAATTATTTTTTTTATTAAAAAAATTCCATATATGGTTATATTAAATAAATTCTAGAATAATTTAATTATAATTTTATAAAAATAATTTTATTTTTGAATTGATCATGTGAAAAATATCTTATAATGAATTTTTGATATTATTTTGAAAAATTGATATTTTTAGGAATAGTATAAATTACTGTTTTTATACAATATTTTTGTGACATAATTAAGATGTAATTATGATATAAAATTTATTAAGCTTATATAATGAATAAATTATGATATTATATGAAAATAATTTAGAACATGTAAAATATAATTTGAATGATGATAAGAATGAATATCATTGGAAATTTAGACGTTGTTCCTATGAAACATTGGATAAATAAAATTTGGTTTCTTATAGATAAAAATTTTGTGATAAAAATTTTATTCATGAATTTTTTATTAATTATTATATATATTTTATATTTTCGATTATAGTTTCTACTTTTAAATTTTTATAACAAAAAAATTACCCAAAAACCTATACAATTCATATGCAATGAATAAAAAGTGAAATTAAAAAATTATATAATTTTTATGACATGGATATGAGTAAATATACATAGTGAATGAATATAAAATATTACAGTTATACTAATTTATTTATTTTTATGTTATTAATTTATTTTTAATCTTTATATACAAATTATTTAACCTAAATTATTATGCAACACAGATCCAGTGATTATATAATAAGAAGAAAAATCAATAAAATTATTTTAATTAAAATTATAAGAACTGTTAAATTCCCCAATAATATTGAATAAGGAAAAACGGGACAATATTTGGTAAAAAACTTAATACCCTAATATTTGTGGGCCTTTTCTAAGTCTTCTCCCCAATAATCAAATAATTATTTTTTAATGATTTAATGAATTCCTAAATTTTGTCTCACCTCAATTATAAAAGGGGACTCGGTCCATTAGTTAATTTTATGACCATGAGCATTATTTATTTACTATACTCTTTCATATTCTATTCTAATCACCCATTTACACATTTTTTTGTTTATATTCCCTTAAAAATACCAATTCTATGTGCCTTAATGAGGTTCTCTGGGATAAAGTATTCAAGATGTAAATTCATCCTTCTACTCTTATAAATTTTTTCTCATTAATATCATATCTTAACCCCATATAAAAAAATTAATTATAAATTTCGTATCGTATATATACTTTAATTATATTTTTTAATATATATCCATCATCAAATCTATTCTCATCTCCTTTTATTCCTAAAAATGATACTCTCTTCCATGGTATGTCGATTCACCGCCTTTATGGATGATGAGTTTTTTTCCCATTAACACATGCATGGAAAGCATAAATTAAATTATAATTGTTTAAAATGTTCGAAATATAAATATTTTATATGGTATCACATTTTGGAATTAATATATTCTCTTAATAATAATTAAATTGAAACTAGTTCATGAAGGTCATAAAACATGCCAATGAAAACTAAACGTTTTTCATTAACATTTAATCAAAACGAGTCATTCTCATGTAGGAAAAAAAGAGATTTATGGGACCAATTAAAAATATAGATTTTTATAAATATAGTTTCCATCCAATTATATATTGTTATTCACGTTTGACAAGGAAATACATAGTGAAAAAACAATGAAACCATGAAAAGAATGAACCCAAAATATTGAAAATAACAAAATATTATTAAAAAAGGGTATGAAAGAATTTATAAGAATATAATATAAGTTCTTATGAATATGAATATATTTTGACAATTTAATAAAATTATTTAAACAATTAAATTGGGTGTTTTAACAAATTTTAATGATGTCGAACCGGTGGTAGGGGATTTTCCATTTAAAATCATCTTTATTGTTTCTTTTTACAAAATTAAAAAATAATTCTATTTTAATTTTCTAACATGAGAGTATTTTACATTTTTCATTATGCCTTAATATTTCTAATCCTTATTTACAAGAGTTCATGTATATTTTCAATTAATATTTTCCTTTGTATATGCATAGTATTCTATTGAAATAAGTGGTTTTCCTTAAGGAATGTTTCTATGATAAAAGTATTAATGTGTTCTAATTATGCTGTGGTTCGTGGGAATTATTTATGATGACTTGTAGTTCAATTATAAACCAATTATAGTTAAGATCATAATAGAACTCTAATATATTAGGTAAGTTAGTAGTTGATTGTAATGGTTATTCCATGTACAACTGTGATGTTTACATCAGAAGGATGTTGTGAGGGTGACATTGTAAGGTACCTATGAGGGTTTCAAATAATATTGTATCCATGAAGTTTAGAATCATAAGTATATATAGTATGAATATGATTCCCTTAGTTACCTAAATGGTATTTTTATTATTTATATGTTTTATGTAAACATCATGTTTTCACAAAGTAAGTATATGTTACTTTTAGGGGTTAGAAGAATATCTTTCATGTGTTTATATGTATTCATGTACTAATGGTATATTTAATTCTTTACGTGCCTTATTTTGTTTCTTTTTCATCCCATGTTTTGAAATAAATTTCACAAGATTTAAGAATGGATAAGAGAATGAAGAATCCAATATGAATGTTGTGATGATTTTTTAGGATATGAGTTCACATTATATTTTTAAATATCCCTATATTATAGAAAAATGGTCATTGTTCTAATATTATCCACTTAATATGCTTTTTGGTTTTTTTGTATAAATTTTTACCTAATTCATTAAAATTATAAAGTAAAGTGATATTTTTTAATGGGAGAAAATGAAATCTATTTTATTGTCACTATAATAAGTAATTTTTATTTCTATGACCTTATAATATATAAGTATGAACTATGATTTCAATATATGTGATAGATCAGCTATGAATTTCCTTATGGGAGATATATAGATCACATCTTGAACTTCAGCAAAGGTTTTTGGAATCCCCAAGATAAAATCTACAGTCTCAATGTGATCATGAATTTAAAATTTACCAAGGTACATAGGTCATAGTTTTACCATATTTACAAATTTCATAATCAGATTACATTCATAAGTTCCCAGAAACACCTTATCACCAACATCAAATTCATGATCGTATCAATGATTATAATTGTAACTTTTATAGTGGTGTTTTTTTTCCATTATGTGTTTCTGAATGTATCAAATATTCTATTCCATTTATTCTACTAGACCTATTCAATGTAAATTTACTTATCCACCATCATGAAAACATGATGGATTTATACAATTCATTCCTTAGAGATCATAATAGGAATCCATATGAATGTTTATGTGAATGAAATTAATGTTAGAAAACTAAACTTGAGGAAGGTGTTGATTACAACCAAATTTTAAATCCATAGAACAATATCAAAACATATCCTATAGGGTTTGAATAGTTCACTTATATTAACCCTTTTTAGGATGATATGTAGTTATGATACTCAAATATACATCATGATCATACTAAAGGAATCCGTAAAACATTGAGGTGAACCTTGGAGATCATTCATATATAATTGAATAAGGTACTCCATGAAAACTTACCATGCCTTTGATAAATATTTCAGCAGGCTGATCAAAATTGAAATATTATTTGACAAAGATAATGTTTGTTGAATTTATAAGGTGTTCGACTACAACCCATATAGTATTATTCCATTTAAATGATTTTGAGAATCTAACGACAAAATCCATGGTTATGTTTCCCCATTTCCATTATAGTATGGGTAATGGTTGTAACAACCCCTGATACATTTTTCTCTTAACCTTAACTTACTTATATACCAATCACTAAGATACAAACACTGCAAATCCCACTTCATTCCATCCCACTATAAATACTCTTTCAAATGTCTATACATCATTATACTATCAGGATGAATATAGAATGAAGAACTATGATATTCCTCTAAAAAACATTATTCGCATTGGGTTTCCACATAAATGTAAATGTTTCATGAATAATTTCATTCCATTATGATAATGGAAAAAATCAATAACATTTCAAACCTTATTTTTCACCTCCATATCATAAAAATACAACACTTCTATTTTCACATAGATAGATGGTATAAAAATTATTTGAGAAAGATAATGTTTATCCCTTTCCTTCAAGATTTAATGATCCATCATTTGAACATCATTAGATATTAGATCTTTTGTGATCCTTATCATATATTAGCTAGTATGATCATTTATAATCAAATCAATGGCCACCTTATTCTCTTTATCATGGTGTAAATTTCGAGAGTAGTCATAATATTTAATTAAATCCAACCATATTATTTTGTGCATATTGAATACCTTCAATGTGAATGTATATGTTAATTTTTTTATTGGTATATATATCACACTATTCATCAAAAATATAATCCCTCAATATCATTAATTCAAAAATTACTACATATAACTCCAAATCATGAGTTGGGTAATTTTTCTCATAAATTTTTCATTGGTGGGAGTGATAAGTTATATTCATGTCCTTATGCATGATAATGTATCTTATTCCCTTCTTTGAGGAATCAATATGGACTTCAAACCATTCTATAATATAGGTACATTTAAAAATGGATACACATAAAAACGGTCTTATCAGTTCCATTAAATTTTCCTCACATTCATATATCCAAAGGAACTTGGCTCCCTTACTGGTTAAAATAATGAGAATATTATACCGTCATAGGAAATTCACCATAAACCATCAATAATATATTGCTAATGAAATAAAACTGTGAATCTCAATCATAGTGGTTTTTCTAGTCCAATGTCCAACAACCTCTTTCTTTGATAGATCCACTGGTATATGTAATATTGATATTATATATCCCAAAAATGAAACTGTTTATCACTTAAATTCACTTTTTCAATATTTTTAATACGTTTTCTTTTTTTCTTTAGGATCTTTATTAAAATAATAATGTGATCTTGTTTCTCTTCCTTTTCCATTGAGTAAAAAAGAATATCTTCTATAAATACTACCAAAAAATTATCAAAAGATTATCTAAAAACATTATTCAATAAATCCATAAATAAATCAGGATCATTTTTATGACCAAATAGAATCACTATATAAAAATAATTTCCATTCCATGTATAGAATTTTTTCATTATTATACCATACTTATTTTCTCTATGTTGATGGTATCCAAAATTATGGTCAATTAAGAAAATGTATTGATCCTTGTGTGCTTGATCAAACAATTTGACACTACAAGGTTGAAGTTTCATGTTCTTGATTTTAATCATTTTCATATTCCAATAATAAATTCATATTCAAATTGATCCATCTTTATGTTTAACAAAAAGAAAAGTTTCAATTCACTGTGAAACACTTGGTCAGATGAATCCCAAATCACTATTCTCCTTGATTTTATTCTTCATTTACTATAACTAAATTAGTTCATTCTATAGGGATTTGTTAAAATAGGTTTAACACCATGTATGAGTTCTATTGAGAACTCAACGTCATGTTTTGTTGGAATAATAGAAATGTCTTCTAGTAAAATGTCGAAAATATCCCTCACAATAGAATTAAAATAAATATTGGATTTCCACCCATTCATATGAGATAAATTCACCCTCTTAATTGAAATAAAGACCAAAACTATGTATATAATCTCCATCGGAATTTTATATCTATCATCACACTAATATATTATCAGAAATTGGTTTGGAATATCAATTGTGACATCACATTCTTAGAAATTGATCTGGGACTTAAGTATAGAAATCTTATCCATGCCTAAAATAATAAAAAATTCAATCAGAGGAAGATTAAATAGATTTACATGTAGTATATTTACAAAGACATAAAATAGATAATTTTGATATACTTGGTACAATATCATCATTCCATTAAGGGTTTTCACTAGTAATTAAACATACAATTGTCGGGGATAGTAATTAACATTCTTAAATAATTTTAATTATAAAACTAAATTTAAATAACTAATATAAAATAACATACATAAATATTTTATATTATCTATCACCTCCCCAACCTCATTATTATATCCTCAATACCATAGGAAAACCAAAAAATTTATTATAACCATCATGAATATTGACTATAAATGATCAATCGTTCATAGTATTTCTAAATCATGACTCCATCTTTTTTATCTATGATGCCTTTGGTTTATTCTAGTTAATTAACGATGATCATCTAATCAAATACTTCAACATGGTTCACAAAATGTTTGGGAATTTCAAAAACATATTTCCCAAGAATGTTAAACCATTTTTTCATTATGGCCCATTGTTGTGAACATGGTGAATATCATGTTCAGATCAGGGCGTAATTTTTTTAGTCATTACCCCAAGGTATAACTATTCTAGATCAAAATCTACTTATAGTATCCATAAGGGTTGTAATTTCACAAAAACCAACCTCTTTATACTTCACTAAAACTCAATAATAGATTCTTATATATATATATATATATATCTTTATGGTTCTCTCTAATGTTTTCTTATCCTTGTTCCAAAAGATCAACTAAAACTTTATTTGATACCATCTATATTGACCCAGATTTTTAATAAATAAATATTACAAAGTAATGAAGGAATATCCATGACATAACATAAAGATCCAATCCATAATAATATACGTTGAATGCCTTTGGAAAATGGGATATATATATAAAACTAGTTGACCGATTGACAACATCATCTCCCACTAAGTTATTCACATTTATCTCCTGACTATAGACATATAATTCAATATAACATTATTAATAACAAGGGAATAAGGTAAATAAGAAATGGTGAGATCACATTTTGAATAAGGTTAAAAAAGTGATATATCAACTCAACATGAATGTAATTTTATAAAATAAAGAGAATAGAAATTGAAAACAATACATGTGCTATCATATATCATAAATTTAACCCATATAATAAATCAAGGAATTTCATAAGACATGAATGAAAAAGTAATAAAATCACATTTCCATTTGAGAAAAAATACATTAATGCATATATATTTGGAATACACATAATAATATTATATACTCTTCTTGGAATTCAATGCATACATCCAAGGTGATTGGGTTCACTCCCCCAAACAATCATAGTAGAAAATTTTAGCCCCCATGACTACCATAGTGGAAATATTCCCTTAATAAATAATGTTCACTCCTTATTCTAGTATGGTTTATCTAATGTGATACCAGTATTTACCCAATGCATTGGATGGAGATATAGGTCCCATTTTACCTCGGTTATAATGTTTCCATTGTACATAACATAACCATCATCCATGGTTATAACAAACCCACCACCACAAAATTAAAATAATACATTGATGTGAAAAAACATGATAAAAAATTAATTATATCATAACAAATGAAAATAAATGTTCTATAAATATTAAATCCACTCAAAAAATTAAAATAATTCATAAACATTTTCTAATTTAATCATGGAATTAAATTTGTAAAAAAGAAATGGGTTTTATAAATGTATTATCATCACAAAAACCATATAGATAAGGAATAATGATGGTATAAGTGGAATAAATTTCTATTAAATAGTGATAGACGTCAAAGGATGACGTCTTAGATGAAAAATGATTTTAAAAGATCACATGGAACATTTTTTATGGATAATAACCCTCTTCATTGAAAACAACCCAGAAAAAAAACTATAATTCCTCATAAATATGGGAAATATAATCCGTGGAAAATATACTTGGAAACATATAAATGAATATTTAAAAAATAATTTTTATATGATGGTAGAAAATAATGGACATTTAATTAAGGGTAAAATGAATATTTCATTCACATTTTCAATAAAAAGTATAGAGAGCCCTGTTTTGAAAATGAAAAGAATATTAATTTTGAATTGTGTTTGAAAAAAAATAAAACATGTGTACAAATAAATTTTTAATAATTGATGAAATTTAAATACATAATTTAAAATTTTATTTGAAAAAATTAGCATAACAGAAAAAGTGTTTTCAACAAAGTAATAAATGATGTCAATTTTTTGTAATAAAATTATTTGGAACTAATGATAACATAAAGAGTATGAAATGGAAGGAAAATCCATATTTTCATGAAATATCAAGAGAATAATAAAATTTATTTTTTTCTTTTGAGATATTTCATAATATTTTACAATCAAAATTAAAATATTAAACAATCCCTATAAACTATTATATTATAACATAAAGCCTTTACCACTATGGCAATGACTGAATCTTAAGCCCCGTGAAAGAAGTAACCATATATGGGTATCTAAAAATCCATAATTTTCTTAATAATTAACATAAAATTCATTAATTAGTAGAATATACACTACACCATAGAAACAATTGGGGAATATGGCATGTTTCCCAAGGAAGTAAATGTGTGATAAAAATCCACTTACCTTAAGTCTCGAATTCCTTCAAACACATTAGAACCTCATTTATAATAAATATAGGGTTATTATAAATATATTTAATAAAAATAATTTTATTTATAATACCATATATGATTTTCCAATAACATTTTATTTACTATTTATTAAAAATTCTATGATAAAACCATGTTTTGTGTAATAAATTCTCTGATTTTCATATTTTTTTATTTGGAATTTTCATTCCTTTTACTCTGATCATGGCTCCAAAATTTCATAAATTTTTACTATTATATTAAAATCATATATATTCATTGTATATGTATTTATATTAATACGTAAAATTTAGATATATAATATGAATTACTTCTTTCATGGAGATGGTAGGTCATAGATATGTATGAACATTGATTCCATTTTCTCAATGGATTGAATAAAAGGATGGAAAATAATATATCACATTGATGTAATAAATATCATTAATATAAATTAAATTTATCCTTATTACCTTCCACGTAATATGAAAGTGAAAAAAATAACATCACTTTGTGATGTGATAGACCACAGTAGACACAAGTGACATTATCGTATTCCCCCAAAATAAAAAGTAAGAAGGTATATATGATAAAATGACTAAATATGCATAAATATGTCATAAATATTTTATAAATGTTTTAAATACATAATTATAACAATCAATGAGTGGTGGTGATGGAAAATTAATTCAATCATTTTGTGAGGTGGTTGTATATCGTTCACAAGATGGATTGTTTTTCCCATTTGATGAATGATGATGTAGATATAATTTATTCCATTAGAGTAATAACATATCAATATAATGTTGATTTGTTTTATAATATCACAATAGTTGTAGTATATTTTAAGGAAGTGTAATAATTAAAAAAATAGAAACATGAGTTTATGAATTTTATGTTTTCCTCAGAGAACCTCTTTAGCTTTAAATCTAAAGCCTTCTAAAGAGAGATTACTAATAAAAAATTACATCTATGATAGGGGGAGTGTTATAGTTAAATTATTCTTCATGGGATTGTTCAAATAAAAATGTCTTATAAGTTTTTATATGAGATGAGAGGGGGTTTCCTTTTATAAGTTAGTGGGAGGACATGCATGGAATTTGTCAAAATGGAAAAGTATACCCATGTTTTACACCTGTCAAATGGAAGAAAATGGGTAATTGATGGCCCTTATTGGTGATAAGGAAGAAATGAGTCCTGGAAATTGGAGTTTGAAATGTTTTTTCATCAATTTATCCTTTATAATTTTAGTAAGTTCATTTTAACCTGAACTATAGTAATTATTTTTTTCAATTTTGAATAGTATTTTTGACCAAAATGTATGCTGAGATTATTATTTAATATATTAATTATAATAATTCAAAATATGGAATCCCTTTTTATAAATTCCATTCATATAATTGGAAAATATTATTGGAACACCTCATGATATTACTATAAATTTCCCTTTTAAAAAAATTCATTCACTTTGATTGCATGAAATTCATGCAGTACTAGATTTAAACGAAACGTGACACTCAAAAAAATATAATATTTAAACATTTACATTATAATATATACATTAAATTTAATTATATGATTAGTAATAACTAAATTATGAAAATTATATTTTCTATACATTTATAAAATAAATTATTCGGATATATATTTATTATAAATAAAATAAGAATCATTTGGTATAAAAATAAATATTGTATGAAACATTATTTTCTAATAGAGAAAAGTTTCATTGATTCTCACACACATATGAAAAAATTATTTATTAAAAATAAAAGAACCATTAGTTGATAAAATGAAATTCATTTTTGAAATCATAATAAACAAATTAACTGAGGGTGAATTTTTTGTATTCTTCTGAAAAATTTAATTTTTCGATCAATAGTGAAAAATAATGATTTTTATATAATAATTTGATTTTTATTTATATTATTTATAGAGTTATATTGTTTGATCAAATGGTTTTAAGGAAAAATTATTTAAATTTTATTATATTCATTACAATATATTTCCTTCGAATCAATTTCATATTGAATTTTGATATTAAAACCTTCCATACATGTGATATTTTTCTTCTGGAAAACACGCTTTCTTGTTATGTCGGTGGGTTTTGTTTTCAATTTCATTTTACAAATTATATTAATTTAATTTGGTAAAATGTATTAAATATTTTTAATATTCATAATTTATATTTTATAATTATTTTAACTTAATTTTTTACCATAATTAATGTTTAAAACATTAAAAATTAATTACCACAGTTCAATAAAAAATACATTTACCCTGGAGTTAAACATAAAACATAAGTTCTAAAATTACCCAAAACCATATATAAAATATATTTTAAAAAAATATTTAGGGAATATAACTTCTATTTATCGATAATAATTAATTTTATACCCTTTTTCATGTAAAAAACTTAGACACATCATCTTCTTTTCAAAAACTAAAACTGCGTCGCTCACCTCACTTTTAAAAGCCCTCCCATATTCCTCTTTTCTTCAAACCATATAAAAATTTGGGATCAAAAAATAAATACCAAAAAAAATCCAAAATTAATTTCCCTAATCCTATAATCATTTTTTTGGCCAAAAATTCATTCTAGGAATAATTAAGGTATAATCCTAAATATGTGGTTTGAGAAGAGGTAGAATTTCAAACTATACGTTTCTATTTTAATTATTATTCAAAAACCTTCAAATATTATTCATTTATGATTATATAATATCACTATTATATAAAGTATAATATTTTTTAGTTCCTAACGAAAATCAATCTCTGCTTTCCTCAAATAGGAAACAATAACGTCACTCCTGTGAATGGTGAACTACCACCTCGCGAGCCCCTATGACACGTTTTCTATCAACACCTCTAAGATTTTGGGATGATGATGAATTTATTGTATATATATTATATTTATTAACAAATTAAACATTTATATTCATTTAATAATTTATTTCTTTTTTTACATTCTATTTTATAAGGGATACAATAAAGTCTCTCTTGTGTACAGTGGACTACCACCACATGAAGCGATGTGATTCATTTTTCACTAATGCTTTACATAGAAGTTAAGAAGGATATTGTTAATTAATATATTAGAAATAAATTATATAATAATGATATTTATGAAAAAATTAAATTTCATAAAATATAATATATCATTTGTTTCTTCCATTTTCACTCACTGTATAATGGTAACGTCGTTTGTGTGTTTATGGACTACTACATTCATAAAGAAACGTGATTCTCTTGTCATCGCCAAACCATATTATTGATATATATATATATAAGTATATATAAATAAATAATATGATATTTAGGATATTATTAGAACTTTGTGAAGACAAAATATCTCTTAACTCCTTTCCATAATGATCATTGATAAATAGAAATTTTACACCTGTGTATATATGGCATATCATCTCCCTGGTCATAGCGTACATCATTTATCAAATCCAATTTCAATTATAGGTATTAAAATAATTGTTTTTTTGAAAATATTATAATTATTTCCGGATTACTATTCTAGTAATTTTGAAATAATTAACTCTTATACCTAAAGACAACCAATTGATATCATTTTTGACATATAAGTCAAATATCATCGAAACACCCAATATAAACTTAATTGGTTTTATAATTTTATATAACATTATAATAAGTGATATAAAATGAATAATAAACAAAGAAATATTTCTTACATAAGTAAATAATTTACATAAGATTATTATTTTTGGATGATAAATAATGTAAATGGAGAGTCAGACTTAGGGTAAGGAATGTCATCTAAATTTCTCTTCATTGAGTTAAATTGTAATGTTAATTGAATTTCTTTTATATGGTGTATATACTGGAGATTTTACATATAATATCATGGGTCCTTAATTATTCAATGTATATCATGTTTTAATTTGAGATATTTAATCTTACGGGATTTTACCTAAAAATTATCAAGTTCAATGAATTTAAAATCTCAATTTATTTACATTGGGATATATTACATTTACTTTTTAATTAAAATTATATTATTATATCTATAGTTAATTTTTAATATATTATGTTTTATGTTCACTTATATTATTATAATTTACATTTTATTTACATTTTCAATTTATTAATTAATTTTCACTTCTATGTTTTTATACTTTTATAGAATTTTTTCTAAACTCCCTTTTCATTGAGAAATATTTGTTAAAATACACCTATTCAATTTTATGAGGTTTATATACTTTCTATTTGATATATTTTTCATTAATAAATATTTATTCATTTTAGGTAATGTTTTAATTAAAATTAATCCATATTTATTGAATCATAGATATAAATCTTTCCTTATATTTTTTTTCAATATTACATATAGTGTTTACAATGAATTTTATTGGATTAAATGACGAAATATTCACAAATCAATGTTATTTAAAAAATGGGTATATTTTTTTAAATAATTTTATTCATGAGTTATATTAATTATTCCATATATGAATCATTTTTTAGAAAAATATATATTGGTGGGGCATGCAATTATATACCCCATCAATGCATCGATACGTCACCTCGGGAAAATTAGTTGGCCAAATTAAATGGTTTTCTACCTGTTTTTTCGATTTTGTTGTGAATTTTATTAATAGTCGAGTTATCATATGTTTTGATAACACAATATACAATAAAAAAATTATTTGTGGAGAATTTATTAATTATTATCTAGGATATTTTCAAAATAACATTATATGTTTATTCATTTCATTTTCAGTTTATTGAATAAATTACAGGTGTTTAAACATTCTAACCTTACCATATTGATTTTTCTTTGTAATATCACAATATTAATTTTATTTAAATATAATCTATGTTAATTTATATACCTTTCTATGTTGATTATTTTTAGAGATATTTGATCGCTTCAGTTGCACTAAACCCATACTATTCATTTGAGGTCATCCTTATTTTTTTCTTTCCCTAGGATATAAATAATAATTCATTAAATAATTTCATGTGTTCCAAATATTTTATAACTATTTGATTTCATTTATATATCCCTATGTAAAATGGGTATTATATATTTTTTGTTCTACAAAATAGCTAAACCGATTAGTCCATTAAGATTTTAAACGTTTTATCTATGACATTGTAATAATATAAGCATTGTCTCTAGGATATTATAGTCAACATCACAATAGTTGGTATCCGAGAACGTTTCCTAGATTCCTTTAGAACTAAATTATGGAAAAATATATTTTTGGTAAAATAACCCTATGATATACTTTGAGGATTAGTATATAAGACCATTCTAATGTTTTAGTAAGGAAGTGATTATCTGGTTTTTCTTAGAAATACGTCTGTAACATGATATGAAAAGTGGATGTGGTTCTAGAATAGTTATTCCTAGGTGTAATAACCCTAGTAGGGAATATTAGGATATACATGATCCTATCCTTATTCATAACAATGTGCCTTAAAGTTCACCAATTTTGATAATACATGGTATATTATTTGGGAAATTCACTTTTTCTTTAAAATATATTTGGTAGGATTTTTAAATAATGATATCCCAAAATAATCCATGTATGTAATCCTGAGATTAAGAATGAATATATGTTTAAATTTATGTTATCTGTCACACCATATATTTAATTATACAATATGATTTAAAATTCATAATTTTCTATGAAATACTGGAATATTCCACAGTTTTGAATTAGTGTTTAGACAGAAGAATGACATCAATTCTCTAGACCAATGAAGATATTTATCTTTTGAGGAGGCCAGTATAGCTGGTATTGGATCTCATCAAATTATGGATATATTAAGAAATATTAATCTAGTTATTAATAATAAAAATACCTAAATTTAGAAACATTCTCCACAATGTCATTCTCCTATGTTTGATCTTTTCAAGTGATATAAGTCTCCATCATTTCATTGGACTACTAATCCAATTGAATAAAATAATTCAATTACGTATTTGGATAATATATTTATGGAAATAGGATGCATTTAAAAGGAATAATTTAAACTTTAAATGTATTTTATATGATTCTATACTGATCAGTGGGGGTCATTAATCCAGAATACTAAGGAGGAACATGAAATAAAACTCAGGGAATGGAATAATTTTGTTAATATATTATGTGATGAATATTTTCCCAATTATTAGAAAAAAAAATTATGAGATTCCTCACCATTTTAAATAAAAATGATGAACAACTATTTGTGATTATCATGGTTCCTTAATAAGTTTATCCATGTATTCTAGGGATTACATACACAACACCGAGTACAATTGTGACCATTTCTTTGAAGTTCATAAGAAAAGTATCCTAAGGGTTCTATTCTCTCCAAATTTTCCATCGTATGATGGATTAGTTTTATTTTCCACAAAAAATTAGAAGGAATTATCTACATCATAATTGACCAATATAAAGAAATAAAATATGAGGTTGAATGACCACCATAAAAATTAAATTCATTGGGGAATAAGAAGAATAGAAAAAAGAAATTTCTACCTTTGGAAAACATCCAAAAGAGTCATCCTGGAAGTTCTTGAAGTGAATGGGAGTTTTTTATATGTGTTGTGATAATGCTAATCTAGATCATGAGTGAAAGGTAAAGAAACAAATCAATGAATTCAATTTCTTTAGATGTAACTAAATGGGGCATTATTAACATTGATATCTCAACCATCAAGGGAATCTACCATGGAAGAGTGAAAGGGGAGAAGGATAATCTTAATTGATCTCTATAGTTGAGGTGGATTTTTGTAATGATATGGTGGTTGGTACTTTAACCATACATTAAAATATAACTAATGATATACTGGATTCTATATCATCACACTCTTTTATATCTACCAATTTATTCATAGAATATTATAAATTTCCCTTTTAATTGGATAATTGAGTTGTTATTCCAAACTCTTAGTTTTGTCTCATTACAATAAGGACAGGTTTGGAAATCCCCATTATGTAAATTTAATGATCATTATTTGATAAAATTATTATCATAACTATAGTTAACATTTATATAATCCTTGTTATGGATTTGAATAATAAATATGAAGAAAAATATTATTGCAAGAAGTAAATTAAAATTCAAGATGAAAATGTAAACTTTATTGTATTTAGATGAGAGACATATACATCAAATACATTTTTAGATCTACCCTTAATATCTCTATGAAATTAGATTTATGGGGTAATGATTATAAAATATGGATAGAGAAGGTAATCTTAAAATTGAGGATGTTTCTATTGAAAATCATTACATTAATGTATTTCCTAATTAATTACCTTGATATCCAATATAGTGCAATATTGATTTTTCAATTTATTTTATACCTAATTGAAGACCATTATCAAAGAATCCATATAGAATTAAAAATTTTGAATTAGAGGAGTTGAATAAATAAAAATATTAGTTGTGTGATAAGGCATTTTTTACTCTAGTGTGTCCCCTTGTGGAGCAGCTATTCTATTCATTGAAAATTAATATAGATACAATATGTTATGCATTTATTAAGGGTAATCAAGAACTATTATCATCTTCCAATAACTGATGAATTATTCAATTAACTTCATAAATAAACATGTTTTTCAAATATTGGCCTATGTTGTAGGAACCCTAAATTTCACATAAATAAAAAATACATTTTGAATACAAGTTTTTGTATAAGGTATCAAAAATAGGAATTTACTATAATGTTGTTTGAATTAACTAACGGACCATCTAGTTATCGGGATTTAAAGAACAATGTATTCAAGGAATGTCTTGAGGATTTTGTTATGGTATTAATTAATGATATTTTTGTTTATTTTAAACACAATTATTACCATAGGAATCACTTATAGATCATTCCTTATACTCTTCTATTTAATGTGTTATATTGTAAATTTATTAAATGTAAATTCTAGGTTCCCGAAGATTATTTTCATGGACATATTTTACACATGGATAGAATCTCAGTTGATCCTATAAAGAAAATGGTTGTTAGAGAATGCCATTAACAAATAAAGATAACCAATGTATATAGTTTCATTTTTATTTCAAGTTACTATGATTGATTCATTCAAAATTTATAAATTGGATAAACCATTATCGAAACATACAGAAAAATAGGTTATTTTTGTTTGTAAAAATGAATGTGAAATTTTTTTTGATGAACTAAAAACTAAATTGGTAAATACTCAGATTTTAAATCTACCTACTATAAATGATGGTTTTTGATATATATTAATTCATTAAATAAATTACATGGTTGTTTCCTAACTCAAAATCAATATGGAATTTCATATACAGAATGGATATTTCATCCATGTTAACCGAACTATCAAATTTCTAATCTTGAGTTGAAATCACCAATATTTTCTTTGAATATATGGAGACATTGTCTCTATGGTGAATGGTGTGATAAATAATTAGATCATAAAATAATAAAATTAATATATTCCTAAAAAGATATCAATATGAGATAATGGTTATTTCTCGCTCTACTCATGCATTATGATTTCCCAATACACTACCATCGGGGGAATGAAAAACAGGTATATGATACATTGAGTAGGAAGGATCACATAGTTTTGACACAAATGATGATTCAGATATATCATAAGTTCGTGGATCTAGTAAATATTAATATAGGTAGTATTAAAGAATAATATATATCAATCAATTTTAAAATTATTGTAAAACCATATTTATTATAAAATATAAGGTGTTCTTAGTCCGGTGATGCAAACTTTTAGAATAAAATTATAGGTGTGGATGAGGGGAAATTAGAAAACTTCATTAGTGATGATGGTTTTATGAAATTTGGAAGGTGATTATTTGTTTCATATATACATGATAAAAAAGAATGAATTTTTGGATGACAGAACTTCCAAATATTTCTCTACAAACCATTGTATACATGAAAATGTGTATGGATTTGAGGAAACAATAATGGCTGGATAAAATGAAGCATGAAATTACTTATTATGTTTCGAGATGTTTGGTTTGTAAAAAATTTAAATATGAGAGAAAAAATACAAGAGGATTCATGGAACCACATCCAATTCCAATTTTTAAATGGGATCACATTACTATGGATTTATTCATCAGACTACAAAATACACCAAGAAATAAAGATTCAGTTTGGGTTATCATTGATCTCCTAACCAAATCAAAACATTTCATCACTCTAAGATAAAATTTACATCAAAGTAACCTCATACAGATCTATCTTAATGAATTTTTAAGACTTCATGGTGCACTTTCATTGATTGTTTCTAATCATGATCCTATTTTACATCAAAATTCTAGAAGATTCATTAGAAGTATCATGACACTAAGCTTCATTTAATCACTATTTACTATCTACAAAGGATTTGAATATCCAAAAAAACTATTCAAACATTGATGTTTATATTGATTCCATTCTCTACTAACTTTTAATGTATCTAGGGTCAGTATTTACCATTGGTAGAGTGTTCCTATAAAAAATATTTCATTCATGTTTTCAAATGGTCTCGTATAGGGAATTATATGGAAATGGATGTCATATTCCATCTTTTTGGATGGAATTTTTTGAAATTAACTCATAAGACCAAAAATGTTTGAATAGAATATAATAAATTTAGAGGCTATTCAGGAACACATTAATCGAGGTGAATGTTGGAAAAAGAGTTATGCTGATAATTATATGATTGATTTCGAATTCCTTATGGAGGATAATTTTTTCTTGAAAATTCATCCATAAAAAGGTGTTATAAGGTTCAGTAAGAATATAAAATTAATCCCTAGGTAAATTAAACCCTTTGAGATCCCTGAAATAATTGGTTTTTTTCTTATCATTTTTAAATGGTACCAAGTCATTCAAAAAGTACATGATGTGTTCCATATATCATTTCTATGAAATTAATTTCTTGACCTAATGCATGTGATCTTCTATAAAGAATGTGAATCAGACCATAATCCATTTTACATTAAAGAAACCATTTTAAATATTTATTTTAGAGAGAAATTATTAATTAGTCAAAAGAAATCATTGGTTTGGGATAATTAGAGGAGATTAAAAAATGGAGTATGTAATGTGGGAAATGAAGGAAGATTTGAATAATAGTTTCCCTCATCTGCTGAAAAGTTAATGTCCAAAAAATATAGAGGATGAAATTTTTTGTAGGAGGGAAGAATATGAAACCCCAATAAATTATGATATATTTCCCCCTTAAATAAATTCAATCTCTTTGATAGATTTCAATGAATGCAACACTGGGATTAAACCAAGTGAGATACTCAATAAAAAAGTAATTATCTAAATATTACCATTATAGAATATCTGTTAAATTGTCTAGTATAACTAATACTAGCTAAAATAGGAAAATTATATGCTTAATAAATATTTAAATTAAAATAAATTATTATATGTTTTTTACAAAAAAATAAGAATCATTTGAAAATAATTCTGAAAACAAATTTTT
The DNA here is from genome assembly GCA_963277665.1 of Viscum album. Taxonomy (NCBI): domain Eukaryota; kingdom Viridiplantae; phylum Streptophyta; class Magnoliopsida; order Santalales; family Viscaceae; genus Viscum; species Viscum album. The sequence goes on along the minus strand of OY728122.1, from coordinate 77,040,022 downwards.
TAATGAATTTTTTTTAGAATTTCTTTCACTATAACATCTCAGATTTTTTACTGACTATTTTTTTAGAAATTTTATGGTTTATTATTGGGACCAAGCTCCAAGGTGGTGTGAAATTACGATGCTCTATTTTTTTTAAAGGTAAAATAATTATTGATAAAAAAGTGGTTACACAAGTCTAAAGTAAGGTCTTTTGCTAACATCCTGAGCATAAAAAGGGATTAAATTATAAGGGATATCATCCATCAGATGTAAGATGTGAGTATCTGCAAGATTGGAAAGCCCATCAGCGATCCTGTTGGCTTTTCCGAAGGTGTGAGTGGTGATGAAATATGAATGAACCATTGAGTTTAGAGCATGAAATATGAGAGAACCATTTGAGTTCAAAGCTTGATATTTACCATAGGAAATACATAACATTTGTTGACATTGGTTTTTTATGGAAAGTCATCATATCTTCATAAAAAATAAAAAAATTAAAAAAGTTATTTAATTTAATTTTGGTTTATGCATCGATTAAAAATGATTAAATCAGTTTTTATGTCAGAATTACAGGTTTTCTGCATAACCCTAGAGACAATGGGGATCCCTTAGAGATAAAAATGGAGAATTTTCTTAGGAGAATGATGATTGTATTTTTGATCAATGATTCACATGCATAGGATTTGAGGGATCTCACCAAAAAACAAGATGGATATTTGTTCTTCATTAGTGAATGATATAAATAGATGTATAGTGTGTGTTTTGATATTTTTTATTTCCAATTCTTCAATTCTAAGAAGAACATGAATTAATCCGTGAACATATTAATTCATGGTATGATTTTCTAGTTGTATGGGATTATTTATAGGGTAATGGTAAGAATTAATCATTTATAATTGAATATTTCAATTTTCATTCTAATGGTTAATGATTGATATCAACAAGAAAAATGATTTATTTTCAACTCTCTAATATTTTATTCTCCCCCACCACAAATTCATCTATCATTTCCCAGATTCTTCATTTTTCATGTGGCATGAAAAATCATGATCAATCAGTCATTCCACAAATGTTTGTTGGTGCTAAAATCAATTATCATAGATCTAGGATCAGAACAGCGTGACAAAGGTGCCATGAAAGAGGTGGAGTGATTCATATGATGTAGGATATTCAATTTCTCATTTTTCATCATTCTCTATCGCAAAACAATAAATGAATATTTAATTAATTTTCATAGATGATCTGATGGTGGAACCTATTGTATATTGATGGTGATGTTCAGACATGTTGATATATTCAATGTTTGAGTGAAAAGATCACAAAATCAAAGGAAGGAGGAACTAGAATGAATGTAAATAAGATCCAGGATTCTAGAAAATCCCACACTACGTAACATATAAGTCAAATCTAAACATTATGTGGGTCCCTTATGGAAACTACAGTTTTGGGAGAAAAATTACTAGCACATGGTGTCTGACCCCAGTCACACGGAGTGTGGTCTCTCCCAGGTGACTCATTGTGTACATTGGTAAGTTCAAAGACAAATATTAGTGAACACCATGTACTCCACATATGGACATGACATAATTCACATTCCATTTACACAGGTAAGACATGGGGTCAGGGATGGGGTGTGTTCCCCCTACTTCCTGTTATGTATTCTTTTATACATGGCTTGGTGCACTTTTCCACTATATCTTAGAAAATATTAATTAGGGTGTTTTCCCCTTATCATTTTCATCAATGATTCCATGAAATCATTTCATAATACTAGGAATATTATCCCTTTATTAAGATTTCTTAGATACAGTCATTGGAACCCTTCAAGATACCCCAAGTGACATCCTCTATTCATATTTGTTCTCTAGGTGACACACTTGGTATCATCATGACCAACACGATAGGGGTTTGAATCCTCCACTTATTGGGTTAATCCCGATTGAGTTATCAGTATCATGCCATGGACATGGCAGTTATCCTCACCTATGTATCATATTTTCGTCAAACTATCAATGTTTTCTTTTTTATGATTAGACCTGATGAGTATAACCTCATGGATGGACATAATCTGTGCTATAAAAATTCAGAGTGTGTTCTCCCAGATGTGTGCATTGTGAAATCATCGAACTTTAATCCTAGGATAGTGTACAATTATGGTGACATACCTATAAATGGTGTTTCATTCTGGATTACATATAGATATTCTTGTTATATGTGTTTTATAAATATACCTATGAAGATATGACTATATTTCCTTTATTGAATGATTTGTGATTTCAGGATATCCTATTAATTATTGTTATACTCACCCATGCACGGGCTTCGACCACACATGTCATGTCTTGTAAAGATGATTGAACTTTTGATAGAGACCTTGGTGATCCAAGACTAGATGGTGCCTAGAGAGAATAGAAAAACTGAGTTGTGTTCTTGTACCATTCTAAGAGCATCTCCATTACATACTTTCTAATTGGACTTTTGTTTTATACTCTTTTTTTTACTTTTATTTTTCACTTTTTAAAATTCCTTTACTTAATTTTGTACTCTAGTAATGGTATTTAGACGTATTAATGCACGTTTATTAATTTTATTTCTTATTTAATAACTTTATAGTCTTGGAGATGTGTGAGTCTTTGTATAGGTACTTAAAAATCCAGCTTATGTTAGTGATATCCCTACTCAGCTCTAGTTGAAATCCCATTTCCTATTTGAGGTGTTTTTGGGATTTGTAGAACAGTCCCCACTAGGAGGGGTCGTGATAAAGTAAGATCAATGGTTATTGGTTATACATTAGGACCAGGAGTCTATGATATTGGTTTGGGGAAATAGTGTTATGTGTTTTGAGATTTTTTTTCAAGCCAAGGACTCTAGTGTTAGTACAGTGGCCGATTAATCTATACACCAGTAATTTAAACACATGCTTTTATATATGGTATATAAGAAGACTAGTTGTAGGGAAAACAGGGATAAATGCATCATATAAGATTTTGTTGTTGTTTATGTGTCCTCCATGAGTCAACTCACTAAATATAATCATTCACTGTGGTAACTCATGTTTGATTGAGAATTCCCCCATGATGTATGCCAGTTATGATTGAGAATCAAGATCATGATAATGATCCCCTCAGTGATGAGTCATTTATATAGGGACCATATCATGTGATGTTACCTCGGGTGGAGCACCATCCATACCTCATCCTAAATAGAAACACATGCTACTTGTAGTACCTATTGATGTGGTTCACAGGGTGAGAATGCTACATGAGGTTTAGTGATAGAGACCCCCCAAGTTCAATGGTAAGCCTCAACCACTAGTCTCTAAGGTATGTCTTGAGGTGGTTACTTGATTTTTCTTTCTATTCAAAACACCTTTAGACCAAATGGTGGTCCTAGTGGTGACACATCATCATGTATCAGTATGGGGATGATTTTGGTTAGGTACCCAATCATACAGTTTGGTTACTATTTCATCAAATGAATTGGAGTGTCTTTTCAGAGAGTAATTCTCATGAGCTACATTGAAAGATATACACATCTAAGTTATTATGTAACTCAAGTAGGGTGTAATGAAATTATATGAGTATTCATCGGGGATTACCAACCTATCCAGGTACTCCATGGATGTGGTTTGTGATCAGTTATTAAGGGGGATAAAACATTCCAGAGAGGTATATGCAGTGAAATCTAACATAATGTTATCCCTACGTTCATTCCTAACTATGTTTGGGTGTTAGAGGAAACCTTGGTGGTTTAGTGTTTGTTGGATGAGTAGATATAGTTAGTTGTTGTTTGCAATGGGAATGCAGGATCACCGAACTCGAGTATTAGGGAGAGGATGTCGGTCTCATTGAACTAGATGTTTGGGATGTTTTAGGATGAAGTCCAGTTTGAGGATCAGTAGTTTAGGGCTCATAGGGTGGTTCTAGTAGTCCTAGCGAGTGGTGGTGCAACTCATGTGATGGAAGAGAACATCTCACCTGATATTGTCAGACCATCCATATAGATAACAGTGATATTGTGGATGCACCATAATGGTAGAGACAGAAAAAAATAGTTGGTAGGTTTTTAGGAACACAAATGTTGAAATAGATCTCGAAGAGAAATATGTAGTGTATAGTGTATTGACTTGTTACCACTGCCACCCCCCCCCCCCCCCCCGAGTGGCACACACCAAGATTTGGGAGAATGAAGATAGTGTTAGGGGTAGCTTCAGGTGGTTGAAACATATGACCTAGTGGATTAGGGAATTTTATTAGGTATGATATGTGACTTTTATACAATAGATCAACTATGGAAAGACAAAAATGCTAGTAATTTCATTCATACCAAATACCTTGTCTGAGACATTGAGATTCTGGTTGAACCTTTGGCTCTACCTTTATGGTTAGAGACTCATATTTGATAAGACTCGATGATCATACACTTGGGATTTTATTTTGACAAGACTCTTTGATGTGATATTTTATGTTGTAATCTCCTTGTAGTAGAAATGAGTCCTTAAAAAATAATACTTACTATATATTGGTTATATGAATTTCATACCCAAATTGATAATTTTAGGAGAAGGATGTGGTGTTTCCATAGTGATGGATCTGGTATCTCCTTTTATGATGAAAAGGAAACCCATTACACATGGGATGAAGCCATGAATAATAGGGTTCATTCGATTACTAATCAGTTGGATAGTCAGAAAATTGGTATAATAGATGTTATGAGTTCCCTGTTTCCTACAGTGGTAACAGATTACAAGGATGTATTACTTGAAGACATTTAGTGTTTACCTCCAAACTATGAGTTAGAATTATATATTGATCTACACACCAAGATAACCCCAATATCTATGACATAATATCAGATTGTTCTAGAAGAGCTTCGTGAGATAAGGGTAAAATTGGAGGACATGTAGATGAAGGGATTTATTGGACCTAGTGTTTCACCAAGGGAAGCCCCAATATTGTGTTACAAGAAGGAATATGGGATATTTTGGTTTTTTTAGACTATCAAAACTTGAACTAGGTGATTGTGAGGAACAATTATCCATAACTAATGATCAATAAAATCTTTGATTAGTTGATAGGGGCATGATGGTCCTCGAAGGTTCACCTGAGGTCAGGCTATCAATAATTGCAAGTATATGGTAAGGATATTATGAAGATGGTATTACAATGTCTTGATGGTCACTATGAGTACTTGGTGATTCTCTATGGAATGTTTATTTCCCCATTAGTGTTCATGGAATATGTGAACCCGATCATTTAGCCTTACTTAGACCAGTTCTTGGAAGTATTCATCATAAATATTCATTTGTGTTCGAGAATTTGAGGAGAATCATGAGAGACACATAATATTGGTTCTAGAAAAACTCAGAGAGAACCATCATTAGATAAATCTCCCCATGTTCTAGTTCAGAATTTACACATTCCATTTTCCAGGACATGTTGTTTCACTAGATGGAGTGTTAGTGGACCAGGCCAATGTCAAGGCAGTTTCATCATGAGAGCATCCTAAGAGAGTCATAGAGGTGCAGAGATTCCATGGATTGGTGGGTATTACATAATATTTATACATTATTTCACCATAATATCACCATTGATGATAGATTTTACATGAAATGGGTAGCATTTTGTATGTACGGAGAGGTGCATGCATGATTTTTCGCAGTTGAGAAAGATTTTGATGACCGCTCCCATATTGAGATTTCCAGTGGTGGGTGTCAAGTGAAAAATGTTCCACAATGCATTAGAGACCAGGATTGGTTGTGTTTTGATGTATATGAAAGTTGTGATTTCCTAAGTTATGCACCATTTGATACTACATGAGCATAAATACATGACCCATGATCATGAGCTACATGCAGTAGTCTTTGCTCTAAAGATTTCATGAGACCATATGATGGGTGAGCGGTTAATCGACAACTCTGATCACAAGATTATAAATCATATATTATCTCATGAGGACATTACCTGAGATATATGGATGGATATATTTCGTTCTTGAATATGACAATGATATTGAATATACTATTCGGAAGGAGACTGTGGTAGCATATGCTGTCAGTAGTTGTCATTCTTCGTAGTTGTTGAATGAGTAATCTGAGTTGTTGGCATCATTGTACTTATTATTTTTGGGTGGAGATAGATCTAAATACCTCCAGTTGATGGTTGTTACCCCACTTCTATTAAAGCAGGTTTGGGATACATAGTTTGGGGATAAAAACATTGAGACCCTATGTACTCTGATATTTAGTGGACATGAACCTGAGGAATGTTTTAAAGGTGGGGAGCATGCCACTCATTTTAGAGGACACACGATGGTACCAATCATGTTGAGAGAGTAGGATTTAAGAGAGTTTTGTAAATTCCCTTTGGCTATACATCCAAGTGTGAAAAAACATATCAAGACCTCTAACATATATTTTAGATTTTATGAAGGATGAAAGGAGTTTCATAGTTTTTCTATCGATGCATTTCATGTCCGCAAGTGAAGGATGAGAATAGGGTTCTACTGGGTTTAACCTAATCCCATGGGTTTCCATTGTGGTAGTGGGATGATATATATGGACTTCATGAAGGTCTTACATGTTATTTCTAGGGGACATGATTTTAACTGGGTTATCGTAGACCAACTCACAATGTCTTCCCACATACTATTTGTATGTGAGAAAGGTTCAATATAGATCTTAGGACACCTCTATGTGTATGATATAGTATGAATCCATATAGTACCATCAATGATCATTTCAAACTATGATGATCTCTTTATTTTCTTGTTTTTGAAGGGTTTATAAGAGGAAATCTGGACCAATTTAATATTGATCATAGCGTTTTACCCCCAAACTGATGGCCAGACTGAGCACACCATTAATGTTCTGGAGGAAATGTTGTGATCTTAAATGATAGACATGGTCATAGCTAGGAATATTAGCTACCACTAGTGGAGATTTTATACAATAACATAAATCAATCCATAATTAGTATGGTACCATTCTAGTCATTGTATTGGAAACACTATATATCACCACATGTCTGGAATTACCCAGGTGAGTCAACACGCATTGGCCTGAAGATGGTGTAAGCTACAATAGAGAAGTTGTTGATCATCAAGGAGTGTTTGAAAACTATATAGATCCATTATATTTATTATGATAATAAGAAATAATGTCCTTCATAGTTATAATAAGGAGACTATGTTCTCTTACTGGTTTCACCTCAACCAGGATTATAGAGATTTCGCCATGGTAGGAAGATATCTCAGAGTTTCATTGGCCTTTCCTAGATACTTTGTAGAGTTGGAATAGTGTCATAGTACATTGTAGAACCTCCACAATTAGATGGGGTACATGATGTCTTATGTGTTTTGTAGCGGATGAGTTATATGAATGACCCATCAAACATTACCGAATCGGCCAAGCTAGACATCAATGATTGAGTGACCTGTGCTGAGTACACATTAGAGATCGAGGTTCATTAGAATATGATACATTATGGTCTATCTATTCCTATAGTGTGGGTTTGGTGGTAGTATAGGAATCCCATGGAGAGTAAATGGGAGTAGAAGGCTTAGATTTTTTCTCGGTACCTTCATCTCTTCTATTAGACCTTATTTTAGATTTTTAGGGACATAATTACCTAGAGTGAGGATAATTTAATATATCTAATATTATGTGTATTATTGTTACATATTATTTGGATTATTTTTTATCACATGGGATGATACGGTGTGAAATTACTACTCATGGTGTGCCTGGAATAGTGGGTGAAATATATATAATATATTAAATAACAGTGCACACCGTTTTCTAAAAAGGTGGAATGACATTAAAATCGGTTCCTTGATTAGAAATCTTAGGTCTCTATTGAGTTAAAAACACATGTTTTACTCTAGGTGAGACTTAACATTATCCAGAACGGATCATTTGTGAAAAATTCATCGCTAGCAAAAAAATGAATTAAATAAGTGAATTAATTATTTTATTTCATTTTTATCTACATAGTGATTAACAATATTTAAACATATTATTATGTCATAATTTTAGGGTTAGATGTATAAACGTTGATAATTTTGAGAGCCCTAGGGGAGGCCGTTGGAGATTTATCTCATGTGAATAATGATGACATTTTATATTTACAATCAACATTGTAACAACCCAGGATTCCACGATATTCTTCTCTTTGAATAATACAACATCCTGTGTTGTATGCATCTTCGAGTTCTAACACACCCCAACCAATCAAACTAGCCGTTATGAATAGTGATACCCACTTTTTTAAATTTTATAAATTTTATATTTCAAAAAGGACTTCATTTTTGGATTTAGATATCAAAATTAGCTTTGGGTGAATTTTTGGTATTTTTCTAAAAACATTCATTTTTTGATGAATACTGAAAAACACTGAGTTATAGTTTAAAAACAATTTTTTATTTAAATAATTTTTTATTTTATTTAAATTTATTTTAGGTCAAAATAGATACATAATACCTATATAAGTTCAATGTAATTCATTGGAGTCAGTTTATAATAATTTTAGATATATAATAAATTTATTGAACTTTTCACCATCTTTTACCCAACTCCTAAGAGCATTGGAAGAATTACATAAAACATAATTTTACCACTTCTGTGTGTTGAAATTAAAAAATTAGAGAGACATATATTCTATTATAAGGTAAAATTTGGTTCAATAAGATGAAAATAATTTTTGGTGAATAGTAACTTTTTACTTTTATTTACCACGGTTAAAAGAAAGTACGGTAATTATGGGTAAAAATGATATTATTATTATTACCATAACACATATTATAATTCTTTTGGATAAGTATAATTCGACCAAAAACATCCTTCTGAATAAAATAATAACCTCTATGGTCCACTTAGATTAGATTAGGACATTTATTATTATTTAATTCAAAGAAGAGTTAAAAAGAGTTAAAATCAATGTTTAATTACTAAATCATTTTTAATATAGGGGTACAGATAATATAAATTAGACTACAAATATTCATTAAAAAGAAAAAATATTTACTACATAATTTTATTTTATTTATATTTTTTATACAATAAATAATTTAATTTAGTTATGACACAATGATGATGCAGATATTACCTAATTAATGAAATATTAAACAAATTGATATTATAAATATCCAAATAAATGTAATTAGAGAATTTTTATGAATTAACAAAATTTCTTGGTTAATATGACATATTAGGGTTAGTTAGATTAATTTTTCTGATGTCGTAATGTTGTTATAAATTTAGTAAAACCAAAATACCAAATAGTGGCATAATTGACATAAAAGAGCATCTAAAACAAATAATATATTATTAAATGATATTCTAATCCTAATAATATAAATTTCAGCTAAAATAATTATATAATGATAGGTGTATCATTAATTAACCACTTTGGGTTCACTTGGAATTGTATAGTATGTTTATAAATGATATAATTTAAAAATAAAAAAAATACATGGTAAATGTCAAACTATTTTACTAAGAGTTAAATCTAAAAGATAAAGTTAATATAGCAACCCAAACATATCTAAAACCTATTTTTTGAGTGGGTTTAGACCCATCCCCACCTTAGAATTTAAATAATCCATTTTGGAGCCATTATAAACCGAAAATTATTTTATTATAAAATAATATTTCTATCTTTTCCTATGGTTCCCCTCACCCATCTTAAAAAGGGCACTCCCCCATCACTCTAATTCACAACATCAAAGCCATTTGGCTCAGCAAAAATCTACCCAAATACCCTCTCAGCTATCCTCCCTTAATCATATAGGCCTTCCTTTAGTTATAATTCCAATCTATGGATACTTTTTGATCAAATCAAAAGGAATAACCCGAAGAAGAAGTAAATATTTCATCACCTCATTCAAGTTCCTTTCTTCTTCCACATCCTCTTTCATTGTTGTTTCCATTTTAAAATAATAAATCCAGTTTCTTCTATACACTGTGGTGTTATTATAAATATGGTACAACCATAGTCATTATTCTATCCATATTTTTAATGACATGTCACCATACGTGCTTACGTACAGTTTACCGTCTCCACGTCGTGGTGTAATTGTTATACAATACATTATTATTTGGATGGGTATAATGATGATGTGTAATTGATGTAAATAATAAATATATAATGATAATTATTCTTTATATATGATATACCATCCAATTATATATTGTTTTAATAACAAAATAATGATATTGTCGCTCGTGTGTATGTACGGATTACCGTCTCCACAAACACAATGCGATTCATTCCCCATCATATCCATTGAAGACTAATTTTCATTTTATGATTACAAATAATTTTTAATGAAATTATATCATTCTGTATATTAATATGATACATCCCACCCATAACAAATATGACTCACATAACAAATAATATAAGGGAAAACGAATCTGTTCACACCCGAAACAACAATAATACTAAGATATTATTAACAAAGCAATGATAAAAGATCATATATGATATCATATTAATGTATATGATTCTTTTATAATTTAATAAAAATTATTTCACCATTATACAAGAGGTTAACCTACCCTCGACCAAAGAAAAGTACATGGTAAGGGTTAATTCCACAATCTCCACATTATATGAGGTTTTTTATACGTAATTATCTACATTGAACTCTTTATCATCCACATCTATGTTTCATAAAAATGTATTGCAAAAAATTCTTATTATTTTCTAGAATATGGGTTAGAGTCCTTCATACCCTTGTTTGACTTTTATATGATGTTTATAAAGGAATCTTTCTGTCATTTTCCAAACAATGTCCTTTGTAACCTTTTTGACAAAATTATGGTAAGAATGTCTTTTTTTAACTTATACGGCAGGTGCGGCTATTTTCCGCCTTTATGACACCATTGAAGTTTAATTCACAAGCTTATAAAAATATTTTCAAATATAATTGTTTTCTCTTATAATTACGTTACTTTTAAATGATTTCCAAATAGAAAGAGATCTTTCTCTAAAAATATTTTGATTTCATCTATGTCGATATCCTTTGATGGATTTTATGTTTTTTGATGTTGATTTATTATGATACAAAAATTACATATTGTATTGAAGGTTTTGTGATATGTTTGACTATGGATGTGTTATTTCATAACCTTAATTTTTTGTGGATAAAGTTTTGACATTTTTTATGCCAGTTTAAATATGAATGTATATGTTATGTTTAAACTATTTTAATATGAGGAATTAATTGGACTCAGTAAGTGACGGGTGGAGCCCTCTATAGCTCCTCGATGCATCGGAAGGTCTCATGAGACTAACTAGTGTCTTGGAACAAGGCCTTGACAAAATCTTATTTCTTATCTTGGCTCAAGGCCTTGACTATGTTGTTATCAATGTCTGGAATTATGTATTCCATCATTATGAAAGTGGCTATTGATATTGCATGTGATTATTTGACTTGTAGAATATATATGTGAGTAACTAAATGTAATTATATTGATTTATAGTTTCCATATTATGATGAATATTATGTTGAAAAAGATTTTTTTAGTTTTATACATTCCCTTGAATGTTTATACTTATTTATGAAACGTTCTACTATATTGTTATCCTTACAGAGAATCTGAGCTCACCCCTTTCATTATTTTATTTTTCCCAGGATGTGAAGAAGTATAATATGAATGACATGCAGGGATAGTCTATGGGATCTCAGTGTAGTCTATGGAAACAATGTTGTTGTATTTTTATATTTTATGATGTAATGTAAACCTTATGAATGTATTTTGTACTTCCAAGGCTATTAAACTAATCTGTCTTTTGAGACTTGATCTTTTAAGGTCATTTCAATGTTATGTAATATTTCACTGACTCTGGGTAACTAGGGTCGAGACATTATAGTTGTTATCAAAGAATTTTTAGTACAAACCATGGAATCTAGATTTAGATAAACTCTTATTAGAGCACATTACCCTAAGATAGACTTTGAGGATTAGTATAAAAGAACTTCCTAGAATTTTGGTATCGTAGAGATTTTGTGAGTTTTCTGAGACATACATCCATTTCTGGATACGAGCAAATAGAGTCGGCTCTGGAATAGATGTACATAGGGGTAAAACCCAAAAAATCCTCTTTGAGATAGACACAAATAGGAACTGGTGCACGACAACATGACTTGCTCCACTCTTGGTTACGACACTCACGAGGGATATGCTTAGGATAATTCTCATTTTCTTTACGAACCAATATGAAGGGTTTATAAGTATATACTTCCTCAAAGAATAAATTTTTTATGGTTATGGATTATATCTATAAACTGTTCAATTTAGGTTATATTTTTTACAAATTTGGAATTATTTATTTCGATTCATAAACTAATATAGTTTATGCCACTGTTTAGAAATGGTGCCTAGTGGGAAGAATAGAAACCGTATCAGTGCACTCACTCCTTGTAGGTATTCCACTCTTACTCAAGATAATTATAGTGGAGCAGGTGATGAAACTGGTGATGATCAGCTGATCACCATACTGGGAAAACTCACTCAGGTTATGAATAACAACCTTACCCGTATAGAGAACCTGCATCCACAATGAGGAGGATCAATGTTAGATCCCGTCATGAGGCAACAACCGCCAACATTTAATGGGAGTAAAAAATCAATTATTAGCTATGAGATGGATAAATTCCTTAGAAAAAATATTCCACACCTTGGGGAGTAGCGAAAGGGAAAAAGTTGTCAGGGTAGTTTACTGCCTCACTGGAGATGCTGATCAATGGTGGTCATTGATTCAAAACACAAATAAAGATTATGAAATATAAAATATGGAATGGATGGATTTTAAAGAGATTTTCTTAGAAAAATACTTTCCTCATGACCATTGAGCAGATATGGAAAGGCAATTTCTGAGTCTGATGAAAAAGGAGGATCAGAATGTCACAAAGTATGAAATTTACATTAAGCGGTTAGCAAGGCATGCTACAAATTATATACGTAATTCAATAAGTAAGATTTATCATTTCTTTTATGTCCTAAAACACTTTCTTCATCAATCATTAGTCTCAAAATCCTTCTCATTGTATGATGATATTTTCTCATGTGCTATCACTATAGAAAAATAATTCTCAATGTCTTAAATCGTTAAAGAAAAGAAAGATAATAAGAGTTGTATTGAACACTATGGAAATGGAAATAAGGGGATGAAGGGAAAAGTTTAATATCAATCCTACAGTAAATGTTGGAAGAAACACCCTAGTACATACCTGACGGGAATGGGAGTCTGTTATAACTGTGGTGAAAAAGGCCACCATGATCGTGATTGCAAGGGGAAGAAATAGGCTTTCAATGTTGAATGCTACAATTGTAGATAAAGGGGGCATTTTGAAAATTAATGTACTATGTGTCAGGGGAACACACCTCAGAAAAGGGAAAGGGATCTAGGCCATGCTTATGCTATCACTACTACTGATGTTGAAGATCCGAAAGACGTGGTGGAAGGTAATTTAATGGTTTCCTCATGTTTAGGAAATTCATTATTTGATTATGAAACATCACATTGTGTTATATCTTCCCAGTTTTCTAAGAAAATTAGATATTTACAATTTGATTTAACAAGGGATTTGTCAGTCAAATCTCATAAGGGAAGTATCATGGCAATAATGTTTTGTGAATTAGTCCCCATTAGAGCTTATAAATGTTCTTTATCTACTGATATCATCATCATACACTTGATTGAATTTGATATAATCCTCTGTATTTTTGGTTTTCGGACCATGATGAAAAAATCTATTGTAAGAAGAAGGAGGTTACTATTTTTGATGATGATGATAAAGAACACATTATCTTTAGAGAAGAAATGTCACCAACTGATTCTTATCTAGATCCACCCCTAGTAGTTCTACTAAATTTAATTCTTGGGGAGGAAGATAATGAAATAACTGTGGGTGAGGAAAATAATGTTCAAATAGAGGATGTACCTATTGTGAAATAATATATTGATACGTTTCCAGAAGATTTACCTGGAAATCCTCTAGAATGAGAAATTGAGTTTTCCATTGATTTAATTCCTTGATCAAGGCCCATATCGAAGACCCCTTATAGAATGGACCCTGTGGAATTAGTGGAACTAAAGAAACAACTACAGTAATTGAGTAATATGTGATTTATTCTCCCTACTGTTTCTCCATGGGGAGCCCCTGTCCTTTTTGTTAAGAAGAAATATGGATCTATTGGGTTATGCATTGAATATAGATATATCAATACTATAACAATAATGAACAAGTATCCCCTACCTCTCGTTGATGATTTATTCAAACAACTTCATGGATCTCAATACTTTTCATAGATTTACCATCGATTTGGATGTCATTTGTTGTGCGTGAAGAAGGAAGACATTCTGGTAACATCATTTCGAACCAGGTACATGTATTGTGAGTTTATATTAATGCCTTTTGGATTGACTAATGCACCCTCTTTATTCATGGATCTTATGAATAGAGTATTCAAGGAATATCTTGATGATATTTTAGTTGTATTTATTGATGATATATTAGTATAATCCAAAATCTATGAATATCACAAAAATCACTTGCGTATTATCCTGAATACTCTTTGAAGACATGAATTATATGGGATGTTTATCATGTGTGAATTCTGGCATCTGGATATTTCGTTTCTTGGCCATATGGACTCTAAGGATGAAATGTCCGTTGATCCTTGAAATACCAAGGAAATCAATGAATGGCCATCAACGATAATTATAACTGAGGTACGTAGTTATATTGGTTTAGCATGTTATTATTGAAGTTTCATCCAGAATTTTTCCAGGTTGTCTAACCCATTAACAAATCTCACATGAAAAGGGGTTAATTTTATTGGACAAAAGAGTGTAAAGAATGTTTTAAAGAACTGAAGATAAGATTAGTCGTTATGCATTTATTGACTCTACCATTGGGGAATTTTAGGTTTGTTATTTATAGTATTGCTTCAAAGAAAATACTTGGTTGTGTATTTATGTAGAATGATAGGGTTATTGCCTATGCATCACAACAGCTAAAAATTAATGAGAAAAAACTATCCTACTCATGATCTTGAGTTAGCGTCTGTAATCATTTCTTTGATGATTTGGAGACATTATCAATATGTTGAAAAATGTGATATATATACCGATCACAAGTGTTTGATGTAAATTATATCACTAAAATAACTCATCATGAGGCAAAGGTGATGGCTTGAACTACTCATGGATTATGATTGCACTATACACTACCACCTGGGGAAGGAAAATAATGTGGAATATGCTTTGAGTAGAAATTACCATGGTGTTTGGAATAAGATGAGAGTTGAAAGAGATCCTATTATCATGGATCTAGTAATGTTGGACATGGGAAAAACCATGGAAGGTGAAACATCAATACTTTGTCAAATGGTTTTCAAACCATCATTAATTTAAAGGATAAAATGTTATCAAGTTGATGAGGAGGAGTTTCAAAAGAAGATTAATGCTTTGAATGATGGGAGATTTAGTGACATCGTATATGAAGATGGAATTTTGAAATTTGGGAAGATTCTTGGTGTTCCCGATATACCAGATCTAAAAATAGAATTGTTGGTTAACGATCATAGTTCTAATTTCTATATAAACCCTGGAAGCACCAAAATGTATAGAGATTTGAAGGAACATTTTTGGTGGGACAACATGAAGAGGGAGATTTATGATTTTGTGTCAAGATGTATTGTTTGTCAACAAGTGAAATCTGGAAGGCAACAACATGGAGGAGTGTTGCAATCTCTTCCCATACTTGAGTAGAAATGGTATAATTTTACGATGGACTTTGTCATGGGTCTACCAAAGACTCCTAGAAGGAACGATAAAATATGTGTCATTGTTGATCATCTTACCAATTCATCACATTTTTTTTCTATAAGAGAATTTTTAACACTTGAATGATTATAAAGACTATATATTAATGAAGTTGTAAGACTTCATGGAGTACCACTATCAATTGTTTCTGATCATGATCCCTATTTTACATCAAGATTCTGGAAAAGTCTTCAGAAAACCCTGGATACTAAACATCATTTAAGCACTGCCTACTACCCTCAAACTGATGGACAATCAGAATGGACTATTCAAACATTAGAAGACATGTTGAGATCATGCTCACATGACATTCAAGGCATGTGGGATCAATATTTACCTCTGGTAAAATTTTCCTATAATAATAGATTCCATTAAAGTATTCAGATGGCACTATATGAAGAATTATATGGAAAAAGATGTCGCACACCAGCCTGTTGGGATGATGTTGGTGAAAGAAACTCCTAGGCCCAGAACTAGTGGAGGAAACGATGGAAAAGGTGAAGGTAATGAAAACCCACATCAAAGCATCTCAAAGTAGGCATTAGAGATATGTCGAGAACCGAAGGAAGGATTTGAAATTCCATGTATGAGATCATGTTTTCATGAAGGTAACTCCAGGGAAGGGTGTTATATGTTTCGGTACGAAGGGAAAATGGATTACCAGGTACATCGGACCTTTGGAAATTCTAGAACTAATTGGGGCTGTAGCTTACCGGTTGGCAATGCCGCCAAGTCTCGACAAATTCCACAATGTGTTCCACATATCACTATTGATAAAATACATGCCTGAACAAACACTTGTACTCACTTATGAAGAATTAGAACTGGAACCCGATCTATCTTATTACGAGGAGTTTGTCAAGGTTTTTGATACAAGAGAACAAGTTTTGAGAAACCGGACGACTCGTCTAGTAAAAGTTCTATGGAGAAACCATAATATGGAATAGGCAATGTGGGAACCCAAGGAACATTATTGAAGTACCACCCCAGTCTTTTTACGTAGAAATACTCTAGAAATTTCAAGGACACAATTATTTGATGGATGTGAGAATGTAACACCCCAAGAATCCACGGTACACTTCTCCTAGAATAATACAATAGTGTCTGTTGTATGCAACTTTAAGTTCTAACACACCACAACTAATCAAACTAGCCATTCTGAATAGTAATTCCAACCTTTTGAAATTTTATAAATTTAACTTTCCAAATGGACTTCATTTTTCAATTTGGAGTATCAAAATTAGCTTAGGGTGAATTTTTGGTATTTTTTGTAAAACATTCAATTTTTGATGAATAGTGAAAAACACGTAGTTATAGTTTAAAACCGAGATTTTATTTGAAAAATTATTTATTTTATTTAAATTTATTTAATGTCAAAATAGATACATAATATATATATATGTTCAGTGTAATTCATAGGATTCAGTTTATATTAATTTTATATATATATAAATTTTATTGAACTATTCACCGTCTTTTACCGACCTCCTAGGAGCATTTGAAAAATTACATTAAACATAATTTTACCACTTCTGTGTGTTGAATTTTGAAAATCCAAGAGACAAGGTTGATATCATTATGTAAAATGTGGTTCAATAAGATGAAAATAATTTTTGGTGAATAGAAACTTTTTACTTTTATTTACCACGGTTAAAAGTTAATTTTGTAATTAAGGGTAAAAATGATATTATTATTTCCTGAACACAGGTCATTATTCTGTTGGATATGTATAATTTGACCAAAAACTACCTTAGGAATAATATATGACCTTCTTTGGTCCACTTGGATTAGATTAATAAATTTATTATTATTTAATTCAAAGAAGAGTTAAAAGAGTTAGAATCAATGTTTAATAACTAAATACATTTTAATATAGGGTTAGACATATGATAAATTCGACTATAAATATTCATTATAGAGATAAATATATTTCCTACATAATAGTATTTTATTTATTTTTTATACATTAAGTAATTTAATTTATTAATGACACAATGATGATTGAATAATTACCTAATTAATGAAATATTAAAATAATTGATATTATAAATATCCAAATAAATGTAATTTTAGGATTTTTATTAATTACACTAATTTAATAGGTTAATATGACATATTATGGTTAGTTAGATGAATTTTTTTCGAAATAATAATGCTGTTATGAATTTATAAAAAACAAAATACCAAATAATGTCAAAATTGACATAAAAGAGTTTTTAAAATAAATATTATATTATTATTTGATATTATATTCCTAAAAATATAACGTTCTACCAAAATACTTATATAATGATATATGTATCATTAATTAACCACTTGGGTTTCACTTGGAAGTATATAGTATGTTTATTAACCATATAATATAAAAATAAAAAGAGACATGGTAAATGTAAAACTATTTAACTAAGAGTTAATCTAAAAGATAAAGTTAATATAGTGACCCAAACCTATCTAAAACCTATTGGTTGATTGGTTTTCGACCCATCCTCGCCTTATCCTTTATATAATCCATCTTGGAGCCATTATAAACCAAAAATGATTTTATTATAAAATAATATATCTAGCTTTTCCTAAGTTTCCCCTCTCCACTCTTATAAAAGGGCACTCCCCCTTCACTTTAATTCACACCTTCAAAGCCATTTGGCTCAACCAAAACCTTCCCAAATACCCTCTAAACATTCCTATCTTCATCTTAGAGGCCTCCCTTTAGTCATAATGCCATCCTATGTAGCCCTTTTGATGAAATCAAAAGTAAGAACCCGAAGAAGAGGTAAATATTTTATAAACTCATTCAAATCCCTTTCTTCTTCCACTTCCTCTTTCTTTGTTGTTTATATTCTGAAATAATAACTCTAGTGTCTTATATATACTGTTATGTTAATATAAATATGGTACAACCATATTCATTATTCTATCCATCCTTTGAACGAGATGTCACTATATGTGTGTACATACGGCTTATCGTCTCCACGTCGTGGGGTAATTGTAATTCAATACATTATTATTTGGATGGGTATAAAAATGATGTGTAACTGACATATATAATAAATATAACATGAAAATTATTCTGTATATATGATATAACATCGAATTATATATTATTTTAATATCAAAAGAATGATATTTTTGCTCGTGTGTACTTAGGGATTACCTTCTTCACGAACGTGATGAGATTCATTCCCCATCGTATCCATTAAAACTGGATATGAATAAGATACATCCCATCCATAATAAATATGACTCACATAACAAATAATGTAATGTAAAATGAATCAATTAACACCCGAAACGATGATAATACTAAGATATTATTAACAGAGTAATGTTTAAAGATCATATATGATATCATATTAATGTATATGATTGTTGTATAATTTAATAACAATTATTTCACCATTATACAAGAGTTTAACATATCATAGACCAAGGAAAAGTACAAGTAAAGTGTTAATTCCACAATCTCTTCATTATCTGAGGTTGTTTATACGTAATTAAATACTGGGACCTCTTTATCATCCACATCCTTATTTCTTAAAAATGTATTTCAAAACATTCTTACTATTTACTAGACTATGGGTTAAATACATTTATACGCTTGTTTGAATTTTATAATATGTTTATAAAGGAATCTTTCCGTTAGTTTCCAAACAAGGTCCTTTATAACCGTTTTGAAAAAAATAAGGTAAATGTTTTTTAACTTATATGGAGGGTGCGGTCATTTTCCGCCATTATAACATTGTCGAAGCTTCCCTTACAAGATTATAAGAATATTTTCAAATATAAATGTTTTATTTTAGAATTATTTGAGTTTTAAATTAGTTCAAAATAGAAAGATATATTTCTCTAAAAAGGTTTTGATTTCATCTATGTCGACATCTTTTGATGGATTATAAGTTTGGTTGAAGTTGATTTATTATGATACAAAACTTCCATATTGTATTGAAGGTTTTGTGATATGTTTGACTTTATATGTGATATTTCATACCGTTCATGGTTTATAGATAAAGTATTGACATTTCATATTCCAGTTTTAATACAAATATTTATGCAATGTTTAAACCTTTTCATGTGAGGAATGCATTGGACTTAGTAAGAGATGGGTGGAGCCCGCTATAGCTCCTCGATGAATCGGTAGGTCTCATGAGACAAACTAGTGTCTTGGCACAAGGCCTTGACAAAATATTATTTTTAGTCTTGGCACAATGCCTTAACGATGTGGTTATTAAAGTATGGCATTATGCATTCCATCATTATGGAAGTTCCTATTGATATTGCTTGTTATTATTCTACTAGAAGAATATCTATGTCAGTAAGTAAATGACATTATTTTGATTTATATATGCCATATTATGATGATGTTTGTGTTGAAAAGGATTTTTTTACTTTTATAAATTGCCTTAAATGTTTATTTTTATTTATGAAAGCTTTCGCAATATTGTTTTCCTTACTGAGCATCTAATCTCACCCCTTTCTATGTTTTAGTTTTTCCAGGATGTGAAGAAGTATATTTTGAATGACCTGAAGGGATAGTGTATGGGATCTCAGTGTTGTCTATGGAAACAATGTTATTGTAGTATTCCATTTTATGATGTAATGTAAACATTATGAATATATCTAGTACTTCCATGTTTAATAAACTAATCGGTCTTTTGAGACTTGATCTTTTCTAATCAAGACAATGTTATGTAATAATGCACCGACTCTGGGTAACTAGGGTTGTGTAATTACAAACATGCATCGAATTTGATGGATATTTCCAATGGAGGTGATTTATCTTTCCTCATCGTCATATATCAATTCCAATTGAGGTGGGGATTGTGTTTTGATTTTTTATTCATTGATTTTGAATTCCATGAAGAATGGGAATTAGTCAATGCACAAACTGATCCATTGTATGATCTTATTATAGGATGGGATTATTTGTGGGGTTTTGGTAGTAGATTAATATTTTTTATTTGATTGTTTCTATTTTAATTCTAATGGAAATGGATTTATATTGAAATGAACATTGATTGAGGTCTGATCCTTCACTATATTCTAGTGCTTCCCCCCACCACTCGTTCATCATTAATTGGGGTCATTTGTTGAATGGCCCGCGACCCAAAAACATCCAGACCAATCCATCATTGCGTGCTTATTTCATAGTGAAATGATATGATATCAATTATTTGGAATCAGCACAACATGAAGGAGGATTTTGATGGTGATGGAGTGATTCATGTGATGGAAGATACCCTTGTTTTTGTTCTATAGTGTTTTTTGGTGCACAATGAAGAACAGATTTTTGATTAGTTTTTTTTTGAAGTTCTGATGGAAAAACCTTTTTATTGTTGATGGAGACATTGTGATGAGTTAGGATCTTCAATCTTGCAGCAATAATATCCCCAAATTAGAGGTCAGAGGTTCCAGAACTAATGGGAAGTTGATCTAGGATTATGTAAAATCTCATACTACATGTTGTGTAAGTCAGATCCACACATCGTGTGGGGCCCCTTTTAGTGACCAAAGTTTCAGGATAAGTTAGGTATGATGTGTCGTGTGAAACCTATCTCATGGTGTGTGGTCTCTCCCGAGAGACTAGATGTGTACTTTGTAAAGTGCATGTACATGGGTTGGATTAAATGGGTTTGAGATGGTCATGTAATCCAAAAACGTACATAGCTTAATGACATGATCTTTTTAAATAGGAAGGACCCAGGGTCAAGGGATAGAGAGGGTGACACATACTATGAATTTTCTATTTATTTTACATGGATAGGATCCCTTTTCACTATATAATAGATATGTTTCATTATGTTTATTTCCTATTATAATTTCCTTAAATGTTGGAATGGAACCATCTCCTACTCCTGGGACTATGATCTCTTCTATATGACTTCTTGGATAGTGTCATTGGAATCCATCTAAGAGACCTGGAGTGAGATCATGTATTCATCATCATGCCCTTAGTGGAGTTATATATATCATGGTGACAAACACTATGTGGGTGTCAAACCTATACATAGTAGTTTAATCCCAATTGAGTTGTTTGTATCACCCCATACCCATGGGAGTGATCCTCATTGGTGTTTCATATTCTCTTCAGACTATCACTATGTTCATTCCAATGATGAGACCTGATGAGCTATAACTCTCATATGGAAATCAACAATGCTATCAGACTCATGATTTTTTTCACCCATAATAGTGATTTGTGGAATCATTGAGCAAGAATCCTTGGATGGTGTACTATGGTTGTGACTTACCATTAGATTGAGTGTATTTTTGGAGTATATCTAGAAATTATTATTATATGTGTTGTAGACATATTCCTATGTAGAGATGACTGAATTTTTTATTATTATTTCTGTTTTTTGTGTCGTACTATGTATTTTTATACTCACCCCTACATGGGATTTTCTTACACGTTTCATGTCCTGTGTAGATGATCAACCTTTTGACAGAGTCCTAGGCGGGCCATGACTAGATGGTGCTTAGTGAGACAACAGAGACCAAGGTGTGTTCCTATGTATTTATAATAGCCAGTATTTAATTTCAGGACAAACATGTGATTCAAAATGTGTGGTAGGCCTGTATGTAGCCGTTTTTACTTTACATCCAGTCATACTCGAGTTATGATATTTATAAGTATACATGAATGGTTGTTCAATTGTTTTTAAAACTCATATCTATATAGGCTTATATATGTTTTTAGTCTTTATATGTAAATAGGGTAATTCATCCCATGTCAGTGATATGCCTACTCGGCGCTAGTCTCTAACCAGGGCCAATTGATGGCGAGCTTGGCGAGTTGAGGCATGGCCCCCATTGGGATGGGTCGTGACATGCACAATTATGATAAACTTAATTTTTGATAAATTTATATTATTTTTTAATAAATTGAAAAAGATTTTTTAAATCATAATAATAAATTCTCTTATGGTGATTTTTGGTTTTTTCATGAAAGTATATTTTTTTATGAGTAGTGAAAATACTGATTTATATTTAAAAATATCATTTTCATTTAAATAATTTTAAATGTTAAATTATATTTTAAATACTTTTTAATGTAATATTTCTTCAATTAAATTATTATATACATAGTTTAGATATTTTTAATCAATTTCATAGTAAATTTTGATCTTAAGAATATTCATACTTATGAGAAATTTCTTCTTAAAACCACATTTTCATTATGTGTGTGGGTTTTGTATTGAATTTAATATCTCCACTTCTATGATTTTAATTTGGTAAAATTGATTACATATTACAAATAATCATAATTTATATTTTATAATATGTTGAACATAATTGTTCTACAATAATGAATCGTGAAAACATTAAAAATTAGTTATCGCGGTTAAGGTAACATAGGTTTACCGAGAGTTAAACTAAATCAATATGCGTTAAAATGACCTAAAAACGTATAAATATTTTTTATGGACATAATTGGACATTATCAGGTATAAGTGTCCATTATTCTTAATTTTTTACCCTTTTGGCATGTCAAAAATTTTGGTGCACCTTTTTTTTATAATATACATGTGTTCCCCTCACATCACTTATAAATGGACACCACCTATCCCTATTGATCACATAATAAAAAACCTTTTGGATCATAAAAGACCTAAAAAATAAATTAAGAACCTAAATCCCATCATTTTAAAATCATTTTATTGATCATAAATTCTTTCTTTGAATACTTTAGGTACGACCATATAGAGGTGGTCCCTGAAGAGGTTAAAATCCTAGCTACGATATTTTTTATTTATTCTTCATTCCCAATAAAATTTCTATACTTTATTAGAAAAATAGTATCTATCATATAAATTTATATTATTATATTATTTTCATGACCTATATTCACCCCCTCTTCCCTCAAATTGGAAACGATAACATCACTTTTTTGGTTGCTGGACACCACCTCACGAACCGATGTGACACATTTTCCATCAACACCTCTCAGTGTTGGGTATGATGATTGATATACGGTATATTTATGATATATATATATATATATATATATATATATCAAAATTATAACTCTTTAATTTTCATATTATATATTCATTTTTTTAATTCTATTTTATATGGGATACAATAAGCACACTCATGTGTATGGTTGACAACAACCTCGCGAAACATTGTGATTAGTTTTTCAATAACACTTTACCTAGAAGGTAATGAGGAAACATTTAATTAATAAATGTAATATTAATAAAATAATTATTATATAAGTTAAATATTAATCACAATTAAATGATAATATATCATTCTCTTTCATCCCTTCTCACTCACTGAAAGATGATGTCATCATTCATGTGTGTGCAATCTACCGATATCACCAAGCGATGTGGCTCTATTATTATAATCATAAAAAATTTATAGCATATATAAGTATTTAAAAAGGGAAGATATTATATTTCTTATATTATGATAATTCTATAATGATAAAATATTACTTAACACCATTATATAATAATCGATGAAAAAATGGAAATGTTACACATGTAAATGTACAACCTAGTATCTCTTTGATCACAAAAAACATCATTTATAAAAATAAGATACACGAATGGTCCAAAAATTATATTTAATATATAAATATAATAATTATACCATGATTTATATTTTTATGTCATTGAAATATTGACATGTTTGTCCAATATTCAACCTACCGAAGTCATTTTTACACATAAATCAAATATCACTGAAACATCCCATGTAAAATTAATTGACTATGTAATTATATGTAACATGGTAATAAGTGAAATAAAAGGAATAATAAAATTTTAAAATTTTATTATTAAATTAAAAATATATTGTAACAGCCCGAGATTTTATGAAAAATATTCTTTTTTATTTCACTAATGTCTTGTGTTGTACGCTACACCAAAAGGTTCTTGCACAACATGCATCCTTGACTTTCCTTGCATTACACGCAATCACGACCTTCCTCGATAGCGTGTGTAATACGCAATACCGAGTTTCACTAAACAACGATATGCTATTAAAATATTATTAAAACTACCCGTTATGAATAGTAATAACCACTTTTTAAAATTCTGTAAATCTTATTTTTCAAAATGAACTTCATTTTTGGATTCGGAGTATCGAATTTAGCCTAAGGTGAAATTTTGGTACTTTTCGGATAACTTTCATATTCTGATGAATAGTGAAAATTACTAATTTATAATTTAAAACAACTTTTTTAATCGAAATAATTAATAGTGATAAATTATTAATTTGAGTGGTTTTAAAGTATATTTAGAATATATTTTTACAATTTAATACAATGTTGGTCATTGGATGTAATTTCACATTTAAACCAGACGTAATCAAATGTCAATCTTTTGATAGATATTGTTTCTTAAAAACACGCTATTTGTGTTAACAGCGGGATTTAATTATAAATTTAATTAATGCAATTTCTATGTTATGAATTTGGTAAAATAGACTTCATTTCTGAATTCGGAATATGAAATATAGCTTATGATGAAATTTTGGCATTATTCTGAAAAACATCAATTTTTGATGAATAGTGAAACTACTAAGTGGTAGGTTAAAAACTGAATTTTGTATAAAACATAATTTTACCGCTTCTGTGAATGGAATTTCGAAAATCCGAGAGACACGGTTAATATCAAGGACTAAAATGTGGTTCAATGAGATGAAAATAATTTTTTGGTGAATAGTAACTTTTTACCTTTTTTACCACGGTTAATAGTAAATAGGGTAACTAAGGGTAAATATGATATTAATATTACCCTAACACATGTCCTAATTCTATTGGACAAGTGTAATTCGACCAAAAACAAACTTAGGAATAAAATATGACCATTTAGGCCCACTTGGATTAGATTAGGACATTTATTATTAATTTATTTAAAGAAGGGTTAAAATAGTTAAAATCAAAGTTTAATAAGTAAATCATTTTTAATATGGGGTTATATATAAGATAAATTCGATTTTAAATATTCATTAGAAAGCTAAAAAGATTTCCTACATGATGGTATTTTATTTGTAATTTTTCGACATCAAATAATTTAATTTATTTATGACACAACGATGATGCAGTAATTATCTTTTTAATGAAATATTGACATAATTGATGTTATAAGCACCACAATAAATGTAATTTGAGATTTTTTATGAATTCCACTAATTTTCTAGGTTACTATGATATATTAATGTTGATTTAATCAACTTGGTTCGAACATTTAATTCTGTTATGACTTTCACAAAAATCATATATCAAATAGTGTCAAAATTGACACAAAATAGTTTTTAAATCAAATATTATATTACTAATTGTTATTTTATTCCTAAAAATCTAAGGTTCGGCCAAATGACTTAGATAAGGATATATATATTAATAATAAACAATTTGGGGTTCGTTTGACATGTTATAGTAATTGTATTAACCATATAGTGAAAGAAAACAAAAAGACACGGTAAAAGTTAAATTATTTAACTTAGAGTTAAATCTAATTGATAAGGTTTAAAATAATATCCAAACATGTCTAAATTTGATTGGTTGATGAGATTACAACCCTATCTCATCTAATCTTCGAATATGAGTCATTTTTGGAGGTTTTTAAGTGGGGTTAGATTTATTATAAATTAATATTTTTAAGAATTCCTAAGGTGCCCCTCTCCTCCCCTATAAAAGGACACCTCCTCCCCCTCCTCCTCACACCAATTTGAGCACTCAAGCTCGGCCAACCCCTGCCAAAATCTCTTCTCCACTTCCCTAGAAACATCCTAGAGGTTCTGGTCTTACTCAAAGACCAATTTTAGTTCCCTAAGAGGAGGTCTCCAAAAGGCGCTTCAAAGAAGAGGTAATTACCGTTACCAATTCTTTCATCTTTATTTCTTCTTCCACTTCTTCTTCTTAGGTTGTTTCATTATGAAGTAATAACATCAGTATCACTCATATACTGATATGTTATTATAAGTATTAAACAACCCTATTTCACCATCTATCCATCCTACGGAAAAAGAAATCACCGCGCGTGCGTACGTACGGAATACCGTCTCCACGCCGTGGTGTAATCTATTTTTCCACCATCACTTTACAAGGATGGGTATAATGGTGTAATGAGTAACTATATATGGTTATTATGAAGTAATATTGATACTGAAATAATATATATATATACTCCAATACAATTCCACGCTCATAGGAACGATATCATCACTCGTGCGTACGTACGGAATACCGTCTCCACGATGTGATGCGACTCGTTCTACATGATCTTCATTTCATAATGATTATATAAATGAATTGAATGAATGAATATGGTATATACTACACTAATACCATTCTGTAAATGAATTATCTATAACCTAAAGATAAGAATAAGAATTTATTCGACAAAACACGCATAAGAACAAAAAGTTATAAAGACCCGAGTAACAAGTAACAATGAAATATTACTAACAAGAAGCTAATAATATGACCATATATGATATCATATCAATATGTATGATTCTGGAATAAGTCAATAACATTATTTAAACCATTATACAGGAGCTTCGGACACGAACAAAGCAAATCGGACCTAAGGTAAGGGAAATATCACAATCTCATTTTTATCCGAGATTGTTTATTCGTAAGTATTTACTGGGGTGTATTTTATCATCCACATCCATGTTTCATCAATATGTAATATTATTTCCATCCACCTACAATTGTTTAAATCCATTTTTACCCTTCGGTGAGTTTTTAGTAAAAGAAATGAAAGGAATCTTTTGATGTTTTTCGTACGAGGTACTTTTTGACTTTTCCGACAAAAGTACGAAGAATGTTTTTTTAACTTATACGGCACGAACGGATTTATACTATTTTACAAAGCCTTATTTTCATGAAGCTTCCTCTAAAAGATTTCATGACTATTTTCAATAAAATATTTTTCTTTTAAAATTGCATGATGTTTTGTGAAAAGAAATTGATTTTGAAGAAGAAATGATATTTTCATCAAGAATTCAATTCAAGTGTTTTATCAAAATTATTTTCCATATAAGATAATAAAGGGTTCTGTTTTTATCCATATTTTTACATTGATTTGACTATGTTTTGATGGAATTATGTTTATGAATTCCTTTATCTTATATGAATGGTTTTATGATGTCATGTTGTTTAAGAATCCCATTTTTTATTACATGGGTTATGCGATGATGTATGATTTATGATTTTGTGGCACACATAAGAAAGGATTCATTAAGAGATGGGTGGGACCTATATCTCCCTCCAATGCATTGGGTAAAGATTTTATATCTCATGAGATAGACATGGCTGGAATGGTAGGTTATACCGGTTCAGTGAAACAGGACTGAAACGAGGATTACTCAATTCAGAAAGGGACTTTGTCCACTAAGATAGTCTTGGCAATGAGTCTTGACTAACAAGAAATGATTCTCTATGATTATGTGTGTATGCCACAATGAGTAATGTTTAAAGTTATGATTTCATTTCACTACTATGATTTATCCCATGTTATGAAATTATGCTCTCTTTTGCAGGTTAAGATTTCCAAAAATGTTATGTTCTTATGAAAATTATGTGATTGATATTTCTTTTGTTTACCCTTACTGAGCATTTGAGCTCACCCTTTTATGTTTTCTTTTCCCCAGGATATAAAGAAAGGTTTTAGGTAAAAAAAAAGAAGATCTTTATGGGAGATGTTGAAGATCTTTCACCAGGATTAGAAGATTATATTCCGAGTTTCCAAAGACACTAAACTATTACGATCCTTGTGTGTGTGTTTTTGTTATGTACTAAGTATTCCGCAAATGTAATGTAAGGTCAATGTACGATAAGCTTCGGGTCTCTACAGTTGGTATCAGAGGAAAGGTTTAGTAAACCTTTGGAAACTAGGATGCGAAAACGTTAGTGAGATCCCTAGAGATATTTCTAAGGTATGTCTAGGTATGTCTCTAAGGTTAAGTATAAGTATAGGTTATAGTCCTAGAATTGCGCTAACGATCTTCGAATTTAACCTAAGATGTTAGATATTGAGGGTACTAACCCTTTATTATGTTGTTTTCCCTAGAATGATTTTTGCCTCTCACACAATGCTTTTGGGGTTTTAGACGATGGCTGGAACCCGAAGGAACCGTGTTAATGCGGAATGTGATGGGCAATGCAATGATTGTACCCCTGAGCAACCAAACGATATAGGAGCTGGAATGAAAAATCTTGTAGCCATGCTCACACAACTTTCTCAAGATATGAATCATGCAGGACTTCCAAACGAGCAAAGGAAGGAGAAACATTCTGTTGAATCCTTCATGAGGCAGCGTCCACCTTCTTTCAGTGGGTATACTGATACATTAGTTGCTGAACAATGGATTAGTACTACTGAAAAGATATTTTCAGTTCTTCAATGTTCTGAACATGATAAAGTCATCCTAGCAGTGTATCGTTTGGAAGGAGATGCTGATCAATGGTGGAATCTTATTAAGAATACAAGGCAAAGGGATGAAATTGAGTCTATGGAATGGGACGAGTTCAAGAACTTATTTTTCAATAAGTACTTCCCTCGTATTCTTCGAACAAAGATGGAGAAAGAGTTTCTTGAACTGAAGCAAAGGGACGATGAATCTGTTGGTACCTATGAAGCAAATTTTACAAGACTTGCAAGGTATGCTTCTGGAATTATCATCCAACCTGAAAGTAAAGTTGATCGATTTTTCAGTGGCTTAAAACCAAGTCTTCAAAGGGCATTAGCTATAAGAGACTTCAGTAGCTATGAAGAAATTGTGCGTTGTGCTATCTAGGTAGAAATGGAAGTTGGTGTTACATATCCATCTCATGGTTTTGACAAGAAACGAAAGATGGAGTTCAAGGAGAAATCTCAGAATAATGGTGAAAAGAAGATGAATGTTTCCTTATGCACAAAGTGTGGAAAGAAGCATGGTGGAGATTGTCTTAAATGGACTAGAAAATGTTTTAAGTGTGGAAAAGAAGGTCATCGAGCAGCTGAGTGTCGAAGTAATGGAAAAAGGGTTTCTAATGATGTGAATAAAGCAAACACTGCAGAGAACGCACCGCCAACACTTCAATGCTTCAAGTGCAAGGAAATGGGGCATTATGCTAATAATTTCCCTAATCCAAGGGTTAGTGATGATCAACATGAGCAACCACTGAAGGCAAAGGACAAAGGGAAATCACATGCGATCACTATTGGCAATGTTGAATATGACAATGATGTGGTGGAATGATTAAGTGTTTATGTAATGGGATTCCAAAATAATGTTGTATCATTGAGTATTGCAATATTTATTGATGTGGTATTCAAAGTGATTGAGAATTTTTTTGGAAATAAGATGATATGCGCATAATGAAGATGAGAAAATGAAATGTTTAATAGTATTCATGAGCTCATGATTAATATAAGGACTAAGTGATATCATGGTTTGAGTATATAGAATTTTGAGGATTTTGGTATGTGGAAAGTGTTAACTTTTTTCACTAAGGTATTCAAGAGAATACACGATTAAGGACTTTGAGTGTTTGGAATGTGACCAACAAGACATATCTTTTGATATGTGGGGATCAACGACAGTATTAAATCTTTGGTAATCGTTGTCACTATATTATGAGAGTGGACTGCAGTATTATGTATAAGCCTAAAGATTGGAATGGATTATGTTGAACATAAGTTAGTATTGTTTAAGGATCGAAGTTTTCTCGATATTATTGATGGGATGTTATAGTAATATAGTTTTAGAAAAAGGACAACCTGCAGGACGGGCGACAGCCCATCGCGTCGGACAAGGCTGTGGGAATCGAACCCACAACCGAAGTGCGACTGGCCTTTATCGCCTACCACTGGCCTACAGGAAGTCCCTGTTTAGTAGAAACTAGTTTTATTATATTAAGCAGCATGATATATGAAGTATAAGTCCATTATAGAAACCATATGTGATTAATCTCACTATAGATCGACTTATGTATATAATTTTGCTATCCTTTTGTTTGAAACAGATGGAATGACCCGTCATTCTATCACATAATCTTCTAACACTTCACGAATAACAAATTCAACTTCATTTATTTAAGAGATGAAGTGGAAATTG
Source organism: Viscum album (assembly GCA_963277665.1). Taxonomy (NCBI): domain Eukaryota; kingdom Viridiplantae; phylum Streptophyta; class Magnoliopsida; order Santalales; family Viscaceae; genus Viscum; species Viscum album. Next base: position 77,009,144 of record OY728122.1, on the reverse strand, counting down.
TTAAAGGCACGAACAACAGTGAGATTGTACCAAAATAAAGTAAGTATTTATTCTAATTCAAATTCTTTATCTTTAGGGAAATGATCTTGAAAACCAAAAATGTTGTCCTAGTTCTCTTATACCTGATAAATCAGATGGTACCATAGATCGTCACAAATTTATGGATTTGTGATTACTGGCTTTTCCATAGCCATGTTCTCTACCACTCTCCATCATAACATGATGGTTAGATTTCTCTTCCATATCCATATTTTCACCTATGTGGAAACCCAGTGATTAGTTTATTTGGGTAATCGTTACATTTCATACATTAGTTTTTTAAAGCCAAGTTTTGGTATTCCCTTTTACGATGTGGGTTTCTATTAAAGAAACTTTCAAATAGTAAACCATTTATAACCCCGACGAATTTCGAGGGCGAAATTCATTTTAAGGGGGGTAGAATGTAACAGCCCGAGATTTTATGAAAAATATTCTTTTTTATTTCACTAATGTCTTGTGTTGTACGCTACACCAAAAGGATCTTGCACAACACGCATCCTTGACTTGCCTTGCATTACACGCAATCACGACCTTCCTTGATAGCGTGTGTAATACGCAATACCGAGTTTCACTAAACAACGATATGCTATTAAAATATTATTAAAACTACCCGTTATGAATAGTAATAACCACTTTTTAAAATTCTGTAAATCTTATTTTTCAAAATGAACTTCATTTTTGGATTCGGAGTATCGAATTTAGCCTAAGGTGAAATTTTGGTACTTTTCGGATAACTTTCATATTCTGATGAATAGTGAAAATTACTAATTTATAATTAAAAACAACTTTTTTAATCGAAATAATTAATAGTGATAAATTATTAATTTGAGTGGTTTTAAAGTATATTTAGAATATATTTTTACAATTTAATACAATGTTGGTCATTGGATGTAATTTCACATTTAAACCAGACGTAATCAAATGTCAATCTTTTGATAGATATTGTTTCTTAAAAACACGCTATTTGTGTTAACAGCGGGATTTAATTATAAATGTAATTAATGCAATTTCTATGTTATGAATTTGGTAAAATAGACTTCATTTCTGAATTCGGAATATGAAATATAGCTTATGATGAAATTTTGGCATTATTCTGAAAAACATCAATTTTTGATGAATAGTGAAACTACTAAGTGGTAGGTTAAAAACTGAATTTTGTATAAAACATAATTTTACCGCTTCTGTGAATGGAATTTCGAAAATCCGAGAGACACGGTTAATATCAAGGACTAAAATGTGGTTCAATGAGATGAAAATAATTTTTTGGTGAATAGTAACTTTTTACATTTTTTACCACGGTTAATAGTAAATAGGGTAACTAAGGGTAAATATGATATTAATATTACCCTAACACATGTCCTAATTCTATTGGACAAGTGTAATTCGACCAAAAACAAACTTAGGAATAAAATATGACTATTTAGGCCCACTTGGATTAGATTAGGACATTTATTATTAATTTATTTAAAGAAGGGTTAAAATAGTTAAAATCAAAGTTTAATAAGTAAATCATTTTTAATATGGGGTTATACATAAGATAAATTCGATTTTAAATATTCATTAGAAAGCTAAAAAGATTTCCTACATGATGGTATTTTATTTGTAATTTTTAGACATCAAATAATTTAATTTATTTATGACACAACGATGATGCAGTAATTATCTTTTTAATGAAATATTGACATAATTGATGTTATAAGCACCAAAATAAATGTAATTTGAGATTTTTTATGAATTCCACTAATTTTCTAGGTTACTATGATATATTAATGTTGATTTAATCAACTTGGTTCGAACATTTAATTCTGTTATGACTTTCACAAAAATCATATATCAAATAGTGTCAAAATTGACACAAAATAGTTTTTAAATCAAATATTATATTACTAATTGTTATTTTATTCCTAAAAATCTAAGGTTCGGCCAAATGACTTAGATAAGGATATATATATTAATAATAAACAATTTTGGGTTCGTTTGGCATGTTATAGTAAGTGTATTAACCATATAGTGAAAGAAAACAAAAAGACACGGTAAAAGTTAAATTATTTAACTTAGAGTTAAATCTAATTGATAAGGTTTAAAATAATATCCAAACATGTCTAAATTTGATTGGTTGATGAGATTACAACCCTATATCATCTAATCTTCGAATATGAGTCATTTTTGGAGGTTTTTAAGTGGGGTTAGATTTATTATAAATTAATATTTTTAAGAATTCCTAAGGTGCCCCTCTCCTCCCCTATAAAAGGACACCTCCTCCCCCTCCTCCTCACACCAATTTGAGAACTCAAGCTCGGCCAACCCCTGCCAAAATCTCTTCTCCACTTCCCTAGAAACATACTAGAGGTTCTGGTCTTACTCAAAGACCAATTTTAGTTCCCTAAGAGGAGGTCTCCAAAAGGCGCTTCAAAGAAGAGGTAATTACCGTTACCAATTCTTTCATCTTTATTTCTTCTTCCACTTCTTCTTCTTAGGTTGTTTCATTATGAAGTAATAACATCAGTATCACTCATATACTGATATGTTATTATAAGTATGAAACAACCCTATTTCACCATCTATCCATCCTACGGAAAAAGAAATCACCGCGCGTGCGTACGTACGGAATACCGTCTCCACGCCGTGGGGTAATCTATTTTTCCACCATCACTTTACAAGGATGGGTATAATGGTGTAATGAGTAACTATATATGGTTATTATGAAGTAATATTGATACTGAAATAATATATATATATACTCCAATACAATTCCACGCTCATAGGAACGATATCATCACTCGTGCGTACGTACGGAATACCGTCTCCACGATGTGATGCGACTCGTTCTACATGATCTTCATTTCATAATGATTATATAAATGAATTGAATGAATTAATATGGTATATACTACACTAATACCATTCTGTAAATGAATTATATATAACCTAAAGATAAGAATAAGAATTTATTCGACAAAACACGCATAAGAACAAAAAGTTATAAAGACCCGAGTAACAAGTAACAATGAAATATTACTAACAAGAAGCTAATAATATGACCATATATGATATCATATCAATATGTATGATTCTGGAATAAGTCAATAACATTATTTAAACCATTATACAGGAGCTTCGGACACGAACAAAGCAAATCGGACCTAAGGTAAGGGAAATATCACAATCTCATTTTTATCCTAGATTGTTTATTCGTAAGTATTTACTGGGGTGTATTTTATCATCCACATCCATGTTTCATCAATATGTAATATTATTTCCATCCACCTACAATTGTTTAAATCCATTTTTACCCTTCGGTGAGTTTTTAGTAAAAGAAATGAAAGGAATCTTTTGATGTTTTTCGTACGAGGTACTTTTTGACTTTTCCGACAAAAGTACGAAGAATATTTTTTTTAACTTATACGGCACGAACGGATTTATACTGTTTTACAAAGCCTTATTTTCATGAAGCTTCCTCTAAAAGATTTCATGACTATTTTCAATAAAATCTTTTTCTTTTAAAATTGCATGATGTTTTGTGAAAAGAAATTGATTTTGAAGAAGAAAGGATATTTTCATCAAGAATTCAATTCAAGTGTTTTATCAAAATTATTTTCCATATAAGATAATAAAGGGTTCTGTTTTTATCCATATTTTTACATTGATTTGACTATGTTGTGATGGAATTATGTTTATTAATTCCTTTATCTTATATGAATGGTTTTATGATGTCATGTTGTTTAAGAATCCCATTTTTATTACATGGGTTATGCGATGATGTATGATTTATGATTTTGTGGCACACATAAGAAAGGATTCATTAAGAGATGGGTGGGACCTATATCTCCCTCCAATGCATTGGGTAAAGATTTTATATCTCATGAGATAGACATGGCTGGAATGGTAGGTTATACCGGTTCAGTGAAACAGGACTGAAACGAGGATTACTCGATTCAGAAAGGGACTTTGTCCACTAAGATAGTCTTGGCAATGAGTCTTGACTAACACGAAATGATTCTCTATGATTATGTGTGTATGACACAATGAGTAATGTTTAAAGTTATGATTTCATTTCACTACTATGATTTATCCCATGTTATGAAATTATGCTCTCTTTTGCAGGTTAAGATTTCCAAAAATGTTATGTTCTTATGAAAATTATGTGATTGATATTTCTTTTGTTTACCCTTACTGAGCATTTGAGCTCACCCTTTTATGTTTTCTTTTCCCCAGGATATAAAGAAAGGTTTTAGGTAAAAAAAAAGAAGATCTTTATGGGAGATGTTGAAGATCTTTCACCAGGATTAGAAGATTATATTCCGAGTTTCCAAAGACACTAAACTATTACGATCCTTGTGTGTGTGTGTTTTTGTTATGTACTAAGTATTCCGCAAATGTAATGTAAGGTCAATGTACGATAAGCTTCGGGTCTCTACATATATATGTTATTTTATTATTCAGGAGGACAAATAACATGCATGAAGAGTCTGACTCAATGTAAGGGATTTTGTCTTCATTTCACTTCATTGAGGAATATTGTAATGTTATTAACATAATTTATTTTATATTTTGTATATATTATTCCTTTTACATGATATATCATGATTACTTAATAATTAAAATTATATTATTTTATAATTTGAATTATTTCATCTAAAGGGATTAGAGTTGAAAATTATGAAGTGTTAAATAATTTCCTAAATCAATTTTTTTTTCATTGGGTTATATTAAATGTTCATTATCATTGAAATTATAAGAATACGTGAGTATGAATTTTGACTATATTATGTTTTATTTATAATTTTATAATTTTGATTTATTTTTGACCCACATATTTATTCATTTAGTATTTATTATTTCAATGTTTTGATCATTGTAAATAAATCAATTTTGATTTTTTTGAGACGTATTTGTTAGTATTTAGATATTATATTTTATGTGGTTTATATAATACTCATTTGATATATTTAACATGAATAACAGTTTTTTCATGAAGGTTAATTTTTCAATTCATGTTTATCCATATTCCTTCTATAATGGATATGAATATTTCCTAAATCATATACCATTCATATATACAGGGTTTTAATTTATTGTTATTTAATTTAATGGGGGAATATTGATAATTAAATCTTCTTTACTCAATGAAGATTTTTTTGATAAGGAATATTATTCATGAATTAAATCATTTATTTGACATATAAGGATTTGTTTTGACATGTTGTGATGGGTTGGTCGAGAAATTATATGTCTCGTTGATCAATCAAAAAGTCTCATTATACAAATCAATTGTTATAAATAAATGGATTTTAAATTTAGTTTTATGCCATCTTGTGAAAGGACATGGTGGTAGATGTATCGTGTTCCTGAGAACATGACAACTAATGATTATGAATTTTCCACATTTAGAATTCTGTTATTATTATCCAAGAAATGATCAGAATGACATTAACTGTGGATTCATTTTATTCTCATTTTATTGATAAAATGAATTTTTTATCCATTTACCATTACATATTTATTATGACTTATTTCATCATGATTGTCATGTTCTTTAAATGGTATGTGTGTTGAGATATTTTATATTCCCTATTGATTATGCTTCATTATTCATGTGATCTTCCACTATTCTTATCCCATACTAATCATTTTAGTTTACCCTTATTTTCTTCTTACCCTAGGATTTGAATATGAATTCCCTTACTGAGTTCAAGGATGAAAAATGTATCCCAATTCAATGTTTTTTATTTTATAAACATATGTAAAACGGGTATTATATATATTTTCTTCTCCAAAACTGAAAATTTGTTTAGTACATCTAGGTTTGACTCCTTGTATGTATTATAATGTAATAAATTGTAATCCAGCTTTGGAATACAAGGGTATGGGTTTCAATATTTAATTTAAAATTAAAAAAATAGATGTTGTGAAAAAATGGTTATCCTAATAGAAAGTTTTCATAAGTGTTGAATGATTTAATATAAAATTCAATATTTATTTCCTCAGATAACATAAATTTGTTTACTAATAACATAATTTTACTAATTTTACTTTTAATTTTTTTTTAAACAGGATACATCTTTGTAAATGATTTAAATCAATAGATTTTTTATGTAAAAATCTGTATATTTCACTATTTACTAATAATTAATATTTTCATAAAATTATTAAAATTTCACACCAAGATAATTCGAAATACTTAATCAAAAAATGAATTTAAAATTTTCAAATAAATCTTCTAAAAGTGAAAAAAAAAAATTTTATTATTTTTTCATAAAATCCTATAAAATCATTTTTTTTGAGAAAAATGTAATTCCAAGGAATATAAATACATTACTAAAAATTATGTACTTTTTTAAAAATATATTTTATTTATCTAAAAACATTAGACTTAGTTATAAAAAAAATTTATTCTCTTTCATAACCTCAAATTTGATATATTTTTTATAATGGTCTTGTTTGAATAATAATATTAATACTATATTAGTGTTCTCTAAAACACAATTTTGTGTGTAATTAATTCTACAAAAGATAATAAATTTATTTGAAAAAAATAATAAATTATTTGAGTGATATAATGATGGTTATATATATATTATTTTTTTGTATTGGAATTTTTTTACATCATCAATAATAGTGTGAATATTCCAAAATTTCTACGTATTACACAGGGATTGATAAAAAAATGCTAAAGTAGATGTAAGAGTACACAATGTGTTTTCGTTGTTCTCCATAGAGAATGCTTTTACATGGTCTGCTGGTAAGAAAATAAGGAATGTAATTTAAATAAAATTTCATGATATCCATGAGTAAAACAATAAGGTTATAATTTATATTTTTAATATTATTAGGTAGAATTTGATAATATATAAATAATAGTATATGAGTATGGGTTAAGTGCTTTATTTTGGTATAAAAATTATTATACTAATTTGAATATATAAATAAATTACTATACATTCCACTATTTTAAATAATTCTTTGACAATTCGATTATAAATGTGTGATATAAATATTTAATCCCTTTATGATTAAGAACTAGATGATTGTTGACACCGTGTAATTTTTTTCATGTACATTTTCAATGAATTTAGGATTTTATCCTCACATAGCCAACAAAAGTAATGTTTCAGTAAAATGAATCTTTATGCTATATGAGGTGAGGTTGTATGTATCCCAACACAAATTTTCATCAACCTATCCAGAAATGTTAAGGTTGTGTGTATCCATTTTTCCATGGATTCAGTGATAGTAACAAAGGGAACATCCTGAAGGGAGATGACCATAGCCCAACAATTATCCCAATAATAGGTGAGGGTCATAGCCCACATGGTATAGAAATGTGGACTCACCCAGGTGGATTAAATAATCATTATCAATGAGCACCGAACCTATGAACCAAAAATATGGCGTAAGCCCCCATACATTGCACAAAATCCTAGACACCCCTATGTGGTGTACCTATGCTAGCTACCTACACCGTGGACATGTGCGAGGTAACTCCTTTGACTAGGGTCCCATGTTTTCATATAAATCGGACAATATTTATCCATAATATAATGACCGAAAATCCCAATGAAACCACAAATCTCTTCTCACCGTATCCCTTCTCCCATGACTTTAGAAACATTTCAAGTAGATCTCTAAAATTTGAGAGAAGATGGCATAAATGGGGATAGTGGCATTAGAATCCTTTTGAGGCCTAAAATCCCAGACACATGCATTAGGAGACCTTCCCCCCTAGTTGTCATGTTCTATTCATGAAGGCCCCTTCCTAAAATAGGGAAATCTGGGATATACTTTGAAGAACACCTATAGAGAGCCCTAAAGCATTGGGAAAAGCCCCATCTATATTTTTTCCTGGTTTTCCATCACCCAAAATAGTTTCAACTTGCACAGGCCAATACTACGAAATACACTCTTGTCATTCCCATCATCTATCATATGTGGTGCACCTCTCAATCCCTATTTGAAGCCACTAATGGTAGGGCCCCTCTTCCCTTTTCTCCCTCACCTAAGAGAGGCAAAATTAAAACCTCCCCTGAAGCCTTCATACATGAAAATCCTTGGTAGGAGGCACACTATCATGAATTACATTTGGATATGAATTCCTTTGGTCATATTTTTCCTCTACAACCCCTTTTTTATTCGTAGGGACCTCAGGTTGAATGTCGGCATGCGTCCCTTGGGTCTTGAGGACCCCTACCTATTGGGTGTTAGGGTCTTCCTTGTGTTAGGAAATGGGTCTAGGGATATATCCTCCCCATATGGTTTCTGAGACTTAAGGCCTCTGATTATAGAAAGGGAGGGTGACGATCATTAGCCTTTGACATGGAATCAAATCCCTCTATCTTCACCATGAACTAATTTTCGGTCATCCATCCTAGAGTAAGCCCCTATCTTTTCTTACAGGACCTCTCCTACATCATTCTATCCTCCTTCTCCATACCAATGGGCCATGGGTCGATATATCCTCCAATGGGACTAACTTGGTTACCAAAATAAATGGTATATTAGAAAATTAATTGTTTTTCCCTCTCTCTTTTGGTCCATGGAACAATAACGGGAGGTAACAAGTATCAGATACCACTCTATAGGTATCTCCCTTTATGTGTTGGCCTCAGAAACCAATGGACCGAGAATAATATGTGGTTCCTTGAGTCATCTTCTTCTTCTTGTTTCTTACACCTTTCATGACTCATGTCGGATTATAGATTGGTAGTGGTCCTGACATCTACATGACCCCATACATTTTTTTTCATAATTCTAAGTATAATCTACAACTAATCTGTGTTCCAATTACTCGATATAAGCCCCAACCATGTCTAAGTACAATATATGGGTGTCCTAATCTTGTGTAATCCACAATAAAACCTATGGATCTCCTAAACTTATTACATAACTCATGTCCCCAATTAATAAGGGAATCCATCATAGGCGTATGACCCAACTCAATCCTCTTGAAGTTGCATATTTAACTACAATAAAAACCATAAGGTAATCCTACTTAGGTGTAAGTGTTGATCAATCCAAACTATGTGGTCTTCAATTCCCATCCAAATTGGATACATAGGAAGACAATATAAGGTCAAAACCCAACAACCCAAAATCATCCCTATTATCTTTGGGCCACATTCCTTATAATGTATTATCCAGGAATTGATCCCATGTCCCTTTTAGTATCCTCGAGCCACCTTGGCATATATAACACACTAATCATTGGAAATAACCCTTTCTCAAAGACATCCATACAATATGGAGTTAAACTACATGGGTTGGCCCTTATCAAATAACCTTAAAAAGTGTGATATTTCATGTAAAGTGACACTAAACTACATGTGTTTTGATAACTCTAATTAGGATATACAGGAATCTCATATCATGGGCCTGATCCAAACATCCAAATAACTCAATTCTACCTAGATGTAGGAAATTTATAGATCACCCCACTGCATGAAATAAAAAAACCATAATAATAAATTTTAAAATAATATCAAATTTTTATGCAATAGGGTACAATCGATGGAAAAACGTGGATATATACACATATCAAAATTGATGACAAGAATTAGATACATACAACTGATTATAATTTTATTTCATACTAATAATTCATTTCTAATTCATGGATGACCCATGTTATTTTTGGGAATTATGTAATGATTCACACAAATATATTAAATTTGTTTGAGAGTCCTGAATTAGGAAATTATTCTCCCCAAAAAGGTTTTGTGATGTCAGCCATCAATAATCTGGGCCAATGTGTGTTCTTTAGTATCATTGGACATGTTTACTAATGGGTTTCGTCCATTGGGAATTAGTTCCATGAGACATCAAAAATATAAGAACCATTGGGTGTTTCTGGTTCCATAAATAATCCCCTTTGGAAACCATCTAAAAGGGACATGGCTGTACATTTTCGATGTCATATGTTTTCCACAAACACCAAAAAATTACATTCCAACCCATTACAACATTCTAAGATGAAATGAATGGTGGAACTGTCATTAAATCCTTAACCATGATAAAGACGTTACCCACATTTCAGGCCCCATTGGTTATTAAAATAAAAGGTGGATATACAAGATAATCAAACATGTATGTGTTCATTTAATGAGATGCTTCATTGATGGAATTTTATTCACCTGTATTTTAAGAACATTAGACATGATCTCAAATCAATCCAAATTTTGTCACATTACTCTCATGGATGTTATCCTCAGATATCATTCATGGTAGGTCCTCATCCAAGAAGAGGATGTTATCACCAACCTAGAATCTTCAACACTGGGTCCCGAATAAACTAGATCAGGAGTATTCCCAAAACAATACCATCCCAACCCTTGAGGCTTCATGAAAATCCCTCCAGCCTTCTAATCCCCTCCTATCTTCTATTTTGTGATACCAAATGGTCCAAAAGAAGCCGACATTGATCGCAATCACCAACAATTTCAAGATCTCATCCATGGAAAAAACCACCAATTCCTTCCTTGTCTTATAGAGGTGGATAAAAATGCCACAAATGACTTCCTCCATGAGAAATAGGGGTCCTTTTAAAGGGATCCTTCCAAAAATTCATTACCACCAATGTTGTTTCATAGTTAACCTATAACATGATGTGGGGGAAACCCTCTACCATTTGGCACAGGTCATCTTGATCCAGGAATACAAGACATCATATCAGGGATAGTAACCAACCAAGATGGAGTAGGACGACACCACTATCCCATCCAAAGTAGTCTGCCAATCATAGCTGGTGTCAAATGACAAGAAGGAACAAACACCTTGACACAAAACCAAGCCTACTTGTAAACGCATCTAGAAGCCCCTAGAGAAGCAAACTAAAAAACATGGTGGAAACTGAGATTAAGAACAAACCCATTTCTGTAAAAATTAAACATATCATAATAATTGTATGGATGTGACAAAAAACCCCACTAGTTTGTTTTGGTAGAAACACATGAGAAGGCGCACATCAATCATCCCAATAGTCGTTTTCGGAGTCACTCAGAGAAGTAATTATGAATGTTCCAGTAGAAAATAGAGGGCAGATACTACTGGAAAATTTCTATATACTCGTGGTTTCATGTATTGGGGGCTATCGAGGCCTCGGTATTTCGCTATTCTTACAGTTTTTTCAAAATTATAGTTATTTCTATTGAATTTTTTAGAAAACCCATAGTTTATTTAAACCATTTGTATATATTTATATTCCCACAGTTTTGTAAACCATGGGAATATATTTTCGCAGAAATCTGTTATACCCACGATTCAATGAACCTTCGGTATAGATGCTACCAATACTATCACAATACAAATGGATTAAGAAAACAATGGGTATATGTTCCTAGGGTTCTAAAAACTGTGAGAATATATTTTCATATAAATCTAATATACCCACGATTTAATGATCTATGGATATAGATACTTCTCCTAGATGCAACACCAGCAACCGGACTCCCTACATCATCCTTCTTCTAGCTATTTCCCACCTTCCTACTTCCTACCATCATTCACATATAAAAACAAAACTCAGTAGAATAGAAGACGTACCAATTATAAACCACAATTTATCATCATACTAGGATGAATTAGATAACAAGGAATATACATCCATTACTTAACTTTCATTATAGATGGATAATGTATAATGTAACTAGATGAACAAGGAACATTTTTAATAGCTGAAAATTTATCTTAAATTACTCATTGTGAGTTTGAATAAATTTTATTAATCTCCCAAGATGGAATATTTTCAAAGTTAAATGAATATTTATTTTTGAGTGTTATTATAATTATAAAGCTACAATATCATATAGAGTAGATATGCTTCTACAAAAAAGGATAGATATTAGTGTTTGTGTTTAATATAACCTAAAGAAACTATTTTGTGACAAAAATAATTAGAATTTTAAAAATATTAACCATAAAAACATGTTGTACAAAGTCACTAGAGGGCTTATATATGTTGTTACTAAATGGAGAAGATTTTTTTAGAAATAAGTATTTAGATGTTAACATTTTTTTAAAAGATAATTAAATAAGAGCACTTGATAGAGGCATTCAGTGAACAATCATTATAGGTGATAGAATTTGTTTGTAAAGATATAATTAATGTTAATATCAAATTAAATATATGAAAAAACGTTAATGACTCCATCCAATAGACAATTCCATTACATTTCAGTAGGAGTAGGTTTTTTAACACATTGAGTTTGTGCCAAAGAATTATTCATTTATTGGAATATTTAAATATCAAGGGTGGATGTTTATTTGACATAGATAATTAAAATAGGTAAGATCACTAGTCATATAAATAGTTGTTTCTCACTCGATAAAAAATTAGTAAACTAGAAAAACATATACCAGATAGAGTTTTTAAAAAGTTTTACATAAAGTTTTACAACCCATAAAAATTATTATTTGATAATGAGATTATGTATCATTATTTTTTATCTAGATGATATAATGAAGATTGATGAATTTCCATAACAATGAGGTTTTTATGTTCTATGAAGGATGGTATTGTAGAGTTTTAATTAAACATAAATAATATTCTATAAGCATTCAGAACCATTCAGTTAATTGTGTCGAGTGGGAAAATGAAATTATGTTCCATAATTTTTCTCCTATGAGTTCACCGACAAAAATAGAAAAAGTATAACATAATTTGAATTATTTTTAAAATATTTCCTAAAGTGGAAGTATTGTATAAACTGTATCAGACACATGTACTAGATGAATGGCCAAAAGATTGATTTTTTTCAATATGTATTTTAAAAAAAATAATGAAATTAGAGTGGTTATTGTTAAGATTGAACAATAATAAGATTTAGTTATGGAACACTAACCAAAGATTTTGTTCAGTGACATCGTATATAGGTGTTAGTCAATGATATTAGAAAATGACTATATTGGTTTGAGATTATGTGAAGGTTGAGAGGTGACATATTTTTATTCATTTGATGGAGATAAAATAACATGTGTAGGTAGTGAGGAAAACAAGATGAAGCATAAAATATAAAGCTATATGGGATACCAATTAGACATATCAGAAAGTTAAATTATGGTTAAGCGTTTAGTGATCTATGCTTAAAAGTTTTCTACTTTGTTTTATATTGGGAATGTAATGAAAAAATTTAACTGATGATAGTCATTATAATCACTAAAAATGATGAGATTTAGTATAATATTACCTATCAGGATAATGAATGAATGTAAGGAGAGTCTAATAATTATATTAACTCATATAATATAATCATATTTTTATGGATTAACATGAGATTCCATGGAAAATATGTTTTCACCCACACTGGGGAATTCCTTCAAAATCATTCATGCCTTGGTTTAAAATATTATAATTCCATGTTTGTGTTGAATTTTGACAACGTTTATAAGGATAATAACCCTAAATATTTTCAAGGATTATTTTCAAGAGAATTAAAATTGTAAAATTTTATCACTAATTAAACCCCCCTTTGAATGGTTCACATGGTCATTGGATTTGTGTTCTCTTTGTTTGAACCTCTAAAGGAATTATTTTTTACATTGAACATATCCTAGTTATATGTTCATGTGCTCAGGTGGATGGTCTGGTGGAGTGTATTGAACCTATAGTTAAATTCGCTATATGTGAAGTTCCATGGGGAGGATAAAAATATGGTGGAGCATGTTTTGGATAAAGAAATGATCATGTCTAGGTCATGTAACATTTTAAAAGATATAGGGGGATACCATCTAGTTGGTGAGGGGACACTAGTAAAACATTGTACAAAATAGAACCCCTATATGGGTTCTAGAATAACCAGCTTATGGCTGGATAGTGTGGCCAATTACTAGCTAGTGGAGTCCTGGGTATCTCTTTCTAACAATGAAGTTGATCATGGTCATTACTTTACCCCCATTAAGATTATAACCTCATCTTAGTTGGAGAAATCATATAGATATAGAATAGATTAAAAATAAGTATGATATTAAATAAGAGAAATAATGTCAGGTATTTTTCAATCTCCATTCAAATTGGATGGTCCAGGTAGAGGTATCTCATGAGAACTTCAACATTGTAGAGTCCTTAACTGTATAGATGGAAACCATGGAGGGGAAACACAGTACCCTATATCCCAAACAAAATTCATACCTTGAATGGTTGGATGATAGCACCCCCACCCACCTTTGATAACCTAATATTCTCTCAACATAGATATGAAAACCTACAACTAACAACAATATGATAAAAATCAGAGAAGAACATGTATTAAAAACAATAATAAAATCTTTTAATCTGATCATGAATGTCTGAGATTGCATAAAAATATGTAGTTCCTCATATTAACTAATAGATCCTGAAAAAAATCTATTTATTAACCTTCATTCCAAATTATAACAAGAATGATGTATGAGAAAATCTAATTTGGAACATTAATAACTAATGAAAGATGTAACAAAGTGTTATAAAAACAAAAACTGAACCAACATTACAAATGAAAATTGTATTACCAAAACATTATTGAAATTAAATTTTCATTACTAATGGTGGAATTTTCCAAATTGTGATACCAAAATATATATTAACTAACATTAAAATCTGCAAGAATAATGATTAATCTGAGCATGAAAGTTCAAAATATCATACCAATCTGCACTGCCTCCTTCTTATTTCTAGAACATGAAATTAACACTATACTCATTATTATGACACATAAGATCAATAAGATCAGTATAACACCTAATTGAAAATGAAAAAATGAAATAAATAAAAATTATTTTACTTTTATGTTGATTAATATATGACTATAGACAATTCGATACCACATTGCAAAAATAATGAAAACAAGCTGAGTGAGAATACTATTTGGATCCTTGAATAAATAATCAACTCATTATGGAATTAATCATCATCATCCAATGTACATGATAATAAAATAATTGTATAAAATAATAATATATGAAAATGTGGAAAATAATACCATGATGATAAAGGCATGATAACATAAAATTTGGAACTCATTGCCCATCTAAATCATTATTGACTGATTGGTTCACAGAATCATGTATAATACTTCAAAATATGAAAGATGAAATAATTATTATTAGTTCTCATTTATTTCCATGTCAAAATAAAATGTGTGTTACATATCATATATATAAAAGACACTTGTTCTCTACTGCATATATTTATAATTTGTATTCCATATTTCATATATTTAGAATAAAAATTACATATTAAATATTTTATATATTCTAAACAAAAATAATGAAAATTACTTATATTGATAATGAAAAATTAATACATAGTATTAGGAAGAGAACATGTTTTTTATACACTCATAATAAAAATAATACATATGGAATATTATAGAAATAATGATTATTTCATATTATAAATGGAATTCATATCACATTTATTATTGTTTCATGTTTAAGAAAAATGCATATTGAATTAATGAATGTCTCAATAGCACCATGTGATAGACTAGGACTAATCATAGAAACAACATACACATCCAATACTAATCCTGAATTACTAATAAAAACTACAATAATGTGTGATAAAAACCAAAACTGAAACTACATTACAAATGAAACTTTTCATACCAAAACATAACAGACCTTAAATTATGGATCATATTCTATGGAGGGTGCTAGGTTTTCATATTTATGTTCAAATGAACTAACTAATTAATGACAAAGATGGTCAATCCAATGGAACCCCTCTTCATTGACAATGCGATGACACAATTAAAGGAGGAGATACACTATTCATTTTTGTACAGTGCCCATTGAGTATGAAAATAAATAAAATATTATAAAGCATCTCAAATAAGAAATTATAATAAGAAGTATAATGTAATTTTAATATATATTATTTTTTGTAATCATTGACATATGGAATAGATATTAAACATCAATAGTGTTTAATGATAATGTAAGTAAAAAATCTCTATAATAAGGGAAATACAGTTTTTGAATGAAGAGATATACGTTTAAATGGGAAATAGATACATAGATCTTATATAAGAGGAGGTTCAGTGTATAAATCATTTTATATAAACACATGTGTCTATATATATAAAATAACTCTTATGAAAATAGATAAAACAAATATGAAAGATTAAGGTAAAATGAGGCACTTGTTGCTTGAAAATAGGAATAATGATTAAAAAAATAGACAAAAATTTTCAATAAATCTAGTTGCAAAAATGGGGGGAATGTCGGGAGTGAGGTGGGGTGTGCAGGTTGGGAGGGAGGGGGAGCATGTATGGAGGGGGTCTTGTTGGGATGGAGGGGGTTCATGTATGAAGGTGGGTAATAGGTTGGGAGGGGGATGTATTTTTGGATGGAGGGGTGGGGGATGCATGTTGGTAGGGGGTGTGCAGGTTGGGAGGCGGGACAAATTGGGTGGGGGCTTCTTGTTGGGAGTGAGGGGCTGGGGATTGGGTGGGAGGGAGGAAATAGGTTATGTGGGGGATGGGTGTTTAGGTTGGGAGGGAGGGGGGAACTGGTTGGGAGGGGTGTAGGTTGGGAGGGAGTGGTGCATGTTGGGAGTGAGGGGCAGGTTGGGAGGGAGGGGTGTATAGGATGGGAGGGGTGTGCAGGTTAGGAGGGGGATTTATGATGGGAATAAGGGGTTTCATGTTTGGAGGGATAGGGGAATAGATTGGGAGGGGGTGCCTGTTGGGAGGGAGGGGTTACTATATCAACCCCCTTAAAAATTTTAGAACCTCTACCCAGGGGCATAACAAATAAAAGATCCTAGCCCAATGTTATCATAAATCCAAGTCCCAAACATTCATCTAACCCACACATAGATCCCATCCCACATATCTAATGGTAGATCTCATAGCCTATCACCAAGAGGAACCCCCTCCCCCCATCATAGCACATCCAGTACTAGAGGACTCTTCTTACTCACAATTATTTCCAACATCACACACCACCCTCAAGGGGATGTTCATATCCCACATGATACATTCATCCATATTGTTCTTTAGATCAGTTCAAAATACCTCTCTCACCTACTCACTAAAACTAGGAAAATCCACCTAGGATACATACATCTCATATCACATCCCAAAACCATCCAAGGAATCTATTTATCCAAACATCGCTCTGTCACCTTGGAAACATAGTATCTTGCTAATATAGAACAATCATGTCTTTAAAAGCACTTTCCCCAAGAACAGGAGGTCTAAATCCACCCTATATCTCCTTAGAGTTCACTCATAGTTCCTATAAATTTAACTAAAAACTATTGAACATTAATATATCAAGAAACTCATGAATAATCACATATGTGGATCTTTATTAAAGGGACCACCTAGATCCATCAAGGAGTTAACACCATATACATGCTTTATAAATCCTTAGTCAAGCCCATCCATGACCCATCTACGAACACAATTCCAACCAAGGTTATACCTCACATCAATTAACAAAAACAATTAAATATAACTAATTATAATTAATTATTTAATTTAAACAAATGTGGAGTATTCACGAAACAATTCACAAAGTAGAATTGCATGACTGAGACCACAACTGACCACACCAATGGGTTCACAACCCACCCCATCACTAACCTGAGAAAAATCATTAACCATAAACACTCAATGATTCACTTAATTATTATAATTTAAAAAAAATTATTAAAAAAATAACAATTATTACATACATCACCAAAACAGATGGAAGTGGAATGTATACGTCATCATAGGAAGAATTATAAGTATGGAGTATGAAACCCCATCCATTTTGGTCGATTCTACCTTGCATTAGTGGAATTAACATCGAATACCTAAATTAAACCATGTTAAATGAGAGGTCGGTGAATGGGGGTTTAAACACATAAGAGGAATCAAAAAAAATACCATAGATCACTAGTAAAATACACCTACCAACTATCCTTTCTCTTATGCTTCATGAAATACCCATGTTACATCCTAGTTTATAAACCACCCCCCCACCCAAATATTCATAAAAGGATTAGAAACTGTCAAAATATTGTATTGACACCTGATTCTCAAAACAACCCATCTAAAAGTGTAAAATTCAAATTCCATTGGGAATTTTACAACCAGTAGTGATTCTGGTCATCACAATCATGGTAGTTCAGTTTTCCCATGATAGCTCAACCCATATATGTATTTGATCAATATCCTTACTGATTTATTAAATAAATTAACATCACATGGAATTTGAGCACCAATGACTGTAGTGTAGAAATGAGATAGGAACTATATGAATAAGACTAGGGAACCTACACTATTTGGTTATATCAAAGAAATATCACAAATACCGTAACATAGAAGTAGGATAACCTCCTCACCCACATACCATTATTCATTTCTAAGGATTATAATGTTTGATTTATTTAAATTCATGTGAAAATTTATGTAGAAATTTTCATAAGAAAATAACCATATGCATGTATATTATTTTTAGTTTACAAACACCTGCAATATTATCTATGAATCCTAATTTTTCATTATGATGTGTTAATTAACTCTATTGTGAAAGACACTATATTATTTCCATACATACTTCCCCAAAAAAAGGGGTTCTACCTTTACAAGAATTCATTAGTTTAAATCTCACCTTTATGAAGACCAATACACACCCTTATGAAACTCCTGAAAAATACCTTCTCATGGTGATAATGATTCTTAATTTACATGATTTGTGAATCAAGCACCCAAAGAAGTGAAAAATAATATCTTGGTCAATATTAAAAAAAATCCATAACATTTACAATTTACATGAACTAAATATAAATTAACCATTATTATCCCTACGATAATTCAATTCATGTTATTAATGTACATACATAAGTATCCCTGTTAAGTCAATCATAGAGGGGATTAAAATCCCCCCATCACTAAAATCACTATTCTCATCCCCATGACCATCATTATCATCATAATCAGCAATATCTTCAGCAAGCACATCAACAACATATTCACCACCAAAAACTCTATCACAATGTCCTTCATTACCACTAAAACCCTCATTGTCACCACCTAATTCAACATTAAATGAGTTCATTGATTCAAGATATGATTCAAGAGTCGAAATATCCTCTAATAGAAGCGACTGACTCAAAACTACTACAAATTTTATAAAATGCTCGATCATCCGGTTACTACTTTCATGCTCCTATAAATCTATTTTCATTACCTCAACTACATCAGCATGAGAGATTTATAGCTTATAGGTCTTAGATTCTTTGAAGGATTCTGATAAAGACCAATACCTAGAGGGGATGATTATTTCCCCTAGTCAACATCATACTGTCCCCCAGTGCTCCACATCTAATACCTATCTTAAATGATCAGGTGTCCAGAAGTTGTCATTTTCCTTACCATCACGGGCCTCCAAGGATGACTGTGGAAATTATTAACATATTCAATTATGAATTTTGTATAAATATTTAAAATATAAATAAAATAACATATAATTTTATCTTTTCTCTATGCATTTACTACACTTCCATACTTTTTATTTTCACTAGAGAAAAAATATTTGGTGTGAGGTTTATGACCTTAAATTTTCAATACATCTCACTATAAATGAGAAATGAAAAAATTAATATTAGATCCATATATGAGAAATTCAAAATTCTAGCCTATGTAAATCCATGATATTTTCAATAAAACATCCTGCAAAACATCAAAATACCCTATTAATATACCCGGTGCTTCTCATTCTCGGGCATTATAGTTTGATACAATGTGTGTAGATATTTCATTGAATCTTTATTAAATGTTTTTTCTATAATTATTCCTCAAAAAATTCCCATTCAAGTAATAAGAATTAAATATTATATGAAAACCTTTAATGATTGAGATTTCCTTAAATTGAGTAGTCTTCCAATGTGAAATCATTTTCTCATAAAGACTTTTTGTAATATTAGGGAATGTGGGTACACCCTATATGTCCATACAATCCCATATCATCAAGCCAACATACAACTCTTACTTATATGAGTTCCAAAACTCTGCAACATCTAATCAACCTTGTAGTCTTAGAATATTCTCTATTGTGAATGTTAAACTGAATCTCCAATGAACATGTTATTTCTTTTAAATAAAATAATAATATAGAAATGAATTTTTAAAATATTCTTACTCAAATTGTCTCCCATGATTTGTAGTTGATATCTTTTTTGATATGCTTCCATGAAACCGGTTCCACTGGAATGATATAGTGATACATGGCCAAAGTGTCCCTAAGACTTCTACATTGTGTTTCATCTGGACATACCATCTGATTTTTTAGATTTTAATCCACAATTAGTTGTGTATGGTGATTCAAAAATTTATTCATCCAAGTGCACCCATGCCACCTTTTAGAATATACCACTAAATATGAAAAATAGGGGGGAAAGAAAAAAAAATTCACAGTACCAATGAAAAAAAGTTGATATAATTTTAAATAGTTATAATAAAAAAAAATTTGCATGCTTCTCAATAGACCATGATAGATTAGTGGGTTATCCTAACTCAATAGCCTCCAAAGGAAGTTTCTGTTCCATTTCATTCTCTAGGTGGCCTTCATGCACTTGAGTGGAAGCTGATGGAATAGGCTAGTCAGATGTTAGATGGATGGTAAGAATTGGAGGTGGTGTGGACATGGTAGAATATGGGTATTATGAAGGGGGATACATCATCAAATATGGATATGGTAAAGTTTGAAATGTTTTTGAAGGTAGTGTAGTCATCGTATGGTATGAAGAAGAAAATGATTTTATGGAGGCATCAGTGGGATCATCCCTGAAGAGAGTGACAACATATAATGTAAATACATGGGTAGTAAGGAGGCAAAGAAATGGAATGTAAATAAAATGGTAGTTGAGATGAAGTTGGAGTGATGGATATGAACATCCCTAGAAACTCAAGAGGAGGATGGAATGGTGTAGTGGAATGGGTGTCTACTTGTGGGTATGTGTGGGAATGGGTATGACATGTGGTTTATCTAGGCCATCAAGCATCCCCACTCATACCAATTCTAATATGATTAGGTGTCAAATCCGATGGAACTAAATTTCACTAACAAAATCAATAAATAATGTCAACATGAAAATATATGTAATATAGAAGAAAACATATCAATTATAATACTCACTAATGGAAGAAAATGTTGATATGCAAGATCATTCCCTGGTCAACTGGTATCAAAAAGTCCCTTCCATAGACCGTCTTTAATATTTGTAATAATCTAAAAAATAATGAAATGTAAATTATTTAGAAATAGTTTTTTCCAATCATGTATACAACATACATCTATCAGCAATTCATCAGAGGAACCAAATTAACTTCTTCTAGTTATTAATTGTATAAATAATTCTATGGAAATGACTAGAAAAGTTTTGAAAATTACATTAAAAAATTATAATTTTTTTTAAATCAAGATTTAAATCAGTTTTTCTACATGTCGGTAACTAATATTTACAGAAATGACAGTATAAAATACAAAAACTCAACATATCATCAAAAATTGAAACATAATTAATGTAAATTCAGTAATAATATCCTGAGAAACTCATGAAAATTTAAATTAATTGAACAGTGAAAATATATGGTCTCTAATATATATTAATGATCACTATCCATAGACCGTTTTTTATACCAATTCTGTATGGGAATTTATCATCTCAATTTTCAATATTTGAGAAATATAAAATATTCATCACTTATTTTATTTGGTTTAATGTGTATATTTTCATATGCATTATTTTTATTATACTTTTCAATAAATTAAATGAATTTACAAATCCATCACAATTTCGATTTTGAAATAGTTTTTCAATTCATGTACTACTAAAGGCCTATGGGATTTCTTAACTGGAATCTCATTTTTATAAGTTATAATGTTTTTTTTGAACATGTTTCCTATATTTATTATTTCTCACACCCTAAGATGTTATTATATAATGATTTAAATATCAATTTTGGGGAATTTATATTTTTAATCTAAAGCTTATTTTATGGTTAATTTCATTTTTATAAAAGTATAATGTTATTAAGAATAATTTTAACACTCGATAAAAAATATTTTTCTTCCATATCCATATCATTTCATCCTAAAAAAACTAACTAATATTATTTGGAAATATAAATATTTATTATTTCGTCTGAGCTTCAAAATTTATCATTACAAATTTTTCAGTAACACTGATGGGAGTTTCAATTGTTTAAATTTCATCACCAGCATCATGAAAATTATATATTTGGATTAAATCATTAATGACTGCACAATCGGGTCTCAGTTGAACATTCACATAAAACGCGTGTTTATACATTGATGAAAAAAATGTATGGTTCATTGGTATGTATGAATCAACCCCTGTCAATAACTATAAACCAACGGTCATCAAAAAATGTACACTATATTCGTATTGAATAAACCATTTACATTTAATCATAATGACTCTACCTTGAGAGTAGTGGTCTAATAAATATATCTTATAAACAAGTCATTAATAATAAACATCTTCATATCGAGGTTTTCTATCTATTACACTGGAATAACAATCTATTGTAGTATTTAACATAACTCCGTCATGTTGTGTTCCCATTTTCACCACTTGGTCAGTTATAACCAATTTATACCCATTAATTATAAAAGGTTTTCATTCACGAACCAAAGAATTATGGAAAAAATTCCAAAGCTCTTAATTCATGAGAAATATATTCAATAGGTAAACTCAATACATAATATATGTATGAATAAAGAAACTAAATGGAATACTGTATTTTAAGCTAATTAATGTAAATTTAATACCTTTCATTTCAACCAAGTAGGAAAATCTAGGGTAAGAAAATCCTCTCTCCTTCTCAAAGGTAATGATCGATGAACTCTACTTTTAATATTTGTATGCTCCCTATATAAAATTAAAATAAATGTGTTTGGTATATGAGAAATTTCTTAATATTATTTAACATATAAATATAAAAATTACATACTTGATCTTGTAATCGAATAAACCACAGTGAAAAAAACTGTGTGATGTGCCATCTCCCACTCTTCGAGTCTCCATGTAGCCAATGTATAAGACCCAATTATTCCACAAATTTGGGGAAGAGTTTGAAACAAGGTTTCAATTTCCCTATTATCATCATCTTCATTTCTCATTTTCTAGTAATTTATTGTGGTCAAATTAGTCAAACACATTAAACATAAATCCATACATTCTTAAGCCATATAACCCTCACAATTGAACCTTCAGGATAATTCTTATTTTTGACATATGATTTCATTGTGAATGTATTTATTTTAGTATGATAGATCCTCCGAAAGGAAACTAGTCAACAAATTATTGTTTTAGTTGGAAGAGGAATTCATAAATACAACATGAAAGTCAAAAATTATGGAGAAATTTTTTTCTATATCACATAAAATTAATGGCGCCACCGGTTGCATTTTTTCTAGAATGAAATGGATAACATTTTAGCAAAAAGGTATCCAAAAAAGGGCACAAACAAATCACTATCACCCTGTATTTTTTTGATAAAAACTGTTGAATTTATATTGGCATTAATTCATGAAGAATAATGTGATAATCATGAGTTTTTAGGGATCTTAGATTCATATCTATTTTGTTGACTTGTTTAGATATGTTGCAGGAATAGCCATCAGGAACCTTGATATTCGAATATACTACCAGAAATTGATCATTTTCTAAAGGTGTCATCACATATGAAACTCAAGGAACTTTCCATTTATTTTCACTGATACGCAAAGGAAACAGTTACGGTCAAATACCCCCATCCAACAAATCTTGACGAGATCAATAGTCATATTTGGTCTTCCCCTTGATATTCAGAAGAATTGAAACCAAAATTTCACACATATTTTTCTCAATATTCATTATTTCTATACAATAAAATATCAAATTGGTAGAACAACATGGAAACTAAAAAATTACATCACATGTTCCAATTCTATGTGGCTTCATTATTAACATTTTTCATCTTTTTTGATTTCAACTGACCATTCCCTCATGAAAAATTGAAATCATTAAATTCATTAATCACTTCACTTCCTGACATACATTGAGGTGGTTGTTCAGTGTCAATGGTTTTATCAAACCTCCGCTGATTCATCATGTATTGATTATATTTGGAAAGAATAATCGATTCCCAATGAAATTGAATCTCTGAAGATATTTAACCCTTCTCGATCATGTATTCTTCATAAAAATCATACATTATTGTTTTCCACTCATGATCCACCCATACATCATTTAATAATCCAAGAAATCATTTATAGTCCATTGAGGGGCATAAAGCATCTAATGCGTATTCTTTGAAGAAGGATCGAATGTCTGCATACTCAAAAACCAAAGTTGTGTCAACTCTCTTATTAAAGGCTGCAAGTAGTCATCTATATCGTTACCAAGATCAGAAGGTCCAAATATTAGTATTATCAAATAAATGAAAGGTTTTTTCATACAAATCCACAAAGGAATATTATAAAAATTAAGTAAACTATCCACCTACTACAAGAAATAACTATATCACATAATAGATTAAAACCATCATTGGATAGACCCAACCTGAAATTATGCACCTCATATTTAAAACAGGATGTTGTGCACCAAATTTCCTCCATAATAATCCATATACAGGATGAAACAACTCATTTTTTCATTTAATTATCTCAAAAAAATTCCATCACATATTTAATGAGATTTCAGAAGACATGAATTGATTTATAGTCCAGGAATCAATGGAAACATACACATGACTTTATGTGCACACTAGATGGTGTTCCATATGAATTTTTCTTCCATCAAGATGTACCACACTCTTTATAGTCATTATATTCATCTAATTCCACCCAAAATAATGTAATATCTTTCATACAATCATGGACTTTATTAGTATCAAATCCATGTTTCTTAATTAAATTACATTTCGTGTAATAATTTGAGTGAATATCTGCACCACTAGGATCTAAGTCCTTCAAAAATTTAAGAATATAATTAATATTCAAATTAGATATTTCATATATGGTTTTACCATGATATAATTGTATTACAAATTATAAATTAATCATTTTAGTAGGTTTTAGGAATACTGGAGTTCTGATATCATCCAATAAACATTTCACTCTCTTAACATCATCTTCCTTATTTTCCTCATGTTTATTAATATCATTTTTTATAACATTATAATAATATCTCTCTCAAGATGATTCAAAAATGGAAACTGATGAAATATAATATTTTCCTTGACACTACATTCATGTTGTTTATGAACAGTAGAACATTGACTTGTCTCACCATGGTGATACCAAACATAATTTTTTGTTTCAAATCCAATTTTTTTTTACATGGTAGCTAACTTATTCTCAGCTTAACCAGGGTCAACCAACACATTTATAGCATGGAAACTATATACAACCACCTTCTAAAAAGTTTTCAAATAAAAAATCGGAAATTTCTTCCAAATTATTCTGTAACACAGTTTAAATTCGATCGGTATGATGCGTCTAGATTCTATCCATTATATAACATGAAAAAAATTATCTTCCCATAAAATATGTATACCTTAAATAAAAAAGGTATATGTTAAATAGAAAATAAAACTATTAGAACATAAAAACATCATAGTTAATTCAAATTTCATTGCAAGTGCCTTATTTTTTATCCGTGTTTTCAACCATTTCAGTATCAGAGATAAAATTCATACATATAACTTATAAAGGGATGATAAATAATATAAACCATAATGGGTCATGAAAGGTTCCATGTCTATGATATATTGGTATGTGTTATTATAGTTGATCTATGGGATAAATAAAAAAGTATTCCATCCCTTAGGGGTAACATAAAAAATCAAATTTTAACAATAAACTGCACCCTTAAACAAGGGATATTTAAATTAAAACCCATGAGAGAGATAAAATCTGTCACCCTTCATCAAAAATATTTTAAAAGAGATCCATATTCATTTAATTGAAGGCATAGAATGGGTAAAATTTTAATTCATAGAGGGAAAATAAATTTAATGAAAATAACTTCATCTCTAAGAATGAAAATCAAGGTTGTCAAGGGCGTGCGACACAAAAAGGTGAATGGACCGTTTGGGGATGTGGTGTGAGGCACAATGCGAGGAAAAACTAAGAAGAATACACATATAATTAATTATATATATTTTTCAATAATATTTTAATCATTAAAAAATGAAAATTCAATACAAATTTATAAAAACTAAAATTCAGAATAAATGTTTTTAACCAAAATCATAATCAATTGGTGGTGGTGTGTGGTGGTGGTGTGAATTATGTTTTTATAATGGAATTTATAATTTAAATTAAAAGTTATATTGTTTTTTCCTTCCAAAAAAGAAAAAATAGACTGCTGTTTTTTTAATTAATATTTTAAATATTCTATTTAATTGAAATTAGGACTTCCGATATCTTTGCCACCAACCCTGATCTCCGCCGTTCAACCTCCAACCTAGCAATGTAATCTATCCACATTTCCATATCCTACCCCCCGATCTATGAAACATATAATTCTTCTTTCGTGCACTTAGAACACTATTGCGACATCATTTGTCGATGTTTCTATCTCCTACACTAATCTAATATATAACGGCTTCATTTGTTGCGCACTCAAAACTCATGTCATCGTCGGCATCATCCACATCTCCACCTTCTAGAACTATTTCCCCCTAATAAGGAATATGATGGTGAGGTGCACCTTTATAGCACTTGTAACCTTATGAAATCTAGGAATGGTAGGCGAGGTGTGCACCTTTGATGTGCCTCAGCAAATTCACCTCACCTTGTCTGTGGAAAGGCACTCCTTCCTCTCCTCGCGGAACCCCTTACCAAGGTGTGCACCTAAACGCGCCTTTGACAAAACTAATGAAAATCATTTATATAAGTTATATAAAACAATCACGGGTATTACGTATTGGTATAAATATTCAATAAGATGAATTTCATAAACTAAATCACATCATGAATTATTTATAAAAATATAATTATATAGAAACACCTACTCCATACAAAGTGGAACAAGACACAACAAGACTCTTAAAAAGGGAAAGTTCATTCTTGTAAAATTGATGAATTTAAAATAAAAATAATGATTATATAAAAATTATTATATAAATAAAAAATAATAAAGTTTACACATACCATGATTAGGGTTCTAATAAGAAATTAAAATGGGGGAAATTGGAGTGAATTTTTTAGGGGAATCTCCCATGGGATTTATGTAATTTCTATTGTCTCAAATTACATCGATTAATGTTTTGAATTCATATGGCATACCTGTCATGCCCTGGCCCTGAACTTCCCTAGAGCAGGTTTGAGTTCAAATATTACATGGTGCATAAATTTTTTTTAAAAATTAAAGCTGATAATTACACAACATGTTCCACTAAAATTGATATTTTTTGTTTAGGTCCTAGAGAATCTTATAGAACAATCAGAAATCTTAAAAACTGAAAGAGAAAGAGTTTCCACAATTCTTCCACCAAAAATTGTTTCTCAAGTCTACTAAACCTGTAAAATTCAAGTTAAAATGCAGTGTGAGCATATGAATGTCCAGAAAGGGGTTTTAAAGTAAAATAACGTTTCAATAAAATAATCTTGAAAAAAATCCTTTAAAATTAATCATAAAACGTTTTCATAAGGAAATCCGTAATATATGAATCACAACATAACAATTTTCAATGAATTATAACTGAAAATTTCAAGGAATACTAACAAGGTTACCATGAAACCTATTCCTAACATAAGAAAGTATATAAAAACTCTAGGGTGTACATCATATAAAGTAATAGTAATTTTAACTTTAATAAGTGTTACATGCAAGAGTGTAAGCACTAAATTTAAAAATAACTGTAATACATGATCAGTGTTGTGCATGAAATAATAACATCAATTTTTGTCATTTCTAGTTGTAATCCATAAATTTGAAAATAAATCTCTGAGTGATGAATACACGTTATTCCATAAGAATTTACCTCTTATGATTCTCATAAGTACTAGAAATTTAACCTTGAATATTCTACTAGTTCAATATTCACATGGTTAATTAAATTTCATAGTCATAACGTGGAATGTTCATATGTCGTACTATGTCAAGGCCTTGTTCCAAGACCATAAACATTGTGTCAATGCCTCATGCCAAGACCATAAATCAATTTAGGAATGGAATTGGCCAATTTCATCTCTAGTTTGTCTCATGAAACCTACCGATGCATCACGGTTCTATAGAGGGCCCCACTATCCACATAATATGTCTAATGAATTCCTCATTTCTATAAATAAATGTGCTCATACCACATTGATTTATTAAATTACTTATCATTCCAGGTATCACATAATACTAGGTTTCTTATTTCATATTATTCAAGGTGTCTCATACCACTTTGAATAATTAATGTCTCGTTTGATATTATTCTAAGTGTCCCATACCACTTTGAATAATGTAGCTTCTCATTTCATATTATTCAATGTGTCCCATACCACTTTGAAAAATTTAGTTCTTAATTCCATAAAAGGTCATTTTATTTTGACTACCTTCTTTAGCATTAAAATATACAATGTGAATCATGTATATTAGTGTTAACAATAATACTATCAACTACATGAAAATGGAAATAAATAAAAAGTATGGTTGGAAGCACATGTGACAAAAACAAATGATCTTATAATACATGTTTGTCACAAAAAAGTATAACCCCTAAAATCCTTATTATGAACGTAATCATTTCATATTCCAAATTTCATAATTATAAAATTAGAATGATTTTAATTTGTGCTTAAAACACATGCTCATAAATGGTCATATGTAACAAAACCAAACTTGATGATTGAAAACATTTAGTATGGAAGATTCAAGTGATTTAGGTAAATAATTATTTCCTATGAATAATGCCATAGGAAAATAACTATTTCATGCAATGAATGCATTCATAAAAATACATTTAAACATTTTTTCCTTCAAGTGTATACCATATATATGTATGAAAGTTTATTACATCCTTAAAAATAGGATTTAATACACTAGGGTGACTATTTTTCTTTTATAAATGTGGGTTAAGAAAATTATATGAACTATATATACACAAAGTGTATACATGAAATTTTCTCAAACAACACAAGGTTTAATAAATAATTGTGAACATTGTACATCTCACAAATATAATTAAATCCAAAAGTTAGATTTTATGAAAACTAAATCAATTTAAAACTAAAAACTAAAGGTATATTTACAAATAACTATATATATACATTAATATAGTCCAATTAAACAAAACAACAATAAAAATATGTTATGTATTATAAAAGTATGTTTGCAGCATTAAAAGGACTTATGAACAAATCTGGTTGTTAAATATTGAACATAAGTACATACATATAACTATATACAAATATTATTACATTATATATATATATATATGTATGTATGTGTGTATAGGTTTTAAGAACCAAAACTGTTATAACCCTTAACTACCACATGCTTTTCAAAAAGACCATTTAAGGTTTTAAAAATAAACATAAAATGCTTCAAAATGTATAGAATTGGACATAAACAGTATGTATATATATATACTATATACAAAATTTATGTAAGACATTTCATGAAGAAGGAATGATAGAATTCCCTTACCTGGTTTGAATGAGGGGAAGAGGTTCGGGGAAGCAAGATGGGGGGCTGGAGAATAGAGTACCCATAGGGTTCCGGTTCAAGAGAGTTGTATATATATAAATTACATATAAATTTTTATAATTCCACTTTCATGGAAAACAGAGACATCCTTAGTTTAAAATAAAGCCGACCATGTCTGTCTTGTGAAAAATGAGTGAAATGAGGGGCAATGTAGTCATGGTTGTGGAAAAAATGAAAACAATGTGTTGTATGGCTACTGGTGTGGTGAACACAATATGTAGAAGAAGAAGGAGATGAGGGAGAAAAGTAATAATGAGTTGGACGACCGAGATTTGATCACACCCAGATCCGATGGCTGGGCTGCGTCTGTGAGTTTATTAAAATATGAACATCTAAGATTTTCTAAGGATTTAATCAGACCCCTATGAATGATTCTAGGTTTTTAAAAAGACTCAGACAGTCGTGATTATATCCAAATGGATCAGACGACTGATAAAAATAGGGTGGGGACTCTGTGGCTTCTGAGAATCGAGGAACAAACCGAAACTGACGACTCAGATCACGTACGACATGATGTAATGGTCCATATGCTATCCCGCATTAAAATCCTCATCCCACATCGAAACAGGATAGGTTCTATGGCTCCTTCATAAGCCCAGGGCACCCAATGATAACTTAGATCACTCCCTCCCCCTCCGAGTACTGCCCCGTACCAGGTTCCATGTGGGTGCGATCCTGTGCCCACCCACTCCATCGTGACACCCCACATGGTGGTGTGCTCTTTTTCCTTTGAATATGAACTTGTCTATGCACGCTTAGGGATTACTGTGCCCCCTCTCCACTCGACATAGCATGTACCATGCATGTTCATGGCCCTAGGAAATTTCTAGGGGTTGTGAGTAAGATGGCCCACCAAGGCCTTGAGTGGCTACCTACAAGGTGGCCCTCCGCTAGGTGGGGCGGTCACCAATTTTTTGTAAGTTAATGTTCAACTTTTTAAACATAAACTTAAGTTTTCATATACATATATAGGTGTCATAAACATAAACCGAAGTTTTCATATACATATATAGGTGTCCTCAAACAATGAATATGAATTATTTTTTATGACTAAGAAAAGCCCTAAAACCAAAATTTTCCTCATCTTAAAAACACTTATGTCTTAAAACACAAATTTATAAATCAAATTTTAGTACATCATAATGAAAATATTATATTAGCATTATAATAAAAACATATATTTAGTTAAGGCTGTGTTTTTTATACAAACATGGATGAAAATATTTATAAATGATTTTCAAGTCATTTGAAATACTTAAATACATAATTTATTAAATATAACTAAAATATCAAATACATCAATAGTTATAATATTTAGTTGTCCAAATCACTATTTCAAACTCAAAAATAATTTTCTTTGTACCAAAACCAAATTGTACCAAGTACATAATTCTCTTGATATTTCTTTTAAAACACAAGGGTTATGATTCAGACCCATATTAAACATTAAATCATTAACCCTATAATATATATATAGAGATTTTATTAAAAAAATATTTATAGATGTAACTTAAATGTACACATTAAACATTTAGAAATCTCATTATACCTAGATATATTAAATTAAACAACCAAAATATCCAACGGTTATAAGTACCTATAGACTTTGGAGACACAACAGTCACCTATGGGAGGAAATGGTCGTGTTGTCTTTAAGCAGTTATATAAACATGAATTAGGTTGTTCCAATTTCAATAAAAAATTTCGAAGATGTTGCCCATCATTCCTCTGTTACTCAGCATGACTATTTTGGTAATGGTTATAATTATTTTCGTTCTGATCATCCCGAAGGATCTACACAACTTATTAGGTCTAGTTGTTGTATTGTGTGGTCTCCTTGAAATTCTAATAGGACTTGAAATAGGTATTTATGGGTATATGGTTTCTATTTGCTCTTGTTTCAATGTAACCACTTTCCAAGTTTCATTTGAATGAAAAGGTCTACAACTTATTATCATATATTGTTTGGAAAACTTGAAAACTAAAAAGAATAAAACCCTGAAACTATTATTACAGGTGAAAAAGGTTTGGGGTGTCACAATACCCTCATTTAATTTTTAATGATTAGTTAACTGTATTTGACTTGATATATTTGGTTGGAATGCCTCTATTGTAAGATATGTCTTATAATACTACCATTCATCTAAATTTCAAGGATGGTTCCTTGAGATTAGATTGGTAGAATAGATTTGGAAGAATGGAAAGGTCTGCCACGTTAAATTTTTATTAGTTTAATTGATAGAGAATGCTCTATTGAGCCATGTGGGTTCTCTCCTGTTATTTTTAATTTTCATTCAGTGGTTTTTTACATTGTTAAAATTTACTATTTGACTTGTATCATGACTATGGACTCACCAATTATAGAAAAAGTATATATTAAATGATATTGATTATCATTGTAGAGACCAAGCAATAGTAATATTTTTATTACACTGTTAATTATTTTATAAATTTCTCAAGTATTAATACGATAATCAATAATTGACAACTAAATAACATATCAATGAATAAAAATTAATTTTAATTTTAGGCACACCATTTTTGCAGTCTTACTGAGTTATAATAAAACCCTACACTTTCTACCACAGAACATGGGTACCTGAGCTATTATCATTATTATATTGTATATTTGGATTTGGGAAATTACCTGATGTTTTTCATTGCATGGTTTCTAGGTCTATGCTTGGGTTTTGGGTCCTGGTTAACACTCAAGGACATTTTTGATTTATTTCATTGTTTTACCTTCTCGTATTCAAGTTATATTTTGACTACCTGAATGTATTTCTTAAAATTAATATTTTATTGTGTGGATTATTTTGATTATTATTGAAACATATTATTGTGTCATTGAATATATTATTTATATATGTTTATATTATTTTATTTATATCAACAATTTTTTAAACGAATATATGGGTATAGACTCCCCACAATACTACTTGATTCACTCCCTATTATTCTGTATCCTTTATCATATAGGGGGCAAATTCATGGGGTATTATATATACCAATTCTCCAAGTGCTGATTGGTGGTATGTGGTGGTAGGACCTTGAAAAATGGTATTAGAGGTTTTTTAGTCTTACAATATTTGAAATTTACAAAATAGAATAAGAATGTGTCGAGATAGGGTATGGATCATTTCCCTGGGACATGCCTACCAATGTATAAAGAATCTATATGTTATCTAGGACTAAATTTCTATTTATACTATTTGATTATATTACTGATCTAATTTATCCATTGGTGATACAAAAGATTATGAGGTGAAGGATTGATAGGATTCATCTCATGTAATATTATGACAAGAGGGTGTGTGTTTAGGAATCTTTTCTAGCTTGTAGTTTTTTGTGCATGATGTAATTTTATTGTTTAAATGAAATATGACATGATTAAGTTCATTCAAGTGTTTGAGAGACATTATATGTGTTTTTTCATATAATTTTGTTGTTTTATATTACATATGCAATACCATAAATTATATAAGACATGTTCTATAACTACATGGAGAAATTATCAAATGGTTCTAACTAAAAAATTCAAATTATTACATAAATAATGTTTTCCAAAATAACATGTAATTGAAATATTATTTAAATGAGACCTGACATTGGAGTTTAGGGTAAATGTAAATGGTTTAAAAATATTATTATATACATTAAAATTATTATTATGCAGCACAATATAAAATAAAATTAAATGTATAACATAAAAACTAATTTTATCTATAATATTTTTTAGAAATTTTCTTTATCTAAGCCCTTATTGTGGTTTCTTTGGGTTAATATAAAATTTTTATGTTTAATGAAAATAATTTTAAATTATATATATATATATATATATTGGTGAAATTGTGGGTAGTAGATGTTGACCTAGTTTTGGGTGGTTGGGGATATTGAGAGTACCAATGTTATGTGGTTTCCCTGTTATGATGAGGAATTAAAACTATGGTGAATTTTTTATAGGTCACAATGTGAGTGAACTTGTTTTGAGATGTGCAGGTATTACTTTTGATGTTTTTGGTTTATGATTGAAATCTGATTAGGTAGGTAAAAATTAATTTCAATAAGTGGTTGAAACATAATTGTAATTATTTGGAATGTTAAATGACTTTTTACCTTGAGATGAGGACTAGTACAACCAATAGTTATGTCCAATGTTAGGCATAATGTGTGGAGTATGATTGAGAGACTGGTTACCATATTTAGCACGGCACCAGGTTTGTAATTTAGTAAATTCTAATCTTTGAGGGTAACCCATCAGACTGGTTGGTCATTTTTCATGAACTTTTGGTGTGTGAGGCATAAGTAAAAACATCAATTTATGATATCAATTCAAAAAAATTCAACAATTTATTTCAGATAGGTTTTTTAGGTGACTTGGGTTCTTTGAGATAAGTACTTATGTGCTTGTTTATTCATCCTTATAAATGGTTGTAACACCCTGAGATTTTATGAGATATATTATTTTTAATTTATTTGATGTCTTGTGTTGTATGCTACACCAAGATTATATTATGCTATAAGTAACACCGTATTAGCTTGCAGTATACGCAACACAATTCTTGGATTGTGTTACACAAAATTTCAAGATCATTTGATAGAAGTTATTCTACCCAACGTTGTGTGTGTATATATATATATATATTTAATGTATAAATGAAATATGGTTGGATTATATTATACACAACAACAAAGGAATAATCCATTACACGCAACCCTGAATTGGATTTCTTTACACACAATCACGACCTTCCATGATGGCGTGTGTTTAATGCAATACCGAGTTTCACTAAATAACGATATGTTTTTAAAATATTATATAAAATATCCATTATGAATAGTAATACCCACTTTTTGAAATATTATAAATTTTATCTATCAAAATGGACTTCAATTTTGGATTTCTAATATCAAAATTAGCCTTGGGTGAAATTTTGGTATTTTTCTAAAAACATTCAATTTTTGATGAATAGTGAAAACAATGAGTTATTGGTTAAAACCGACTTTCTATTTAATTAATAATTTATTTTATTCTAATTTATTTTAGGTAATAATAGATATATAATACTTATATAAGTTAAATTTAATTCATTGGAATCATTTTATAATAATTTCTGATATATAAAAATTTTATTGAACATTTCACCGTATTTTACCAACCTCCTAGGAGCATTTGCAACTGTACATGAAACATAATTTTACCGCTTCTGTGAGTTGAATTTAGAAAATTCGAGAGACACAGTTAATATCAAAGAGTAAAATTTGGTTCAATATGATAAAAATAATTTTTGGTGAATAGTACCTTTTTACTTTTATTAACCACGTTTAAAGGTAAATAGGGTAATTAAGGGTAAAATGATATTATTATTATCCTAACACTTGTCCTAATTCTATTGGATAATTTTAATTCCATGAAAAACATCCTTAGGAATAAAATACTACCCTTTAGGTCCACTTGGATTAGATTAGGACACTTATTATTATTTTATTTAAAGAAGAGTTAAAAGAGTTGGAATCAATGTTTAATAACTAAAACATTTTTAATATAGGGTTATACATAATATAAATTCGGCTATAAATATTCATTAGAAAGATAACAGCAGTTACTATATAATGGTATTTTATTTTAAATTTTTAAACATTATATAATTTAATATATTTTTGAGACAATGAAGATGCAGTAATTACCTTATTAATGAAATATTATCATAATTGATGTTATAAATACCCAAATAAATGTAATTTGAGACTTTTAATGAATTATAGTAATTTTCTAGGTTAATATGACATGTTATTATTTATTTAAATAATTTATTTCGAACAAATCATGCTTTTATGATTTTCACAAAAATCAATTACCAAATAGTGTCAAAATTGACATAAAATAGTTTTTAAAACAAATATTATATTATTAATTTTTATTCTCTTCCTAAAAATATAAGGATAGGAAAAATGACTTATATAAGGTTATATATATTAATAATGAAACACTTGGTGTTCTTTTGGCTTGTTATAGTATTTTTATTTACCATATAGTGTAAGAAAACAAAAAGACACAGTAAAAGTTAAATTATTTAACTTAGAGTTAAATCTAAATGATAAGGTTAAAATAGTAACCTAAACTTGTCTAAAACCTATTGGTTGAGATTATTTCGACCCATTCCCACTTTATCTTCTAAATAATTCAATTTTGAGCAATTATAAACCGAATATGACTTTATTT
Source organism: Viscum album (assembly GCA_963277665.1). NCBI lineage: Eukaryota > Viridiplantae > Streptophyta > Magnoliopsida > Santalales > Viscaceae > Viscum > Viscum album. The sequence continues at coordinate 76,973,205 of OY728122.1, read as the reverse complement.
TAAAATAATATTTTATGTTTTTCCTAAGGGGCCCCTCTCCTCCCTTATAAAAGGGCACCTCCTCCCTCTTCTCTTTATACAATTTTGAGCTTTCAAGCTCGGGAAACCCCTACCCATTTCCCTTATCAAATTTCGTAGAAACATTATAGACGTTCGGGACTCCTCAAAAGACAAACTCTAGTTCCTTAAGGGGAAGCTTAAAAGGGGAGCGTCGAAGAAGAGGTAATCTCTTCTACCGATTCTTTCAAGTTTCTTTCTTCTTCAACATCTTCATATTTAATTGTTTCATTATAAATTAATAACATCAGTATCACTAATATACATATATGTTATTATAATTATGAAACAACCCCATTTCACCTTCTATCCATCCTACGGAAAACGAAATCATTGTGCGTGCGTACGTACAGAATATCATCTCCACGACGTGGTGTAATCTGTTTTTTCACCACCACCTTACTTGGATGGGTATAATGGTGTAAATAATAACTACATATAGTTTTTATGACAACATACTGATTCTGAGATATTATATCATCCACTCCAATTCAATTCAATAATTACTGGAACGATATCATCGCTCGTGCGTACGTAAGGATTACCGTCTCAGCGACGCGATGAGATTAATTTTCCATAGTACCCATTGAACAATGATTATAAAGTATATATAATGAATAATAATGAAATATATTACATGATAATGATACTGGATTTATGTATATATATATTTCATCTACTTACTTCCATTCAAGTCAATAATGAAAAGAAAACAACATTCATGTGTACGTATGGCCTACCGTCTCCATGAACGGTGTATTTCATTTCATTTATCTATCTATTATATATATATATATACTGAATATATATGATATATACTGAATATATATGATATATACTGAATATATATGATATATAAATCATTATTTAAATTCTGGATGTAAGTAAATAATGATATAAGTAATAATAATATCAAGAACAACAAGTCCGAACACGTACGATAATTAAAACGATTTTACCAAAAACGCTACTTTAAATTGGAATTTACAAAAGAACAGGTAATATAAAGTCATAAGTGAATCATATATGATATAATAACGGTGAATATGATTCTATAATATGTAAATGAAATTATTATATTATTATATAGGAGGTTCAGATACGTACGATGCATATCGGACCTAAGGTAAGGGATAACTATTCCAATCTCGTTCCTTTCGAGATTGTTTATTCGTAAGTATTTACTGGGGTTATATTTTTCATCCATGCCCATAAAAAATGTTTTTCATAAAGTGATTAATAGTATTCCATATATGTTTAATGTCATGTTTACCCCTATTTGACTTTAACTTTGTGTTATGGAAGGAATCATTCTTTTATTAACCATATGTGGTACTTTTTGACTTTTCCGTTAAAAGTATGAGGAGAATGTTTTTTAACTTATACGACATGAATGGATTTTTACCATTTTATAATGCCTTATTTTAATGAAGTTTTCTCTATAATATTTCATGGTTATTTTCAATAAAACCCCTTTCTTTTAAAATTGTGTGGCATTTTGTGAAAAAAATGATTTTTAACAAGAAAGGATATTTTCCTAAAGAATTATTTTCAAGTGTTTTATCAAAACCATTTTCCATATAAGATGAAATTATTTCATATGTGTAAGTTTCAAGTATACTATCTCTATGATTTACATGTTTTCACATTTCTTACGATGAAACAATATCCATTTGTTTTATATGGATTACCTTATAATGGGATGATGTTTATGAAACCCATTTTTATTCTTTGGGTTATAATGAATTTTTTATGTTTATGTTGTGGCACATGTAATAAGGATTTAATTATGAGATGGGTGGGACCTAAATCTCCCTCCAATTCATTGGGTAATGATTTATATCTCATGATATAGACATGGATGGAATGGTAAGTTAATCCGGTTCATTGATACATGAATGGAATGAGGAGTGAACTCGATTCAGAAAGGGACATTGTCCACTGAGATGGTCTTGGAAGAAATGCCTTGGATACTATGGAAATCATATCATGTGATTAATGGTTGGACACAATTAAATTTTTTATTCCCATGTTATTTTATCATGATTTATGTTCCTTTATGACCTATGCCTTACGTACTGCAAAGATTTATTTCACAACTCATGATATTGATGTGTAAAATTTATTTTCATGTATTGAAGTTGAAATGTATATGGTATGTTTTATTTTATCCATGCATACCCTTACTACGAATTTGAGCTCACCCTTTATATGTTTTCTTTTCCCCATGATATAAAGAAAGGTTTTAGTTTTGAAAAAAAGGGAAGATCTTTATGGGAGATGTTGAAGATCTTTAACCAAGATTATATGATTATATTATGAGTTTCCAAAGACACTAAACTATTACGGTTATATGGTGAATATTTTTTTATGTATTAGGTATTCCACAAAAGTAATGTAATGTCCATGTATGTCAAGATTGGGTCTCTACAGTTGGTATCAGAGGAAAGGTTTAGTTAACCTTTGGAAACTAGGGTGCGAAAACTTTAGTGAAATCCCTAGAGATATTTCTAAGGTATGTATAGGGATGTCCCTAAGAATAATTATACATATAGGTTATAGTCCTAGAATTATGGTAACAATCATAGAATTAAACCTAATATTTTATATATTGAAATTAATCCCCCTTATCATGCTATTTTATGAGCATTATTTTTGACTCTCACACTGTTCTTTTTGGGTTTTAGATAATGGATGGAACCCGAAGGAATTGTGTTGATAAATTTAATATAAAATGCAATTATTTTCCTAATAAACAAACCAATTTTATGGGATATGGAGTGAAAAATCTTATTTCTATACTTACAGAAGGAATGAATCATTCTGGACTTCCAAATTAGGAGAAAAAGGAACAATATTCTATTGAGTCCTTCACGAGGCTACCCCCACCTTCTTTCAGTGGGTCTTCTGATCCACTTGTTGATGAACAATGGATTCATGCCATTGAAATGATATATTCAAGAATTTGCTGTTCAGAACATGAAAAATTAATTTTGGATCTTTTTCCGGTTAGAAGATGAAGCAGACTAGTGGTGGACTCTAATTAAGAATACAAGGCCCCAAGATGAAATTGAATCCTTGGAATGGTATGAGTTCAAGAAATTATTTTTTAACAAGTACTTCCCTCGTATTCTTCGAAAAATGATGGAAAATGAGTTACATGAGATTATGCAAAAGGATGATGAATCTTTTTGCATATATGATGAGAATTTTACAAGGCTTTCAAGGTATACATCTGGATTTATCATCCATCCAGAAAGTAAAGTCATCGATTCTTCAGTTTCTTAAAACCAAGTCTTCGAAGGGAATTAGCCATAAGAGACATAAGTTCCTATGAAGAAATTGTTTTTTGTTCTATCCAGGTAGAACTAGAAATTGGTGTTACATATCTATCTCATGGTTTGGACAAGAATCGAAAGATAGAGTTCAAGGAAAAATCCTAGAACAATGGTGAAAAAAAGGTGAATGTTTCTTTATTCTCAATGTGTGTAAAGAATCATGGTGGAGATTGTCTAAAAGGTACTAGAAAATGTTTCCAGTGTGGAAAAGAAGGTCAACAAGAATCAGAGTGCCGAAGTAATGGGAAAAGGGGTTCTAATGATGTGGATAGATAAATGACTACAGAGAATGCTCCACCAACACTTCAATTATTCATGTTCAAGGAAATGGGGTATAATTTTAATCAATGCCCTAATCTAAGGGTTAATGATGATCGATGTGAGAAACCTCCTAAGGAAAAGGAAAAAGGGAAGTTACATGCGATCACTATTTGTGATGTTGAGTATGAAAATGATGTTGTTGAATTATTAAGTGTTTATGTAATGGAATTTCAAAATAGTATCATGGAATCTCATTTATAGTATCATGGAATTTTGGAATATCTATGTATTGGTTTTCAATTAATGTGTTGTAACAATAACCATGAAAAGAGATTGAAATATTTTTGGAAAGCAGATGATATTCTCATAATGAAGGGATAGAGAGAAAATAATATGTTTGATAGTATTCATGATCTCATGACTGATATAAGGACATAGTGATATCATGGATTGAGTATATCGAAATTTTGGGATTTTGGTATATGAAAGAGTTAACTTCTGACAGAATTCATGTTTTAACTAAGGTTCTATGGTAATTCATGTTTTAAAAAAACATGATTAAGGTATTCACTTGTTTGGAATGTGACCAACAAGACATATCTTATGATATATGGGGAATAAATGATGGTATTCACGTACTTGTTATATGACCATTCAAGTAATCATTTTCATTATAATATGAGTTTGGCCCGAAGTATTTGGGATAAGCCTAATGATAGGAATTAATTAAGTTAGAATTAAGATATTATTGTTTAAGGCTAGAAATTTTTTCGATATTATTGAAGGAATGTTATAATAATGTATTTTTAGAAAATGGGACAACCTACATGACTGGTGACAACCCGTCGCGTCTGATAAGGTTACGGGAATCGAACCCACTACTGAAGTGCGACATGCCTTTATCACCTACCACTGGCCTACAGGATGTCCCTGGTTAGTAGAAACTAGTTTTATTTTATTAAGAGGTATGATAGATTAAGTATAAGTCCATTTATTCTCACCATAATATGGAATTATGTATTAAATTTTGCTAACCTTATGTTTAAGACAGATGGAATGACCTATCATTCTATCACATGATCTACTAACACTTCACGGAAGACAAATTCAACTTTATTTGTTTAAGAGATGAAGTGGAAATTCTTTAAGGCACAAACAACAGTAGGATTGTACCAAAATCAAGTAAGTATTTATTTTAATTAAAAAATTATTCAGCATTAGGGAAAAGATCTTGAAAACAAAAAATGTTGTCCTAGTGCCCTTATATCTGATGAATCTGATGGTACCTTAGATCATCCCAAATTTATGGCTTTGTTATTGTTGGATTTTTCATTGCCAGGTTCTCTACCACTCTTCATCCAAACATGATGGTTAGATTTCTCTTCCACATCCATATTTCACCTATGTTCTCCTATGTGGAAACCTAGTGATGAGTTAATTTGGGTAACCATTATTTTTCGTACTTACATTTTTAAAATTACGATTTGGTATTACATTTTAGGATGTAGGTTTCTATGAAAGAATCTTTCTAGTAAACGATTTATAACCCTGATTAATTTCATCGGGAAAATTCATTTTTAAGGGGAGAAGAATGTTACACTCCGAGATTTTATGAGAAATATTCTTTTTAATTTATTTTATGTCTTGTGTTGTATGCTACCCCATGATTATCTTGCACTATACGCATCACCGTATTAGCTTGCAGTTTACGAAACACCAGTCTTTAATCATATTACACAAAATTTCAAGATCGTTTGATTGAAGATATTCTACGAAACATTGTGTGTGCATACATATATATATATATATATTCAATGTATAAATGAAATATGGTTAGATTATATTATACACAACAACAAAAGAATATTTCACTACACGTAACCCTGACTTGGGTCGCCTTACACGCAATCACGACCTTCCACGATAGCGTGTGTTGTACGCAATACCGAGTTTCACTAAACAACGTTATATTAAATAAATATTATATAAACTAGCCGTTATGAATGTAAGTACCCACTTTTTTAAATTTTATAAATTTTATCTTTCAAAATGGACTGCATTTTTGGATTCGGAATATTGAAATTATCCTAGGGTGAAATTTTGGTATTTTTCTGAAAACATTCAATTTTTGATGAATAGTGAAAACACTCAGTTATTAGTTAAAACTGAATTTTTATTTAAATAATCATTTATTATATTTAAATTTATTTTAGGTCCAAATAGATACATAATACTTATATATGTTCAGTGTAATTCATTGGAGTCATTTTATAATATTTTAGAAATATAAAAATCTTATTGAACTTTTCACCATCTTTTACCCACCTCCTAGGAGCATTTGTGATTGTACATAACACTTAATTTTACAGCTTCTGTGAGTTTAATTTTGAAAATCCGAGAGGCAAAATTAATATCAAGGTGTAAAATTTGGTTCAATAAGATAAAAATAATTTTTGGTGAATAGTAACTTTTAACTTTTATTTACCACGGTTAAAAGTAAATAGGTTAATTAAGGGTAAAAATGATATTATTATTACCCTTAAACATGTCATAATTCTATTGGATAAATTTAATTCAACCAAAAAAAACCTTAGGAATAAAATATTACCCTTTAGTTCCACATGGATTATATTAAGACACTTATTATTATTTTATTTAAAGAAGAGTTAAAAGAGTTAAAATCAAAGTTTAATAACTAAAACATTTTTAATATAGGGTTATACATAAGATAAAGTCCACTATAAATATTCATTAGTAAGATAAAACGATTTCATACCTAATTTTATTTTATTGATAATTTTTAAACATTAAGGAATTTAATTTATTTATGACACAATGATGACACAATTTATTTACGACATAATTTAATTAATTTATGACACAATGATGATGCAGTAATTACCTTATTAATGAAATATTAACATAATTGATGTTATAAATACACAAACAAATGTAATTTGAGACATTTTATGAATTGAACTAATTTTATAGTTTAATATGACATGTTAGTAATGATTTAATTAATATTTTTTTGAAATAATCATGTTGTTATGATTTTCACAAAAATCAATTACCAAATATTGTCAAAATTGACATAAAATAGTTTTTTGAAAAGATATTATATTATTAATTGTTATTATATTCCTATAAATCTAAGGATCGGAAAAATGACTTAGATAAGGTTATATATATTAATAATGAACCACTTGGGGTTCTTTTGTCTTGTTATTGTAAGTTTATTAACCATATAGTGTAAGAAAACATGAAGACACGGTAAAAGTTAAATTATTTCACATAGAGTTAACTCTAAATGATATGTTTAAAATAGTAACCTAAACATTTCTAAAACCTATTGGTTGAGAGGATTGTGATCCATCCCCACTTCATCTTCTACATAAATCAATTTTGAGCTATTATAAACCGAATTTGACATTATTATAAAATAATATTTTAAGTTTTCTCTAAGGTGCCCCTCTCCTCCCTTATAAAAGGGTACATCCTCCCTCTTCTCTTTACACAATTTTGCGCTCTCAAGCTTGGCCAATCCCTTCCCATTTCCCTTAACAACTTCCCTAGAATCATTATTGAGGTTCTGGTCTCCTCAAAAAAACCAACTCTAGTGCCTTATGAGGAAGCTTAAAAGAGGTGCGTCGAAGAAGATGTAATCTCTTCAACCGCTTCTCTCAAGTTTCATTCTTCTTCAACGTTTTCTTATTTAGTTGTTTCATTAAAATTTAATAACATAAGTATAAATAATATACTGATATGTTTTTATTAATATGAAACATCCCCATTTCACCTTCTATCCATCCTATGGAAAAAAGAAATCACCGTGTGTGCATACGTACGGAATATCATCTCCGCGCCGTGGTGTAATCTGTTTTTCCACCACTACCTTACTTGGATGGGTATAATGGTGTAAATAATAACTATATATAGTTATTATAACACCATAATGAGTCTGAAATATTATATCATCCACTCCAATTCAATTAAATATTTATTGGAATGATATCATTGCTTGTGCGTACGTACGGATTATCGTCTCCACGACGCGATGAGATTCATTCTCCATGTTAACCATTAAAGAATGATTATAAAGTATATATAATGAATAATAATGAAATATATGACATGATAATGATACTGGATTTATGGATATATATATTTCATCTACTTACTTCCATTCAAGTCAATAAGGAAAAGAAAGCATCATTCATGCATACGTACGACGTATCGTCTCCATTAACGGTGTATTTCATTTCATTTATCTATCTATTATATATATATATTCAATATATATGATATATAAATCATGATTCACATTCTGGAAGCATGTAAATCATGATATAAGTAATAATAATATCAATAACAACAAGTCCAAACACGTACGATAAATAAAATGATTTTACCCAAAACGCTGCTTTAACATGGAATTTACAAAACAACGGGTAATATAAAGTCATAAGTGAACCATATTGGATATCATAACAATGAATAGGATTCTGTAATATGTCAATGACATTATTTAAATAATTATATAGGAGGTTCAGATACGTACAAAGCATATCAGACCTAAGGTAAGGGATAACTATTCCAATCTCGTTCTTATATGAGATTATTTATTCGTAAGTATTTACTAGGATTATATATTTCATCCATGTCCATAAAAATTATTTTTAATGAAGTTTTTAATATTATTAAAAGTATTTTTAAAGTCATATTTACCCCTATTTGACTTTTACTTTGTGTTATGGAAGGAATCATTATTTTGTTTACCATATGTAGTACTTTTTGACTTTTCGGTTAAAAGTATGAGGAGAATGTTTTTTTATCTTATACGAATGAATGTATTTTTACGGTTTCATAATGAATTATTTTCATGAAGTTTACTCTATAATATATCATGGTTATTTTCAATAAAATCCCATTCTTTTAAAATTGTGTGGAATTCTGTGAAAAGAAAATGATTTTAAAAAAGAAAGGATATTTTCCTCAAGAATTCTTCCCAAGGGTTTTATCAAAACCATTTTCCATATATGATGGAATTATTTCATATGTGTATGTTTCAAGTATAATATCTCTAGGTTTTACATTTTTTCACCTTTCTTATGATGAAACGATATCCATTTGTTTTATATGGATTATGTTATGATGGGATGATGTTTATGAAACCCATTTTTATTCATTGAGTTATGATGAATGATTTATGTTTATATTGTGGAACAAGTACGAATGATTTCATTATGAGATGGGTGGGACCTATATCTCCCTCCAATTCATTGGGTAAGATTTATATCTCATTAGATAGACATGGTTGGAATGATAAGTTAATCTGGTTCAGTGATACAGGAATGGAACGAAGAGTGAACTCGATTCAGAAAGGGACTTTGTCCACTAAGATGGTCTTGGCAGCAATGCCTTGGATCCTAAGGAAATAATTTCATGTTCTTAATGGATTTCCAAAATTAATTTTTTTATTCCCATGCTATTTTATCACGATTCATGTTCCTTTATGACCTATCCCTTACTTACTGTCATGATTTATTTCAGAACTCATAATTTTGATGTGTAAAGTTTATGTTCATGTTTTGAAGTTCAAATGTATAGGGTTTGTTTTATTTTACCCATTCATACCCTTAATGATCATTTGATCTCACCCTTTATATTTTTCTATTTTCCCGGGGATATAAATAAATATTTTAGGTATGAAAAAAGGGAAGATATTTATGGGAGATGTTGAAGATCTTCCCCAAAGATTAGAAGATTATATTCTGAGTTTCCAAAGACACTAAAAAATTACGGTCCTTTGGTGTCTTTTTTTGTTATGTATTAGGTATTCCACAATAGTGATGGAATATCCATTTATGTCAAGATTGGGTCTCTATAGTGGTTTTGGGAAGGGATGTCTCATTCAAATTCCTATCATAGGATACATCTGTACAGGTCAAGTAGAACAATTGTATTCATAATGGATAGAATTTCTAGTTCCCATGGGTAATAACATTCTTAGAGGAGTTTGGGTTTAGGAATATGGTGATACCTTGTGATCATTAGATTAATACACTCTATGAGTTAGTGTTTTGATAAAATTTTATAGTTTTCAATGGGAAAGTGATTATGTGCATGGCCCTATAAACCCAGGATATGCTTTTAGAACATTAGTGAGACTATGAATGAACTCTAATTGAATAATAAAATGATGATATGATTATGAGATTTTATTTTCATTGTTTAACATATTTGAGATTCCTATTGTTTCAAAAAACAATATTGGGGCTCTATTCTTAGTGATATTTGAATATAGAATATGAATGTATTGTTTCTAGGACATGTTGGGATACTATAGACTAAATGTACATCATTTAATCTTGGATATAATCTTCATGATATGTTTGTGTATGATCATTTAAATGCTATGTTTTTATGTAATCTTGGAGCCACCATATGTGAAGATACAATATATTTTTTCACTTGTGGAGTAGGATTACACTATATCATGAAAACTGGAACATAAAGCTTGATTATTATTGAATCAACCAAAAAGGTAAATATTTCAGGGGTTTTATTGCTGTTTGTAAGGTATGGACCCAAATATTTTTCTTTATAGTATAATATATCCTTTATTAGGAAATGGAAAGAACCACAAGGGTGTTTTAGTAATCTATTAATGGGGGAAACTCAATAAAATCTATATGTGATTAGAATATCGCTGAATCTAACCACCCAATATAAATTTGTACATTTAGAAAAAGTGTTCAATACATGTAGATAATTATTCTATAAATATTATTTATTCATGAACAAACACTCATGATCACATTCTTATGGTGTGAGAGGGAAAATTATTCAGAAGAAAACTCTATGTTTGTTATGAAAATTAAAGATCATAAGAAGGTAAATGTGAAACGTTAAGAAAAATGAATTGAAATCAACGAAATTATGCTTGATTATTATTCCTAACCAACTTTCCCATGAAAAATAAACGTTGAAAAATCAAGATCATGATTAATTAAAAGTAAAACAGGGGTCTTTAGATGAGGAGGCTATGAATAGTTAAGATTCATCACTAAATGGTGGATTGAAAATCGAAAAGTGTATATGGTGAGAGAAAACAATGCATGGAACAAAACATTTCCTAACTATCCTGCCAAATAAAGAATAATATATGAAAAGGATGTTTCAATAATAATATCAATACGTAGAATTTACATCTAAGGTGATTGATTATTTATTAAATAAAAAATGAAAAATATCAATTGTTTTGTCAACATGTTACGTATGTTGATATAGCAATAAGTGATTAGTTTAAAATGAATACAAAAGAATGTATGAGAAGAAACTCCAAACCAGATACAATTAATCGGGTGGGGATGTCTCCGGAGGAGAGGCAGTTGAGAGGGGGGAGGGGTGCATCACTGGGGGTGAGGGAGCTAAGAGGGTTGGCGTAGGGAAGCAGAAAATGGGACGTTGAGGCAGAGATGAGGCTAGGAGGACGAGGTTAGGAGAAGATGCAGAGCTGGGAGTGGAGTCAGAGCCATGATACAGAGGTTGGGGAGGGGAGGACATGTCTGATAACTGGTGGTAGGATGGAATGAAGGATCATGTTAGATAGAAAATCAGAGGTTGAGGAGGAAAATATTGGATGGTCGAGTGGCGAAGGTTGGGGATGGGTGGAGAGGGCTGGGGGTGGAGGTTTGGGATGTGATTGTTCAAGTGGGGGGGGGGGGGTTCCCAATAGAATATATGAGTTAGAGGAGAATCCATATGGAAGGATAATATTTTTTAATTGAATACAAATGGTTTTAATAAAATCGGGGGTATAGGCCAGAAAAAAAACATATACCCATGGTTTTTCAAAACTGTATTTATTGATGCATGGTGATAGACCAATGTTCCTGTCATGAGACCCCACTTTCAACCCACACACATGAGTACATTAAGTTTCCATATGTAGGAAATTTAGTAAATAAACAAACACATTTCCATGTTCCAATCCCAAAATGGGCACATATCCTTATTCCAATCGATGAAGTCAATAATATTATTCTAAAAATGTGGAATTGGTAGACATAAATACCTACACACTTCCTATAATCCTTTTAATATATCATAAGGATGACAATGGTAGTGGAAGAGGGGAAATACAAAACATTATCCCCAAAAAAGGGTTGGATCATCGAAACATCACCCTAGAGAAAGCACAAACCACTTCTCCCATCCAGGAGGGTCATGGGGTAATCACACCAATGTTATTCAAATAATTGTATTAGGAACACACACTCATTCCAAAAGGATGTAATCGTCATATTCTAATGAACACTCATAATTAGGTATATACCCCAAACCAATTGAGTAATCCTACTAGAAAATTAAAGAAACAACATAATAGCTAGCTAAAAATCTTCAAAACATGAATACCACCTTCGCCAACATGTGGCCTCTTTCACTCGAAATAATGAATCCAAAAATAATCCTCATTCAATATGATTGGTGAATGAAGACATCATATATGACCCCACTATATATAATGTTGGATTTATTTAACCCTCGTATTATTATTAGTGAAATCTCAAGATATCAATAATTCATTACCAAATTACAAGGATAATAATTTAATTTTGAAGATCCTCTGTAGAAACATCACAATGAAGGATTTCTTTATGTCCATCGTCTGAGCAATTTCAAGAGTCTGTCTCTTAATTTGATCCATGGAAACCCTATACTTTTTAATAAAATCAATGAGTTTGAGGATCTTTCCCTTACCATAATTGACTATTTTAGTCCTCCCCATGATGGTATTCACTACAAAAGCTCTATCAACAATATTTTTAAAATATGCCAAAAGAGTCCCCCCCCCATAGTGATTTAATGATGAGAAATCTCTCCTATGACAGTACACATGGGTAAAGAAGGCATGTCATGTCTTATTACTTATCATTAACAATCAAAATAATTTTTTAACTAGAAGACAATCAATGGAGAGTGTAATTAACTGAGATTTCCTTGGATATCCTTCCATCTAATATTAAAGAGAAAGTCCCTACCAATATTTTCATTTATAAAAATTCTACAGAAAATCTTCTTCTTTGGTCAGATTAGGTAATGGATCCTCTGGAAAAATATATTGAAGATGTGATAAATATGAATATAAATTTGTCTAAACATTATATACCAATCATTTCATTACCTTTATCCACTCCTCAATATAGAATTTATGGGGAGTTGTTGAATGATTATGGTCACAATATCATCCTCCGCATATGGAACACTCTTTGTCACATAAATGAGAATATGTTACCTTGTGAAAAATTTCAAATTCACTTCATGGTAATAGACATGATGAAATATCAAATAGACTTTGAATATCTAATGGCTTCACAACAATAAAGACAATATAAATAGTAAGAAACCGTTCAATGTGCTTGTCTCATCACGATGATAGGATTGCATTAGATTATCATAGAAACCCCATCCCATATTCATAAAATCTTATAGGGAATACACGATGCATTTCAATTCACCATTATTCACAATTTGAAAATCTTCCACGGATGGAATCATGAAATTTTATTGCTTTATGTTGCCTTGAAAAAATAGATCTTTTACATGACTAATGATATTCTCAACAAAAACTTTTCATGCCCAACTCTTGTTAATATTTGGCCAAAAGTGAGAAATACATTGGATAATTTTTCACATGTCATCTATGAATATCGAGAAGGCCTCCTACTTAAGGTATTTCTATCATCAGATAGATCAAATGTCACAAATAGAAAAAAAGGACATTGGTAGAAGGGGATTGAGGTTAAAACCTAATGATTCCCCAAGACCATGATCAAACAAAACTCTATAAAATAATAATGGATGACATAGTAGTAGAAGGGATGGAAGGTCATGAGACACCCTAGCCTGTGGGGATATAGTATTTTTTACCACAACCTTCAAGGTCATCAAACCAAGCTAAAATAGTTGCATAAATTGAGTGGGGACAGCCCCATACCACATGGATGGGGGATCATTTTCCCCAAAACCTCCTCCTCAATGATGTTTAGTCTTCTCTTTGTTAGGAGGAACACTATAGAATTAATCCACCATGTGCATCCCATCTTGTGATTTGGTATCCTCATTACGGTCAATCATTATGGAAGAATCCAAATAATCCCTTTGGATTACATCCCCCAGAAGGCACCCCTGAAATTTGTGATTTATAGTACAATGCCTCATGAAGTTCATAGAAACAGGTATACTGAAAAATAAATTGATAAAACATATACACTGCATTATGAATTGGTGAATGTCATTAAAACTACCCCTACTGACCCTGAAAAACATGGGTCTAATTCCAAGGAGGATTCCTAGAGGGAATTTTCGGTTCACCTTAAAATATATACCAAAATGATTTAAGAAGGTTAGTTTACCCAAAACCAGATGATTTACATAAATATTTCCATTCTTTAACCCAATCCATTATTACCTCTTAGAAGATCTTCAAAAAAGAAAAGGTTAAAGGTAGTATTGCACCTTACCTACCTCTTGGAAAGGTTGACCCCCTTACGCATGAGGAAATATTTTTTCAACAAGAGGAAGAGATACAAAAATTATGACTAATTAATTCATAATTATTCTGAGTCAGCATTATAGTTGGATTTGTTCTATTAAATGAACATCAGAATACACTCTACACAGGAACACCTCAAAAAATAGAGTTCTCTACAACAACCAAAATTGATATGGAACATCCATTAAACCCAGTGTACCAAAATCCATTATACAATGATCCCACAGTAGTAGATCGAGTGTTCCCTCTATTTCATAAACAACAAGAATAGGGCCCAAAATATTTTATAGTCTTTATCTTATAGGCCACCCACAATAGATACCAACAGTGAAACTGTAGTTGGACTTACCTACTACTTCCCATGTTCAGGATCCTACTAACCATGATATTCCATATTTTTTCATCTATAATATCATGTTTATAACAACTTTATTGGATGATATGGAGGAATGGTGTGCTCTGGTGCAACCAAAAAGAAGCATTACCATGAATGGGTTAATCCTACTCTTCCCCAAAAAAAATTTGGAACCATACACATCCAATTTTTAGTCATTCAAGGGACATGAAGCATCATTTGAAATATTTTTTGGCTTCATGTGATCCCCTGATGGGGACCCTAAACTACAGGAAGAAATAAAACTCACGTGTTGTGTGAAATCACTATAGGGACTATCATTTTTAAGGCACACTAATTTTTTGGCTTGTTCAATTATAGGGTGAGAATATCTCCATCAGCTATTTCTTTTTCAATTCAAATTGATTATATAGAAGAGAAGAGTCATTAGCCTCTAAAAATGAAAACATCGAGGGAATAAGAGGGTCTTAGATTTCATCATTTTGTGGAAACTGTTGTCATACATATTTAACTTATAGATTCCTCAAGAAGTCTTTTTTCCTTTTTTATATTGATTATTCATGATTATTTGAGCACACCACTCATCCCTGAGAAATACACAGGAGGGTTTTAGGACATTTTAATGATATCTCACTGACTGGAATACTATTTCATAGCAACCAAGGCTATGTATTGAGTAATTCCATTAGATCAAGAAGGATAATATCGAATGAATATACTTCCACTATTACACATAAGAAGTCCCCTGCACCCACTCCCACATTAATGATAGCACCATATCATGTGGTTCCCCATCTAGAGAATCATCAATAATTTCCATCTCATCATGTAGTGACAAGGGAGTAGAGGTAAAATAGTTTATAGGGGATAAATATCAATTTTTACTCTTTCTAAAGTGACCAATTCCATGGAAGCATCATCTCGAAAAGGGATAAAAACTTAATCAACATTACAAGTACCAAAAACCCTTGAAAAAATTGTGATGAAGATGTACGAAACTATTTCCCCTCACATTATTCATTATTGAACAACAAACCGGAATGTTGTGTTTCCAACGATATCCTGTAAAAAATGGTGGAATATGGAAAAGTGAAACTGTGCATGACACCTACTCAAGTGGCATGTGTTTCTACCACTGATATGAAGGTGGAGAATGAATTAATATATGTTAAAAGTAATGGAACAATTAATTTCAATGAATGTATGGTTAGAAAGATGAACATCTAGAATCCTATTATTCTCCAAGCATAGCTTAAACAGTCGACTGTGTCCTTGTCTCTTTCTGCTGACACAAAAATGATATCATGGGAGTTACCCTTCAATAAAATCCAATATTCTATGAAATGAAATAGATAGAAGAGAAACAAGAGAATACCTGAAGATTAGAAAGTTCCAAGGCCAATGATGTTTTGGAATTTACCAGAATTCATTCATACCATATCAGGAAGATAATAACTGCCACATCAAATGGTTCAATAAGGGTTAACCTTCTGGAAAATGTCCTCATTAGAGGAGGAGTTGATCATTAGTTCCTTTATTGTCATTTTCTAAATGGATCCCTTCTCTGATGATTAGTGAAACTGTGAAATAAAATTATATACACTTGATTATAGAACTGGGCGAAAAAGGATGTCATGATCAATGATATAGGGGAGGATGCAGTCACTCCTAGATTCACTACTCTAATCACATCCCTACGTGAATCGTCTATGTGGTTAATGCTTATGGTTGAGCTCTACAACAAGCTTAGAAGAAGAAATATTATTCCCCCACACAAGGTAGGATTTTCCAAGACACGATCATCTTATAAAATATACTTTAGGGGAATCGTTCACGTAATCATCCCTGGAATGAATGTTGACCCTGTTGACCTAATCCACTAAGGACTTAAGAACCCTCAAATTTTATTCAATGGGAGGATCCATACACATAGATTACTTCAGTTCAAAAAGAACCTAAAAAGATCGTTCTCTTTCTGGGAAGCATAGTACATTGGAATAGAATTGTGAAAATTTTATGCAATTATCCTTATTTTCATCCATGTTTTCAATCATTGATGATCTGAGCCTATTGAATGATCTCCAAGAAGCAGTCGTAGAGGCTTTATCAAATACCCAAGAATTTTCGGTCAAACTCTATATTATCAAAGTATATTATGAAGAGAATGGTCCTACAGAATTCCACATGATGATCACTTTCCCAAAGTAGGATGATGATTCCATCATATAGGTACATTTATGATGACATTAGGTATTTTTAAATTTTAATGATATTTACATATGATGATACATCATTGAAAATAACATGGTATTCAACCTCATTTCAGTTTGAACTATCATATAACTTGGTTTCATCGAGTCTCACTTATTCCCTTCTAACTTAATGCTATAGTGGTATGACCAATGAATGAATAATCTTATTAGTGATGTCAAGCTCATGAAATAGTCTGGGGATCTCATTTTTTATTCCTAATTGGTTATTATTCAACAACATAAGACATTCACCATTAAATTAGGAATTCATTTCTTAAATCAACACCTGTTTATTCTATAATCATATAACTAATTCCTCAAACATTATATTAGTGGAAAAATTTAGACATTTCATGGTAAAAAGGCCCCATTTAATCCCTTTGAATCAAAGTAAATTAACCTAGGATTTTACCATAAGAAATGGGAGAATCCCATGCCAAATGATGTTGATCAAATTCATGCATCAAATAGTTTGGATATGATGTTGATTAATCCATTTTAGCATATCATTCCATTGTAAATGCTACCTATCATTCAAATAGAAGAGGTGAGTCCTAATTTATGCACATATAAAATGAATTACCTGATCTCAATGGTGACAGTGGAATAAGAAAACATAGGATAATTCATAATATATTCATAATGCTATTATGATTCATGTGAAAATTCATTAATTCAAACCCACGATCATCATGAAATCCTTGTCCTGACATCTAGGTTGTAAGGGTTAACCATGTCACTGGTCTAAGATGATGATTCTAATTTTTTCCCTCTTCTCCCCTTAGGGACTTTAGAAAGACCTCATTTCATCAATCAATTTGGGAGTTTTTTTCTCCTTCTGAATGTTGAAATTGGGAATCCTCCCATAACTGTAGTAGGGAAGATATCAAAGGAGAAAATCCTGAGGAATTTGAAGACCATAGAAATTTCATAAATTCTTTATAAAGGTGTATCTACCACTAGTAATGAGATGAGAGATGTAAATTTTGAAATAGTAGAAGAACCACGACCCACATCGATTAGTGAACCCATGAATTCTGAAGAAAAATAGCTAAAAACCTCCTCCCTAATGAAACACCAGTACATGTTCAGCTGAAATTTTACTGAGATTCCAGGTCTCAATCTTGAGGTGGTCACCCGTCAATTGGGATATCCAAAAGAAAATTTTGATACAAATTGGAATCCAAGAGGATGTTCCAAACTCAGTACTCGAAAATCGAGACTAAAGTGGACATGATTATCATTTTTGACTTCATCTATGTCGTTCAGTATCTGAAATAATTGTCCAACAACATCATAGAAAAGAATAAAAATTGGAAAATTATGGACTGCATTTACAATATTGATATTTACAATAACTTTACAAAAGATGATTTCTGAATCCCAATCACATAGATAATGATTTATGAAATTCATGGTTATCAACGCCTCCCCTGCATAGATTATTATTTAGTGCACAACCTAATTAATAAGGCCCTATAAGACAAATTATATGCCACCTTATGGTCCCCCATGGAGTTTTCTAATATTGGGTAATTCCCTTTGGCTTGATGAATTCGGTCACCATATATCACAATTCCATGCATCACATTTTCAAAACCATACTAGGATTTTTTTTCAAATGATATCTTGATAATATAGTGTCTTAATCCTAATGGAATTACAAAATAACCCAAGACAAGGCTCAAGATTCATCTACCCCAAGCCCACATCCATTTTCCAGTGGTGGTGATTACATCTGAAGGCATATCTATCATAAGGAGTAATTTTCCAAATTACTTATATGCAGACACAACCATCTTGATGAAAAATTATAGAGGGAATGAGAAAAATTTGATACACAACTAGAAGGTAAACCAATCTTGCGTAGACTCTAGGGTGTACCAGAGTTTGATAGGGAAAACTAAAAAGTAAAGGTGAAAATATATTCCGAAACATAAATATGTTCAAACATGAAAAAAGTAGAAAAATAAACTATTGGGAGAACCCAACTCCTGATTTCCATGATGTTATCATTGTACATTGTCCAAAGTACCAGGTATCACTAAGCTATAGTGAAGTTATTATTGACATATCCATCACCTGCATATGTCATGACATGTTCATGAAAATCCCATATATGGGTAAGTATATACATACAGATTAGGACAAACAATATTTTAATGGGGAATAAGTAAGATATACAATATGAATATAATGATAGTTTTTGAATGATATAGTCAATGAGAACAACTCAACCTAAACAATGAGTGAATGTAACTTCATCCAAACACAAGGTCATCGATGTTGTGAGTAGATGAATTAAATATCGAGTATTCACCACCTAATGTGGGGTAGTAGGCTCATTCAAAAATGAGAAGCTACACATGAATGTATGAGGCATACCCCTCACATATTTGACTTTAAGGGAATAGAGTAACCAAATACAAGGATATGGATATAGAAATTTAGAAATCTAAATATATATATTTATATGATAAGTGAGAAGAATCCCAAATGGGAGATAAAGGTGGTATCCATCTCAAAGATCATCTAAAGATGAAGTGTATCCAATAGTTAAAATATTACAACAATTACGCTAAGAATCTCATAGATCTACCCTGAGGTAGCCATATATGTCAAGTCACACCTCATCATTATATCGCAAAGTCGAGGCGGAACAAGATCATTGTATAAGGCCCGTTCCCTAAAAAAATATGTTGTTTTAAGCCTCTTAACTGATGGGGAACCCATGCCTTTCATAGGGTGTGGGTTACACTCTATAATTCATTACGAACTCCACTTATAATTTCTACAAGATGCTACAACATGGTTCCTATTGAGGACTCCACTACCCAGCTCTATAGGAGGGTACAACTCAAAAATCATTAAGGACTCCACTACCCTGCTATATTATAGTGTACAACTCAGCTGTCATTGTAGAAATCACTACCTAGCTCTACATGAGGGTAAAACATGGTATTTTTCTAGGACTCCACTACCAAGCTCTAATAGAGGGTACATATCAATAGTTTTTAAGGACTCCACTGCAAAAAATACATGAGGTTACTAAAAGGTATTTGGCAAGCATCACCTAACGATGTAGCAAGCCTATAATATCTCACATTATATATCAATTTCCACAACCTAGGGAACCATTTAATTATACATGGAAAATAAATTAGGATAGGCTACTCATAGTACAAAATCCATTTTCAAATGAAAGATATAAGGAAAATCAATGTTTCATAAAAAAGGAACCATGGGATACATGGTGTGTGAGGATACAGACATGGTGCGTGGTCCCACACTACTTCTTATCCATTTCACTAGATATTACATAGATTCATGTCCATGTTGCATTACATGTGTGAAAATGGAGTACATGGTGTATCCAAGCTACTCATGGTTGGGTTGGGTCCTTCTGATTGTGTTTGTGTACTCTGGTATATGACTGTGTTCCTAGTCGTGTACTCCCACACTAAGTCCTTCCCATGTGATCTTTCACATGTCTTGCTCACCTGGGGATTTGGTAAACTACATGTAGAAGTTATAAACATCTTTTCATCCTTATGATTTCTAAAACCATAGAAACCACAATTAAGGGGTTCATGTTTTTTGTTCATCCTTATAAATGACTTGTTTTCTGGATTTTAGTACTTCTTTAGATCCCCATACCACAATTACAATAAGATGTATCACTTTTATTTCAAATTTATTTCAACCTATAATAATCAAATAGTGTCTCAATCTATAATTTCCATCAATCATTCACCATAAATTGGATTCTAGTGGTCCTCAATAATTCTTTTGCCCAACCCATATGCACCGAATTCCCCAGTCCATCCTATCACCATGTATTTGATATCCTTTTGTTAAAAAAATCACACATGCCTCTCAAAAATCATAGATCTGTGCTCATTTCATCATTTCATCCCTTGATTTTTGACCTGTCATGATTCTGGTGGTCTGATTGAGCTTAGTACTACCGGAAAATGTTGATTTGGGACCAAGGGGTCCTACTAGGGAAGAATAAGAGAAAATGAGAGGAAAATAATAAGAAAACATTTTATTAGATAGTTTCAAATCATTCATGTCCACTGATTTGAAACTAGAATTTGGGGTTAGAAAACATTTAATAACTCAGTTTATCAAGTTAAATTGGCACATATTTAGGCCACAGTTGGTGCAATTCGATAGAAAGTGTCGATATGTAAAATCAATTTAATCAATGAGGGTATAACCCAAAAATTGGAAATTTCAACCAAGATATTTGACCATTAATCATTGAATAACACACTATCCAACATTCATAGAAATTAATTATTTCAGTTTCATCCCATTCTACTTTATTATTGAGTTTCATCATCATCTAATGTGATATGCCAACAGAAATAGGAAGAAATTTGATGTTGGAGATTCATGTATTATGAGGCTAACCCTAGGAAATTATCCAATATAAAGTATTTTTAGCAGAATATTAGGTCAAATAATAGTAATAAATAAATTATTCTATAATAAATACCACCAATGGGTGAGATGCCCGAATTCTTTAGTTAGGCTCATTTTAGATCATTCCTTGTGTAAAAACCATGCTCTAGACTCAATTAAGGTTCTGGTTTTCTGATCCAAGTCTCTATTTAAGATGTATCCAATTTTTATTAATTATTTCATTTATGGAATATAATTTTTTTAATACTTTTATAAAATTAATTCTTGGAACACAAGTACACTTAATAGTAGGTTTTTTCAGTGCCTAGCTCTTGAAATATTTATAGAAATATTTCAATATCTTATAACCAAATAACAAATACTCTATAAAATTCATTAATTTAATATTTTCTTACCTGAATATAAAATCTAGATAATGAATTTTTGATACTAAGACCACATATATCTCTCTAATTCCCCTGAACTCTCCCACAAATTCTCATTTTGTCATGACATATTATCCAAGGGGATAATCGATCAATGTAGGGTCCTCTCCTATTGATCCTGAATCTCTATAGGGTGATCCAAAAAGGTTGATTTATCATCGATTTCCATATCTCCCTAGATGATTTCATGCATATTTTAATGAAACTATCCCCTTATCTATAACACATGGAGGATGTTATCCATTCACTCCTACTATTGGGGTAGGTCTGGGTGTTAGGAAACCTCGTTGACCCATTAAATTAACTCTAATGGACTGATGAACCTTAGGGATAGCATTCCACCACATCCAAACCTCTACAATCCTCATCGTAGGGAGACTCTCTACAAAATGTGATATCCCTAATCTAACTCCAAGGTCCTATGATTGTGATCCTAATAAGATTTATGTCTTCAATTGGCCATCCTCAATAGTTCATGGATGACCATATCCTTCTCTGCTATCACATGCACCATTTTTAGTCCCACGCGATATGTCTCACTAATCTATTTATAGCACAAAAGTAATCTATACAGTAACCTATATTGGGACTTAAATGTTCTGTGCTGATGGTAGAGTTTTAATTGATGTTGTGTGCAAACCCATTCAATGGAATGTGATCCCACTAGCTCCCGACAAAGTCTAACATGTAATACCTCAACATATCCTCTAATACCCGGATAGTGCACTCCATCATCCCATCGTTATGGGGGTGAAATCATGTACAAATACTCATTTGGGTCCTAAATTCCTCCTACAAACATCACGAAAATTATGACATAAATTTCATGTCACAATCAGAAAAAATTGTCAATGGAATCCCATTAATGAGAGTGATCTTTCATACATACAACTACCCCCAAATCTCTAGAGAACTCTACTCCCTAATCACACAGTTGTTTTCCAACTTCCTGATATGGTCAACTATCACCGAGATTGCATCATGGACTATCTCTTTGTGTGGATTACCTATTATAAATTCCAAAGATATGTCATCTCACATCCACTCTGAGATATAAATGGGTGAAACAAACCTACTAGTTCATGGTTATCATCATAAACCTAATGAAAAGTGAGACACAGAGAGATTAATTGAGTAATTTTTTGTCTCATGTTACACATCCAAAATAACCAGTGAGATTATTTAAACATATATCCTACACCATGATATGTAGATAGGGGAGAAGTGCATAATAATCGCATCACCTAAATGTGATTGGAACCGCCATTCATCCCAATAAAAAGATGATGTGATTACCTCCTTAAAAATATCATTATAGTGAGTTGCCTACGGATATATGATCATGTTAGACCACACAATCGATGTCTCCTAGATGGAACTCTCTAAAATGATCATGAATTGGAGGACTCAACACCATCACCTACAAAAACATTGTACCCTCATTCTCTACTAGGGTCTGGTACAGGGAAGACAAGTACTTCAATTTCTCATACACTAAGAGATCCTAGGACTTATTGCTAAGGGAATCATTTAATATATTTCCCTTACCTGGAATATATAATATCTCAATGTAATAGTCCTACTAGAACTCAAACCATCATTGTTGTCTCAGGTTCAACTTTCTCTACATGAAGTCATATGTGAGACTCAGATAGTCTGAGTAAACCAAAAATTTCTCTCCCAGAATGTAGTTCATACACATTCATATGGTGAATACTACAACTTCCAGATCTAGTTCAGGAATTTCATAAAAGTTATCTTTTTTTTCTAAACTACCTCGACCCATATATGATAACTTCCCACTGCTACTTTAACACACATCCAAGGCCAGGTTGTGAGGCACCACAACACACTACGAACTCTAAGCCTTCCTCTGGTAGAATAATCATAGGATAATTCATCAACATCGTCCTCAAATCCTTGAAGGACCTCTAGAATTGCTCAAACTAGGTAACTAGATACCCTTTCTAGTTTATAGAAGTTAAAGGTGTTTTATCTTAGGATAATTCAATCGCAACTAATTGTTAGTACCATGAAAAATCAAGAAATCTATGCACCACTGACATGATCTTTGGTGGTTTGTAGGAAAGAACTGCAATGACCTTTTCATATACCATAAAACATTGATTCTTATAAATTAAATTCCTAAAAAAGTGAACCTCATTTATCCATAATTAGCACATCGAGAAGTTTTTGTGATGCTATTTCTCTCAAAGGAAAACTTGAATTATCCTTAAGTTCATTTCATGTTCCCCTAATAATGCAGAGTATATGCATATTTCGTCGAAGAAGATGACCAAAATAGGTCCATGTATGGCATGAAAATCTGGTATATCAAGGACATAAACACAACAATGGAATTATTCACACCAAATTGCATCACTAGGAACTCTAGTGTCTGTAGAAACATCGAAATTCCTACTTTGGAATATCTGCCTCATATACCCTCAACTGGATGTAGCTAGATCTGAGATAGATCTTTGAAAACCATAACACACAATGAGACAAGTCAATGAGGTATTCATTGCATGGAAAGGTGTGCTTTTTCATTATCATAGCCTAGTTTCGGAGATGCAAATCCATGAAAATCCGCCAACTACAATCCCCCTTTTTCACAAACCAAATTGGAGCTTCCCAAGGGGATACACTATGTCTAATAAATCCCTTCTCTCAAAGGTACTCCAACTAGAATTGTAGCTCCAAATGCTTGGTAGGGTCCATCCCATATTCCATAGAAGATATAAGAGTATTACCATGATTCAATTAAATATAAAACTATATATCCCGCTTCATTGTTTGTCTTGAAAAATCCATGGGGATGATTTCCTTGAAATCCATTATGACTAAAATAATCTTGATTTCCGATGAGGCTTCTATCCTAAGGACTGTACTCTTCAACCTATGGGTTATGAGCATCAGACTCCTATTCGCAGAACCCACTTATCTTTCAATGAGATCTCTCTCTCTCTCTAAAAAATGAGAATCTCATCCCATCAATACGTAGTCATATGACATGTTAGTGTTGATAAAAATTATAGTCTCATATGACAGACAACCAATGAATTACAAAGATGACATGAATTGGTTTCATATTTCTGAATACAATTTCCCCTGAGAACATGTCTCTCCCAAGTGATATATCACACCAATGGCTGAAAAATAATATAGAATAAACCCCCATTGTAGGATCCTTAAGATGAAACTGTTGAAATAGCACATCAACTAGGATCTCTAGGTCTCTCACTAAGAGTATAGAGATGATCGAATGGATCAAAAAATGACTACTAATACAGAAGAAAAACTGTAACAAATAGAGATCATACCTATAATCATCTCATGTGATATAGGATCACAAGCCTCCAAATCCCATAGTTTTTTGTCATCTCAACCACCAACTCCCTATGCCAGATGTGGGCTACCATGTGTTGGCTGTGGAAGGATCTTAAAGAATTGTCCACCAACCATATCTCTTTATACTCCTCTACCAGTTCCACCTCCTTCAGTACCACCCTATACTTACATGGGAGATCCTTGATCATGACAGTACCTCATCTATGGCAGTACATTAGCTACATTCCTGCACACCTCAGCACATCTGGTTGGGTAGTCACGTGCTATGTAAAATCACCCATCACAAGTATAGTAAAAACCCTATATGTGTATACCTATTACTCTTGGGTTTCCATGCAACACATAAAATCACACCAAATATTGATTGTGAACAGACATCCAATGTCGATATCTTGCTGACTTGTGCCTGCTAGATGCGACAAATGACTTATCTCTATGACACACACTCCCAAATCTAGATATATCAGGTCACTCTATTTGAAATATCTCAACCACTACTTCCTACATTATTTCACTGGAATATGTGGGGATGCACATAGGAACCCCACAATCATAGATCTCTCCCAGAGATTCCATGATCAAACATTTCTGATTGGATGTATCTGTCACTAATTAGGTCAAGGGAGTACTTGGTAATATCTATAAACCTCACATAATAATTTTACACCATTATACCTCCCTACAAAAACTCTAGGATATCATTAACCCAAACCATGCATAATATATATGTTTATTACTCCTCCTGGAATAACTATTAGATGTCGGGCCTCTAGGGCATCGACTCATCGTGTTGGTCCCCCAATGCTCAATATTTCTATGAAAAAGAATAACTAGTAGAGAAACCACCTGATCATCCTGGGTCTAAAAAAGAATTCAGATATTTACTATTGAATCTATCAAATCCTTTACTACATGAGGATCTAGCTCTCCATGGAACCTCACCAGCCTCTCGTACTAGAACTCACAGAGCACACATAGCATAACCACATCCTCAAACAACTCTATTGGAATTATTTTCTACTGGATAAGTGGATGTGCTTCTACCATCCCTCCGAGAGGAAGAAGATCATTGGGTGGTCCCTGAACTGAGTCCTCATCTCTCACTTTCTCATCATCATGATCCTGAACTAGTATCCCATCTAGCTGTCATCAATAAGGAATCCTAAAAGTTATCATGTAATTCCACATTCAGATGGCAATAAATATATATTTGGGGGGAGATGACTCAAGAATTAAATTCAACGACTCAATTATATTTTTTTAATATACCATAGATCATTGAAACTAATTTCTTATCATTATGAGTTGACAATCATATATTCAAGGTCCTAGTGACTGGACACATCGGCCACCCATACCATTGCTGGACTCCCTGACTTGAGAGCCACACTTGATAAACACTAAAATAGTTTAGCAAAATCTAAACAAAATATTTCTAAAGGGAATACTCTGAAAAATTCCCAATGTAATAAACATTCTCTAATTCTAATATACCAAAACCTGATCCAAGCTGGGGATCGGGCCACAAATACCCTATGACCACCTCCATAGGCTAGAGGCTGGTGACTAGCACAGATGGAATGTCTAAAAAATGTGGAATTTGACTAAGTACCTCTACACCAACACATATAGACATCTCGATGAAGAAGTGAAAAGGTAAAGAGTAAAAGGTACCATACATGTAGAAATTAAACCAATCATTCTTAAAATATAGGGTTTAAAAGAGTATGATAGTAAAAAAATGAAAAGTAAAGGGAAATAATTCACTCTAAACATGGAATATGTCCCAACATGAATAAACTAGAAAAATAAAATTTTGTGAGATCCTTACTCTTGAATCCAAAGATGTGACAACCATAAATGGTCCAAAGCACCAAGAATACCTAATATCCTCGGATGTCACTACCTACTGATCTATTGTCATTATAAGACATAAATTGTGTGGGAAAATCCCATGAAGGGATGAGTATATACATACCTAGTAGGATTCCCCCATAGAAAAAGGGGGGGAAAGAAGAGATATAATAGGAAAAGAAAGATAGTATATATGGGATAATGTCAATGAGATCATCTCAAACCTAACCAAGTGTGAATGTAACCACATCCAACCAAAATAAGATCATCATGGTGAGTAGATGAACTATACATTGAGTCTAATCAACCTGTGTCATGAGATTAGACTCATCCAATAATGAGAATCTATACACTAAACTCAGCTGGCATACCCTATGTGTATTCACCTCTCATGAAGAGAGAGTAACCAAATCTATGGATGTAGATATAGAAAAATATATAAATTCACAGTTAAAAGAATCATAAATAAGAGAAAAATTGTATCCCCATATCATAGTTCATACTAAGAAGAATAGTAACTAACTGTTCCAAGATGACATCAATGATTCCAGGATTCTCATGTGTCTACCCTGATGTAAGCATCTAATTCATTACATGCCTCATCACCGTGTTGCACACTTGTGGGGCCACAATCTCTAGGTAGAGGACCCATGCCTCGGTACAATATGAGGAATACACATTCATCATTGATGTAGGTCCCATTACCTTCTTAGTAGGTGGGTTTTACTCTAGAATCTATTAAGGACCCCACTTCCCAAATCTATTAGAGGTTATAACTCAGTAGTTATAAAGGAATCCACATCCCTACACTAGTGGAGGGTAAAATTCAGTAGTCATCGAGGACACCACTTCCCTACAAAACTAGAGGTTACAAATAGGCAGTCATTGAGGAATCCAGTACCAATCTATAATAGAGGGTATAACTAGGTATACATCATGGAGAACACTGCCTAGCTCTAATGGAGGTTTTAACTCGGTAGTCATTAAGGAATCAACTACCTAGATCCACTAGAGTATGTAACATTATAGTCATCAAGATTCACATAACCAGAAGAAATTATTTTAATATCTCTCATCTTATCTCCAAATCATAAATAGAGGGCACCATCAAATTCTATAGGAACAAAAACTCATGATGGGCTACTCATTGTTCAAAATACAATTTCAAACATAGGAGATATGGAACCTAAAAGTTTCTTAAAACAAAACCATTGGATACACATCATGTGATGTGAAACACATGGCACGTGGTCCCACTCCATGACCTAGTTGTGTCCATGGCGTGGACATGGCTCCCTATCTATGTAACAATACTTGTCATGCAGGTAGACTACACCACATGTCCAAGCTTCCTAGGACTATATCGTTTCCCCTTACTCTGGTACACAGCTATATTCCCAGATATGTACTGCCACATATAGTACTTCCAATGTGATACGTCACACATTTCATCCCCCTAGGTATGGGGAATATAGTGTGTTGAATGGAAACATGTTTTGACATCTCTATGGTTTTCCAATCTCTAGTCGCTACACTTATAGGGCAATACATTATGCGTTCATCCTTTTACATGAGGTGTTGTGGGATTTTTTACAATTCATCATATATATTTTACATGTTTATAATATAAGGTACTATTTTGATTTCAAATTTCTTTCCCACCTATAAATGTTGAATCATGGCTAGATCTATTTTTTCTACAGCCGTTCCCCAGAAATCAGATTATGGTAGTCCTCAGACGTTCGGTCACTGAACATGCACACACTACACTCCTTGATTCATAACATATACATGGACACCACCTATATTTTTCAAAAACAATCACACATACCTCTCAAACATCTCATGTTTGTGCTCATTATGTCGATATATCCCTCTATCATCAATCTATCATGATGTTGGGGTCTGATCAGCCTTGATACCACCAGAAAAAGTTGAATTGGGACTATAGGGTCCTACCACTAAAGGATATGAATAAAACGATGGGTAAAATAATAAGAGAAATTTTTTATTCAATATTTCCAAGATTTTTTTTGAAATGATCAGGATCAGAAATTTGGGGTTTGAAAATATTGAATAACATAATGTAATATGGTTCATTGTCACATTCTTAGGCCACAATTGGTATGGTTGATAGAAAAAATTGATTGTCTCAATAAATTTAATCAAATATGGAGTAAATGACAACGTTTAGAGTACTAACTAGTGATTGGTATTTTCATTATCAATGAAATATCTTTTAAATGATCAGAGGATTTCATTACATTCATTGCATCCATATCTATTCCAATCTAGAGTTTCGTCTTCATCTAACGTTGTCTTCCAACAGATGGAAAAATGAGAGAATTGCTGGAAATTATATAATTATGGGTATAACCCTAGAAATTTCTCCATGATTACGTATTTATTGGGGTAGTGTAGGTTAAATGTGATTAATTAATTAATTTAGTAAATTACTTAATGTGTTTAATGTAACGCCAAATGGAGATTTGTCCGAAATCCCCATTCCAACCCATTTTAGGACCCACCTAGAATAAATACCATGTTATAGAATCGACAATAGTATCTGATTTTTATATAAACTTCCTTCTATGTGTTATCTAATTTCATTTAAGAAGCTACATGAAATCAATATAAAATATATTTAATATTTCTATAAAATTAGTTTCGGTCACACTATGACTCGAAATCACATGTCATCTCAACACCTAAATATGGAAGTATATATTGATATAATTCAATGTCTTATTGGGATAAAACTAGGTATTTACAACAACATTAGTTCCACTAGTGTGATCATGAAACCATCTTCAGTATACTATGGCATCATATCCTAAAAACGAACACCATAAAATTTTATTTCTGGGAATCCTCAAGAATATTTCTCAGCTTTAATGTACATCATGACAACATTGAGTTTTTTCCTAAGAAGACAAAGGTTATCCTTAGCTTGTCACCTCCTTAAAACCTCAAAGAGTTGAGATGAATTCAACGACAATTGGCCTATATCCAATGATTCATATCCAACCTTGCAGGGTTTTGTTTTCCCTAACCAAGTTGAGGAAGAAGGGATTCACATGTTAGTGGTACAATGATTTTCATGATGCATTCAATGAACCCATGAAATATCTCTTGATTACAGTAGTGCCAATGCCTCTCAATGAAGGGAATACAATCATTATATATGTGATAGCGATGGAGCAGTCACCATGTGTTTTCCTCAAGAAAAATAATGATTAATTTAATAAAAAAAATTATATGTTATTTGATTCAAGAAATGCTCGACATTGAGACTCGAAAATCATATACCGAGAACAGATATCTAGTCTTAATATTAATTGTTTAGAAGCAATGGAAATACATTCACAACCGTGAGTTCTATTTGGCCTCATGATATAACTCCCTAAAATAAACCATGAGTAATAATATCTTAAAAATACATTTGATAAGATGGGTGGCTATCCTGATGTAATTTTGTATATAGTTTGTTCCCTATAAAGTAGGGAATGGATTGGATTTGGCCTATTTTCCTGCAGAAAACCCATTTGTAGAAAAAATATTTCATTAAATAACAAATTTTTAGATGAAGAGATATTTTATATTACAGAAGGATCGAAATGTGTGAAATTTATCTTGACTGTGTCTCTAGGAGCCCAATGGGAATTAAATTGGGATACCCTAATATCAACAAAATCCTATCAATGATCATTCTCATTTCGCAACCATAGGAAATTTTACCTTACTCCTAATTGTAAAAAGGTTTTACAAACTAAAAGGCAGAATATTTGTCCCTAATTATAGTCATAGAATTGGCACACCAACAACTAGGGTACCACCTATATGAGAAATGAAACTCAGATTTGGTGAACAAAATGGACAATAGGGATTATTCTGTTAAAAAAGAAGAACAAATCCCCTTGATGGACTATTCCCAATGGTCAATGGAAGAATTACCATTAGAACTAACAATGAATCAGATCCCCAAATATCAAAAATTCAATAATCTTGCATTGTAAAACATAGCTATGACACCGGTAGATCCAAACTAGTATGCAATAGTCATCGACATTGCACATCGTCAGATGGACTGACATTTTGTTCAATTTAGAACTGATTACATTAATGAATTATGTCCTATCACTAATCCCTATAGAAGAAGCACTAAGTGGTTGATTACCCTCATATAATTCATCATAATGGAGTACTTCTATCAATTAGAGTTGGGAATCAGAAAATCTAAGGGCGAGCAACCAAAATCACACATTATGATGGCCCAAATCACCAAAAATCAATCTATAAATTAGTATTTGATTTATTAATTCATAGATGTATCAATATAAAAGAGACTGCTATTATAAGTAAATATGTACACATATGACCTTGTGGTTCCCATCAGTTAGGTTACAAGAATTCCAACCAAATTTGAAGGCATGGATACTTATGGCCTTTAATGATACAAGATTACCCCAACTTCACCAAGAACTATCATTCCAGCCATGTACATGAAACCATCAACCATAAAACCCCAGAGTTGATACATATGACTTAATACTACTAGATTTTTTCTATATGGGGGTGGATTTTGTTCGGATATACCCTCTAGATATATCCATGTAGTTTATATACATCTTAACTACTACATATTTATTCTCCAAATGGATTGAGGAAATATCGCTCAATGAATTTAGGGATAAAATAATTGTCAACTATAAGAAGCATGACATATTTTCTAGATTTAGTGTCCCTCATAAAATTATAGTGGAAAATATAACCAATTTCAGTTATTCTTAGGTGTAAAATCTATACCAATAATATTACGTCAAATCCAAACACTCGTACCCTTATCATGCAATGGTCAATGGATATATAAATTCATTCAACAAGACCATATCGAACAAAGTCCCGAAAATAGTAGATAAGGCTAAATATTTATAGACTGATAAAATATTGCATGACTTGTGGTACTACTAAACCACAACACATACCAAATGCTAGAAACCCTATATTCCATTGTATATGGGACATAAGTAGTTCCTATAGTAGATGTCCAATTTCCTTCAGTCTTTATTCTCGTCTGTGATTTGGCATCTAAAGATAAGTAATCCCAAAA
Organism: Viscum album; assembly: GCA_963277665.1. Classification (NCBI taxonomy): domain Eukaryota; kingdom Viridiplantae; phylum Streptophyta; class Magnoliopsida; order Santalales; family Viscaceae; genus Viscum; species Viscum album. The sequence continues at coordinate 76,941,210 of OY728122.1, read as the reverse complement.
ATGGATTGATGTATTCGATAGAGTTGATGAGAAATGCCTTCACAATTTTCATCACATGTAGGTCCATTATAATTGGATAGTGTAGACATTCAATGGGAAAGTCCACCCCAATTATTTCCTCCTCATAGAATTGGCCATTTTCCTTTTATCCCTAATGATACTAAGAAAAAAGTCACCAAAGCCTAAGACAATGTTAGAGGGACCTTACTCCGTAGATAGGGTCTTCTGTAATGGATATTATTCATTGATTTTGATGGTTGGATAGATCCTTATGACCCCAAAAATGAAAGGTTCCTAAAGAAATATTTCAGGTAATCCCACGATGGTTTTCCTAGAATCAAGACGTTAAACTACATACAACAACATATTCAATGATTTAAGACTTTAAAAATTAAAGAGTGTCATACTGACTATATGATGATAAACTATAGGGTATATAACTTAACCGAACTTCCTTAAACTGTGTATTTGGTACTTCTCAATTGAACATTATAATCAGGAAATATTTTTAGAGTTATCATATATTAAACTATATTAAAAGTCCATTCTTCGTGATGTAAAACTGCATAGAAATTCCACTCATGTATGAGTGGGTCAAAATTCTTTTTATTGGTATCCTATCACACCTTCTTTTCTAGAACTACATATTGATTTATTCTTATTCAAATGTGATATTTATTGGTGCTTTGACTACATGTATTGGGGCCAACCATCATTCTGAAGAACATCAATGTCCCCATTACCTAACACAAAACATGATTGATGTGGGGACCAATTTTCAAAAACTATGTGTGTCTTGATAAATTTCATCACAGGATACATATTTATACCCGAACATCTAATCATGGGCCTATCCTCAATACTAATTCCTTTACACACAAGGTTACTCATTTCATTACCACTACATGTTAAACTACATAGCTAATTTCAACATCTCATGATAATAAAGTACAAATCATTTTAAAGAAAAATGTGTTTCTTAATTATCATTCCATTGAGATATATAGTGACTACCAAATTTTCAATCATGGGTCATACCATGACATAAAAATGTATGACCCGCCCCTCCCCGTGTTCAAGCAAGACATGCATATGTATACTTTCAAGAACTATGGAAGGCATGATTCTCATAATAATGAGATATGTAGAAATTATTGGATAATATATCATGGCCTAGACACCAAAAAAATTATTATATCATTCAACTGTAATGCCTTTTTTGTGGTTGAAGAAAACCATTTCCACTAATTTTTTCTCACACCAATCATACCTCACATGGTTATAGGAGTTTTGGAAAGTAAATTCACTACATAAGAAAGGCATATCAATTTTCAATGGGTTTATCATGGTCCTAATTTTATGACTATAAAAGGAACACCATATTTCTTCCCCAAAATACTTCAAAATAAATGGTTATTTATGAAATAAATTTGTTTGGATTAGCATTCTGACAAGGTACATACTGACCCCCATATCATACATCATAGTCCATCCGCAATGCCGAAATTTCCACCCCTCACCTATTTATGAGTTATAACAAAATAATAAAATAAAAAATGAATTGTCACCCCATGAATGATCCCATAAAGAAAAACCATGTTCTCCACAAATGAATTCAATCAGTATGAGAAATATTTTTAGAACTAATTGTTGCTTGATTCTATCTCTGACATCATACGTTGTGAATCATAGGTCATATAAGCTAGTAAATTTGCAATATTCATTTTTTAAAATCAAGTAACCTTCATCCATACCACATGATATCAAACGGCATGCCTAACATCCTTACTACATGATGTTAAACTACATGGATAATGTCATTTACACAAGAATTTAAAAAACATGGTACCTAAAGAACTACATGTGGCTTGATTATCATATCTGTGAGATATATAGTGAGTCCAAGGCCTTATTTCCAAGTCTCATCAATGGCATGAAGAAAATAATCCACCCATTCTACATACAAATAGATATAAACATATGTGATCTTATTTTCAGTACCCTCATTCTAGGTTCCACCAAGGAAATAGAGATGTCCCCTCTTATATGTGAGATAGTTCCATGAAAAGGACTCTATAATTCATATAAAATATTGGTCCAAATTCTTCCATTATGATGGAACATATCCTTTCGACACATCATAATCCTAATCACAGACACTTTTGGATCTTTATAATATTTCTCCAGCTACTGTTGATAGAATGTATGATACCTAATGACTCCTCTACCTCACTATGTTGTAATAATCCCCAGTTCTATATTCTTAATTCACCAACAAATAGGGTTGGTCCGCCTGGGGATAAAACTATTTGACTTTGAATTAACACTCCAATATAGGATTTTCATAATGTTCCTCATAAAATGAGTTTTCCAACCAGCAGTAACGTCACCCTTGGGAGAATCTTCTTTTATCATCATAACATTTGAAGACATTATGCTGGGGTTTGCTGTTGGAATTTGGTATGTGGTCATCCCCCATATACTTTTCCCATATCATTTCTCCCAATTTGGGAACCTGGAGATCCTATATTAAAATCTCCTCCCTCTTTTATGAATTATGTCAGAACAACTTTACTATAGTAGGCCATATATTACCTAACATTTCCATAATATTATGGTCCTGGCTATATGAGAGAAAACTATAGGCACCATTTGTTCCTAAATTTTTTGGATATACTTGTACATGAAACCATTTCCCCCTTTCTTGAGTAATTTTGATGTTCAATATACCTCCCACATTCAAGTACATTCCTTCTACGAACCAAACTATGTGCCTAGGGAAATACTCATATAAATAATCTTACATCATCTAGTAGAATTAGAATGTCATAATTTCTGAGAAATCCTTTTTCTAACAATGTAGTAACATACCGACGTTGGATTTTCATAATCCACCCACATAATGGTTCTATCATCTATAAGATTCTACTGTTGGAAAATGTTATAGCACACCCCTATTAAATTTACAGAAAATCACCCCAAAAAATGATTTTGTCTACCCGTGTTAGCCTCACCCTCAGGAAATTCCAAATCTTATCCATAATCCCTTTTTCCAATACCACTATTTGGGTTTGGATATCCTCACATTAATGGTTATGACATTAACCTCATAAAACCAAAAACTAATGGTTTAATCCTAGATAAATTATCATGAAATTGTAGAATTTTCAACCTTTTGGTCAAAGATAAAGACCTTAAAATATTGCCAACCAATATAATTATTTTAGGAAATTAAACTAAATAGCATAATTTAATATTCATGAGATGTTAAAATATACAAAATATTCCTCTCCATAGTAAGTTAAACAGCATGGTCAATGTCATAGTTGGAGGACATTAAACTACACGATTCATGAACCCTTTTTAGAAATGGGACTCCCCTAACATCTACAAATTTAAAAACTGTACCCTCCTTCACACAATAAAAATTCATATAGGAGTGGTTTCTCATTCAATGAAAATTCCCATATAGATACTCTCTTCATTCTCAGACACCTTCACATGGAAAAACACAATTCATTGTATTGATTAATTTATATCTTCAAAAAACCCCCAAACATGTGTAGAATAATATAAAAATTCAAGAGAACTCATTTGTCTAACTATGCAATAGAACACACTAGTTATCTTTTCACAAGTCTCATGTATAGGGGGAGTATCGATCAGTGGATTCCACTTCCTGGCTATATAGTATCACTCCACATCTCACATTTTATAATGTATACCACAAATTGGGATTTTCAACCATCGATAATTTCACCCTTCAAAGATACATACTCAATTAACAAAAACTCTTGGAATATCTTTCTCAAAATTGATTTTCAATTTCGGTCTATTTCAATTTTTTGTATACATAAATCACATCATGGTTTATATTTAAAAAAAATAAAATATTTACTCAAATATTCACTTTGGTTATCAGAAGAATGTCGGAAAATTATTTTCTAAAAATCCTTGTGTGGGTCATCATAGTGAAACTTATGGTCAAAGATGTTTGACCTAAAACACCAGTCTCATTAGTTTGGTTTCAAATAAATTAAACATATTATAAAAATAGACATTGTACTAGCCATGTTGAAAACCTTAAAATGGAAAAATGAATAAAATATGAGACTCATCTCCCTAGGCTTATTCCCTCCATGTTTTAGGCAAGAATCGAATAATAAAAAGATATATGTTACAAAACATTGGAGAATGAAAATGTACAGATGGTGGCCTAAGAAAAATCCATGTCCCACCTACTAAGTCATCATCAAATTGGACTTAGGAAAAAATTATGGTGATGACATAAATTAAATAAATTTGGTAGGTTTGTCCACATTACCATACCAGTAGTCACATAATGGTCAACATGCCCCATGGACTTAGAAAAAATAGATCATCCTTTAATAGTTGTGATACCTCCAAATAAATCCAAATGATGTTGGAATGCATCATTGTTCAAAAAATTTACTTTAGAACTAAATTAATTTTTATCATGCTGAATCTAATTCTAGGGGGGTTTGATATCTTAAAATGGATTCCATGTACTTTTACAATGAATACATGGTTTGATCCACACTTACATAAAAAAATATTGAGTTTTATTACCAATGCATCTTTATTCTAGAATATGAGACGTTGTATGTGTCAGGACAAAAAATTTCATCGACCCGGCCTAAAAGGCTCATGGTGTGACTCTATTTTTCATTGAGGTTAGTGACAGTATTGAAGGGATTGGTCAGAAGGCACGTAACCATATCCCAGTATTGATCCCAAGAAATAGTACAGGGGGAATAACCCCCGCATTATAGAATAGCGGACTCGCCCAGGTGTCTCATGGAGGCCCGACCTATGCGTACAAATCCTATTCACCCTAAGGCCCACTTTTGTGGCACTAATTCTTGACCACACATATGTAGGTTACCTGCACCAGGTACCCTTTCCATGGACCTATGTGAGGTAACTCCTTCCACCATGGTCTCCCATTTTCCTATAAATATGACCCTAGGTCTACTTATTTTAGAAATGTAAAATCCCAAAGACACCATAAGAATATGGACACCCATGTCCTTCACCCATCCCCTTTGAAGCCTTTCATGTATCTCTCTAAAACATGAGAAAAGAGGTAATAAAGGGGTTAGGGAGATTAAAATAATTCCATGGTCTGAAAACCAAGACACAAGTACAAGGAACCCTTCCCCCTAGTAGGAATGTTCTAAGAATGAAGGTCACTTACTTGAATAGGGACCTATGTGAGGTACTTCTAGGAACACCTTTAGAGACCCTTGTAGCCTTGATAATATCCACTTTGATGTTTTGTTACCCATGTGGTTTTTTTCCAATAATAATATATGCTTGCATAGGCCTACCAATGTGATTCCCTTCTAGTCTATGTAATCCTACCCTAGGTGATACCCCCTTAGATCACCCAGCCTCTACCATATATGAGCCACCTACCAATATTTATTTAAAGAATATAGTGGTAGTTACCCTTTTCTTTTTGATCCTTTATCTAAGACGTACCAAATATTGACTTTCTCCAAAGCCTCTATACATGAAAAAATATTGTAAGAGGAACAACAACTTGACTCCAATTTGGATACGCATTCCATTAGTCAGAGGGTCCTTCAACTTCCTTGTTTTATGTGTACATTCCTCGAGTTTCATGTGGTTATGCATAACTTTTGAAATATAGACCCAAATCCTTGGTAATGTTTAGGGACTTCACATTCTCTTTTATATGGTCAAGGGATATCTCCTCCTCTTATGGTATTTGAGAACACGAGACTCCAGTTATATGTGGGTAGGGTGAGGATCAATCCCATTTGACATATAATAAGATCCACTTCTCCTCCATAGGAATCAATTTTTTTTATCCGTCACGGGGTAAGCCCCTATCCTTTCTCACAGGCTATCTCCTACATCATTCATTCATACTTATCCATGACCATAGGCAATAATCATATTGATAATAACATATGAATATCCTAGTTAAAAAAATAACAAGTGATATGGGAACATCAAATAACTTTCAATCTACCTTTGGGTCCAAGGTATAATGATGGGAGGGGACAACTATCGGAGCTCACTCTCTTTCCCTCATCCATTGGTTTTTGTCCTCTTCCCTTATTGGAAAATAAAGATTGTGTGGTTCCCCAGATACTTCACTTCATCTTGGATCTTATATTGACCACTAATCATGTGGGATTAGTGGTTGTTAGTGGTGCTAACACCTATATGATTTCATACATTTGGGCATCATTCCAACTATAAGCCCATACCAACATATGGGCCTACTAGTTGATATAATCCCCAACCATGTCAAAGTACAACCTATGGTCGTCCTCATTAAGAGTATTCCCTAATCCATCCAATGAATCACTATCATTCCATACATACCAAATGGCCTCAATTCACCAACACATACTCTTTAGGTTTAATCCCCAACTCAATCCTGTTAAAGGGTCATATTCCCCGACAAGACAAACCACAAGGGCATCCTCCTTAGGTGTAATATTTTATTAAACCAAACTATGTGAGATTATATTAACATCCAAATGGGATATATAGTAATGCACCATGAGGTTCAAATCCAACAACCCAAAAACAACATTATTCTCTCAAGGAAAAATTCTTGGTGGCCTCTTGTCCAACCTAAAATCCCTTGCCCCCTCTAGGTTCCTTAGGTCGCTTCATCCTAAGTCCCACACTCTAAAATTTATACGAATTTTTCTCAAATATGTCCTTGGATCCTGATGTTAATAAAAACATTTCAGACCTTATCACATAACCATAAAAGTTATAATATGTCCCCTTAAGAATCAATGAACTACATGGGTTCCTATTCCTAACATTAGTATATTTAGGAATAGTATCTCATGGATCTAATCCAAAATTCCAAACAAACCCAATCACTACAGATAATTATGAACACAAGGTGACCCCCCTATGTGGATTAATTAAAAAATAATAATAATAAATGATAGAATAATCAATAATATTTTTAAACTAGGGTACCGTTGATGGATAAACATGGATACATACATATGTCCCCATTGATAAAGAACCTCATATACGTACCAATTATTCTAGTTTCTATTCTTCCTAATAATTAATTGATAATTCTTGGGTAACCCACATTATAATTTGGAAATAATGATTTTTCCATGAAATTATCTTAAATTTATAAAAGATACCCAATGTATGATATAATTCCCCACAAAGGATGTGTTGAGATCGACCTCCCATTCTCTCGACCTATACGAGTTCTTATGTATGGTTGACCAAGTGTCCCAATGAGTGCTTACCTTTGGAAAGTAGGTTCATGATCCATCATATGTATAAGAACCATTGGGTGTTTTTGGATCCAAGGTTAAACATCATTGGAAACCACAAAAAAGGGACGTGGGTGTATGTTTTAGATTGGAATGTTATGCCACTAACACCACAAAATTCCTTTCCAAACCAATGCAATGTTCAGGGAAGAGACAATGAGGGAATCTTTACTAAACTCAACAATGTCTTTATATTCTATGAAATGATGATGGGATTATTCTTACCATAATTTTTCAATGTTTTTAGTGTTAATATATCACCTATATTGTATCTCAAGTGTTTGAATCCTCAAATACCTAAGAATATTCCTACAGAAATGTGCATTTTTTATTGTTTTGGCTAAGAAGTATGAAGCTTTGGATTGATTTGATATTATTTAAATTAAAACTATGAGATCTGTTGGAATTAAATTTATAAAAAAGTGTGGATCCTAGGTTATTTCTATGTATGGATTGTATGAAATTCTTTTTTGATAATTTCAATTTCATTGAATCAAGATTGGTACATTTAAGTGGAGTAAAAAATCATCATATATTTCATTAAACAGAATAAAAAAATTTATTCACATATAAAATTGAAGTATTTTTTATGAGAACTATATGTTATTGGTTCTTATTATCACATGAAGTGTGTGGCCTTGAAATTCAACAAGGTTGAAGAATATTTAATATTGTCCATGAAATTATCAATTAAATGAAGTGATTAGATATTAATAAAGTTAGAAATAACTTCCAATACATAAAATTTATAATACAATGAATAAATCTGTAATAGGGTTACCACTCTATTTATTCTATGATCTCATTGTAAGAGGGAAGTAGACTCATGGGGTAGGAATTTAGGAAGCTATAATAATAAAATAATGAACACTCCACCATTTCATGAAGGATTTATCAATTCTATGTGCGATTAAATTCACACATAAATGAAAATGTATCCACATGATAACAATATGAAATAAAATCGGATTAATAATAAGTTTAATTAAGAGACTATGGTTATTCAAGTAACATGCAATTGAAGAAATGTGATTCTGACATCAAATAGGATGAACAACATTAAAATGAAAACATACAAGAAGATCCATGTCTACACCAACACAAATGCTTTAAATAGAAATTTTGGGAGCCTTGGGTAGATAATATAACATTTCATGTCATTCAAATTAATGGTGGTCAGACTATGTGGGTGGAATGGTAATTGAGAGGAGACTAGTCCACCCATGACAGAAATCCAACCTAGCACACATCCACCAAACATATGTGGGAGAAAGAGCCTCTAGATGGCCGAATTATGGTGGACCATACTATCATAAAAGTAATCTCTAGATGTTACCTAAAATCCAAAAGAAATTCATCCTAAATGGATATTGGAAATTCAATGTCGGGTTTAATTTGTGGCCTATTACTATGGGAAACACAATCTAGCCAAAAATTTAATCATTAATTTGGGCCACCTATAACTCAATTTAAAAATCATAATTATTTAGGTAACATAATTAATAAAATTTTACCGATGATTTCATATATATTTAGTTAAAATTATAACATCATTGGGCTTGGATATTGTCCTCTAGATTCATTTTTCTAGGCTATTGTCCAGTTCACTTCTCTATGATTTTTTTAGCATGAAATCCGATTTTGGTCATCTTCCCTTGTGATTCATCAAGTTCTCAACTAGAATGAAATATTCCCAACAGAATTGGAAACCTAAAAATGAAATATTAAATTTTATTCATGATCATTGGGGGATTACCAATGTGTCTCAAAATGTACTATTTAATAGTGCTCTTTCAAAAATATTTGCAACCATGATGTGAACTAATGCTGACATTGTAAAATGAAATCGAAATGGTGTTTATGAATAATGAATATTGAAAATATTATAATTAATAAAATAATATAATCCTATTTAATTGGATAATACCACCAAAAAATTTATGTTTTCTATCCATATGAAACAAATTTCTCTAAATTATGAAATTGAATTCCCTTTCCTAAAAACAATTTAATATACCATGCTCACCAAATGACATCATAATAAAAAAATATGTATGAAATAAAAATAATTTAATAAAATGTATATTAACACACATAACCCAATCCCATCCCCAATCATTTTTTCAAATTTATTACCACAGTTCATCGAATTTCAATTAAGTAATATGATGTAATGTACATCATAATAGACATGGGTGTTTATTTTTTTCAAGGGAAAAAAGATGGAAACCCTAACTACAATCAAATTTTAATATTAATATCAGTATTCATCATTTTTTTATCTTTCATATTTTCTATGATAATTGAAATTTCACTCAGTCAAACCAACCCATGTAGCGAGACTTTGTTGATGACTCACATGCTCAAAGACCTTGGGGCTTCAGGTGAATCACACATACCTGGGCATCAAATTGAGTTATCTCAATAAAAAACAACAAAATTACCAAAAATAGAGATAAAATTCCATAAAATGGGATAGAAAACTATGGATTTAAGATCCTCATGTTTTAAAATACATTCATTAAGTCTTTATAATTCTCTACGTGAAAAATTATTGTCGTTTTCTTACATTTTTTGATGAATTTTGTTATTTCATTTTGAATGATGATTTTAAAATTATACGTTTCTCATAATATATTTAATTTAGAATGGGACCCCAAGAACAAAAACTAAGACCCAATTTCCAAAGGACCGTTATTGTGATTTTTTAGATAGATGAAACTATAAACGGTGAAAAAATTCATTTCATAGACACACTTTCAAAATCAATGATCATGAACTTATACATTGATTAAACACAAAATAAATCCATGAAAATTTATTTGATATTAAATTTCAAATTATTAAATGTGTTATATCATGTTAAAGGTTAAATATATATTTCCTTACATTAATACACATTTTATCATTTAAAATATTTTCAGAAAAAAAATATTATTTTATGAACACAATGTCAAAAATTGTATTTCACCCACCCAAACATAGAATAAAATTGTTTCCAGTGTTTAATGTATAAAACATTTAGAAGGTGGTAGTGGAGAGGAGTTCCAAAAAATAAATTTTAGTATGAGTTTTGAAATAATTTCACCAGAATGGTATAATAATGGATGTCTTTCCATGAAAATTTGATCCTATATTCCCCATGTCACTAAAGGACATCCTGTAGTATATGGTATAATGCTGTGGAATTTTTTTATTATGATGAATTTTTAAAATTAATTAACCTCAAATGACCATAAATCTCCATTAAAATCCAAATTAGAAACCAAGGAAACCCTATGATGTTCCCTTTACAAAAAATTTAAAATAATGGAAGAAAATGTACATGATTATCATGGAACTAAAAACATTGAGTAAATATATATGTAAAAGATATGTTGCCTCCCTAATAGTGCATTCTATAATGTCATTAGATCAACATGGACCCCAAATCTATCAACTTTTGTCTGGAACATAGGTTGGCTCAGTTAACTCCTCATTTTCATCTTGTTTATTGAATAATGGGATTAATGGTTTTAACAAATTACAATTGAATTTAATGTCCTTTCAAATAGTGGTATCCTGAATCTCTACTAACCCATGTGGGTACACATGAATCCCAGTGTAAGGACCTAACCATCATGACCATAGCTATTCTGGGTGTAAATGATGTTTGGAACTGTATATAAGAATTGATTTTGAAGATTAAAATAGTTTAATAGTGAGATTTCAAGATTGTTAGGCATGAAATCTATTTTTATTATTCCTAGAATTTTCATAAGCATGTATCCTAATTTCCTTATGTTCATTAAGATCTAATTTCCTCTTCATTGGCCAATTAAATGTAAAAGCTCTATTTTTTTATTTCCTATATCTCCTTATATTAAATTTCAATAGTTAAGTGGCATGATATTACATAAAAAAAATCTATTTAGTGACATTCCTAGGATGGTTCTAAATGTATTACAATATGACCAAATACAATCCAAGATATTTTAAGACCTATAATTCTTTTAGTGAAGGATGGGGTTTTCAATAATTTTCATTATTTCATTATTTTAATACTCAACTTGACCATTGGTTTAAGGATGGTATAAAGTGAAAAAATTTTCATAAATCACATAATTAGACAACAATTTCATGAAAAGAGTGTTTCAAAAAAAGGTTCCATGATCAACGAATAGATCTCTAAGAATTACAAATCTACAAAATAGGTTCTCTTTCAATAATCAAATCACTGCATTATTTTCATCATACATGGTGGGAATGGAATAATCACATTTGAGACTTAATAAATGGAAATTTGGATGTATTGATATTCCCTAGAGTTTGGAAATGGTTCTATGAAATCAATTCCCTAATAATCAAATATTTTTATGACCATAATGGGAGTAAGGGTCGTTTGATTATTTTTGTTTATGGATCAAATTATTCATGTCGAGGACTACATCAGTAGAGTTTGAATGAATTATTAGTGACGATAGGCCTGAAAATATCACATTAGAGGACCTTATAAGAGTTATTATTATTTTTGGATAATTGACCACACATGATTCTCCATGATTGAATTTAATAATGGAATCTTTCTCCAAATTTGGAACACATATCCTAATTAATAAATCATGAAAAAACCGGAATATGTATTCATCATGAAACACATAGTGTTTCATAGAAGAAATGAATTTCCACTTATCATTTCTCCTAAGGAATTTTGTAATGAATCTTTATAACTGTATGGATTTTTATTTCAGCATACCTGGGTAAATCACACAGAGAAGAGAGGTGCTCATCGAGAAATTAATCACACATAAAAATGTGATGTGGGTTGCCATTAAATTCTATCCTACAGAGGAGATCATAAATAAAATTATCAACACCCTTTTAACCATAATGGTTAAATTTTAATTTTAAAGAAGCATAAACCACCTAATAAATTTAACCATGTCATATTGTTTTTGTAAAAATATTTTTAGAGCCGAATGATCGGTGATGATAATGATGGGGGACCCTAAGAGATTGGACCCAAACTATTTTAAGTAAAAAACATTAATAAACTATTTATCAATTGTGTTTTAGTTTATATTTTCCTCATTTAATGATTCACATTCATAATAAATCACACATGGAGTTTTATCACATTGATTTCCAATGAAAAATCCGACAACAACATCACTCACATCACAGATGATTTATAATTGAAATTTCCAATTAAGAGAATTTATGGAATCTGGAGAGATAAGAGATGAAATGAGTGTCCAAAATTATTCCTCACAACTATCTATCCATATAAATTTATCATCTTTCACTAACATAGAAAAAATTCTTAAATAAATATAGTATAAATTTATAATGAAACATCTATTGAAACCAAAATTTCCTAAGAATGACCTCACTTCGTAGACATTTTTTAGAGGGGGTGGTGATGAATGATATCAAACATATTTTTATCAACATCCATACCTCTAATAAATAATAGATATACTAGAACAAGTCCTTCCTTTATAATGAAATGGAATTTTTCAATGTTTAGAATGATATTATTATTCTTGAAGCTAGAAAAAACCCCGTTAAACATTCTAGAGGGTTACCTAAAATGTATCCCCAATTATAGAGAATTCATCCATAAATTTGACTAAACATTATCCAAAATGCTAGATAATGTTCCCATAGTATAACACTAGAAGATACCAATGGAATAAAATATCCCAAATTCTTGTGCTTGAAGGAAAAAGTTTCAAATATATAGGTTAATGTTTTTCTCCATGATCCACTAAGGAGGCCTCAATTTTTTTCTTCTATAAGTATATATCTAAGAGACAATAGAACTGGGTACCCACCACTCTCTCTAGGACTTTACCAATGAAGGTTAAGGGTAAATGGTCATTAATGGTTCATGTGTTTAGCTTTCCTGGGGTCAATGCACACTTCCAACAACTAATTACCTTTTGAGGAGAAGCTCACTATACTCTTCGGTGATCATAGTGATTCTATCTGTACATTGAACAACATGAATTGTTCTTACCCACTCACTAAAAACAATGGAGTAGATGATACCTATATTCAATATATTGAGAAGTTCATTCATTACCAATTCCATAATACTGGGATTGAGTCTTTGATGAGGTTAATGACATGGTTTTTTGTAAAATTATAGAACAATCCTTTGAGTTTAAATTAGTGGTATAATCTAAATTATATCATAAAGGGCTCTTCCGATTTATTTCTTATTCTTTCCTAGGACATCTAGAAGGACCCTCCCATGATTCCCTTCAAGAGAGGAAGAGAATAAAAATTGAAAAGGCTTGATTTTACCCAAAGAATAATTACTTGAGTGATAAATGTTAGACATCAAATTATAGATCATTTTGGTTAACACTTTCACAAGAATTATGGGACATTGTATCAGACATGGTTTCTTTTTCCAAATTTCCTGATTGAATTAGTTCCTTTGGAAAAAATGTTTCAATAACAATATTAGCTAGATCTGTTCCATGAATTGTAATGGAATCAAAATATTTTCTTCCACCAATGTTATCATTGATAGGTGATCCTAAAACATCATAAAATGGGTCATCAGAATGATATTAAACCCAAGGAGAATAATTTCCCTCATATGAACAAAGTAAACCAATATCATCTTAAAATAGGCTTCCATGAAAAATTCCTAAATGTTACTCTAGTATAAAATCAATACTTAATATTAAATTGACTTCATTTTCCTCTTTATCTTACCCAATTTGAGAGTTCTCATTATAAATTTCTATATCAATTATCATGTTTTCAATGGTTATTGTTAGGCTCCAATTCCTAACCGGAATGTACGGGTGGATTATTACTAATAAGGGTGGCCAAGGATTATGGGGTTTTGTTCCCTACGACCTAATATTTAGTAATTATCATGGAAAATGTGTTCATCATTCTAAAAGAAATTTTAAAATTTGACAAAAAAATCCTTTGAGGTATCCTCATGAACTCGAACACTGGGATAAGTAAGTTGAAAAGTGAAAGATGCGGTTTTGAGTTTATTGAGATCTAACTGACAATATGTAGAATAATAAATGAGTTTCACAGTAGCCCACAGGTCACCAAGGTTTTTTAAAACATTATTCTATCATAACTAAATATTAATTTAAGGACATCTTGGGTCATTCAACTTATGGGGAATGGTCCATTGAATTTTGGTACTCGTATTAGTTTCTAAAAGACCAAAGTTATGATGTGATAATTTGTTTTTAAAATTTCACTATTAGTTAAGTTACTTTGAGTAGGTATGAATTTTTTTTAATGAATTGAGGAGGGGAACGTTCAACTTAACCGGAGAGAATATTTCCCACAATGTTTCATTTAGTTCTGGTTTATAATTTCTTCTATGCATTGAGAGAAGGGATCGGGTTTTTTCTGTTTTTGGTATGGTTGTGGTTCTATCACATTCTAATTTTTTTTATAGAATCTATTGGAGGTTCACCAAAATTTAATTTCCTTTTAAATATTTCAATGTTTCTAGAATGGATTATTCATTTTTTTCAATGTATTCCCCACATCATTAGATAATCACTCCTTTTAGTTGTTCATGATAGGTTTGTGTGTTACTGGATTCCCTCTATATGGTTGGTAATGATACCACCTAATTAGGATTGGGTTCCTTGCTAGTTTAAATGCTTTATAGATAATTTTTAAGTAATGAGACCTATGATTTCATTTTATCTATTTTTTTAATCAACTATTCATGGATTGGGAGAGGGATATACTATACCAGGGATAATTTAATTACTTCATCCCAGGATGATAATTTAGTTTTTGGATTGTTTATTGAATTGGTTGTTGGATGATTTGAGTCTCTTATAAGAAGATATTGTTATTTTATTGATATGGATTGATTTTTTTGGTTTTGAAAAAAAAATTGGAGGCTAGGGGTTCGGTCCTTGATGTTGACTAGGTTTTTTATCATATTTCGACCAACCATCTAGATGGTCATTTTAAATTTTGTTGAAAGTGTTTTGGTACTATGACTTATAAATGTTTAGAGCATTTACCTCCACTAGTGGTACTCATAAAATAACATCATTTTTGGAAATAATAGTTGGTATGTTGTTGTTATTGTGGTAATTTTTGTCAGAAATTGTGAAAATGAGCCCAATGGTTTGGGTTTCATGGACCTTCCTATTATTGATCCCCTCGACCATCCTAGTGTGTGTAGAATTTTATGACCTAAGGATTTACTCTTCCATAAGGTTGTAAATATAACCATATTTTTGTGTATTTTCATAGTAAGGTGATTTTTACCATTATTTGTTATATTCTACCATACCTTCGAGATAATCATAATAATTATTTATGGATTTGTTTTTGAAGGTACTATTACTCATAATTTCAATTAATTGAATGTTTCCATGAAACAAAACATTATAAAAAATTCAAACATGTTCTAGGATTAAAAATTCATATTGAGTTACCAAGTTAATTTTGTCTTTAAATCTTCAAAAGTTTCATAAAATAACTCCATTTCTTTTTCAAAAAATGTTTTAGATTATATTTGTATGTGTGATTTTTTTTATGGGGGATATTTTTTGTAGAATTACATTCTCATTTGGTCCCAAGAGAGCATTGATGTTGGTCTCAAATTGTTTAATACAATTATTTGATTGATCCTTCAGTGTGAAATGAATGAGCCTCATATTTTCTAAATCAACATGATTTAGGGGGAACATAGTTTAAACCACATAATTTAACTCCTTAACATGATGGTATTAAATATCCAACTTTATCCCATAGATGGTTGGAATGTATTTTGGGACTTGATTGTTGAATAAATAGTGGTCAAATCCTAGGTAAGTCTTCCAAATTAAATAGGTTTCATTGGTATAAGAAAGACTGAGGTAGTAATTAACGATAATATCCACAACATTCCCCACGTTTAGAGTGTCCTCATTTGGATTTCCATTTTTGTTCCCACCTGGGTTTATGAGTTGGATTCTTTGATGACCCTCCATAAGAATGGAATTTATTTTCATATATAGAGTATTATTAAGACAATTATATAATTTAAATAGAAAAATAAGTGTATTTGAATCTACAACATCATTAATATCTGCCATAACTAGATAGTTTGATTGGTCAATTGTATATGCGGACATGAACCTAGATAAGTGAAGAAAAAAAATGTTCAAAGAGAAAATAGATTAAAGTGTGAAAAGATAAATGGGAGAGAATATAGTGAATATTTAGATGACTTAATTGGATCCCCATTTCAGGTACCAAAATTTGGTATCTCAAAAATTTACCCATGTTTTTAGGGTTAATCGGTTGCTTGTAGTGTTGTTTAGGTTGTCTAATACTCAATGAACTTAGAAGAAACATAAATACAAGTGATTTATATGGATTGTTTTTGATATTAAGTGGGTAAATTATGTTTGGTATATGTTTTAAATTAACAAAAAGTTACGTAATTTAAATAAATTTATGAAAAAGGGTTGATGTTATGTTATTACAGGGGATTGATTAGATGAAATTCCTTTTTAACGATTTCAATTTCATAGACACATGACTGTTTATTTTAAATAGATAACAAATTTCATATATTAAGGGACTAATAACCATAAAAATTTATTATAATGCCTATACACATGTAGAATGAATTAAATGATGAATCCAAGGTAAAGGAACTTATTATCACATGAAGTGTGTGAACATAAAATTTAATAGGGATGATGAATGTTTAAGATAGTCAAATTAAATTATCCACTGAAATAAATGATTAGTAATTAATAAAGTGAGAAATAAAATCTTATATGGACCCTTCATAATCCCTTAGATCAACAAATTATATTATTATCCCTATATAGATGCAATGCACTCAATGGAAGTGGGAAGTGCACTCATTAGGCCAGAAATGAAGAAGTGGGAAATAATAAAATACGGAACACTCCGACATTTTGTGATGGATTTATCACTTCATTGTGTGAATTAATTCACACCCTTTATGAAGTTGTAACAACTTGTTGACAAAAATAATATAAAATAAGACGGATATGATGGTTAATTAGGAACAAAAGGTTATTCTAGAAACATGCAACTGAACAAAATGAGATTACAACATCATATTTGTACCGTAACACAAAAATTAATATTTACACAACTATCCCTAAATATATTTACACCATAGACATAAATACAAATTTTGGAAGCTTCGGGTCAATCCTTTAATAGTGTAATCCACCCCAATTAAATGTTGTAGGCCTTGGTTGGAGGAATGTTAACGGAGAGAAGACCTTTCCACCCTTGAAAAAATATGATCCAACTTTCTCCGACTAAACAATCATGTGAAAACAAGATTCTAGATGGATGAATTTGGGTGGGACATTTAATAATAAAATGTATTTACACATTTACCTATATAGCCTATATAATTTCTATACCAATTGATTTTTATAAAGATATGATTGAAATCATCGGCTATGTTTTTGGGCCACCAAATCTGGTCTAGAATTTAATAATCAACATGGGACACTTAAAACTCCATTCAAGCCTCATAATTATCTTAGTCAACTATTAATTTAAATATTAATCGAGATTTCCTCCATCACCAATTAAAATTTTATAATAATTTAGTGAGGATCATGGCATCTACCAACATTGTTTTGGCATGTTGTCTAGTTTACATCATCTAGAATATATTTTCATGAAATCCCACATTGGTCTTAGTAAAAATATGATTCTTAAATTTCTCTAAAATAATAAAATATTCCTTGTGAAATGGGAAACCTGAAATGGAAATATGAAATTCCAATCTATATAAGTTGTGTACTAATAATATTTCTCAAAAAATAACATGTAATAGTGATCTTTAAGCAATAATTTCATTCATGATGTAAAATAATGTTCAAATTTTAAATTCACTAAATATGAATTTTTTGAATAACGAATCACATGAATACAAAATATACATAATGAGCATTATCCTATTATTATTTCTATCTAGGGGTCATCATTAAGGAGAAAATGAAACACTAAATGAGTGATAGAATTCAAATATTTAAACGTTTTGAAACATATTAATCTAATGATATGTAATGAAAAGAATACTGATGTCAAAGATAGTTACATATATTCTGATGAGTTAATTTCAATAATTTTTATGTACATTCAATGTGGAAAAGTCGAATACAATAGTAAAAATCCTTTTAATTGTTCAAATTATTGAATGATTGGGGGTATGTTATTTATTTTCACTAAAATTAATGGATAATATATAGATTATTATTGATCATAAAGGATATCCAATAAGAACAGGGAATTAGAAAATTTAATAGGGGAAATATTACTTAACTAAAAACAATAGGCTAACATACCATGAAAAAAACATTACCACAAATAATGAGGCAATAAATTCAAATTAATAAAATTGAATGAGAGAAAATGTATGAAGAGGGAGTGTTATGTATAGTTTTTATCTCAAAATCAAATCAGTCAAATAATATCATTAGTGAAGATGAAGTAGAAGAAAGTATATAAGAAATATGTTGTTGTGAGGATATATAAAGTGGAAATAAAATTAAAAATGGACTATTAAGAATGTATAAAATAAATCATGGACCTTGAAATGATGAAATTAACATTGAGGAAGGACAATGATACTCCTATAGAATCCCTAAAACATTAAAATTCATGGAGATTAATTAGATAAAAGTCATTTTTTCTTAAAAATTGGTTATCTACAAGAAATATTTAATGTATGAGAAAATATTGTTGAAATTTTTACTAAAAATATACTATTAATAATGAATAGGTAATTACTCTTGATGGGAAATTGGTTGGGGATGATAATTCCCTAAATAGTCACTTTGATTGTCAAAATTCATTCTGGTAATTTGGTGAAAATTGTAAATCAATGATGATTTTTTTTATTCTACCATGAAAAACAATAAAATTTTCAATAATATTAGGTAATATCATACTATAAAACCAACAGTGTAATAAAATAATGATGAAAATAATAAGAAAAAAATGGCATTACAACATCTCCTAAGATGGGGAAAACATACTTATAATCTCAATAATGGTGAAAAGAATTCTAATGTTATTGATGTGTGGAAGAATATATAATATATGGAAATTCCTAATGGAAAATAAAAGGTACGAAATTTTTCTTCTATGTATGAGAAATTTTAAAAAAAAAATTGTGTTTCACAGAAAAAGAAAAAGAAAATAAATATTTTCATGATCAAAAGGATCAACTAAGGATATGTTTTTTGATAGAAGATGTTAGGTAGATGAACCAACCTAAATATTCCATTATTATAAATAATTGTTTTATATAAAACATTAAATTACATAATAAAAAAACATCCAACGAATTGATATGATTAGTGTTTTTCTTTTGTAGCTATATAAGAAACTAATTTTCAAATTATTAGGAACATTTACCTATACATACTTCATATAATGTATTATTATAATTATATCCCATGTTAAATTCATCCTCAAAGCCCATGAAATAGATAAATAAAAAATCTGTGACCACGAGATCTTAATAATAGAGAAATAAACATATCAACATGTAACATAGTGTGATATCATAAGAATATGTGAAAACATAAGAAATAGGGGCATATCCCATTAAAATAACATGGAATTATAAAAAAATGGTTCATAGGAAATGATAAGTGAAGAAGTATTCCCATTTGATAATATATTTAACATGGACTTGAGAAATGGGAAAATTAGACTCAAATCCTGATATATGGATCATATTTTAATTACATGTCAATGGAGTCTGAAACCAACATTATCATATAAACAAAAAATTATAGCTCATGAATCAACGCCTCTTTCCCATAATGGATCAGCAATCATAACCTAGATCCCATAGAAGATCAGTCATTACAACATATTTCCCTATTTGTATTGAACATCAATACTCATTTATTCATTATATCATATGATTTAATGATTTACCCAATGCATTAGAGTGAAATATAGGGCCAACCCATCACATAAAGATTTACCATACACATGATTTCCAAAAGAAATAATATATTAATCAGATCCATAAAATATTGGAATAAGAATGGGAGTCACAATATATTAAAAAATATATCACATAAATTACCATATAGATTAATACCAAATTAAATAACCCAAAATTGTATCTTCATAAACATAACATGTTGAAAAATATATCCCTTTTCAGAAAAGATTAAAACTGAATCCAATTCATAGATGATAGTAAATAATGTTATATTTAAATGGAAGGTATGGAGGTATCATTAATTGATAGATATTCGGATTTCAATTCATGAAAATTGGATATTAGAGGAAATTGAAAGCATGTACTTGAAGGAAATATCCATTTAAGAGAAAACAACACTAAGGAGGATGATAATTCTTCAAAAAAATTATAAATTCATACATATTTAAATCATTCTTGCAATGGGATTTTAATTTATAACTCATTCTCCATGGGGAGATAAAAGTGTAAATCATATCTAAAAGTAGAAAACTGAATAATGGATCATTGACTGTCGATGTTCAAAATAAACTTCATAATTAAAAGAAATAGGTTTGAGTTAAAAAAGACCCTTTTGACTCAATGATTTTTTGAATCAAAGCAATATGATAGATAGTTCCAGAAATGATACATAAAATATAATTAAATGTAGTATTGTTATCTAACATGAAATAAATATGTAACATAATGAAAATTTACAAAGAAAACAAGGATTATAAAAATAATTATTTCTAAATGGATTGAAATTTGAGACAAGTAATGCTTACCTTTGATCATACCTTCCATAAAGTCACTTTAACCTTCATTATAAAAAACATTTCCATCTTAATAAAATATTTCAAAATAATATTCACACATAAAACTATATGTAATAAAAAAAATAATGATTATAAATTAGTAAATTTTTATATATTTTCCCACATGGGTATTTATTATTTTGGTCATCAACACTAGTTTTATAGGAGTATTGTCAGTTTTAATTTTTTTTCTGAATTTCATAATTTCAAGAAAATTGAAGTCATTATAATGTATGAACTATAATGATATATGAATTTTAAATTTTCATTTATAATTGTTTCATTATTTATCCTTAAATATGGACTCAATAAGAATCACCCTTTGGGGATTTTTTTAATAAATCAATTTTTTTTCTTTATTATTAATTTAAATTATGATGTTCCCTATCTAGTTCCAAAAAAAATCATTATTTAAAAACTTATATCAAATTATATAATTTTTAATATTTACATAGTCATCGATGATAAAATTTCATTTCATTATTCAATTCGATGGTCAAATCAACCCCAACAAGAACATTCTTTGATTAAATGATGATTATGAGGTGATTCATTTTCAATATCACTATTGTAATGATCCTTAATTTTTATATAGAAATTTCCCTTTTGAATATATAGGTTTTTAATATATGTTAATATATATAATAATAACTAATATCACCTTTTCATTATTCTATAAAATAAAATTTTCATAATATTACAATTGTGATTAAAATATAACGTGTGTTATAGTAATAATATAGATATATTTTGGTTTTAAAATGCATTTTTCTAAAAAATATAATTTAATAACTTATAAATAATACTATTTGTTATCACATAAAAATTTAAAAAATACTAAATTTCATTAAATTTATAGATTCCTCATGGGATAATGAGCTTTGGATTATTTTTTTCTATTAAAATAAATAAATAACTTTTAGACGAATAGTGATAAATACTAAATTATTCCTAATATCATCACCTTTATGTGACATTAAATTTTTTAATAATTTTATAAATATATATATATATATATAAATTATAATAATGAATCTAAAAAATGATGTTCCATAATTATAATAACAGGAAATCAGGTAATATTTTTTGAAATATATTTTCCATCTATTTTGTTAATTAAATTTATGCATGGGGAATTAGGGTTTTGGGTTTATTTTGGTATAAAAAAGTATTCTTTAAACAATAATAATATTCTTAATATCATTATAAAAAAATATTTTTATATTTTCTTCAATACATAATCTTTATTCATAAAATATAATATTTCATGAAATGGGTTTTTACTGATTATGTGTGCTAATTATAAACATAATATATATAAATACTGTAATTATTATTTTATATAATGATATAAATATTTGAAATAATCTTTTTTAAATAATTATATAATTAAAATATATTTTTTTCTGATAAAAATTAGTTTCCAAGGGTGAAAATAAACTTTCAATAGTAAGGGTAAATTAAGGACAAAGGGGTTCACAATAGTGAAAATGGTTAAAAAATGTGAAACAAATTTATGATGTTTTATGGTGATGGATTAATAGAATTTTATCACCCCAAACAGTTATTGGAAAATATTTGATCATTTTTCCTTCAATAACGAGGTGGTATTTTTGATAAATAATATTTTTTACAAATGATAACTTTTCTTCAATTATAAAAGGATACCACCTACTCTCCATTTATATACTCCTTGTAAATCCTAAAATAAATCAAAACCTTTCTCTTTCATCTCCTAAACACCCTCCCAATAATTTTTAATATTTTATCTCTTCAAAAGACTATGCTAATGAGTCTTAATGAGTTACCCAATAGGGAATATCCAATGGAAAGGTAATATTCTCAACCCATCTTTTATATGATTATTTCCTTATTCTACACCAATAAATTCCCCTATATCTATCAAGGTATTAAAAAATAATATATTTTAGTATTATGAAATGTTATAATACAAATTTAAAATCCATTTTTTCCATCCTCAAAAATAATTTTGAAAAAAAACATTGTCCTGTGTGTGTGTAGACTACAGGCCCAATGAATGAAATGTTTTGTTTTCCCTGAAAAAATAATGTGAATTAATTTAAAAATATATTCAATATTTAAAAAAAATATTTCTTACACTAATAATATTTTTTAAATGAATATATATGATAATAAATATGTAATAAAAATTCTAAATGGTTATAGTGACCTTAATCACCTTAAATGGTCTTATAGAGGCACATTTCAAAATTAGGATGTTTTTGGATTAACCTTTGAAAATATAAAATAATATTCCATATGAAAAATAAATGAAATAAAACTACAAAATTATTTATATCGATAAGTTATATTATAACAAAAGATAACACAGTTAATAAACTGAAAATGATATAAAGAAAATAACCAAGTATCCCTAAGTAACCAATAAGATAAGAAACTATATTAAAAATAAATTAAAAGTTTTAATAAATTTACATAATAAAATTATATATATACACATATGAATTTGGTTCTTTGGAATATATTTAATTGTCCAAATTTTATTGTTCAGGATGATTAGTGGAAGTGAAGATTGCATTCATACACAGGGTAATGGATCCTCTGAACCACACGTATTACCTTTTAGTTACACATTATGTTTTTTTATTCAACATTTTTATTTATCATAATATGAATTATATCATTCATATTCTATATATATGTATTGTTTAATTATATATATTGTTTAATTTATCTTCACTTATTATGGAAATTACATTTTTATGTTCCATTTAAAAATTATTCTATCAAGTGGACCCTATTTAAGGAAACATTCCTACGCCTAATTTCATGTCAATTATCTCTCCACAATTTTTTTCCCTATCATATATATTTCTCAAAATACCTCATTAAGTTATGAAAGACCATTTTTTCTGATTTTAGTTTTAATATACAACAATATTTCTTTAAATGTCATTTTCTAATTTTGAAAAGCATAACCAAAGAGGTGAATTTTTTTATTACTACTACATTTTAATTTTTATGTTTTTGGTCAATGTATCTCCATACTCAAAATCATTTTTTCAGAAAATAATATCAAAAATGATTTATTTCCATCTTTTTTTCTGAATCTATATGATATATAATTTTTTTATGTCTTAAGAAAAAAATTTGAAAACCACATCAAAAGTTCGGGTTATATCATAGTTATGATTTATAAACTAAATCTTTTTCAATTATTTCACACATTTACATGTATATATTATTATGTGACCGATGTATCTGTTATATCCCTTCAATGAATTGGGAAATTTTAATGTCTGATGAGAGACCATATATAGTGCATGATTAGTTAACCTATGGATATTATGAATGATGAAATAGTTATGGGCCTAATAAAACTATCTAATAACTGTATGTTATCCTTATAATATGATTCTTTTAATACTGGTTATCAAATTTTATGTTGTCATAAAGATTTTACCAAGAATATAATTTTTCATTTCCTGATTTATGATATTTTAACATGATTATGATTCCATAATCTTATGGTGTCATTGCTTAATTCCATATTTCCATGATTTAGATTACCCCCTTATGGTATAACGTTAGGACTCCTAAGCCATTTATGAATTCATGATTTACTTTTATTATTATATTGATGGGGTTTTTAGATCACCCATTCCTTTTCATATTTTCCTTATGATATCCTATTTTATTTTAGTGGAGTTTTGGGATTATGATCACTAGTTGGAGTTATAAACAAGGATGGTGTGTTTATGTTTAATGTGTTCTATTTATATATCTAATTTTCCAATGACATTAAACCTCTAAATAATTATCATGTATTGTTTTGGAAAATAACTCTAATAATGATGAAATAATATGTTTTTATGGACTAGGGTTTTATATTTGACATCAAAGGAAGGTCTCATTAGTTTTGGAGATTCGAATTAGAGACCATTAGTGAAATCCCTTAGGATAATCCACAACATAGGATAATATCTACTATTTTCATAATATATAATCTATGTATTTCTCTAAGAAAATGTATCCCTGACTAGAGATTCGAAAGTGTGTAAAGGCATTGTCACATTTGAACCTAGGGGTAATAACCCCAAATAGGGTATATTGTGTATTAACATAACCTTGACATGGTGTACAATAATGTGGCCTAACTATACATCTAAATAGGCAATCTTAGAGGATATTCCCTAGATAATAAATGTAATTTAAAACCCATTATGAATTATATGAAGTAATTATAAATTAAATCGATGGTGATTATATAATAGGGAACTTACCTTGGATAACATAGACTGAAGCTCATAAATTCATAAGTTAGGGTATGCACAGTAATTATGAATTATTTATTATATTTTAATAGTTTCAGGTAGATTTAATCCTACTAAATCATGGGTTAGGATATGAATAGTAATTATAAAATATTTATAAAATTTTCATAGTTTCATTATAAATGTTTATTAACATTTGTAATTACACCCTCAACATCCCATTATTCTATAAAATGTATTGAAATTGGAATAAATCTGTCAAAATAATTTCTAATAGGTTGTGTGATGATTACCATAATGAATTGAATAAAATTGTTGGAGTTGGAAGGTGAGACATTTATGGATTCACTATAAAAATATACTCCAGTTATGGGTAACAACATTAATCATATGTAACTCCCTCCAACTCATTCGATATAATACTTTTTTATGGAATCTATTATGCATCAAAGGCCTCATATATTTATAGTATCCTCTAATTATTTTGTCAAAGAGTAGTAGATATACTCTACTAGGATGATATTCACTATACTAAAATGTGCTTATAAGGATAATGTTACATTGGTAGCATATCATCTTGAGGGATAATATGATCAATGGTGTAGAAAGATATATAATAAAAATACCATGGAAACATTTTATTCCATTGAATAGATATAATTCGTATTGATATTTTTCAATAATATTTTCCCAACACAGTTCATTAAACAGTTGAATTTTTTAGCTGTGGGAATGTTGTCAGATTTTCCCTCAAAATTGAGATAGATACTGGTGATAAGAAATAGAAAATATATATTGTCTCCCAAGGATCATCAGATAAATCATATATGGAAATAAAACCTTAATTCCCACTATTCATAATTATGGGAAGATT
Source organism: Viscum album (assembly GCA_963277665.1). NCBI lineage: Eukaryota > Viridiplantae > Streptophyta > Magnoliopsida > Santalales > Viscaceae > Viscum > Viscum album. The sequence goes on along the minus strand of OY728122.1, from coordinate 76,914,982 downwards.
CATAATTGAAATTTCCTTATGGGGACAAGAAAGTTCTCAAGTGTAGAAGCGAAGGAGGTCAAGATAATAAATGTAAAAGAATTATTTATATTATAAATAATTGGATAGGGAAAATAAGTTTATTCTAAATCATTATCCAATAGACATATGTTTCAATTTTAACCCACATAGAGACTATTAGAACTACATCCTTAATCAGGTGGTTGTTGAAGGTTACCAATAATAACAATTACTAAGGTTGAGATAGCAAGGAACGGATTTACGATAAGTTCCACTGAGGTGGATCAAGATGATGTTGTTGTGAAAAGTATGTTAGTTATTAATTATAAAATAGGGAATGTATTATTATTTTTTTGTATAGAAATTCATTCATATTGTTCATTTTTATAACAACTAATCAAATCCACCACAAAACATGAAGTTTATGTTGTTAGGGAAAATTGATAATGGAAAAATTATTAAATCCCAAGTATACATGTATTATCCAATTAATATATGTTGTATGAATGTCCTACTAAACCTTGTAATACTACATATAATATTATATGATGTTATACTGGGTATGGACCACATTCATTTATATAGAGCCTACATCATGTTCCAGGATATGTAAGTCACATTCCATGTTCTAAATTATCCTCTAATTTTATAAAAGTGTAAGGTGGGGAATGATGTATCCCATTAGGATTTTTCATCTCATGTATGGATATCGTTCCCCTATGAGAACTAATTTATTTATTATAAGACTTAAATAACTGAGAGGGTGACCCTAAATGAAATTCCCTTTATAAGGGAATATGCGGATGTGTTCCCTAAAGAGTATTCTAGCCTTCCTCTTCACTGAGAGGTTCATTTATCATTTGAACATATCCATGGGTCCTTTCAAATATCAATAATCTATAAAAGAATATCTCTATAAAAACTTCAATAATTCATAAAGAAACTATAATATTATCTTGATGTTGGCTTCATATTCCTAATCCTTCACCTTGGGTTGCACCAATTCTCTTTGTCAAGAAGAAGTATGGGTTCATGTATATTAGCACCAATTATCATGGGAACAATGAAATCATGATAAATAATATGTATCAATTTACACATATTTATGATGTGTTTGATTAGTTATACGAAGCTCAATACTAAAATAAAAGTGACTCTCAATAGTGTAATCACTAATTAAACGTGAGAAAAAAGGGTATTACAAAGACCGACTTTAAACAAGGTATAAGATCTATGATTTCATTTTCATGACATGTAGACCATATAATTATAAATTAATATTTTTGGGCATAATTAATAAATTATCTACATATTACCAAGATAAATTTCACATAAATCTTATAAATGATATTCTTACATGGTATAAAACCAAGGACGAACATGAGTAGCATTTTAATATTATACTAATGAAATTATTGGATAAAAATTTATTCAAAAATTATAGTAAATTTGTTTTTATTTTTGGATAAAGTATCATTTTCAGGCCATTTTATCAAAATTTAGTGGATATCATTAAATCCTTCAATGATAATGTAATATAGTATTGACTCCAACCAACATATATTATAGAAATATGTTGTCTCCTCATATTAGTAGGGTAATATTTGTGATTTTTATGTAATTTCTCATGATTATCTAACCTAATAACCAAAATAATATTTAAGGGACTGAACTAAAATTTGAATTATAAAATTAGGTAACACATAAAGAAGTTAATGAAGAGGAAAATGGAAGCACCTATAATCACACATCCATAAGGTGGGGAAGTAGGTGCGATTTATAATGATTATTCCCATAATCACTTTGGTGATTTACACATGCATAATGATAAGGTAATATATTATTCTTAAATATAGTTGAAGTTGAATGAACAAAACTATCTAATGTATGATCTGGAGCAAGAATCAATAATATTTTCATTGATCATATAGATGAATTATCTATATGGGAATAAGTGAAAATGTATATATATCATTGATTCCTAAAATATGAATTGACATGAAATGATCAGGGCATGAATCAGTGAAGATGATTAGGAAAGGTTTAGGATTATGATTTATCAATCCTCTACTATCATTGGATAGAGAATGTAGTGGAAGATGATATACTAATAAAGTATCCATCATCTTTAAATATGAAGAGAATTTAAAAGGATCTATTATTGTTATACATGCTGCTATAAAGATTGAAGTAATAAATGAGAGATCATCATCCTCCCCTTTCCAAATGTTTTATCAACCATATCTTTTGTTGAAAATTAAGAAATACCAAAGGAATGATGTTGAGATATATAAAAAGGTGGACACTATGGATATGGTAAATCAATAATGATAATCATTGATAATAAAGGAGTGGTATAATTTTGTAAATGACAATCTGTTCTATATAAACTAGAGATAATTAATGAGCTATTGAATGAAACTCAGAGATCAGTATTCTCCACCCACCAAGAAAACATGGAGATGTATAGATATCATTGAAAAAACTATTTTTTGGAAGATATGAAGATTTATATTTTCAAATATACATCAATGTTACTAGTGTGTCAAAATGTGATGGCTGAGAGGAAAAAGTAAAAAATGGATAGCGTAAAAGTTTTCCATGCCTATATGGAAATGAAAAAACATCATTATGGACATTATCATGGGACTTTAAAATTATTCAGGATGTAAAAATGTCTTATGTTTTTGGTGGAAAATCATACAAAGAATTATCACTTCATTTAATTTCAATAATACTTATCACTTGATCAAATTAAAAATATATACCTCATATAAGTGGTAAGGATTCATGAAACACCAGTATCGATTGTATCTGATCGAGTTCTAATATTCACTTCAAGGATTTCGAAAAGTCTTCAATATAATATAAACATAGTGTGGAAAATTAGTGTGACCTATTATCCCCACACTGATGGCCAATCTGAAAGATCTTTCCCATCACATGAGGATATGTTGATATATTTTTCAATATAGGTTAATAATGTTTCGTACCAACATCTTCCATTTTTCTACATATCATACAAATATTTTCGACTCATGTATTAAAATGAACCCACATCAAGACCTCTATTGTATGATATGTAGAACAACATTTAGTTATGATGAATTGGGGAATGAAAATTTCAAGAGCCTTAAATGGATGATGAAATGTTATAGAAAATTCTCTTGGATATTCATAACACATCAGAAAAGATCAAGGTCGATAGAAGATTTATGCCGATAACTATTGGAAAGGCATTGAGATTAATGTTATTGATAAAGTGTGTCTTTTTATATATCTATGGAAAAGATTTTTGTGGTTTGGAAGGAAGTGAAAACTAAATTCTTAGTACATTGGACCCTTTTATATCCTCAATCAAGTGGGACCAATGACCTATTGACTAGTGCATCCAAGAATCCTATGTCAAGTCCAAGATGTGTTCTATGTATCCCTATTAAGGAAGTACTTATTATATTTCCTATGTGTAATGAATCCATTAGATGTAAAGTTTTAAAATGTTCTCTCTTATGAGGAAAGGGAGTTGAAGATCTTCAACCACTAAGAAACTGTTCTACACTACAATAAATCTCACATTTTCAAATTACATTAATCAAACCACAATATTGAATAGGGAATAAGGGAAACTAAACAAATAATAAAAACAATTACCCTCTCTAGTTTTCATATTGATATATGTAATGAAATTTTGAAGAAAATTTTTTGGGGTTATAATGTAACAACCCTAAATTTATATATATAAATTTACCTTTTGAATATATACATGTTTCATATAAGGTAATATTGATGACTATAACTAATATCACCTTCTAATTTATTCAGAACATAATATGTATATAATATTAACTTTTGGATAAAAACATTTCATATGGTATAGTAATAATATAAATATATTTCATGATTTAAAATGCATTTTAAAAAAAATTAAAAACGTATTTATAAAAATAATTTTGATCATTTATATATTTATAATATAATAAATTAAATTTCAATTTTTTGGATTTTTCATTAGAAAAATCTGTTTGGATGGATTTTTGATGTTTTTCAATAATAATGGATTTTTAGATGAATGGAGATAAATACTATTTTTTCCCAATTTCACCACTTTTATATGGATTAGAAGTTTTTAAAACATTTTTTATATAATAAATATATATTTATTACTGAAAATAAATATTTTAAAAATGATATTTTCAATTTACAGAGCCCATGATTAAATTTTAAAAAAACAAGTAATATTTTAGGAAAATTATTTCTCTATGGTTTCTTAAATTAAATTTACATGTAGGGAATTTATATATAGAATTTATTTTAATATAAAAAATCATATTTGAAACACAATAATAATTTTATTATCATTATAATTGATATAATTGATAAATCTGTTCTAGAAATACACCTTGTTTTTTAAAATACAATTTTTACAAAAAAATATGTTTTTAAAAATTAGGTGGACTAATACTAAAATTAATTTCTATAAATCTTATAATTTTTATTTTATAGTTTAATATGAATATTTAAAATCATTATTTTTAAATTAAAATAAAATTTTAATTTTAATTTTTCCATTATAGTCAGCTCCTATGGGTGATTATGGTGTTACCATGTTTATGATAAATTAGGGTAAAAGGGATAAACATAATGAAAATGGTTGAAAAATGTGAACAAAATGTTTCATATTATATGAAAGATGTAGTCTCAGAATTATATATTTCCACTCTCTGGTATTGGATATTTTTTAATCATTTTTTCTAAAATGCTGGAGTGATATTTTTGAGAAATAATGAGTTCATACAAAACTATTACTTTATTCAATTATAAAACAGTACCATTGAATACCCATTCATCCCCACATTCTAAAGCCTTTGATATAAAAATAATAATCCATAGTCTATTCCAAACACCATATCCATTCTTTTGTATATTTTTTCTCACAAAATGACTAGGATAAGGATTTTTAAGGGGTTACCAAAGGGAGAACATCCAATGGAAGGGAAATAATCTCAACACAGATTTTTTATGTTATTTTCTTTTTCAACACCCCTAAGGTACCCTCTATCAATGAATGTATGATAGAAATATAATTTTTACTATGTTTATATTTTATTATACTAATTTAATATCCATTTAATACAATCCTCTGAAATCATTGAGAAAAAAATATTATCATGTGTTTTGTATACTACCGCCTCCATGAATTTCATGTTTTGTTTTTTGTGACCACCTAACATGAATGAAATTAAATATTTATTTACTATCTTAAAAATATATTTTTGTAACTATTAATATTATCTAATGGTATTATATTTAAATCTATAAGTAATTTAATGAATAAATAGTTTTAGTAACATTAATAACCTTAACTTGACATATTAGGGAACATATCTTAAGTTATATCTTTTTGGGTTAAACATTGAAACTATATAAGTACATAAATAATGGAATAATAAATTAAATAGTCTATTATTATTCTTTTTATCATGAATATATTTTCCCAATACCTTTAATTTTGTCAAAAAACAAAAAGTGTTACAATTAAAATTACCAATAACCCATGAGTAACCATCCTAATAAAAAACAATATTAAAAATTAATAACATATGATAAGAAGTGTACTTTAGAATAATTAATATAGATTAATATTGTTCTTGGGGACATATATATTTTATTCAATTTATTTATTCATTTATATTATTGAATGATTAGATAACTTCATTGATGAGGTAAGGGATCCTCTAAACCACCCTCATTACCATTTGGTTACACATTATCATTATGTTTATCTTTTTTACATTATCATATTATCATGTATATTATCCATATTATGTGTGTGTATATATATATCAATATATTATTTTTATATAAAAATATTGTAATTTTCCTTTTTTTAATGGATATTAATTTTGTATGTTCCCATTAAAATTTACTCTTTTAATTGAACATGGTTTAGGGGAACCTCCTTATGTCAAATTTCTTGTAATGTATTACCCCATGAAATTACTTTTCTTTTCATTTATATTTTCTAAAATCTATTTCTACGTTTTGAAAGATCTTTTTGGTAAAATTGTAATATTTAAAATAAATCAGCATGTCTTTAATGATCATTTTCTCATTTCTAAATGCTTCACCTCAGTGGTGTGTATTTATTCTAACTAATTTATGTTTCATTTGAATTTTTACTTCAATGTAACTCTATGATAATATCCTATGTTTTTGTAAAATAAATTAGCTCCCTAAAAGATTTATTTTCCTATTTTATTGATTGCCTATATAATATATCCCTCTATTATGTATTATAAAAATTCTAACTTCCCAAACAAGGTTCCATGAAACGGTGCCCCGATTCGGTTCACCACATTTCCTCAGGCATACCTCCTTGTATGCCAGAGTATGGAAGCTAGTAATGAGGGTCTAGTAAGTCAGTCGAGGGGAGACTAAACCATCTTTTATCATAGTGAAACACTAGAAGAAGTAAACCAGAAATATCAGATGTATATATAATAGTCAAAATCTCACAATAATAACTAAGACATGAAAAACAATACTCAAATCAAAAGGAAACATTCAATGTATATATATGTATTAGGAGACTAAAAACGAAACTAGAAGAAAAGTCACTAGTGAATCCCAAGAGGTTCTCAAACCACTTATAGTTACCTCAACCAAGATCTATCCCCGATCAGAAATCTAAACAAAATCCCTTTCCCATAACATGTAATACAAAAACAAAGTCTATTTGGGTACAAATTAGGCTGCATGAGTAGGGTGTATGTACGACTTAGTAGGCCACCACCAACAAAATCTAAAACAAATCCAGTCAATAAAAAGTGTATACATCTATAAAAATAAAATAATTAAAATTCATAATTTAACAGTTATACCCTTATTAATTAATCTTTATTAACCACATATATTATTAGGATTTAGTCATGTCACACCTTGAGTTCATATTTTTCTATAAATATTTATCCTTAGGGTAGAACATCATGTCAAGAACTCAAAAATCCATTAGTGCAGAATGACATGACTAAAACCCGAAATACCATATATTAATATTAATCACTGTTTTGAAATGACATTTCTAACAGCCCAAATTTCAAAAATACATATATATCTATCATTAGTGTAGATGCTATGTTTGACTTCCAAAATCTAATTTTGGGAAGAATGCCATGTCTAAAAACCAAAATCTAGTTCATTAGTTTATATCATTGGTGTAGAACACCATGCCTAACACCCCAAATCCCATCCATTAATTAATTTATAAATTAATTAATCAACTCTGTTAATTTATTCAATAACTAATTAACAACATTTATTTCATGTTAATTAATTCTACAATCAACTAACACTTCAAAAACTAACCATTAAATAATTAGTATCCAATTAATTATTCCCTTTAAAAAAGTAAAACTTGTTAATTAACACATCATTATATTATCCCAATTTCTTTATCATTTACATTGAAAATTAATTAACCAATTAATTATCCTTATTTATCATTCAAACATATTTAATTCCCCAAATTAATTATATTATTCTAAAAACCCTAAATCCCACAATTTTATAACTTTAACAATTAATTAATTTACCACATTAATTAATTCAATAAGTTGTCTCAATTACAAGAAAAAACATCCAATACAACAGCTTGTATATCAATGAACAAACCATCACTATAGGATTTATAAATTAAACCACCTACTGTATTCCAAATATGATCAACATGTCAAAAATCAAGGTGGTTATGGTTTGGTTTGAGAAGAAATTAAGAATGGACAAACACCATAAAAAATGAAAATTATCCACTGATAAATATCATAGGGAGAAGGTGTTGAGGGGAAAGACTTTTTTCCCTTGATCCGTCTCAAAAGTATTGAATCTACAGCAACTAAAACAAGTTCCATTTGGTTTTATCACTCCTAAACCACAATGTGTATTTCAGATAGCAATGTCAATATCATTCACTCATCACTAGATTCTCAAACCATTTGAGTCTGAAATTTCTTAATCAATGAATTAGACACATTATCTCATTTTCCTGGGATTATATGCCTTCTCAAAATCAAATGAATGAATATACTCAACCCATATATACTGCTGAAGATTCAAATCATTTTGGGAAAAAATGTACCTCAACCACTTTTGGTGAGTATAAATTGTAAACCCTTCACTCAAGAGTTAGTGTCTCCAACACTTCAAATAATATACCACTACTTCCAACATGTGGTTATCGGTAGGGTAGATCCACTCATGTGGCCATAGCTTCCAAGACTCATATGCCATAATATTATTCCTTTACCTCAACATAGCCCCATGTCCTATCCCCGAAGTGTCACAATACACTATTTACTCTTCATCTGACTCAGGTAAGAAAAAAAATTTATGTAAATGTTAAATGCTTCTTTAACTCCTAAAAATATTTCTCAGAGGCCTTCGACCATTCAAAGTTTTCTCCCTTTTTAGTCAAGCCTTAAAGTGGATTTACCAACAAGGAATAGTCTTGTATGAATCTCTTGTAATATCCAGTTAACCCCAAAAATAATTAGATATCAAAAACAGTCCTGGGATGCTCCTTTGAATCTACTGTATGCACCTTCTCTAGGTCCACTAACACACCTTCCTTCAAGATGATGTGCCTCAAGATGTGTACTAGGACAATCCAAAATTGACACTAAGATATCATGTCATAAATTTGATGCTCTCTCATTATACTCATGATGATGTCAAATGGTTTTACATGATCTTCATGATTCTTGGAGTAAACCAAGATGATGTCCACAAATACCACCATAAATTGGTCTAGGTACAGATGGATGATCATATTCATCACGACCATAAACACAACTTTTGTGTTTTTCTACCAAAATGGTATTATGAAAAACTCATATAGCCTATAAAAACTCCTGAAATTAGACCTCATTGTATCAGATGTCTGATCTATCAACTGATGATACCCCGATATTACGTCGATCATTGAGAAAAAACAAGCTCCGTTCAACTAGTGAAAAATATCATCAATAAGCGGAATATTATATATGTTCCTCAAAGTAATATTGTTCAACCTCCCATAATCATCACAAAATGTAAACTCCCATCAGTCTTCTTTTCAAACAACACAAGTGATCCCCAAGGTGACATACTTGTACAGTTAAATCATTTATCCTTCAATTCCCCTAGCAATTCTTCGAGCTCTTGAATATCTATCATTTCCATTATGTATGGTGGAATAGATACCTCCTTTTCCCCCGACATGATATCAATAGTAAATTCAACATCTCTCTTAGGGGGTAGCCCTAAAAAAGTATTCTATAAAGTCATCCAGAAACATTTCCACCATTAGTGAAAGGACATATTTCCTAACACCTTCATCGTCTACTAACAGACTTGCAACCTAGGATGTGATCTTTCATAGTTGCTTGGTAAATTGTCTTAACTTGGCCTTCTTTGATATTACACTCCCCACGGTAAATGTAATTCTCACCCACAATAGTCATAATTTTCAAACTCTGGTGGTAACAATCAATGTGGGATCAATAAGTGACTTGCAAGTCCAAACCTAGAATTAGGTCGAAGCCTATTATATCAAGGGTATAGAAGTCCCAAAGAAATTTTACTCCCCAATTTGAAGAAAACATCCCTTGCACATACTAATTTCTCTAGAATATACTCCCAAAGGTGTATCTATCATCATAAATCCTCTCACAAACTCTATCTCCAGACTCAAAACATTAAAAATTCTTGAAGATATAAATTAATGAGTGGAACCAATATCAAATAAATCAATATCTAAGGTATAAGGCATAAGAATAGTACCTCCCACTATCGATGGACCTACCTCGCTATCCACAATTGAATGTTGCACTGCATATAACTTTCCAGTTCCTCTTTCCTGTGATTATTTATAACATCCTTGAGTTTCAATGCACTATTGATACAGGTTCTCTTTCTTAGAAGCAACACATCCACTGACTTTGTGGTATTCACTAGTATAACTCCAACTTCTAGAATGGTATGATGCATAAGTCCCCCTTCACACACTCTTTCCCCTTCTAACTCCTCCATCACTACTTGATTACCTCATCGTCCTGTAGAACTTCTGGAGTTATCCCATCATGCCATAGGCTCAGTACTCTAATAGAGTTTGGGGAAAATTTTTCCAAAAGTGACTTCGACTACCACACTGGTGGAAAATCACATGGGTGTGATATTCAATAATCGATCCCCCTGACTGGCCACTCTGCTTCTCAGTGATCTAGATAACATTCTAATAACCTTGTGTCCATCCATCAAATTTCAGACTACATGATTTTATAATAGAAATCACATGACCAACATTGGAAGACTTATTTAGGTTCCCCTCTTCAATTAGATCTAGATTTACTAGTTCTGTAAACTTCTCATGCCTAAAAATATTACCCTGAGACTTAATTTTACATTTAAGTCTATACTGAAATCATCTTGCTGATGTAGCCTCATATTTTGTCATTTCAAGATAAGAGCAATGTATGTTTATAATGTATCCAACATAGCCCCTCAAAGATATAATCCTATGTCAGCCTCATGAACTCATCTTCTTTCTCTTTCTTGAGAACCTCTGGATAAACTTTCTCAAAGAACATCTCCTAAAAATCATTCCACTCCATAGCTTCAAGCTATCCATCCTGAGTCTGGATGTCCCACTAATGTTTTTATTTACAACAAAAAATGTAATCGATCAAATTGAATATTTTATCAACAAGAGTCTCCACATGTTCAAGGATAGTCCATATCAACTCAACCAAAAACTCTATTACCTCTTGTCTACCATCTCTAGTAATGGTCGAAGGGTACTGCAACTGAAACTCCCTCATCAGATTAGATATTTTTTTCACAACCCACCCTTGAAATATATTAATAAAATTCCATAAGTGAGTGAATTTATCTTGAAACATATCCCCTAGTTCCTCAGCATGAACCATCGGTGATATAGGTTCAACTATTTGAGGAAAAATCCAATCCATGCCCCCCGATTCATCCTCTCAACAAGCATCATGGAGGTATATTTCTAAAAGGCCAAACATGCACCTTACAGATCAGTTCACAAAGTTAACACAATTAGTCGATGCCAATTTATTAACATCATTTCATCATTTTAAAATAAATGTTTCAATTTCACTTTAGGTACCATTTTCATTTCAATTTCACATGAAATGAAAATAGTTTTAGTTTATCAACTAACCCAAAACCAGTTTTTTCATGCATGACTAAAATTATTGATGTAAAAATAATCCTGAGTGCCTTGAATGATGCATGTTGACTCAACACTGATGACATTCTGGACCATGAATCAATATAAAAAAAATTATAGAAATTAGGATCACATCACACAACAAGTGTGTCACCCATGGTGAAATAATATTCAACTTAACAACAAACATCAATAACAACAATCCCACCATGAGTACATGGGTTTTCTCTCAAACATGGGTTTGCAACTCCCGTGAATGAGTACATTACCAATCCCCAACTATTACTAGTCTCTTATATACCTTTCCGAAAATAGTACGGCAAAATAAGAAGAAATAAAACCTCTCTAATACCATTTGTAATGACCCAATGTTGCCCATGACCATGATATTGTAGCTTTTGGCCAATCCCTCATGGTTTTTCTCTCATGGGATCGATAAATTATGCATCCCCTAGGAATAGGGCTCATGATGGGTAAGGTGGCCACACCACCATCTAAAGGGGTGGCCCAGGTGCCATGAAATGGTGCCTTGAGCCGGTTCACCACATGACCTCGGGCGTACCCTCATGTATGCTATAGGTTGTCCAATAGTAGTGAGGGTCTGGTAAATCAGTCAAGGGGAGACTATACAATTTTATTCAGAGTAAAAAACAATAAAAAGTAAACCAGCAAAAGTAGAAGCATATATAACATTACTAATTTCATAAACATAACCAATACCTGAAAAATAATACTCAAATAAAAAGGAAAAATGCAATGAAAACATGTGTATCAAGTGTCTTAAAAACCAAACAGGAAGAAAAGACAATAGTTACTTCTAACTGGGTCCTAAGTATGGTGTGAGTGAGACTTAGTAGGCCACAACCAATGGTGTCTAAAATAAATCTAGTCAAAAACAAGAATATGAAACTGTATAAATAAAATAATTAAAATGCATAATTTAAAATTTATCACATTATTAATTAATCATTATTAACCTCATATATTCTCATATTTGAATCATGTCACACATTCATCTCATAATTTTCAATAAATATCTATCCATGGTGCAGAACTGCATGTCTAAAATTTATAAACCCATTGGTTTATAATTCCATGTATAACACCCTAAATGGAATTTATTATTATTCATCAATTTTGTAGAATGCCACGTCTAACACCCCAAATCTCAAAAATACATATAGATATATCAACAGTGTAGAACACCATTTCTAACACACAAAAATACCATTAGTGAAGGAATCAATGTCTAATAACCAAAATCTTTTTCAATGGTTTATAACATTGGTGTACAATTCCATGTATAACACCCCAAAATACATCCATTAATTAATTAATTGATTAATCATGTTGGTTAATTAATTCAATAACTAATTAACAATATCAATTTCATGTTAGTTAATTATAAAATCAATTAAAAATTCAAAAACTAAACATTAAATAATTAATTAACCGATTAATTTTTCATGATCTCAAAAGGAAAAAATAATAATTGACTGCACATTTAATTATAACAATTTATTGATCATTTATATTGATAATTAATTAAAAATTTAATTATACTTAATTCTCATTCAAATGGCGAGCTCGACAAAAATTATTAATTATAAAATTTAATTATCTTATTCCATGAGAACTAAATCCTACAATTTTACAACTATCACAATTAATTAATTTATCACATTAGTTAATTTAATAAGTTGTCTAAATTTCTAAAAAAATAGCAATCCAAAAACATGAATATATAAGAACAAACCATGAATATGGGATTTATAAATTAGACCACCTACCATATTCCAAATATGATCAAACCATAAAAATCTAGTTGTGGTACGGTTTGGTTGGAGTATAAATAAAGAACAGACAAAACCCTAAAAATAAACGTTATCGAGTGAAAAATATCTTATGATAATATTATTTTTAAATTTTATGTAATAATTATATATTATTTATTTATAACTATATTGGATTTTATTCCATAAAAATAACAAAATGATAATTACTGAAAGGTTATTTTATCAAATCATTCATTGATTATTTATTTTAAATAATACATGAAACTATCATTGAGGAAAAGAAAATTATCATTTATAAAACAATCATCCTTTTTATAATTTTTACCATCCACATTTTTGTAAAATAAATATTATAAAATGATAGTAAATATAGTTAATAAATGAAAATAAAACAAATTAAAAGAAGGATAACATTTTTATGGGCACCTAGTAGTGGTGCACAAGGAGAAATGTTCACGGCCAAGGGGTTGTGCACTAGGTCACCACCAAGGAAGAAGATGAAGTCGGCTTACGCAATGAAAAATAATTTTTTTTCACTTGACCGGATCTAACCCACATCCCTAAAAATCGTTCTTTTAAAGAATAGATCTAGAGCTGTTCGACATTAAGAAAACCCCAAAATTAAAATTCATCATTTGATGTCTGTTTCATTCATTTCTTGTTGGAAAATAACATATTTCTCCACTAGAAGACATTCCAAGTTTTATTACAGTGAAAAGGTCCACAAATGAGTTTTCTTGATTTCTTGAAGGACAAAACTAGAAAACTCCTTTTTAGGAAGATTATGGAATAGTTAAATGGTTATATTAATAATTAATTTATTTATTTAATTATATATTATTATTTTAATTAATGAATTTTATAATAAAATTTTTCTATATAAGAATTATACTTCAGCTAGGGTAGCCCCTGATTACAGACCTAATTATGGTCTCATATTTCTCATTCAATGAATTATTCATAAGATATTGATGATATATTGATAAAAAATAAAAATAAATAATTAATAAAAATAAAATTGGTTATTTTTGCGAGGAAGGCATCTAAATAAAGAATTCTTAAAAAGGTTATACCCCATCAAGGGTAAATCCCTCATTTCGGACCCATCAATGTCATTTGATTTCCCATAAGGTAAACTTTTTTAGAGATAATTAATAATTTGTAAGAATATAAAATTTGAAATATTATCTAATAACTTTATCTCATGAGAAAGGCATCTATAATTATGAAGACTATATATTACATAACCAACTAAGGGTAAACACCAAACATAGGATATAATCACGATCTTAGATTTTTCATACAATGCACCGTTTTGTTGTTATTCAGTTGTTTTGAAGAAAAATTATACATGCCTACATTAATATAATTAATATTTTTATTTCTCCACTGCCAAGACTTTGTGGGCCACAAAATCTCATACAACCGAATGTATGACTCCAAAAATGTTCCAATAAAATATTACAATGTATTAAGTGGGAATTATTATTTATGTAAAGCATTTAGTCATTTATTAAGTTGTTTCTCGAAAAAAATTTATTCCACAAAAAGTATTTATAATCAATAAAAAGAAATAAATGAAAGGAAAACATAACTAGTAAAAGGATAGAATCTTACAAAAATGTTTTCTATCCAGCTACCTTTATTAGGATATATCATGATTATGATTTATAATTGAATTCTTTTTCACTTAGAACACAAGTACGCAAGTATATATTATGATGGGATGGGTGGGTGGTTATAGTGATCTAATGCATTAGGTAATGTTAATGACTCGTGATATACCAGTTATAGTTCATGCACGGTTATTCAAAGCACATTATGTTTAGTATAGGGGAGACTACCTTGATCTCATTATGTTACGATAGTGTTCATCTTGAGCATATGAGGATTATCAAAGTGGTTAGACAATGTTTTGTTCTCTTCGTAGTTAGCCTTGAAATATTTTTTTGAAGAAATGTATTATGATGTTACCACATTCTCATTATTTCCTGATCTTATGATTCCATTCCCCTTTTCCATGTTTCCCTTCTTATTAATAACATCTGTATGGTGGACTCATATTCCATTTATTCCATCCGGGTTTAAAATGATTGTGTCTATTCTAGAGTTTTTGGCACAACCTTTCCTATATATATTTTCTCTATGATATCCCAGGTTGTTTTTGAGTACTTATGTGAGTAGGATAACCATATAGGGTTTTAAATAAATACATTGTATTTATGTTTAAGATGTTGTATTCATGTATGAATTTTCTCAAATAAACAAGACCACTCGATCCTCCATGTGAATTTATTTTGGAAACAAATTTTATGAATGATTACGTAATATGTTCTTAAGTCATGGGTTGTAATAATTATATTAGTTTCACAATGATTTAATTTAGTTTTTATTAGTATTAAAAATCATAAATATAAATAATTTTTAGAAGAAGCGATGGATAAAAAATAATTATATAACAAAAATATATTATTATTTTTTCACATCCCACATATTTATAACGGTGTATTTTCTAATTATTATTTATCATTAATATAATCAATAGGTTATTAAATTATCATTAAAAAACCCTTATTAATATGATGAAGATCATATTTATAATTTAAAACTGTTCTTTTAATCAGCAATGCATGGTGGTAATGAATAATAGAATACATCAATCCCTGAAGGTAGTATTCTGCACACACACGTGGATAATGATTTTTGTTCATAGAATGGGAGAGCGGAGTAATTTTATTTATCATTTAAGAACATTAAATTATTCATAAATATAATATTTAAACATTAAATCCATTTTTTAATATTCTATTATATGTAGGGATAGAAAAAACATGATATTTCATTGGGTGATAGTTTGCACACATTCACGATTAATGTTTTCATTTTCATAGCTAAAAATTGAAGAGCGGGTATTGATTAAAACATAATAATATTAAAATATTTTTCTAATATTCATCTATATGTTATCATTTTATAATGGTTTAATTGAATATTATAATGAATAATTTCACATAATGAAATATAACAAGGAATGAGTGGTGTGAACTTTTTACTACAATAGTTTTATTATATCATTTGTGATGGGGTTTAAACCTCTAATATATCATCTCTTAAGAAGACTGGAGCTACATTAGGATTTATATGAGTGATAAAAAAATTATTTTGTATATTTTTGGCCAAAAAATGGGGTTTTTTGTGTGGGGATGGGAGAAGAGGAGATCCCCTTTTATAAGTGAGAAGTTATGGCATTTTTTTAAATACCCATTACTTTTTTATAATGGGAATATAATATCAAGTAATGTAGCTCTAATAATGAAAAATAATAGAGAGGATAATTGATAATCTCTAAAAATTCCTCAAACACACATTCTAGTACATGTTTTTAACATGTTTTTTCTCATTTACTCTTATATTTTAAACTTTAAATAATTTGGATTTTACCACTATAACTAGTTTTTACCAATATTACTTATCATTTATGATTCAAAAAAAAAATAAAATGGTCCTTATTATATAATTTGGACTTAATAATTTAAAATTTAAAATCAATTTCATTTGATTTAGTTTCTAATTTTTTTAAAAAATAATTTCAAAAAAATAAGTATATAAGGTGTTGAAAAAATATTCTTGAGAAAAATACGGAATCTATTATAAAACATTAACTAAATGGTAATAAATATAAATAGTATTTTTAAATTTATGTCATATAAAATTCATATATTTCTAGATAATGGTTTTCAAAATTTATAAATCATTAGTATAATTTGATTATTCCATAAAAGGAATGGAATTTATAAAAACAGTATACTCCACTAATCACCTAAAATAATTTTTCTCCGGAAATATCTAAAAAAATCATCTTACAGTAATATTGTAATGAAAAATAAATAAAAAAAGTTAATTATTCCAAATTCATATCCTAAATTTTATATTTTTTTATTTTTATTTAAAATATATACCATAGAAATTTGTTTTTTTTCTTATTATAAAATGACGTTGGGTATATTATTTCTTCATCTTGTTATTTCCAATAAATTACTAAGTAAACTTATGTTAATCCTTAGTTCATATGAAAATATATTATACATAAAAAAATTAAATTTTATAATTATTATTTTATTAGTAATATATTTCCACTAGTTGAGTTAATATTTTAAGAGAACATAATTTTTTTCATTTATTTTATATATAATTATATATATTTCATAATTAAATTACAACTTTTTAAATCCTATAATTTTATGGATTCCATAAAATTGTCTATATATTTTTGTTTTTGGTGTTTTATATTTTGTATTTTATAAAATATAGTATCTATTTAAGGAATAATATCCTACTAAAACTCTTGTCGTTACATTCTACCACTCTTAAAAATAATTTCCAAATTGAAATATTATTACATAATGGAAAAAATTGTGGGTATATTTATCTCATGAAATAATTAGTTTCCCAAGAAACTACCTCGACCATATTATTTCAAACAAATAACCTTGAAAAAATGGGTGGTCTTTTTTTCAGAACATTATCTCTTAGATCCTATATTTCTACAGGTTGTTCCTCATATGGAAGGTCACACTCTAGTTATAAATTTTCTGATATCAATACATAAAATTCATCATGAATTTAATCCCTCAAACGAAATATGTGGTCCACATAATGCATATGAGAGAGGTGTATATGGGAGTTGTGCAATAGGATATGACCATACCAGATCAGTGATCTCGAAGGGACAAATGCATGTTGGGATCATCATTAATTAATTCACAAATCTTATCACCCAATTTCATGGAGGTATTATAATGAACACCTTTTCACTAACTTCAAGAATTATATCTCATTAATAATTATATTCATAAATATTTTTCAACTTCACTAATCGTTCATATGACATTGAATTTTTCAAACCATCACTTTCCATAATTAGACATGGTGAGGACCAATAAGCTTCCTCCATCTAACATTAATTAAACATGATAGAGTCCCATATATAATTCTGTAAAGAGAATTATATATTTTAATGTAAATATAATATTGGAATCTATTGGTATATAATAACTTCAAAAGGTGGAGGTGTTGATCCCAACAACCTTGCACATCCATTGAACTAGATCTCATCAAACAATATGGGGTTTAAATAGTTATTTTAGGTATACCATCATTTAACGGATGGTAGGTAATGATGAAAAATAGATATGTCTTTTATTATATCTAATGACTTATTCTGAATCATGAGTTATACCAAATATCCTGATCATATTCAATGGATATTGGATCTCCATGTATCCAAAATACTTCATTTTTTATATATTTTTGAGTTGGTCGATAGAGAAACCTTCTTTGTTGGAAATAAAATATGAAGACATCTAAAGGAAATCAAATATAAACCAATTTGAATTGTAGCCTTCATAAATTTGTAGGGAGTCCTATGATTAAATCTCTGGTGAAGTTTTTTTCATTTCTAGGATTCTATAGGTAATGGTTGCAAAATAGTTGTATTATATTTTCATTTAACATTAACTTTCATAAATATCAAGAATCAAGATATGTTTCCTATTTTTTCTCTCTTCATGTTATCCAATTCAATGTTCTATTTTAGTTTTCTATAAAACATCATTCTTCCTGGATGAATACATAAGTATGATCTACATAAACCATCTAGAAGTTCATTCATCAATATTAGTTCTAATGGGACACATATCTGGGTTTCAAAACATATAACTCAATCATTAACAAAGTTGTACTCCAAAATATTTACTAGTTTCTATAACTCTACATCACATTTACAAGATTAATTGAAATTTATCTTAATAGATGGTTATTTGGTAATATGGGAAATATAGGATTTCTCACATTCCCTTATAACATCAAGATTCATCCTTTTTAAATCCACTAGTACTAAGTATTTTTCAACACTCATCAAGAATATGGTAACATGATATATTCTTCTCAAGTAATTTTCCTCATTATTTTCCTTCCCATGGTGGTAATTATTGAGTAGTAGTAATATTTTATCAATTAAAACCAATATATTTGTAACATATTTATATCCTTATGTGTGAAAATATATTGGAATAATTTTTTCTCAATATATATATCATGTATTCTCCATAGTGATAATAACAGAAAATATTTAACGAAAATTTCACTATTTCTAGCTCTAAATCATGAATTGTGCAATTATTCTCATGATTATTTTATTATCATGAGGAATAAGAAATTAGCTTATTATTTTAAATTATAATGCAACCCAATCCCTTTTTCAAAGCATCACTACATATTACAATCCCTTTCTCTATTGTAGGGTAATATAAGTATAGGGGTGGTGAACATCCCATTTTTTAATTCCTTGAAACATTATTCATATTCCACTATAAAAATAAACATCACTCTCTTAAATATTAGATTTTTTATAGAATGTGATATCAAAGATAAATTTTTCATAAATCATCAATAATACCCTATGAACCTATGAAAACTATGAATCTTGGTTAAAGTGGTCAATAAAATCCATTTTATGTTTTCTTATATCATTCATAGATCTACTAAAATGCGTCGTCTTGTGATTACATTACCTTAGGATGATAATTTATATATCCAAAATTCATACCATATAAATATGGTATAAATTTTCTCTATCCTTAGGGTCTTTAAAAAAGTCTAAAAATGATTTTCATTCTCTTCCTTTCTATTTTATTATACATGAATATCATCTCTAAAAAAATTGATCAAGGTATTATCTAAAGACTCTATACATTAGATCCATTAATATGGTAAGATAATTAGTTTATCTAAATGGAATTACTACAAATCCCTAATCCCCATATATCAATTATAATGTTGTTTTGGAAATATGCCACATTTTACAATTACCTAATGATATTCATATCAAAGGTCAATCTTCGAGAAGTATTATGCTCCTCTAAGTGGTTTTAATAGATCATTGACATGAGGTGAGAGATATTAATCCCTAGTTGATAACTTGTTAATATCATGATATTCAATGAAAATATTCATTGATCCTTCTTTCTTCTTAATAAGTAGTACTGGTTCTCCCCTTGGTAAAGCACTGGGTGAATGAAAACCAAGACCAAATTCTATTTTATATTTTTATTTAATTAATCCAATACAATATAATCCATACTATATAGACTCTTTAAGATATCAATAGATCCAGGTACAAGTTCGTTCAATAACTCAACCTCACCCTCTAGGGGAAGACCATGTGATTCATCTAGGAATACCTCATTATATTCTCATACAATGGGAATGATGTTTATACTGACATCATATATAATAATTTGGTTCAAGAATCTATTGAAGTAACTTTTAAATCATTCATACATATTGATTTGTAAAGATAATATGATCAACCTACATATATCTCTTGGGATTTTATGGAAATATGTTAATTCTTAGTCCCAATCAATGTGTATCAGAGTGGTCATTTAGTCATCACTCATCCAACCATTTTATGGTTGGTTACACCTAGTCGCATCAGTGCCACAATAGTATAAACATTCAATATATAGATAGTGATTTATTTCTAGGGAAACCATTTACTCATGTAACCTCTAAGATTTCATGATATCATCTCATACACATACTCATATATAGGGTTTTTACTAAGGATCTCTAACCCTAACACCAATGATAACTATTCTAATTATAAAAATAACTAAAAAACCCACTCATACCAATATATAAACCCATGAAGAAAATGTATTTATTCTACATTATTTATAAAATTAAAACATTACATTACATAATAAAATCAACACCATAAGTGTCAATAGGTTTTTTGTCTCTATAGACTATCTATATAAGAAACATATTTTACAATTAATGTGAAAATTTACTGTAATTTAATCTTAATTAGACTTCCCTAAATCATATATTAAGTTAAAATCTTCCAGACTCCCTTGTAAATGGAATCATAAAAAAGGGTCCATCTCAAACTCTTAGTAAAGGAGAAATAAAATTATCAACATGTTACCCTAGGATATATTAAAAGAATATAAGAAAACATTATATATATATAGAAATATTTGATTAAAATAACATGGAATCCATAAAATGATTCATTTGGAATGATTTGGTAATAAGTAATCCCACATTATCAAAAATATAACATGGAATAACAACTATAAAAACATGATAATTAAATCATGATCCATGGAGAATAGAATAGTAACATTTCAACACTGTGTGGAAACAATAAAATTGATGAAATATAACATTGTGTATATGTAATAACCATACACATGTGTGCCTCCTGAAACCATTTAATCCCCACATCAATAAATTCAAGAAATAAGAAAGTGTTTCACATTAAATTTCAAAACATATCACATTATTGAAAACAAAAACTAGATGAATTGATACCAAATTCAATCACCATAAATAGGATCTTAATAAAATCATTTAGAGGGTGATTTTTAAAACATATCATCTTGTAAAATAGATATCTTTCAAGACCAAACGGAAAATGGAATCCAAATACAAAAAAGAGATTAAAATAAATTATCATTAAAAGGAATGTATGAAGATCATATGAATTTATAATTTTTTATATTTCAAAAAAATAATTGATAATTTTTGAAGTATGTTATAACATGGACTTGAAATAAAAATCCACTTAAAATAAATTAACATTTAAGAGGATTGTAATTATTTGATGAATATTAAAATATTATCAAAAAGGAAATATTCATAGAAGATGATTTGAATTAAGAACTCAATTACTCAAAATAGAAAAAATTGGACAATATATATAAATGTATACCATTAAATATTTGTAACATTTATGGTTAATGTTCAAAATGAAATACCTAACTCAAAGAGAGATAATTGATTTACTAAATACCATAACTACTCATGGAATGTTTGAATCAAAACAATTTGAGAGGGAGTTACATAAATTACTCAAAAAATCTCATGAAATGTAGGAATATTATCCCAAATGAATCTAATAGGTAATTAAATTCACAATTATAAAGATAATAGTGATTATAAAAGTAATTTTCTTAAGAGATTGACAATTTAGACAATCAACCCTTTCCATTGATATTTTATTCTATGAATATTCTCTAACCTCGTGTATAAAAAACATAACAATCTTAAAAACTTATTTCGGAACCATATTTATAACTAACACTATAAACTATTTTCATTTATAATTTATTTTTTATAATTTATATTTTACCTATTTTCCAACAACATGTATTTCTGGTTTTGACTGTTCGTACTAGTTTCATATGAGTGGTGTAAATATTAGACATTATTAATAATATAATCATACATTCCCATTAAAATTAAATTAATAGAAAAAATATAATGATTTATTAAGATTCAATTTCCTTTGATGATTGTTTCGTTATTTCTCCTTAAATATGGATATGATAGTGAGCACACATTGGTGATTTTTATAACCAATGAAAGTTGTTTTCATAATTATTGAATTAAATATTCATGTAACCATTATAAAAAACCAATTCTTTCATAAATATTTATATCATAGTATATATTTAATATTTTTTTTATAGTTATCCATGGTATAAATTTGTAATATAGTTCAACTAGGTAGTTAAACTCACTCAAACACTAACAAACCATGATTAATAGATGATTATGATGTGATATAGATGAAATATTATTAGAAAAGTTTCATAATGATATTATTTTATATTTTATTTTTTGATATATAATTATTTGAAATAATTTGGAGAATAATTAATGGATATGAAACAATTACATAGTATAAATAAATTTTCTGTCTTTCATAGTTCAATTTTATAAGATCGTTAATATTATAATTGTTATTTATCATTCATGTCATTAATAGGAAATTAAATTTTGATAATTAGAAAATTATTAATATAATAAAAATATTATTTATTCTTTAACCCAATAATTATAACCATCCATAAATGGATAAAATGAAATACTGAACACCTCGATCCATGGAGGCGGTAGTCTGAACACACGAATGGATGATGATTTCATTTACATAGATCGCGAGAGAGTAATTATATAATTTATTCATTAATAATATTAAATAAGTCATAAATATCTTATTTATACATGAAATACACTTTTTTCTATTCATTATATTCATTAAAAGTAAACAAACATGTTACCTCTTGGAGGTGCTAGTTAACAAGTATACATTATTACTGTTTTTAATGGAAAATAGAAAGGATTGTGATCTCTAGGGACAATATCACTCATGAGTAACTAAATCTAGTTACCCTCATGGATATAATATCACCTCCTCATATTCTAGAGACATCTTGTACCAACCCCAAACCCAGTAGCTTGAAGTTGCTGCCTTACTTTGTTATATTTGCATAAATAAAAGATTCATACCCAAATATACCAACTAGTCTAGTAGTTATGGAATCCATATTACATTGATAATCATTATAATATATCATTAACTGAAAAAAAAAACAATGAAACTCATTTGAAAATATTCTTATTCATTTTTATACATACAATTCATTCCTAATATAAATCTTTCCATCCAAGGGAAAAATAAAAGATATGAAAGGGGTTTGCTCAAATGATCAGTAAGGGTAACAATACAGTAGAATCAATAATAAATAAACATAAATAATAATTAATAGTGATTAATTAAAAATAAAATACATTAAAACACGACATTGAACATAATATGGTACAGATATAATATAATAAAATATAACTCTATAAATAGAAAAATTAGAAATATTCATAACAATGTATATTCGATTAGTCAAATAATCACATGGAAGATTAGTAACTTATCTTATAATGATGGAATTAATAATATAAGGCCACATAAACATAATTTTAAGTCTTCATAGAAGACCCCATGTTTTCCCCTCTAGTCACGAACTAATTCCAATGCATTCTTCATATGAAAAGAATGAGACATGACCGCCATAAACATTTTTATTAAAAAAAGCATATGAAATGTTAACACATTTACCATAAATAATGAATTTTATCAAAATAGTCAATTCAAAATCAAACATATAATAAACCCTTTCAATAAAATATGGTAGATGTTATCTTAAAATGCCAAATTCAATTGAGCACAAAATCCATCAAAAGATGTTGACATATATAAAAGTACTCAAATGAAATAATTAAAAACTTTAAGAGAGAAATAACCCTTTATACATTCAAATTATTCCAAACTGGATGAAAAATTTTAGAAGAAATTTTTTTTATTGAAAATCATATTGTATGATTTTAAATGAAGATTTGATTATGCTGTAAAAGTTATAAAACAATATTCCTTCCGTATTTTTCCGAAAAGGTCATAAACTAACATGGTAGGAATATGAAAAAAAATATCACTTTCAATAGGATTTATAAAAGAAAAAAATTTGTAAAAATTAATTTAAACAGTTTTATATGAAACGAAGAATTATTTTTAAATACATTTTAAGGAAACCGGGACTTGGATGATAAATATGTCTCAGTAAAAACAATATCTGAAAATAATGAGATTGCAAAATTAACCATTAACATTCACAATCCTTTAGTTTAGGGTGTGTTAAACTGGTGTATAATTGTAAATAAATGATAATAAATTATACCAAAAAGGTAAACATATTTATCATATCATATGTGATCCTCTAATATTATTTTGTTAATAATATTTCATTATTACCACTGTTTCGTGTGTCAATTGTTTCATTTTTCTATGCATGTTTTGTCGTGTAAGTTCTATTTATTATGAATAAGATTTATATATATATTTGGAATTATTTTATAGAACCAATTTATGTTCATAGATTTCATTTTTACTCATTATATAATTTTTTATAATCATCCATAAATGGTTAATGTAGAAAACGAATCCCATCAAGTCGTGGAGTCATTAGGCCATACATATGTATGAACAACGATATCATTTTCTTAACGATGAAAATCATAAAAAATTTCATTTTTTGATTATTATAAAGAAAAAATATCATTTATTAATTACTATATATATTCATTATTTCCATAATTATATTAATCAATATAAAGTGGTGATAAAAAATAAATTATACCTTGATCTGGAGATAGCAAGTCATACGTACACACAGGTGATAATTTCATTTTCCATATGAGGGATATAAGATTGGATATGGTTTTCCCAAAAGTATAATAAAATATATGAATATATATTATAATTTATTTATTAATTTAGTATGAACCTAAAATAGGAATAAAGAGTAGACAAAGAAAATAACTTTAGTGAGTTGGTAACACAATTACCTCTTCTTCGTTGGACATCCTTCGGGTCTCTTCATATAGAAAATTGGGGTTTTATTTTTAGATTTCTAGGACCTCCAGAACATAGATAATAATGTTGGGATGAGAAATTCTCAGGTATTGGTTTATATAGAAGGCATAATGTGGTGTGATGATGTGTGGGAGACTGTGCCTTTTTATAAGAGATGAAATGGGCACTCATGGAAACTAAAAAAATATTAAATTAAAATAAATTTATTTTAAATTTAAAATAAAGAAAAAGTGATTTATTTTAAATATAAGATGATAATATGTATAAATTATCTCACCCAATTATTTATATAATTGTTTATGTAAAAATATTAACCTCGTTGATTAGATTTAACCCTTAGTTAAACACATTAACTCTTACTCTTACAACATGGATTTTTACTCATTAAAGATAATATAGTTACGATAAATTCCCAAAAAAACCCCAAAAGTATCATTAATGATATTTTTAACCTTTTAATTTTTAGTTTTTTGAATTCTATTTTATAATGATATTTATATCACATAATAAAATATTATTTAAATTAATGTGTCATTTATGTCAATTATGATACTATTCATTATTTGTATTTATGAAAATATCATAACAACATGATACCTTCAAACCAACACTTCTAATATATATATTACATGTATAAGTGATCTTTAAAATTCATTCATGTAATTAATTATATCAAATTATTTTTATTTTTATATTTTTAATCTCTTTTATTTGATATTTTCATTGATTAAACAATTGATGCAACATTATTATAAATGCCATTAATTAAATTATAACATCACTAAAAATTAAAAATAAATCATCATGAGGAAATAAATTTGGTATAGTTAAATTTATTATTTATTTTATAAATTATATTTTGTATAACCATGTGTTTTAAAATATAATACTTATAAAAACATGAGTATGTCATTTTTAACTTATCTATAAATATGATACTATAAATGTCATATTCTCACACAAATGGAATAAAAAGGGATATAATTTCATTAAAAGGAACATTTTGTTTAATGAAATCTATTTCAATTAATTTTTGAAAATTTTTATGGTAACTATAACATTCTTTACTTTTAATTTGCAGATTTACACATAATGGTGGTGATTACAATAGTTCTAAATTTTATTTTCATATGCACCAAAAAAAGAAAAATATTTACATAATTTGAACCCACTAATTAAAAATAAGGAATAAAAATTTCAAAATTAAAAATATATAATTTTTATTAATTAATTTAAAATTAATCCTATTGACAGGGTGAGAAAATGGGTTATTAAACATTAAACATGCAAAGGACTGAAACATTTTTATATCAAAATTTAATGTAATATTGATACTGATGATCTAAATTTGATTAAATGATAATAAAAATTAATATAGTTATACTTTAGAACCATTCAATAATATAATTTGACCCTATATATTATTTTGATGAAAAAAAGTTCATTTCAATTGAAATTTAGAATTTATTAACTATTTATCAAAACACGAAATTTATCCATAAAATTCCAAAAAATTAACCAATATTAATTTTTATATTATTAATTAAATTTCAGAATTTATTTTGTCAAATATAATATATATATGTGTCAAAAATTAGATTTACAATATTCTTTCCATTAAAAGGCATTAAACGCGGCTTTAAGAAAATATTGACATTTAATGCGTAAAATGGGATTAATTATTAAATTATGCCTATAAAATAATTTGGATGAATGGGAAGACATTTTGTTCAATATATAATATATAAATTTCAAAATTTAGATAATACAATTCATTCATGCTGATGTAACAGCTAGGATATAAAGGACACTTTAAAATAATGATATATAATTTTATATCATTGTTCGTTTAAATTTGGTGTTGCGTGAATCTTTAGATTTCAAAGGGATTAAATTTAAAAAGAAACATACCATAGAATCTTGCAGAATTAAATTCTCTCAAAAATCAATAAATTATATCCTCAAAATAAAAACTCAGGATAAAAAATTAGGGGCTTGCCTTTTCAAAATTCCTTTATTGAAATCCCAAATCAGAACAATGGTCAATAAAAGATCAGTAATAAAATAAATAAAGGTAAGAAAAAATGTCATATAAGATAAAATTTAGTATGGTTCCATATAGTAAAAAATGGAAAAGAAATGAATATATAAACACCTTCTTCTAAATAAGAGTTATAGAGAACATGGTTAGGAGAAAGTTAAGAGTCAAAAATCTACAAATTTGTGATAATTTAAGTGACCTTTTAATTAATAGGAAAGGATGGTACTAGGATATCATTTTTGGTTTGATGATATTTTCCCAAGAGTGGAAGAATTATTTTACTAGTTATATAATCACTTCATTGATTTTTTCCATTTAGTAAGAAAAATCTAATCTGTTGGTTGTTCTTCGAACTATTTTTTACTTCATCCCTTAGACATGACATTGAATGTTAATGAAAAATTTTTCTTGTCTGAAGCATTTCTATGAATCATTAGGTACACAAATAATTAAATCTTCTATAAAATTTTATCAAAATAAAAATGGATAGAAAAATTTGTCTAATATTATAAATCATAAAATAACCACATGAAATAATATACAATGTTCAACAAACTCCACTCATCCATAAGACTCATCCAAAATAAATCAGTTAAAAATAACATTCAGAAAATTTATAATGAAGATCACTAGATTATTTAAATCAAAATTACATTATATTTATCCCAAATAATATAATACAGATCTTTTTTCTTGTACTAAAATATTTTTACACCTTGATCACCTTGAAAAAATTAATTAAAAAAATTAATGATTCTAGATCTATAAAATCATGTACCATAGTATAGTTCCTATATATCTCCTGATTCTTATAACTATAATATAATAGCATATTTATTAAGTCCAAAAACAAATATACATTAATTATTCAACTTTTACAATAGTAACAACATAAGATTGACCTTGATCCATTTTCTTTTTATGAGGAAAATTTCCATGACTATTAAGATAATATTTTTCATATTGTCCCATTTCATTACTATTTTAGCATTGTAAATTGGTGGCTTATTTGTTTCCCTTGAAATCATGGTCAAGATGGGATTTTTCTCCATAGTTGTGACAAACACTCATTCCCTTCATTCATATACTATGGTGATTGTTCAAATAATTATCACCTATCATAAAATCCTTCTTTCCCCTTTCCCGTAATCCATTTCATTCTTTGTTTTTCTCTTCTTCTCAATATTTCCCTTAAATTCATGATAAATTTAGAATTATTTCTCTATATTGATAACACATGGGACTACATCTTCGTATGATAAGAGAGTTTAGGAGACCAATGATTTTCATAGGAAGGGATTTAACCTGTCTAATAAAAGATAAATCTTACTATTTTGGATATATTTAATGTCCATATAATTCATTAATAAACTTTTAAATTTCTCTATATCTTTAGTTACATTCTCATCTTATTTTTTTCATAGACTCAAAATTACCTCTCTATATCCTCTCACAATTCATGAAGGAAATATTATTCCTGGAAATTTCTTTAAAATCCTTACATTCCATACATGAAATTTCCTCCAGATCCAGAGTGGTTTTAATCAATGAGAACCATTGATCTGTATCTCTAGAATGAAAATAAAATTTCAATAGAACATTCTACCTTTCCTAACTTCCCAATGAGAGAAATATATTTTCTAATGAAATTAGCCATTTTTCATCCTCAAATGGATTTATAGCCTGACTAAATTTTGGATGATTTTTCTCATGAAACGGTCTAACATTATTCATCAATGTTTAGGATTGGGATACTCCATAAAAGTATGTTCAATGTTCATAACATGAATATTTATCTGAATATAGTTATAAGTTCTTCCTCACGAGTTGTAGCTCCAGATCCAACATCATTATTTTTCACTATAGTGAAATACATATAAGGATTATGTGCATCAATATGAATTTCATTACATACACTAGGAACCATTTATAAATAATAGAAAACACTAGATTAGATGACACCATTGTGAAACAGAATACATAGTCCAAGAAATAGTGAATCACAAAACTCAAATTGATTATTTAGGTATAACAAATCTATAATCATAAAATTGGTTTCTTTACAGATATATCTACTTTCAATCCTTCAAAATGGTTTATATATAAAATTTTCACTGTCCAAATAATATCCCCTAGGACTACCAATTTAGGTCTGTATTAAGGCCCATTGTTATGTACCATGTTGCGCCAATTCATGCCTGATTCACCTTAGAAGAGTTATTACCCATAGGTGAATCTATTATAGAACTATATCCACTTTTATTATGTAGATAGGTATTTATTTGTAGGAAAACCCACATAATCTCTATCTTACCAAAATTCAAGGATGCTATTATATTTTTATCCTTAAAGACTTTCTTAGAGTTATATTCTCTAATATGAGTTTTATAAATCTAGTTTATATGGTTTCTTCTAAACATCCTATGATACCATCTATAATGACCCTAACCCTTGAATCCCAAAGACACTTCCTTACTTTATTAAATTGGAAAATATACAAGACTCCAAATCCAATGTACTAATTAGATTAGTAGTTTTGGAAGCTAGATTAGAGATATAAGCATTACATGACATCTAGAAATGACAAACAACATAGTAACTCCTTCAAAACACTATTATTACCATTAATTATCCATAAAACACAATCATAATATATTTCTTCACTTCCTAGGGTTAATTAAAGCATAAGAAATTGGTGAGCATAGAAGCTTAGTAAGGGTAACAGTATAGTAGAGTCTATCATAAATAAACATAAACCATAAGGAAAGGTTAATAACTAAAAAACATTCCATTAAAACATAATTTTGAGTATAATATGGCAAGGATTTATGATTATAAAATACCACCATATAAATGTCCACATGAGAAATATACATAATCATTAATATTATACTTGTAAAATTATCGTACAGAATATCTAAAATAATCTCATAATGGGGGAATGCATAATGATGAACATTATAAACATACCATCAATGATTTGGCCTAAAACCATATTCAAATATATTCAATGTTTTACAATACCCAAACATGTTTCTCTCACGAGACTTACCTATGCATTGAGGGGCTATAGTAGGACTCTCCCATCACTTACTAAGTCAAATTCATTCTTCATATGAAAATGGTGAAACATAACCAACATAAAAATTCATTTTAAATCTAGAATATGAAATATTAATACATTATCCATAAATCATGAATGGTATCAAAATATCTCATCCACTATCAAACATATCATAAACCATTTCAATAATATTTGCGAGATGGTATCTTAAGCGACCAATGTCAGTTTTGCATAAAATCCAAAAATGGATATTGACATAGATGAATGTTTTTTAATGAAATAATAAAAAACATCTAGAGATAAATAACCATTTTTAATTTAAATTTTTTAAAATGGGAACACAATTTTAAAATAAAAAATTTTCATTTAAAATGATATTTTAATCTTATATAGGAATCTCTACTCATGTCATACAAGTTAAAAAAGAACATTACATCCATTTTTTAAAAAAAAAGATCATAAAGTAACTCTTTTGGAAAACAAAAAAAATCCTTTCAAAAAAATATATAAAAGTTAAAAATGGATAAAAATGAATTTAAAATTTTGTAAACGAATATTAATAATATTTTGAAATACATTTCAATAAAATATGGACATATATATTAAATAAGTCCTAGAAAAAACAATGTTGAGTAATAATGAGATTGTGAAATTAACCCTTGCCTCATACATTCCTCTGGTTGGGGTTCCATTAAAATCATTTATATTGATTAAATAAATTTATTAAATTATAAAATAACCATGACAATGTTTTTTATGTCATATATGATCCTATTATATAAATGTTTTTAATAATATTTCATTACTGACATTGTTTCTGGGGTTAGATATTTCATTTTCCTATGAATTTTTTGTTGTGTGCATGATATATATTATGAATTGGATATATATATATATATTAACATATTATATTAATTTCTCAGATGTTATATGTACCTATTTTTAAGAAATTTATAATCATTCTTAAATGATTAACATGGAAATAGATTCTCATCATGTCGTGGAGACGATAGGTCGTACGTATGCACGACCGATGGTATCATTACCTTAATGGTGAAGAGGGTAGATAATTATAAGTTATTTTAATAATACAAAAATTATATCATGTAATAATTACTATATATTGTCATTATTTCCCTCATTAGACCCAACCATGTAAAGTGGTGATGAAAGAAATTATGCCATTGTATAGAGATGGTATGATGTACCTACACATGCACAGTGATTTCATGTTTCATAGGGTGGGTAAAAGGTGTGCTATGGTTGTAACATATTTATAATAACATAACATAGTATATATTATACTATAAACATTACTTTAGTTTAGAAACAACATAAGAAGAATAAGTAAAAGAAGAAATGAACATAAATAAGTTGGTTAAATAATTACCTCTTCTTTGATGTATTTACATTGGATATCTTCTTTGGTATACTAGGGGTGGTCTTTTTATAGGACTAGGACCTCTAGATCTTAGATAAAAATGTTTGGAGGAATAATGGGTTGGGGTTTGTGTCACTATAAAGCTCAATGTGTTGTTTGTAAGTGAGAGAGTTGGTTACTTTTCTATAAGAGAGGGGAGGGGAACTCATGGAAACTCTCAAAATATTAAATTAATATAAATTGAATTTCAATTTAAAATAGATCCAATGTGATTTATTTATTTGGAAATATGTGTATGGTCCTAAATAATATCAAACAATTATTTTTATGAATTTTGGGTCACAATAGTAATCTTATCATTTAGCTTTAACCCTTTGTTAAAACCCTTAACTCTTACCCTGACAACATAGATTTTTACATATTTGGGTTAATATAGTTACTGTAAACTGGAAAAAGAAGCACAAATGGATAAATAATGATATATTTAACATTATTATAGTTATTTTTCTTATTTATTTATTTTTATGAATTTTATTTCACTTCATCAAATATAATTTTCATTAAAGTAACATTTCTGTACATTTTGAAACTATTCATTCATTGAATTTTTAAAAATATCATAACAACTAGATAACTTATAAGAAAAATTTGTATTATATCACTGGCATTCCAAAAGTACCTATAAAAATTTTTGATTTCATTAATTAAGTAAAAAATTATTTGAGTGTTTTTAATATCATTTATTTGATATTTCCATTGATTAAACAATTACTTCTTCATTGTTATGAAGGCCATTAATTATATTATTTATTCTCTATAAAATTAGAAAAAAATTATCATGAGGAAGCTAAATTTATTTTATTTAAAATTAATATTTATAGTCTAGTTTTTCTTCATTATATACAGGTATTAAAAGTGAAAAACTTATTAAAAACATAAGTATGCCATTTTTAAATTATCATTAAATAAAATATTATTAATGTCATATTATGATAGTATATTCTTAAAAAGGGATATAATTTTGATGAATGAGTCTTTATTCAGAAAAAAACTCATGCAATTAAATTATTACATGTTTTATGGAAACTATAATATTATTTTTACCTTCCATTACTTGATTTACCATTTACCGTGGTAATTAAAATATTGCTGTATTTTTCAATTCATCTGCCCAAAAATAATATAAACCAATTTAAATTATTTTCAACCATTGATTCCAAATATTTATTCCATTTTATAAAATAAAAAAGACATATTTCTCTGCAATTAATTTAAAATTAATCACGTTAATGTGGTGAGAAAATGGATTATTAAAGTTTAAACATGCAAAAGATTAAAACATTTTTATTTGTAAAGTCAATATAAAATTAATGTAAGTGATCTTTATTGAATTAAATCATAAATAATAATTTATTTATACATTAAAACCATTTCATCATATAATTTAACACTATAATATTTTTTTGATAAAACAAATTTTAAATTAAAATTTGTATTTT
This sequence comes from Viscum album, assembly GCA_963277665.1. NCBI lineage: Eukaryota > Viridiplantae > Streptophyta > Magnoliopsida > Santalales > Viscaceae > Viscum > Viscum album. The sequence goes on along the minus strand of OY728122.1, from coordinate 76,881,691 downwards.
TTCAAAATTCATCAAAACCTGAAACTTATGAGAAAAATACCAATAATTTAACCAAAGTAAATTTTTATATTTATTTTTAAACAGTGGATTTTATTATATAAAATTGAATATATATATAAGTGTCATGAAATGGATTTTAAATAGGTTCTCCATTCAAAGGTGCTAAAACTATCTTTAGGGAAATATAGAATTATATTGCATTAATTTCGATTAATTATTATCTTATGCATAAAAAATTGTAGATAATATGTTCTAACAGTAATGTTAAAATAATTATATTTAATGTTGTATCATTTTTCATTTTAACATGGTGTTTTGTGAAATGTCAGCAATCAAAGAGATTACATTCATGTGAAGTTACACTTCCAAGTAGAAGTGAGGTCCTCCGGTGTTTCCATAGTGAGATCATTCCTTTTGGTTAGAGTGAATGACAACAGTGAAGATATATGAATAACATTGGATTGATAATAATAATTAATAAGTTTAGGAGAACACAGATAAACATCAAGTAATCAATAATCATCAAAGGCTGCGAACTATATCATTTACCAAATATTACATCATGTCTCCAAAAAAACATAAAACCAAAATACATGAAATTCGTCTATTATTACAATATATGATATAAAAATGAATAATAAGGTAAAAAATAATCCAAACACCCTGAGTACTATCTTAGTCATTATTACCAAAATCCTATACTAAAAAACAAAATCATGTGTCCAAAGAAGAAACCTTCCATTTTTCAACACCTACGGTCAGAAATCATCCATAGTACCAATCATGGATTAGATATGGTGCGAGATAAACTCAGTAGTCCACCACCACCAATGTCTATATAAATATAGTATGTGAATATAAACTGTAATCGTGGGAGTGTATATAAAAGTAAAATAGAACATATGTAAACAACCCAAACATTCTTAATCATTGGTTGGTAATTTCACTAAAAATGTTATCACTCTATTATTGGTCAGGGTATAAGAATTATAATATATTGGTATTCATTGAGTAATAATGATGATAATGTAAAAGAGGACCCAAGGATTACAAATTTATCTTAGACCAAAAGGGTTAAGAAAAATCAAACTAATAACTCATTATGTCTATTTATAAGGGTTTTTGTGTAACTCAAGGGAAACACCAAATCTCAGTAAGACCCCCTTCCCTCCCGGATAGCTCTCATGAGCATGCCATGCCTCTCCTCTATTTAGGGTTTTCCCCATCGATGGAGAATCCTCTTCTGTTTTTCTCTCTTATATAGTTCTATTGCTGTTGATTTCCTCTTTGTTTTTATTTCAGGGCCGATTTATTCGTGCATCGCGGCACATTCTTGAACTTCGATGCTCATTAAAAAACTTTTTCTGTCCGTCCATGTCGGGTTTTTCTTTCTCTCCATGATCATGGCTCACTGCTGATCCATTCTTCATCTCAATCTCATCTCTTTCTCCTAGTTCTACTACACTGAACTCCATCTTGGTTTGATGTAGTGGCTCTTGTTGGGGGTTTGGGATGTGTTGGTTGAGAGGTAATCGGCTTTACGGGAGTCAAGATTCGGGTTGGATCTCTTCTGCCTTAGGGTTTCAGTCTTCTTCACAAGTTGTGGTTTGGTCCTGGTGGTCTTTTCCTATCACGATTGGTATTTGGACTCATCATGTTTCGGATTTGATCATGTTTTCATGCTCAAGGACAATAAAAGTTCTCAGTTCTCACGTTCCTACTCGACGGCATATGATCCTTCTCTACTCATTCTCCAGATTCCAACACTCATCTCCAAGTCGGATTTGCGTGATGGTGTTCTAGGTGTCTTGGGAGGTGAGTTTGAGCGGCTGTCACAGTTTCAGGAGGTCACAGTGCTCGGTGGTGATATTTTTGGTTATTACTATTTATGTTCATGGTTACTATTTTTTTCGGTCTACTATTGTTATCAGAGATGGTGAAGATGGTGTTTTTTTTGTTTTTTTCTTTGAAATGCTCCCGTGATGGTTGTGAAGACTCTTCAGTTGTGTCTTTGATGTTTTTTGGTGTTATGATTGGAGTTTCTTTGGTGGAGACATTGGATTCCGATGGGTGGATCTCATCGGTGCTCCGGTGTGGCTGTGATGTACGATTGAGGTCAGAGCGCGAGTCGTGAGGTTACTCATCATCCGAGGTGGTGATGATGGTTTTTGTTTGTAATTGAAAATTTGAAACCATTAATTTCTGCTCAATGGGTGGTGTAATGACTTGGATGTGACGATATTTGGAGTGGATGACTGCGACGTGGATTTGATCGGGATGTCTCTGGCCTCGGTGATTTACAGCCCATCCTTGCACCCTTTTCTTGTTTTAAGATTGAATTTGGTGCTATGTATGTTTTGAATTTTGAAATCTCTGGTCATATGTAAGGTTCCCAATAACCTAAAAGTGTCTTTTAAAATACAAAAAAATGGATTTGGATGGAAAGGGAAACACCAAATGCTTTCCATTATAAAAGGGGTTAAATGATTCTCTATATATTTTTTGTACTAATCTCAAGCTAAGCATGACTGGGACCAATGGGATGAATCCATTTTGTTTTGTGTCCAATGAAATCTAGTTGAATCCAAGGAGTGTGTCCAAGGAATTATATTATCCTAAAAATAGTCATGTGAATCATCAGTTCCACACTAAAGTATTCAGATAATAAAACCTGGATAAGATTCCCAAGTGAGTTACTCCTATAGAAATCGACATAATGAATCAGAATTGTGTCATTTGACTAATTAATTAATTCCCATGGGAATCTAAATATGGATCATGTTTCATCATTCCTATAAAGATGAAATGGTTCCTTATATAAAAGGAACCTTCTACTCATTACATTTATATACATATGTAATCACAAGTCTAGTAATAATCAAGTCAATTTTAGTTCATTAGGTTCATTCCATTACCATTCATCATACATGACAAGATGAATTAATAAAATGCAACCCATTATCTGTTAAAATAAAAGTTCTAATAACAAGTTATATTTATTTATTTATTTATTTATATTCCATATAACTATTTAATTTTTCGTTTAATTATGGTGAAACTCTTAACATAAACAAGGTCATGTCAGGAAAACATAAGTTTTGTCTTAGGTAAATCTAACATGGATAACTAAAGGCATAAAAAATAACACAACTTACTTTGTGTGATCAACATTGACGTCTCAACCTCTAATGATTTCATGAAGTTACATTGTGGAGTTAGAATACACTCTAAATGAATTAAATTAATGGTATAATTATTTTACGAGAAATGACTGGTGAGATCGGCTTGGGAAAAATGAAAATAGTTTATAAAAGTGTGAAAATTTGAGGGAAAAGTCATAGACCACCTAAATTATGACTGTAGTAAATGCCTCATCCAGTATTGTCCCTCAGCTTTTCCAATAACAGAAAAAAAAAAATAGATGAGAACCCTTAAAGTAGGGTATATGAGCTCACCCCAAAATATCATCAATGATAAGAGGAAGAATGATGGATGGAGCCTAAGTAATTTAGATCATATCAGTGTCTATCCAACTCGATAGACAGATCATGATTCATAGTACAGAAAGAGATGTTATCAAAAGAACCTATCTTGAATATATGTGAGAGCTTCTAATGAAAGAGGTATAGGTGTTGTATTCTCTTATAGGAAGAAAAGAAAGATGGTGAGGTTCTTAAATGGTATGAGGAAAAATGGTAAAATCTCACAAGAATTAAAATTCACATAGTTTGGAGACATGGTTAGCCAAATTTTTTTGCCATCCATGCACCTAGTTCTACCCTAAAGCACCCATTGCAAGTCCTGGATAAAAGCTTAATTAACCATGAATTGATCATACGAAACCCTTTTGTCTCATGTTTGAGTCAAGTTGAATGGCTATGCGTCGTGGGCCATATGGTTAGAGAATACTATGAGGCTCTCTTCTATGTATATAAACCCATCATATGGCTTAATCAAATTGTGTGTCATGGGTGGCATGGTTTCTAGTAACTATGCATCCATGTTGTTTTATAAAACTTTCAAGGCTCTAGGCTCTGAACATGCTGGTGACACCCATTTTTCCACGATAAACATAATATTAATTCCTATAAGTATAATGGAAATTAATTAAACAGAAAAAATAAAGGTTACAAACCCCATAGAATATCTAGATTTATATATTCTTACCCCTTAGAGGAACTCATCCTAGAGTATAGATTTCGACGGTGGTGAATCTTCTTCTAAGAATAACTATAGACACTAAGCATGTAAGTTGGCCTCCCACACCAATGTCTTGTCCTATACATGGTCATGATACCATTTTAATCGTACTAAAGGAACATACCTACCGTATAGATCATTCTTTCTTTGATCAATAATGTCAATTTGATACTCCATAAAAAATATGTCATCCAACTCAACATCCATGGGATCAAGTGTATGATAGGGGTCAGCATGGTAACATTAAATCTATGAAATGTGGAAGATGTCTTGCATGGAATGGTACTTTAGAGGTAATAGAAACTGATAGACTACTAGCCTAACCCTTTCCATGATCTTTAATGGCCCGACAAGATTGAGGGGACAGCTTCCCATCCCTCTGTGTCCACATATTCTTAAGCATGTATGATACTCTCAAGAATACACAATCCCTGAACTCAAAATCCATAGGTCACTGACAGTGATTAAAATATCATTCAAAAATAGACTAAGTAGTATCCATTCATTTCTTGATCAACTAATTGTACTACTAAGTTTCCTACATTAGATGAGGACCTAAAATCACTGCCGCTTATACCACTAGCTAGAACATAGAATATTGGTATGTCCTACCATATATGTCCTCATACGAAGCCATATTTATTATCTACTAACATATATTTTTGTGGGAGAAATTATTATAGGTATATGTTCCTCTGAAGAAACTATGAATTGAAGGATGCATCATCGTAGCATGTCTTCCAACAACTGTATAGTGTATTTGGTCTGGAATAAAAATTGAGGGTGAAAACCATTTCTCAGAAGAACCTATATATCTGATGATTTCTATAAACCTTGCTTGAACATTGATATGAAACTGGAATCCCTATAGGAAGATATATAAAGAGGTACCCAAGTAGGTTTATAATCTCACACACATACAATCTTCCTAGATCAGAAATCATGAAAGTCCCCCATATAAGAAGGAAGTTAGATTCCTTCTTCAGTCAATCCATGACTACCTAAGCCATGTCACTACCTCAAGGATACCACAGTAAGCCTATAAAAAATACACTGTGATGTATTTCCATTTCTATTACGGTATTGATGATGGTTTTAAAAATCCATCAGGTCATCGGGGTTATTCCTACAGCGTCTGGTAGGTGGACTACTGGGTGATAAAACCTATAATCTGACTTTTTCTCATAGGCCACATACACTGACGACGTAAATCACAATTCATCTTGGAAATTCATGGTTTGACTACCCACTATGAAGCATGTTATTCTTGAATCAGATCATCTCTCATGTCTTTGGGAATTCAGATTTTTCTATGTATACACAAGATATCATCTCCATCGATGGACCAATCCAGATGTCAGCCCTCGCCTCAAATACCATCACATAATACCAAACCTTCACAAATTAATAACATCACTATCTTCACCCTATCCAAGAGTGATGAAGTAACTGGAAATGGTGCAAGAAAAATATTCTCATGAATCTCTAAAAATTCCATGTGCCTTTTAATAAATTGGTCAATCAACTTCTATGAATCATTGCCTTCCTAAATGACTTGTGCATGAGTTTTCTTGCTCAGTGTGTCAGTTATCGCAATTCATTTTCCAGACATATAACAAAGATCAATGTAATAATATTTATGTTATTTGAACCATATTTTATATTTGATATTAAATAGGTACTTTATAAAGATATATTTTAGCCTCTTGTAGTTAGTAAACACCACAAATAACTATCCCAAAAGATAATGTGTCTAGCAAGACAAGGCATGAATAACTAATTTAAGATTGAAGTTATGTGGTGGGTAATTGTGATCATGAGGTCTCAAATAGAGTCTTTCATTCACACTAAATAAATCCCCCTAAATCAATATTTAACACATCTTGATTCCTAATGAATCAAAAAACACCATATAGCCTAAACCATGAATAGGGATAATTAGTACCGGTGCTCAAGAAATTCTTCCTTTCAACTCATGAAAGGCCTTATGACGTGCTTTATACCACAAGAACATAATACCCTTTTTAGTCAAACTGGTAAGAGTTGAAGAAATGTACTATAAATCAAGTAAAAAATTCATATGATATCAAGAAATCCCAGGAAAACCCATATATCAAACATGTTCTTGGCATGCTTCAAGGAAAAAATAGCACTCAACTTCATTAGGAAAACTAATACTCTTTATTCAAATATTATATAACCAAATATATATATATTTTCGATCTAGAAGTTACACTTTTTTAGTCTATCATATAACATATTCCCCCTTAATGTATTCAATTCAATCTCAATATGTTTTTCCTAGTCGATTCAAGTTTAAGAATCGATTAAGATGTCATCCAAAAAACCTGAAATGTATCCATGTAGGGGTGGGAAAACCCTATAAATCACATCCATGAATAGAATCATGTTTTTATGACCAAAAAAATTACTAGGTACCCATTAAAATTGTACCAACGTGGAAAATATATACATTCTACGGTTTAAGGCCTAACTCGCACCTAATGATAGCCTGATCTTAGGTAGATCTTATAGAACACTCTAGTCCATCAATGATAGCAGAAGAGATCATAAATTTTAGGATAGAGATATTAGTTATAAACCTTATGTAGTTCAATCATCGATATTCCTCGCATAACCTAAGGGTTTCACCTTCCTACATAGAGAAAAGGATAGATGAACCCCATGGTAAGGGATTTTTTTAGATAAAATACTGAGATACTAAATCCTCTAACTATCTCTTTATATCTTGGATCTCAATATGCATCATTCTATATAGAGTAATAGATACTAGAGCTGATCTTGCAACAAACACAATTATAATCTCTACCTATCTCATGGGAGGTTGTCTATAGAAGTCTATTGTAATAATATCAACAAATCAATCCACCCCTAGAAAAAAATCTTCCAGAATAACCATCTTGTCATCCTGGAAAATGAGATAATTATGGGTTTTCCTATGCCCATCCCACGAAGCTTTTCTCTGTCTTGACTGGCCTAGACATCCCACTCACCCTTCTTTCATATCAATTCACATCATGTGATAAGAATTCCTACTTTTGATGATAATGTAAATATGGGAATGATAATGCATGAGTGAATCATTCTTAAGTAAGACATCAAACTTTGTCATCTCAAGGACAAAGAATTAAAAAATAATATCTAACTACCAATATCAAGTGGACAATATCTATATTAGCATATATCCTCTAACAATGCACCGAATGGTGTATCAACAGTTATCAAAAAAAATTATATAATTTCAATCCCAAAACATTCCATGATCAATACCAAGAAAAAGGAGTGTGAAAAACTTGTATTTAATAAAGTATACATGATTGTAAAGGCCACTAGTATAGTAATTTGTATAGTATAAAATCATTCACTCTGATCCTTGGGTAACTATTATAATGTGAGCATCATTTTTGATCCACAATTTAGAGCAATAGTTGGGATATTTTCAGTTGGTCCACTCTGTTGGAACTAAATATCAAAATCACAGATACCATAGCCACACGATCCCCCTCGACCTATTCAGTCGATGCAACTCCAACATACTACTCAACATGGAGTCACATATATTTCTCTTGAAGGTGGATCTGGTGTGGTTTATCTTCTTCCCAAAAATAACATAATGGTCCAAGAGAACCACTAAATATGGTCCATCAATCTATAAGCATGGAACTCCAGTAGGTCTATATCACACTAAATCTTTATATTACCCTATCATCGACACTGGTAACATACAATAGAGCTACTAGTGGAGATACTCTATCCACAACTACTCTAATGAGAAACAACAATGATATTAATCCAATTATTGGAAAAACTAATTTTTTGTCTAGGCACTTAAAATTGGTGACCAGTATTGTCTTCTTCCCACATGCTTCCCCTAGTGATAAGTGATTGCTCCAGATAATAGGTAGATCAGAGGAATATATTCAAAAGAGTATAACTATTATATCTAGTCACATCCTTAGAGAATCTTGCTCACAATATCTTGAATATGAAAGAAGTATTTCCAAATATTACAACTTTGGGAAACATGATGAACAGTCCTTCATGACCACAATACTCTTCTCAAGGTTCCTAAACTCCCTCGATTAGTGATATCACAGCGTTATAGGGAAAAATTAATCAAATAAGGTAATCTAAAAGTTCTCCCAAATCATGCCCTGATGATGACTAGACATGTTAATCAAATCCCACCATCATTTTGCAGAATTACACAACAAATATGTGTAGATATTGACCCTACTCCTTGATGGAATCAATAGATACTCAAATATAGATAAAATTTCATCTATCCCTGACCTAGTAGCATAAGTACTTCCATCCCATGAAAATATAGGAGGATGTTGTTGTTGGAACTCACAATTAAGATCAGATATCATAAGTGATGGTCATGAATCACCCTGTACATATGACATTAATAATAGTAAACACTCTCAATGATGAAAATTAATTCTCATCGTGGGAATATAAGGTTTTTCTGTTGGTGGAACTACTAGAGGTAACACTTTGGGCTTAAGGCCCACCACCGCCAGAGCCTGAACGTAGCCACCATCCTAAAGCATGACATAATGATGTCATGGTTGAATATATCTACAAATTCCTAGTGCACACCTCATTAAAATAAAAAATGAACATAGGATCTCTAAGAGAATATGAACCTATGAAAAGTGTTCACTATGAAACATTCTTACCCAACCACCCCATCAAGGTTAGGGTAGTGGTAACTATTCATGTTTTTATTTACAAGGCTTCCAGTATATGGAGGTTCAATTTCTTATTGAGGTGGAAAATTTTCATTAAATTACACTAGGACTCTCCATTTACTTTAAAGGCTTTCTTTTATATGTTAAAATTTACATTTTAAGTATGTAAATTAATTTATTAATAATACAAGGATCAATTTCATATATTAGCACTACTAGTTTACAAAAGGAACATACACTTTGTAAACTATATTGATAGAAATGAAATTGTAACCAGACCCCCTACATTTAGTCTAATAATATAATAGGTAAATTATGATTTCTTGATTCAATGGATTACCCTATTCACTTTATAATTCCCCATAAAATTTATAAATTGAAATTTCTAGTTGTGTAATCATAACCAAATTCCATCACATGTATTTAGGGGTACATAATGTACATGGGTATAAATTTTTTATTTAAGATTTCATCATCAATGTATATGGGAGGAATCCACTTAGGATGATGATGGCATGTTAAAAACGAATTTTCCCTTCCTAGTATAAGATTTCAAGGGAATAGGAATATATCATAACGATGGAAAACTCAATAATAATATGAAACAAATGTAGTGAATGTCACAACCCAAATCTTTCCGCCATAAATGCTGGCACCAAACCTTGATCGAGGAATGGACCAAAGGGCATTCACAATCCCCACGGGCTGGAAAAAGTTCCCTGGATTCATAAACTGAAAATTGGGAACGAATTTCCTGAGTTTATAAACTTAACACAACAAATGAACCTGATAAAACGAATATGGATTTTTCAACTAGAATAGTCTTTTACAAAATTTCATAACTGAATTACATAAGTTAAATCAATGATTAAATACCATTACAATTTTACAAAACAACATAAGGACATCCCAGGAACAGTCATGGAAATAGGCACCGCCCTCAAGCCGTCTCCACAAGACATCACCACCCAGAACCTGCTAGAAATCCGAATCACTGGCACTAAAAACTATACCCATCCTGTGACAAAAAATACCAAGTACACATACACCCAAGGGTGTAAGTACGGTGTGATACAATTCCCAGTAGGATACCACCACTAATAGAGTAAATGTGATAAAAATTCAATGACAAAAATCTTTCATGTTTTCTTAAACAAGGAATGCTAGTTATGATTTCTAAAAAAAGCAACATAAAAATTAAAACTGTTTTCAAGTGGGCTATCATTAAGAATAAAAACATTTAAAAATAATGTAAACACTACTTAATTTTCCATCCGACCATACTGTATGCCAATGGTATGCATAAAGTAGCTAATGAGCACAAGTAATACGAATTAACCCCCTGGCAGTAGCTCGTTGTGGGTCAAAGGTACCTTGTATCTCGGTGAGAGTAACCATCAAAAATATTTTTTCTCATGAACGAGGAACTAGTAGGGAACATACCCAAAACCTAGTGTTCCTACATCATAACAATCATAGTTTAGTTATATTTGTAAGTGTCAATCTTGTTAAGTGAATGTGAGGCCAAACCCCATGGATTCACTAGCATACTGTTACACGTCCACCCACCTAGATACCTGGGTTTTCCCTTTGTTCTCAAACAAGTTCATCAAGCTATGAAATATAATGTGAATATGAAAATATCATTTCCACATCAAAATATCACCATGAACACACATGTATACCACAAAAGTCACAAAATTCTACTTTTCATTCAAATAGATATAGAAATCAAACTCACACAAAAATAGCCCACGACACTTTTTACATTATTTTAACACTACCACAAATCCATTAAAAAAATTTAAAAATCATTTACAAGGTGATACACAACACATAATATCCCACACACACATTCCACATAATACCCTTTTACCATCAAAATCATTTTATCATCAAACTTACATGAAACAGCCCACAAATAAGTTTTGCTCTGACATCACAATTTAATAAAAAATTTCAGAAATTTAAAAAGCATTATAAAATTTTTTGACATCCTAAAACATCACTTCACCTTTCAAACCCCCATATTTTTTGAACACACACATCAAACAGTACATATGTACCCTTTTCCTACTTTTTTTAAACAACTAAAACATTTACAATTTTCGTAAAAAGAAACCAAATGGTGTAACTATGTCTTGCACACAAAACCCATTTCAAAAACCCCATTTAATACCAAAACCATACCAAAAACTATCTAATAAATAATTGGAATCTCTAGTGACATTTATAAAACTACTTTAAAGTGTTATAAAATCACCTTGAATAATACCACAAAAGATACAAATAAATGTACACATTTTCATAAAATTCTCTCAAGAAGTATAATAATGTTTTACCCATAAAACCTACTCAAAACCCCTATTTTTAATCCCACATGATAATAATAAATTACCAAACCAAAATTTCTAGGATAGATAACTTTTATTAAACCTATTCCATACTTTATGAAATACACACAAATAATACCCCATGATTTACACTTGAAAACACCCAATTTCAAGTTAAAAAGCAACTATAAAATTAAACACATAACCAAATAAATCATAAAAAGTTTTCACACCACACCCAACATATGAGGAATATGAAAATTTGTAAATAAAGAAATCTAACTCATCAAAAAATTACATAGGGAACCACCAACCTTTTATGTTGAAACCCTTAGAACATAGTTCGAAACATAAACTGCACCACTGTCGCATCTCAAAGAAGTGAAATAAAACCTAAAACCAAAAAAAATTCTCCCAACAGATAGTAAATAAAACTCTATGTTCAAACACAAACATTAGAACATTAGGAACCCCATGTATAAGTGAAGAAAACCAAATCACATTGAATGTAGCCCTAAGTATATTGAATGAAGAATGAAGAAGACCACCTTACTTGAGAAATCCTGTAGAGATTTCCCCAAATAAACTGGTACATTAATTTTCAAATAGAAAAAAATTAAAGGGAGGTTCTAACTAAGATAATTAGGCCATGTAGGGATTTGAATGGGGAAAAAAGAGGGATAAAGGGAGGAGCTATGAAGGAGGCAAATTACCATTATAAATCTGCTCGAATTGAGAAATCTTAAGAAGTTTCGACTTGTTCTGTGATGAAAACGAGCTCTAAAGAGGGAGATAAGAGATTGGGGGAGTGCCTAGATTCAGTGGGCTTGGTTTATAGGTGTAATCAGAAAAAAATAATCAATATTGAATATGTTATTAAAAATATGTTTTTTTAAACTAGAAATGAGCTTTTGTGGTGGCCCAACTCCTTAAATAAAAACCCAAATCTATCCTGATTATGGATTTATAAAGGATCCAAATTTATATGGTGGTGTTAATAGGTCAGGGGAAGCCAAGTAGGAATTGTAATGGATGAAAAATGATGAAAATTTAATGAGCTATAAAATGAACAAAATTTATCTTTAAATCTTGAATCGGGCTCACCATTTGGCCCAATTCATGAAAACTGACCCATTCCTCCATAAAAACATGGGAATCCCCCAAAACAAAGAATGAATAGAAAATAAATTATAAACACATTTAAAATAAGTTATTTATGTGACAATTATCTCCACCATGAAAACATTTTGCAACAGAATGTAACAGAAAGGACAAAGGAACAACCAAACCCAACTGAGAAACCAAGAAGTACTCTCTTGCCAGGTTTCGCCCCTAAAGGCCAAAACACCTTCAATGATAAATTGAGGAAGGATTACTCTCACAACCTAAACTTACACAACTTTCATGAAATGATTAATCACATACATACTTTATCACAAAAGAATACTCCTCACCCAATTTTTGAACAGGACTCAAGAAATTCACCCAAACGAACAACATCATAGAACAAGGTTACACTTACCTTACTTTAACAAAACCATTGGTCACTCGGTCATACCATAGTTTACTCATGGAAAATGTTGGTAGATAGATATCTCCAAATAATAATATCTACCACCAATCCAAGACCATGGATAAATCTAAATTATAGGTACGAGGGGACACAAATACGCTCCCCACCTTATGAGATCAACCATCCTAACCGACCAGCATGGGCCGACATAGAAAGACCCTAGAATATAATGAGTTGGGAAGGCCGCATGGTTAGTCCACACTGTTTGGAAAACCGTGCACAAATTGTGCAGATCATTCTTTCTGCATGGCTTCCTGGCACATGGTCACTACTAATTGTGGAAAAACCGCGTGCTCATCCTGTTTAGCCAAATTTCATGCCATTCTCTATATACTCAATGGAAACCAAAGGGGGAGGGAATGACATTTGGAGATGAAATGGGTACAAGGCCCTCTACCTATTTCCACCAAATGAGAATAATACAAGAAATATGATGACACCATAGGTTTAAACTCTTCCTATCTTTCATGCAGAGGATAACACTTTGTACAAGGGTTTAAACAACCCTAGGATTTCCCCATACTATGATCCAGCTTCTCTCTGAGCCCTTTGGTTGTAGCTCAAATGATTGAAGAATTTTCGGCCTCATAGTTAGGCATTAGAAACCCCCTGAACTAGTATTCTTATTTTGGTTCCACCAACAACTACACCGCAATCCCTGACAAGTTTTCCAAGACATAACACATTCCAAACTCACTTTACCCTAACCTGATATTTCCCTGAAACAGGGAATTAGAAGATGCACACACATCAAACCTTGTTTCTATGGGTGAGAAACAATAGAAGTAAAGAACACATATACTAACCTTCCTCAAAAATGGAATATTTGGATGTTTTTTAGGGGAGGATTTCTTACAACATAATAGAAACTCATAGAGGATTGCACGAATTTCACCTTTATGGTCAATCGAGCAGATGACATCACAAGGCATCACAGAACAATAAAATTGTGACTGATATAACAAATTTATGAATAGGGACCTTACACAACCTCCCTAAACATCAAAAAATTCAAGAAAGTGCCCATAATATCCTCTCATGACCAGATTTCCCACACTGGTAGTTTAACATTATCTCCTACTTCAATGAGACTATAAAGTACCCAAAGCCCCTCTTAGACACCATCCAGACACTCATCCACACTAAAAACCCCCAATTACTTCCACCATTAATGAATCAAGAAACTTAAGAATCTATGGTCTCTTTCAATCTTCCACAAGAACTCTCCCTCTACAAGAGTATCCTCAAACCAAAAAATGATAGTGTGCAGACTCATTCTACTAGGATCGAGAAAAGATTCCTTACACTGAGCAACTAGAGGATTTTCCAATGGAGAAACTATCTGGGTTGCACTTCACATGTGCACTAACCCATAGGGTGGCGTGCCTTATCCAATAAGAGAACCCAAGGACCCAACCAAGCTGGTCCATTGGTTAGGAAATACCACAACCATATTCAAATGGATGAGGGGAACCACCATAATGGCTTCCCTATCTTTTCTCAGAAGATACCACTAACCAACCCTTCTACCCAGCTTACAGACCTATCACAATCCCCAAACACTATTCAAATAGGAGGGGTTCTTGGACTTAAAACATTCAACAAAGTCAACATTTCCAATAACACAGAATACACACCATCCAAAAAACAATCATCAAGACATAAATTTTTCCTTTTAAATACATTTCGTTGAAAACAAATGGTTCAACATTTAGCATATCCACCATTGGTACCTGATGGGCCCCACACATGCATGTTTCCATGCCACAACAGACACCCTCCTCATATCCATCCCGACACTTATCCAAACATTCCATTAACTGCCCATCACCGCATATAACCCCATGCATGTGGATGCTCATGAAAAATACCAATGGTTAAAACAAAAACTCTTTCCACTTTTTAAAACAAAATTAATCAACCAATATATCCTTTTTATCAACACTACTAACCATGAAATTAGACCTAAATTACCTCATAAAAAAAATTTCAGAAAGGCACAATCATTCATATGAAAACTCACTTTCAATTCATACACATTAATTTTAAAACATCTCATCCCATTAAGACAACATTCAACAGTTTAGAAAACACTATTGGAAACAGTTTTTCAAAACTAACTTTAACATACATCTTGGTTTCCAAAGAGGCGTAAACACACCATTTTCCTATTTCCAAAGAAATCTGAAATTTTAATTCCACCATTTCAACAATAAAACCCTTCCCTATTTATTTGAAAATAATTTCCCAAAAAACTTATGCTTCTTAAAACCATGCCATTTTTACTTTAAAACCGAACATTCAAGATTTCAAAACTAAAGGAGACAAGACAATGCGAAGATGAACTAGCTTCGGTGGGTAACTTGTACATATGGTTGGTGGCCATAAGTCAATCAATTCACCATCACAGAGAGAGTTCTAGTGCAATATAACTTTCTCTACATGGTTTTCCAAGCCCTGCAAGCTCACTGAGACCATTACCCAACTCTATTTTCATTTCCCTTAATCATCATCAAGACAAAAAAACCAAAGGAATTAGATAAGTCCTGACCTCCCATGGTGACTTGAATCCCATAAGGAGGTGTGTTGATTTTCTAAACTACCCATAAACTGAATGTCAAGTCTTAAAAATCCTATCTCTATACTATCCCAACTCTTCCACATATAACATAACCCAAAGAGAGTGAACCTCCTCTGATACCATTTTCTCAATCTGGCTGCCATCAAAACTGGCACAATACATGGACCAGAACATGGTCTGATGGGCGTTCCCGATCCCCGTGGGCTGGCACAAGTTCCCAGTTATCATAAACTGAAAATTGGGAATGATTTTCCCGAGTTTAGAAACTTAAAACAACAAATAAACACAATAAAATGAATCAGAATTTTTCAACTAAAACCGTCTTTTAAAAAATATCATAACTGAATTACAAAAGTTTAAACTATGATTAAAGACTATTAAAAAGGTAAAAAAAATAAAGACATCCCAAGAACCCTTATAGAAAGGGGTACCACCCCTGGGCCATCTCCACAAGACATCACCACCTAGAACCTGCTAGAAAACCAAACCACTGGAACTTAAAAACATACCCACCCTGCGACAACAAAAAAACCAAGTCTACTTACACCCATGGGTGTATGTATAGTGTTAGTGAATTCACAGTAGGATAGAAACACTAAGATATTCTAGGTGATAAACATTCAAAGATAAAAATCATGTCAGTTTTCATAAACATGGAATTCTTGTTACATTGTAAAAAAAATGCAACTTAAAAATTAAAACAATTTTCAAGATGGCTATCATTATGAATAAAAAAATTTAAAAATAATATCAACACTACTGAATTTTACATCGAACCATATTGTATGCCAATAGTACACACAAATTAACTAATGAGCACATGCAATAGGGAATAACCCCTAGGCACTAGCTCTTTGTGGGTCCTAGGTGCCTCATATCTCGGTGAGAGTAACCATCAAAAATATTTGTTCTCATGCACGAGCCACTAGTAGAGAACAGAACCATAACCTAGTGGTTCCCAATCATTATAATAATAGTTTAATTAGAGTTGTATGTGTCAATCTGGTTATGTGAAACTAAGGCCAAACCCCATGAATTCAATAGAATACTAGTACAAGTTCACCCACCTAGATACACAGGTTTTCCATTTGTGATCAAAAAATTTCAACAAGTCATGAAATATAATTTGACATGAAAATATCATATCCATGTAAAAAATTCAACCAAAATCCCAAATTTATACTAGACAAGTCACAAAAGTCTACTTTTAATCCAATTTGATATTGAAATCCAACTCACACCAAAATAGCTCACAACACATTTCACATTTCTTTAACATTTCCACAAATTCATTTAACAATTTTATAAAAAATTTACCAGGTGAAAAACATAACATAACAGCCCATAGATATATTCCACATAATACCCTTTTTACCTTAAAAATCATTTTATCATCAAACTTAAATGAAACATCCCACAAATAAGTTTTTCTCCAACATCACAATTTAATAAAACATTTCATAAATTTAAAAAACAGTTTAAAAATTATTTATATCTCAAAACATCACTTCACATTTCAAAAACCCATATTTGAAGAACACACACCAAACAATACATATTCACCCTTTTCCCACTTTGTTAACCAACAAAAAAATTTACAATTTTCATAAAAATAACCTAAGTGGTGTAACTATTTCTTAAACACAAAACCCATTTCAAAACCCCCCATTTAAGACCAAAACTTTACCAATTCCTAACCAAATAATAATTGGAATCCCTAGTGACATTAATAATACCACTTTAATGTTTTATAAAATCACCTTGACTAATACAACAAAAGATACAAATGAAAGCATACATTTTCATAAAACTCTCTTAAGAAGTATAACAATATTTTACACATAAAACCTAATCAAAAACCCTCTTTTTAGGCCCTACATGACAATTATACATAACCAAGACATAATTTTCAGGATAAAAAAGAACTATTAAACAAATTCCTTAATTTATGAAATACACCCAAATAATACCCCAGGAGTTTCACATGAAAACACCCAATTTCAAGTTAAAATGCAACTATAAAATTAAACACTTAACCAAATAAATCATAAATAGATTTTGCCTGACACCCAACATATTAGGTATATGAAAAGTGATTAAATATAGTAATCTTACTCATGAGTAATTCCTAACACATAGAACCTCCTTCCTTTTATGCCCAAACCCCCAAAACATGGTTCGAAACATAAACTGCACCACCACTGCACCTCAAAGAAGTGAAATCCAACATAAAACCCCAAGATTTCACCCAAAAGACAAGAAATAAAACCCTAGGTTCTAACCCTTAATTTTGTACATTAGGAAACCCATGTATAAGGGAAGAAACCCTAATCAGATTGAATGTAACCCTAAACAAATTCAAATAAGAATGAAGAAGACCAACTTATTTGTGGAATCTTGTAAAAATCGCCCCAAAAACAATAGTATCATAATTTTAAAAAGGCCAAAAATTCATGAGAGATTGGAACAAGGATAATTATACCATGTAAGAATTTTAATGGGGAAAAATGAGTGGGAAATGAAGGAATTATAAAGGAAACAAATATCCTTTATAAATCATCCCGAATTGATAAATCTTAACACGTTTCTACTTTTTCTGCGAAAAAAATGAGCTCCAAAGAGGGGGAGATGAGATTGGGGGCGCTCCTTGGCTCCGTGGGCTCAGGGTAGAGGTGGAATCACCAAAAAATAGATAAAATTGAATAAGTTATTAAATAAAAAATTTCTTTTTAAAACTGTAAATGGGATTTCGGGGTGGCCCAACTCCTAAAATAAAAACCAACATCCACCATGATTATGGATTTCTAATGGCTCCAAATTGACATGGAGTTGTTAATATTTTTGGGAAGGCCACGTAGGAATTTGAATGGATGAAAAATGTTGAAAAATGAATGAGTTATAAAAGAAACAATATTTATTTTTAAATCAGGAATTGGGCTCACAGTTTGGCCCAATTCTTGAAAACTCACCCATTCCTCCTTAAAATCTGGGGAATCCCCCACAACAAAGCATGAATTGAAAATAAATTAAATATAACTTTAAAATAAGTTATGTATTTGATATTGAAGGTAATGTAATTCACCTATAAGGATTGTTATATGCAAGGAATGTGAATTCCTAAGTTCATATAATGATACTTGTAACAATTATCCTTTGAGTACAATTCCATTTTAGAATATATATAAAGCATAGAAATTTACAAAATCTATGTTGTTTGTCAGAGTTTTGTACTCAATAGGGGGATAAATTGAGTATCTATAAAAACATTTTGTTTTGAAAAGTATTCTTAAAAAGGTTCCCCAATAAAATTAAATACAGCCTAGTTAATCAAAGTAATAAGGTTATGAAAGTTCGACTTTTTAAATAACTTCTTAGAAGATTGATTAATTCTCAATAATCATAATATCAGTTAACTATATTACTACTGAATTGATTCTAGTTAATCCAAAAAATTATAATTTCTTTCCAAGATAAAATGTCAAAGTAAATTTTGTGAATTTTGATATATACAGTAAAACAGAGAAAACTAAGCTAAACAACACATTGTATATAAATCAAGTTGTTCAATCTATAGCCGAGACCAAATCCACTACACATTTTGATCACCTACCACCAAGAAGTTTATATTAATAAACATGATCCACACCCCGAATCGGGGTAAACAATAGTACACAGGACTGTCCATGTAAGACGACCTCTTCCACAGTTCTTCGTGGATAAGAACTGTCTTGTCACACAGGGACTTCTTCCACACTTATCAGTGGGAATAAACAAGGTTAAAAAGATGTGAGAATAAGGATATCTTGTATCCTCTAGTTTAATGTAGGAGACATTGCATTTTTTATATAAACACACACACACACTACACAAAAGAAAAAAAATACACAACAGATCAAAAATGATGAGATAAGGTTAGAAGTTCTCTGAGTGTTATCCTATGCATCTCTGGACTTCTAGGATGTAGTAGATGAAGGAACCGAGTCTTCTTGCAAAAAATTGAGTATCGCAAGCCAGCTAGATCTGGATCGTGTTCTTCGTGGAGTCTGAATTGCGAAGGTTTTCTCAAGTCTGATCAATGGTATCACAATGAATGTTTCGTGTGTTCTTTAGATGTATTGAGTTTTAAGTGTCTGTTATCTTCCAAAAAATGGTCATTCTTCTTCATTATCGTGCACACACTTCTTTTTCAATACCTTTTCTTCTCTATTTTTTTTGCCACTATGTTCTTTTTATTCTTGGAGTGCATGTGTTGGAGCCGATATGATCCATGTAATCTGCACCTCGAACCACATACAGTAAGAAGAAATTTCAGCAAAAAACATTATTTATGTCAATGAATTTAATAACATCAAATTTGACCATTAGCGTTTAAATGTAAAAATGAAGAAACAGATTTAGAAATGGTGTCACAGTCTATTTGAAAATAGTGTCTCCTTGAAACAATGTCTACTTGAAACAGTGTCTCCTTGAAATGGTGTCTTCTTGAAACATTATCTCCTTGTTTTACTTTGAGCGACGAGACATTCATGATGGCATGCATGTTTAGGGATCAGGATCAGGTAGTATAAATGCAGTTTTAGGATCATGGTGTTTGATCATGGTATCTGATTCACTATGTCTGTTCACTGAGTCTGGGTCACGGTGTATGGGTCACGGTGTCTCGGTCATGGCGTTTGGGTCACGGTGTCTCGGTCACAGTGTATGGGCCATGACGTATGGGTCACGGTGTCTATGTTCTTTTCCAGAAATACATAACTAGTGGTAAACTCATAGTTTCTCAAACATATCCAACTATCTATATAAATACATATCCAAATATCTGTATACAGACATAAACAATGATATTCATAGAATGGATTAGACTCAATCATTTATCATGGAAATTAATTATAACACGAATTAAAAATAATTCACAATAATTAAACATAACAGTTAATATCTAGGATAGGTTTATCTAAAGCATAATGAAACCAATCATCTGTACACATGATTTGAGATAGATTAAACATAATTACCAAGCATTACAAAATTAATAGGATTTGTGATCATTAAAACATGATTAACACATGAGGTGTCCAACAATCTCCACCTTTTTTAGGATAACATGTCATGTGAGTGAGATATCTATGCCACTTCCTTAGTGTGCATAGATATTACATATTTCTCCATCTTTTGGGATTATCAAAAATAGTAATGAAGTAAAGAGGAGTACAGATAAGATGTGTTCATAATACATTAGATAAAAAATGTCATTAAAAATAGTAAAAAAATATAGAAATTATCCCTATCAAAAGATAATAGTCACATTTATTTAGCACTGTCCTGCCTTCTCTTTGCCCTTGGTAGCAGCATTAGAAGAATAAGCCATTGGAGTAGAGGTGGAAGTGGAAAAAGGGAGTGAACCAGTATACATAAAAGGTAAAGGGATGCCTTCAAAGGTAGAAGGACCCAATGTAGGGGTAGTGGAAGACCGAGGAAACTATTGATCAATAATAACAGGTCTAATCAGACTCAGAGCCTGAGAGATAGGCATAGATGTAGAGGCAAGGATATAAGACGAGAAAGTAGGAAAACCAAATCTCATGGGTGCAGCTACAGGAGCCACAATCACCTAACTCTGTACATGAAGATAAGGCCTCAAAAGCTTGATGAAGTTAGCAATAATATCCCCAGTATAATTCATGGATTTCTCAATGTCATCCTTTATATTTATAAACATATCCAATAATTGATTAAAATCTTTGAGCTTTTGGACTTGTGTTTTGAAAGACTGAGTGATAGGAGGGATTCTCAGATTCTCCACTATGTACTTGAAAAGGTTGTTCATGTCATGATTTTAGAAGATCCTATTGAAGTAAAAGTGCACCTTCTTAGTGATCACTTCGTGAGAATAATATGATGTTTTGGAATGAATTATCACCTAATCACGTACTATGTCACTGTTCTTGACAACTTCAGATAGGGAATGTTTTTCAATCCCACTGCGCACAACTTGATGTTCATCTTTGACAACTGTTCTAACCAAATCACCATCCAAAGTGGTTTGAGAGGATTTTGCAGAGGCACAAAAAGTAGTGACAACATAATTAAGGGACTTCATTTTATTTAGAACATTCTAGAGACATCCCTTACACTCATATTTCTACTTGTTATGACCAATAACAAGCTCACACATCTCTTGAACAATCTTATTATTTTTTTAGCTACCTTGTCATACAAGGAGGTAAGAATAGGTTGTATCAGGGAGGATAATTCTTGTGTAATATGACTACCAATATCCTCAGAAGGATGAGAAACAGGTTCTGGTCTTGATTTTATCACTATCTTCATTTATTCAACCATAACTCTGAGAGTCTTTACTTCATCACCGAGCTGTTTGTTCTCAACCCTGACTTCCTGAATTTCATGAAGCATTATTTGATGAATCTTCCATATAATCTTTTCCAACAACAGGTTTGTATCAGTTTCACTTAAATTGGTTACAAGTTATGATTGGTAATTCATTAGCTTTTCATCCCCATCAAATTGGGTAGCTTCAAAATCTTTCAAATCAACCTTATATACCAAGGTAGAAGGTTCTTCTGAAGGTTCAGGAATAGGGGTTGAGAAAGGCTAAGGATATTTGGTAGAGAAAACATCTGGATCATATCCTAGTTTCAATTGAAACTTAGTAGACATATTTATTCCCTTAACAAAGACATCTTGGGAATTAGTCACATCAAAATAACTAGGGAATTTATACCATGTATCTACTAATCTTTGATCAACTAGATTTTTCACTTCTAAACATTCCAAACAGGGGGGATTTTCTCCTTCAATAGGTGCATCTTCCTCAGGATTGAGATATTTTGAACCTTGATTTATTACCAAGATTATATCCTTGATATCCGCACCCATTTTCTTTATGTCCAATTAAGAGGCTTGCTCCATTCTCTATTCAGCAGATGGAATAATTTCCGTAAAAAATTGTTCCTCTAGGTGTTCCTCAGGAGATGCTTCCTGCACAAGAGAAATATCTTCCTCTATATGCTCTTCCACAAAATCTTTTTCACTTAACTTGGCAACATATTCCTCTTCAGTAGAAGGCCGTTCTATAAAATCAACAACTTCTTCAGGAACATTCATTTCATTCTCAGTTAAGTCTTGGAGAATAGGTTCACTATCTTTCTCATCTATAAACATTTTCCTTGTATGTGAAACATCCACTTTATCTTCTTCCACATTCCAATACTCAACAATCTCATCTAGTTCCAAAGTAGGATAAAAAATTTCCTTAGGTCATGAAGAGTCTTCCACCAGAATTAACTTTTCATAAACCCTATCATTATATTCCACCCATGCTTTTCTCTATGGATTCCAACTGATCTTCATTCTATTTAATGTAACTTTTGAAAGAAAAAACTCATAATCCATGATAACTTCTTCATTTGGTCCAACCAATGCTTTTGTAAGATTCATAGCTGAGATAAGCCATGAATATAATTGGGAAGTTTACTTGGAGGTTGTTTTGATCAACTCACACATATATAGTACAACATATTTTCATAGGTTGATCTTATGTCCATTATTCATAAGGTGTATCAGAAATACATCCTGATTCTTGATTGTAGAAAAATCACCTTTTCTAGGGCTGATCAGATTATGAACAAATCAAATAAAAGTCTGGTTTCACCATCTAGCTCAGCAGCTATCACTCATCACTTTGTCCCTTTCCCAGTTAAGCTTCCCAATGCATCTTCCAATAAAAAGAACTCACTTGGAGGTGGAGGACATCTCTGTTATTCCTCATAAATACCCTCATGATGTATCATAAGGCATACAGCTAATAACCTCGAAGAAAATGTGCATCTCTATCCATTTATCCAGCTTCTTATAATAAAGTCATCTTCTGTATCAATAGAGAATTGAACATATTGATAAAACTATGCAACAACTTTTGGGTAAATTAGCCTATCCTCATTTGTGATCCAATCCAGAATTCCCCGCTCTTTTAGCACTTAAAATACCAATGTCTTACTTGACAGGAGCCACATGGTGTAGATTTCTCTTTGAGGGTTGACTATTCTGTTCACCAGGTTTGGATTCAAAGGACAGTCAGGTGCTAACTTTGGTGCTATTTTCAACATATTTTTTGAACTACACTTGTCATGGGTTGACGACGATGGTCATTTCATTCTGGGCATTCAACGAAGGTTCTAGAGAGAGAAAAGTTGAAAGATAGTTTATGGTTTGAGAGTAGAGAGCTTGGGTGAAGAAAGAGTGAAACTTCTTTCATTTTATCATTTAGGGATATCAAGTGTCATGAGATCAAAAGTGTGGTAAAGTTAAAGGGTAAAAGAAATTATTACCACGATACAGGTTATAATATGTATATAAAATAATAAAGTGTCTTTACGGTGAGACAATAAATTATTTTCTAAGTGAGATGAGAACTGGCATTCACGGTGAGACTGTTACAGCCTTTCATGGTAAGACCGTAACCATCTTTCATGATGACACAAAAACAACTTCATTTCTAAACTGTGCGACTTTATTTTTTGAGACAGTAAGCGCCAGACCATGACTTGTGAAATTATAAATTGTGAAATTGTATACTTACTGCTTAATATTTATCATTCCCAATTCATGTATTATGTAATCTTTTAATTCAAAATTTAATGCTTTGGTAAATATATCTGCAAGCTGATATTCAGTTCCAACAAATTCCAAAGTGATATCACCTTTTTGATAATTATCTCTCAAAAAGTGATGTCTTACATCAATATATTTTGGCCAAGAGTGTGAAATAAGATTTTTTGAGATGTTAATAGCACTTTTATTGTCAAAATTTGTAGGTACATGCCTACATTGATATCCAAAATCTAGTAAGGTGTGTTTCATCCACAAATTTGTGCACTAAAACTACTAGAAGCTATGTATTCAGCTTCTGCAGTAGATAATGCAACAAATTTTTGTTTCTCACTACACTATGATACTAGTGACTTGCCTAAAAAGTTACATGTTCCAGAGATGATTTTTCTATATAACTTTCAACCACCAAAGTCCACATCACCTAACTCAAATGATTTTCCTCTGAGATAGAACAGTCTTATGTTGGGTGTATTCTGGATTTATATGAAAATTATCCGAATAGTATTTAAATGGGATTCCTTTGGGTTTTCATAATAACAAACACACATACACACACTAAACATAATGTCAGGTCAGCTAATAGTTAGTTATAACAAACTTCCAATCATTCATTTGTAAGTTTCTTGATTAATAGATTTCATATCTTCATCAAGATCCAACTTACAAGTAGTACGCGTTTGAGTGTTACTACTTTTAGTGCTATCCAAACCAAAACTTTTTTGAAGATCTCTAGTATATTTTTCTTTCATTAAAAATAATATGATCATTATTTAGAATGATATGAAATCCCAAAAAAAATTTAGTTCATCCATTAAACTCATTTCTAATTTGTTTTTCATCATTTCAGAAAATTTAATTCATAAAATAATTATTTGAAGAACTAAAAATAATGTCATCAACATAGATGTGAACTACTAAATCATTAATGGAAATTAGTTTTATAAAAAAGGCATGATTAGATATTCCTTTTGTAAAACCTTTGGAAGTAAGAAATGTACTTAATCTATCTTATCATGCCCTTGCAGCTTGTTTTAAACCATATAAGGTTTTTGATAATTTAAAAATATGATTTGGAATATGAGGATTTGTAAAACCAGGGTATTTCTCAAAAAAAATCATTATCTATATACCCAATTAAGAATGCAATTTTAACATCCATTTCATATATTTTTGAATTCAAATGTGTATCATAACCAAGACGAATTCTGATAGCTTCAAGTCTGGCTATTGGAGTAATGGTTTCTTCATAGTCAATTCCTTCTTCTAGACTATAGACTTGTGCAACTAATCTAGACTTGATTCTAACTGTATTACCAGCTTCATCTACCTTATTTCTAAACACCCATTTAGTGCCTATGGTTAATGTGTATTTAGGTCTATTAACAAGTTTCCATACTCAGTTCCTTTCAAACTGATTAAGTTCTTCTTGAATTTCCATCACCCAAAATTCTTCATTGATAGCATCATTAATGTTTTTAGGTTCATGTTGTGACAAGAAGACATCATGTTCAACCTGATTTCTATGAAAAGATCTAGTTTGAGTTCCTTTATCTAAATATCATAAAACAACATCTAAATGATGGTTGTTAAGAGTTCGAACAGCTCTAGAAAAAGGTGAACTAGTGATTTCAGGTTCATCAACAGGGTCAGGTTCATTGTGACATGAATCTAAAGAATTTCCAGAACTGGAAGTTTTCACAGATTCCATCACATGATGGTTAGAGGATTTTGAATTAATGTCTCCATTTGGTACATTGTCCTCTAGGTTCTACAGAATGGTATTAGGCTCATGTGGATATATTTTTATAAATTTTACATGGACAAATTATTCCACACATTTAGATCATTTGTAAAAGACTAAATAGGTTTTACTAGAGATTGAATATCCTAAAAATATTCCTTCATCACTACTGGATGGGAATTTTTCACGATTTTCATTAGTATTAAGGATAAAGGCTTTGTAACCAAAATCATTGAAGTATCTTACTTTTTTTTCTATTATTCCATAACTCATATGGAGTTATTTTAAGAATAGGTCTAGTAAACACTCTATTGATAATATAGCACGTTTTATTTACATCTTCATCCCAAAAATAAATATGCAAGTCATATTCACTAACCATGGTTATAGCAATCTCTTAAAAGGTTCTATTTCTTCTTTCTACAACTCCTTTCTATTGTGGTGTTCTAAGTGTAGAGAAATTATGAGTATAGCCATTTTGTGAGAAAAAGGATACAAACACTTGATTTTCAAACTCACAGCCATGATAAATTCATATGGATTTAATTCTAAGTCCACTGATATTGTCAACAGTTTTGAAATAGTTGATAAAAGAGAGAAGGCTTCACTTTTTTGAACCAAAAGGAAATTCAAAGTATATCTAGAAAAGTCATCTATAATAATATAAACATATTTCTTCCCATTAAAGCTATAAACTCTAGATGATCTAAACAAATCCATGTGAACCAAGTTAAGAGGATTAGATGATGACACTTCTTTCGTTGGTTGGAAATAAATTTGTATTTCTTTCCCTTTTGACAAGGATTACACACATTATCATTTGGAAACACGAGTTTGGGTAGACCTTTGACTAAACATTTTCTAGTTATCTTTCTAAGAGAGTAAATATTATAGTGTCTTAGTATCATATTTCAAAGCCAGGATTCTTTGTGAAATACACTTATACATGAAGTATTTTGAGAGACGAATTAATCTATGTTAACAGAATTTACATTTTCATTTCATAATGTAGAAAATAATAATTCATTTTTAGAATTGAAAACATTTCAAGCATCATTTTCAATTTTAACATGAAATCCATCATCACATAGTTATGAAATAATATGAATATTATATTTCAATCCATCAACAAAAAGTACTTTGTAAATTAAAACTGAGCTAGAGTTACAGATTTTTTCAAGGCTAATGATATTTCCATTGGCATTGTCACCAAATGTGATATGTACACCATCAATTTTTATTAAATTATTGATGTACGAATAGTATCCAGTCATGTGTCTTGAGCACCCACTATCCAAGTACCATAAACTTTTACAGGAGCTCGTTAAGTAGCTTTCCTACAAAATATTTAGATAATAACAAATTTTGGTACCCATACCTGTTTGGGTCCAATAATATTTTTGAATAGTTCTTTTAGAACCTGTATCTCCCACATAGATTTCTTATATTCATTATGTAAATTACGTGAAAAATTAACTATATTTGGTCTTAAAATTCTTGAAACAATAGATAGTGTATCATAACTTGAACAAGCTAAATGTTTTCCAGAACAAGGAGTAAAGTTGTATGTCCTAGACTTAGAAACAAAACTAGTTCTTCCTAAATTTCTTTTACTAGGTTGATATCCAATGCCACTGGTATATTTAAGAGAAATCTAATTACCTAGAATTTGTACCATGGTATCTTTACCATTAGTAAACCTTTCAAGATCCTTTTTCAATTTCTCATTAGATAGCATTAGTTCATTCTTTTATTTGAGTAATTGAGAATTTTTCTCCCTTTATTTTGTGAGTTCAGTTTTGATTGGTGAGGTAAGATCATGATGTTTCTTTAAATACATGTTTTTATCTTTTAATTCATACCACGTCTCTTCGAGAATATTACAGTATTCAAAAATATCTTCATTATACATATGTTTAAAGTCACTCTATTCTCCAAAATAATAGGAATTGTGTATATGAGATTCCAATGACACCTAAGATGTGTTTTTCATAAAACACATATTGGATTTGTTAGCTTGTTCATCATGTGATGATTCTGTGTCACTTGAGTTGTCCTCAGAATCACTCCATGTTGCTTTCATTTCCTTTTTATACTATCAATCTTTGTACTCATATATATTTTTGTACATGATATTGGTAAATTCAGACTTTATATGTCCCTTTCGCTTACACTCATAGCAGAATATCTCATCAGACTTGTCACTTCATTTCCAATCTCTCTTTCAGCTTCCTTTTTGATCATATCATCCCTTGAAGTAAGGATTTCTGATCAATTTCTTCTTCTTGTAAAATCTCTTAAACATTCTAGATAATTGATCCATCACCTCATCACTATCAGGTGATGATTGTTCGCTACAAGAAATTTCTATAGAGGCTTCCAACATCCCTTTCTCTTTGTTTTTAGAAGTGGTGGACTTAAACGCAACAGATTTTCTTTTGGGTCCATCCTCCTCTTCGTTGTTGACTTTGAGCTCCTTTGCATACATAATCAGTTTTCCAATGAGTCCTTTTACAAGTAAATTGCTAATGTATCATGATTATCTAATAGAGATATAGGTTCCACTCCGTCTGTAAGTTAAGCATGTGATAATCCTCAGGATCTATTCTTTGGCAGTAACGTCTCTTATAAGAGAAACCTTTGTGCTGAAATTTTCATTGAACTTGAGGTACATTTCAGAAATATACACATTAGGTTACATTTTAAAGTAATATTATTTAATAGTATAGGTATTAATCCTAATTTATTTCAAACTGGAAGTTCCTTCATGTTAAATAGACAAGGTATCCCAAATTTCATTGGCAGTTTTACATGTAAAAATTCTATTAAATCCCTCATCTCCTAAATGGATATATAAAGCATCCATGGCATTGCAATTTTTATTATAGGCAGTCCTGGTATGGTTATCCCAAGTGATTCTATCATTAGCATGAATCTTATACTTATCTATAATTGAAGACCAGATTACAAAACTCATACTTTCTAGTTGCATTTTCATTTTCATTTTCCATTGAGCATAATATGTTTCATTAAAAAATAGTGGTTTATTTCTTTCAGCACATTCTAGTCTGTTATCCATGATTAAGAATTACATTGAAAGAGATAGTAATTTATAATTAATTAAAATTTATAGATCATTGATGTACCAATAAAATCACAGTTGAATAGGTTAAAACATAGTCTTAATAGTAATAAAAAACTCCTTTAACACCAAATTTTTGTTGGAGTAGAGTACTCAAGAGGGGGTGAATTGAGTATCAATAAATAATTATCGTCTGAAATGTATTATTAAAGTGGTTCCCTAGTGAATTTAAATATATCCCATTTAATCAATGTAATATGGTTATAAAAGTTTGATTGTTTATATAATTTCTCAGAAGATTGATTAATTCTCAGTAATCTTAATATCAGTTATCAATATTACGTTTGAAGGTATTCTAAAAATGAAAAACAATTATAACTTATTTCCATGATTAAATATCAATGTAAATTTATTTATTTCTGAATTATATAGTAAAACAGTGAAAACTAAATTAAACTACACTGAAGATATAAAACAAGTGTTTCAGTCTCAAGCCAAGACCTAATCCAATGCACTTGGTGATCACCTTCCACCAAGAAGTTTATATTAACAAACATGTTCCACACCCTGGATCAGGGTAAACAATAGTATATAGGACTGTCTAGGTCACATGACCTCTTCCATAGTTTGTGGGTATGAAATGTAAGGTCACGAAGGGACCTCTTAGACACTTATCAGTGGGAATAAACAAGGGTAAAATGATGTGAGTGGAAGGATATCTTGTATCCTCATGTTTAATGTAGAAGACAATGCTTGTTTTTACACAGACACACACACTGCTCAAAATCTAAAAATAATACACAACAGAGAAAAAATGATGAGATAAGGTTAGAAGTGCTCTAAGTGTTAGTCTACGCAGCTCTGGACTTCTAGGATAAAGCAGATGCTGGAATTGATTCTTCTTGAGAAAAACTAGAGTATCACATGTTAGTTATATCTGGCTTGTGTTCATTGTGGAGTCTGTATTGTGAATATGTTCTCAACTCTGATCAATGGTATCACATTGAATTCTTCTTGTGTTCTTTAGATTTATTGAGTTTCATGTGTCGGTTCTCTTATCAAGAATGCTCGTTCTTCTTCTTTGTCACACACAAACTTCTTTTTCTATCCTTTTTCTTATCTATTTTTATGGCCATGTTGTTTATTTTATTCTTGGAGTACATGGGTTGGAGCCGACATGATCAATGTATTCTACACCTCATACCTGGTACTATCATATGACATGTTTAGAAAGAAACATTAATTATATCAATGAATTTAAAACATAAAATATGACTGTTAGAGATTAAATTGAAAAATGACCAAACAGATTAAGAAATGGTGTCACAGTGTGTCTGGAAATAGTGTATCCTTGAAATGTAGTCTCCTTGAAATGGTGTCTCCTTGAAACATTGTCTCCTTGAAATGGTGTATTTTTTAAATGATATCTCATTCTTTTCCTTTGAGTGATGATACAATCATTATGGCACAATTGTATAGGGATCCGAAATTGGTACCACAGATGTGGTGTTAGGATCATGGCATCTGATTCACATTTTCTGGTCACTGTGTCTAGGTCATAGTGTCTAGGTCACAGTGTCTGGGTCATGGTTTCTAGGTCCATTTCCAAAAAAATATTACAGGTGGCAGACTCACGGTTTCTCAGACATAGGCAAATATCTATATATAGACATAAATAGTGATATTCAAAGAATGGATTAGACTAGATAATTTACCAAGGAAATTCATTGTAACATGAATTAAAAATAGTTTACAATAATTAAACATAGCACTTATGGTCTAGTATAGGTTTAACAAAATCATAAAGAACCCAATCATCTGTACACATGATTTTAGATAGATTAAATAGGATTAATAAGTTTTACAGAATGTATAAGATTTGTGATCATTAAAACATGATTAACACTTGAGGATTCCAACACATGTGCATCACCCAATGGTTAAAATATATCAACTGTAATAATATTAATACATTACAACCATTTAACATCTCTAGGAATCATGGTATTTATCTTAAATGTGGTTTCGTTTCCCTAAAGCATGATTTCTGACCATGTTATGATGTGTTCCAAATATCATATCTAAATATAAAAAACAATAATATAACAAACTAAATGCTCTAATACCACATTTGGACCTCTAAAACTCAGTACACGCTTTAATAATATTAATCTATTGGTCACATGTCCTCATGCGTAGCTACCCATACACTAGAGGCTGCCGTTTAGAAGGAAGGATCTAGGGTGTTTCCACGGGGTGAAAAATCCCTCTAGTTATAGTATAGAACAATGGTGATGATTTATGAACAACTGTGGAAGAATAATAATAATTAATAACGTATAAAAGACAAGGTTAACCATCAATAAATTAATAATCATCAAAATCTATAAGTGGTATCATATACAAATGACGATTTCATGTTCTTACAATAATGGAAAATTGGCATACATATTATAAGGTAGTCCATACCTGAAATAATATACAAATGTATCAAAAGGGAAAAAATCCATGAATCACATGCACTAGATTGGTAATCTAAAACCAAGTACCCATCATAATGAAAGAAGTCAGACATATAATGTTGTATTCTTCAATATTCCATAACTATGACCACATAATCATTTCAAGTACTATTGGAATCCTAGATAGGGTGTGCAATAAACATTGTAGGCCACCAATAATGATGTATATTAAAATATATTGTCTGAATATAATCCATAATAGTGTGTAGGTATATAAAAGTAATGTATTTATAATATAAATAAACCCAACCATGATTTAGTATCAACTGTAAATGTCTATGAAAATGTGATTATTTTATTACTATATATGGTTTATAATTATAATATACTGGTAATCATTGGGTAATAATGATGATAATGTCAAAAAGGACCCAAAAATAACTAATTCATCTTTGACCTCATGGGTCGATGCAACTCATAACAGTAACCCATGAATTCTGGTGATAAGGGACTGAGTGTAATCGAATGGGTACACCCAAGGATCTCCACTATAAGGGATTATAACAATGTACATAGATCTCATCCATAGAAATCCTAGGTTATGAATGTTTGGGCTCAATGGGTCGAATCCCTGACACTGCATGTCCAAACACATCAAGATGAATCCATGGATTGTATCAAAGGTATTCTAATATATAGAAAAATGTTAGGTGAATTCTCATTACAATTCCATGTTATTAACATAATAAAACAAGAACAATATTTTATTGGTGGGTATCTCCTAGGATAATGTTCTCAATGAATTGGAATGGTTTCCTCGAAGTGCCCAAGAAATTCCTAAAGAAAACAAAGGTTGGATCAATTCTGCCAATTCCTATAAAGGTGAAAACGGTCCATATATAATAGGAACCAAATAATCATTTCATTTATAAAAATATTTCATCATATACCATGTAATACTCATACCAATTTCATTTCATTATGTTCAATCCATTATATTTCAACGTACTTGATAAAGAGTATTAACAGAATAAAACCAATCATAAATTTCAATAAATTTTTAAAGCCTATGTGATATCTATATATATTTAATTTCTATTTAAAAATTTAATGTATCATTTAATTTTAATGAAACACTTACTATAAAAATGTTGAGTCTGGAACACCCAAGCATTGTCTCAGGTAAAACCAATATGGGTAACTAATGGAATTGGAAAGAACGAACCCTACATGGGGTTGTTAATATTTGTTTCTCAACCTCCAATGATGTAACTATGTTCCATTGAGACTCATAGTATACTCTAAAAGATTTAAATTAATTTCATTGGAATTTTTTAAGTAATAACTGATTTTAATAGAACGTGAATAATTCAAATAGTTTATAAAAATGTGAGATATTGAGGAAAAAGTCATAGAACCCCTACCAGAGTCATGTAGTAAATTCATCACACTGTATCATCCTTAATTTTTTCCTAGAATGGATTAAAATATATGAATAGAAAAACACCATAAAAATTGGGCAATTGATCTCACACAAAAATAGCACCATCAATAGTAGGCAGAACCAAAAAAACCCAATGAATTGAGAGCATGCCAGGAGATATCCAATGAAACAAATAGATCATTATTAAGTGGTTTTATAGAGAAGTTATTAAATAACCAAGATTGAATTGAGTTGAGAGCTTCCAAGGTGATGGGGAGAGGTACTGATGTCTATTAGAGGAAGAAAATAAATATGGGTGAGATTACTAAAAGGTAGGAAGAAAAAATGGTAAAATTGACCACAAATTAAAAGTTTCACGGCATTTTCACATAGTTGGGGTAATTGTGTGCCAACTATACACCCTAATCTAACCCAAGAGACACATCAAATGGCTATGAACACAGTTTGAATAAATTTTTGAATCTCATGAGAACCCTTCTATATCATGTCTAAGACAAGTTGTACATCCATGCCACCGAGCTCACATGTTTATGGATTATCGTGTGGCACTTTTCTAGGTACTGAAACACCCCCACAATGTTTAATCATGAAAAAAATAAGGGCTAAACTATTTCTACTAACTGTAAAATCTATCTGTTTTCTAAAAAAATCGTATTTGGGATATAAACAAGCCTCAAACAACATTTTTCTTCCATATCCTTCCTAGGAATCCATATAAGGACAAATCCTAGTAATAAAAATTAAAAAAAAAGATTTCATACCTCTATGAAATGGTGGGTTAGTATGGGGTTATTTCATGATTGTGACATCATTATAATAACATAACAGTATACTAGTGATATTGATGTTATTATTTTTAGATAGTGTAATGGCTTTTGGATAATAAAAGTGAAGAAAACGAGATAGCAAGAGAAATGTAATGACCCAAAAATTCATTAATGAAAATTTTGTTTGGTCTATTTAAATGTCTTCATAGGGTTATGTAAAACGTATTTACTTATTTGGTTTTCTGTTTTTGATTTTAAAATGCCTTTATCAATTATGAATGTTTCTAATATTGTCATTGAACAGTGATCACATGATTTTTATATATATAGTTCTTTAACAAATCCAATTTACTCAGACAAAGGAAGTGATGGCCTCATTCAGTATACCTACCCTATACGAGTACCATTTGTTAGACCTCGGAAAGGAGGTGGTGTCATTGGGATTCTCTCTTGACCAAGCCCAAGCCGAGCTTGAAAACATTAATCCTAAGCCGATCCGCCTATGAGAGAAGTGAAAGTGGATAGAGATTACCACTCAAGTGTTGTTATCCGAACCAACCCAAGCGTCTTTCACCATCGCGCAGCACACCCTAAGGTCTTCTGCAGTTGTATTACGGGGTTATGTAAGAAGACCCTAGTAATATTATTATGTACATTATTCTTTTACAGAGAATATGAATTCTTTTTATTATTGGTACTTTGTAAAAAAAATTAAAAGAGAAAATTGTATTTTTTGTTAATATTCAACTAAGAAATATATTTTAATGAATTTATGGATTTTTGAATTAAATATTATTTTAATAAAATATTATTATTATTATTATTAAATTACTTTATATTAAATATAAATGATCGTATAATTTCATGATTGCAGTTGTAATTTTTTATTAATGTTTGAAAGCTGTTTTTGTCAAAACCCATGAATTTTCGATAAATGTCAGTTTCTATTTTAAAATTAAAAAATTCAAATATTTATAAAATTATTTAAATAAAATGAATATTATTTTTGGAATCAGGATGTCTAAATTATCCAACGGTGAATTATTAATAATTTTCTAAGAAAATCAATTTTTTGGGTAAAAATTAAGTATCGTTTAAATATATAATGTGTTTAATGACATCATAATGAACAAATAGTGATGTAATAAAATATTATAAACATTGTGCTCGGACAATATATTTTTTACCATTAAAAAATTTTTATTTTAGGTTTGTTTGATTTATTTTACAAAGCCTTAGTGGACTATCCAAGAATTATAAAACATTTTAGCTTCTTAAATTGATATCTTGGAGTGTGTGACTCACCTCCACATAAGCAACCCTATTAATTTAATAATTTAGTACATTGGCCTTAAAAATTATTTTTTTCCCACTCCCCTTTGGCATAAACTATGGGATAAACCCATGGGCTGGTTTTTGGTTTTGATTAGTTTAATGTGAGGTGTCCCAAACCAAAATAATAAATAATTCCTTATCATTTCCTATATAAACCAACCCTAGATCCCACTTCCTCTTCAGTAAAATCCCTTTGTGATCACCCAACCACTACCCTCCTCTGTCTAGAATCCTCATAAGGCACCCAAAGCTCCCAAGAAGCCTCTCTCAAGCCTCTACCTAGCCTTTGGGATCACACTTCCTAGTAAGGGATTCCTTCCTTCCTCTTTTTATCCATGTTTTGTAATATTATTATGCCCCCGTGTTTTCAATTATAAATTTTTTGGTATCATATAGAACCTCCCCTATACATTCCTATTGATGTTTGAATGATGATATATCCCTTTCTATCTCATTTATGCCTTCCATGTATGCTTGTTACCATGCTGAAATTTCGTAAAAAAAATCTCT
Organism: Viscum album; assembly: GCA_963277665.1. NCBI lineage: Eukaryota > Viridiplantae > Streptophyta > Magnoliopsida > Santalales > Viscaceae > Viscum > Viscum album. The sequence continues at coordinate 76,846,314 of OY728122.1, read as the reverse complement.
CTCCAAATTTACATTCAAGTAATTCTTTTGTATCATGAATTTAAATTTCAATACAATTGTCGGGACATGTACCTATATGAAACCCTTAGTGTAAATTTAAGTTAAATATGATGACATACTACTTTATCTCTCATCAACACTTTTTATGAGTTCTTATGTCACACTGTTACGCTGCCAAAATTGCACTGTGATTTTCGAAGACAAAGTCATAGTGTAGTCAATACCATGCTCACTTGTCTATCAAGGGTATTCACCTTTATGAACATTTACATACTGATTAAAGAGTTTCATTTATTAATTAAACACTCTTTTACTGTGAAATAAATGATGATTTTTAATGAATCCATGTTTTAGGATCCATGTGGCGCACTTATAAATGAAATGAAATGTTTTAGAAGGGTGTGCCCTAAGAGCGCTCCAATGCATTCGGTAAAGTATAGTATCATGATACGTCATGTGAAATGGATGTTGAATAATGATAATTCAAGTGAAATGAGGATTTAATTATGCTTCATGTGTAATGAGGGTTTACTAATGCTCCATGTGCAATGATCCTTGGGTCATGCAAATTCCATGTTAAGTGTTGTCGCCACATTTCCATGTTATGATTATCACGATTTATAATGCCATTATGTTCATGTTTCTCTTGTGGTACATTGATATGCCTATTGTCAAGAATATATTTTATTACTCATGTTATTTCATGTTTATCCCCTTACTAGGATTTATAGCTCACCCTTTTCTTATGCATGTCCTCAGGTTATCCCATGCAATGCTAAGTATGAGGGAATGTTTTGGTCATGTAAAGGATGTTTGAAATCAATATGTTGGGTTTCATGTTATAATTTGTTATTTAATGATCCTAATGCCAAAATTCACTAGAACTATCTATCATCTATGATGTATCTAGTGATGTTTATGTAATAAATCATGTTTAAGTATGTAATAAAGAGAAGGGTTTTTATAGTTGGTATCAGATGATAGGTTTAGTTTTTTTGGATTAGGATTAGAAAACCCTAGTGAAGCCTTAGATACTAGATTATGTATGATAAAAAACATCCATTGTTTTTGTGAGTATTCAGAAAGTGTATTATCAATAAAATAAATCTCTGTCGGGATACGAGAAAGTAGAGGCGGCTTTGGAACTGATGTACCTATGAGTTAAAATTCTAACAAGGAGTTTCAGTCTGGACTCAGGGTATCCTGGTACAAGAAAACAATCCTTGATACACTCATGGTTATGACACTCCCAATGGATATGAATTGGTAAATTCACAAGCTTAGTATGATCCATTATTAAGTTAATTAAAAAAAATACCCTAAGAATATATGTTAGAAAGTATATCATGTATAACATAAATTGAATTCTATAGATTCATTATTTGAAGAAATAAAAGCTATTTATAAGTCATATATTTTGTCCTTGGATTACCCTTTATGTATTACCCCTATATTTCCTTTTATTTCACATAATGGTTGGTAATAGGAGGACTCGGGCTAACAACCGATGTGACGATCAATGTGATGATTGTGCTGATGATATTCCAAATACTATGGGAGTGGGAATCACGAACTTTGTCATGATTCTCTCTCAGTTGACTCAAGATTTTAATACAAACATGGATCAAGAGGAACTTTCAACCCCCACTAAGAAAGAAAAAGTCATTATTGAGAGCTTTATGAGACAAAGTCCTCCTACGTTTAATGTATCATCTGATCCCTCAATTGCCGAGAAATGAATCAAATCTATTGAAAAGATCTTCTCCTTACTTCAATGTTCCAAACAAGGCAAGGTTCTCATGGATTCTTATCGTTTTGAGGGTTAATCTGATCAATGGAGGACATTGATAAAAAATACGAAGCCTAAGGAAGAGATGGAGGCATTGGAATGGAAAGATTTCTGGAAGTTATTTTTCGATAAATATTTTTCATGCACCATCCGACATAAGATGGAAAGGGACTTCATTTCCCTCAAGAAAAAAGACGACGAATCCATCAGATCATATAAAGAAAAATTTATGTGGCTTGAATTTTATGCTTCCAGCTTTGTTGTTACCCCCAAATTCATGGTTGACCTCTTCTTTTGTGGGATGAAACCTATCCTGTGGAAAGCCCTGGATATCTGTTACTTCGACAGCTATGATAAAATTGTCTAATGTTCCCTCAAGGTGGAAATTGATATCGGTGAATCACAGAGGTATCATGGAGATAAGAAGAGTAAGGTGGACTTCAATTCTGTTAGTCTGATGGATAAATCCAACGGTTCTAACAAAATTCAGTGCCCCACTTGCTAATGGTGTGGAAAGAAGCACCTCGGAAATTTCCTAAAGGGTACATGTAAATGCTTTAGGTGTGGAAGAGAAGGGAACCAAGCTGTTAACTTTCGACAGGTAAAACCCATGGTTACGACAGAGGAGAGGAATGCTCCATTCTACTACAAACATGTTGTTTATTTCTTCAACTACATAGAACCATGGTATCTTGAAATTCAGTGCCCTAATGCAAGGGTTTTTTGAGGCAACCAACATCCTCCAAGGCCGCAAGGGAGAGCATTTTCCATCACTACCGATGAGGTGAACCCCAAAAATGATGTGGTGATAGGTATGTTAGTTATTCCTTCATGAATAGAAAACATAATTTTTTTATTCATGTGCTACACATTCTTTTACATCCCAAAATATTTGTATAAGAATCCCAAAACCACAAAAAATCATGGAAGTAAAGATGACGGTGAGTACTAAAAATGGGGAAATCAGTGCATCCCATGAATATAACTCATCCCCTATCATAATCGATGGATTGAACTTCCTGGTGAACCTCATCATACTCTCCTTGGTGGAATTTTATGAAATTCTTAGAATGGATTGTCTTTCCCTATATAGATCCAACATAAATTGTCTTGTGAGGTAAACCACTATCCATGTGGAGTATCGACCCTTGATTTTTTACAAGTGCAAGGAAGATGATGAATCTTCTTTAGCTCCATCATCTCAAGTATGGATTTCACTACACAATGGGCACGAATATCTGTCTCAAATGATTGCGTCTAAGGAGGAAACCATCCTTGAATACATGCATATTTTTAGGGAATTCACTGAAGTGTTTCCCAAGGAAATGCGTGGTCTTCATCTTAAAAGAGATGTTGAATTCTCAACTGACTTAAACCTGGGGAGTTTCCAATATCAAAGACTCAATATAGAAAGGATTTTATGGAGATTGAGGAGCTGAAGAAACAACTACGAGAGAATCTGGATAAAGGGTTTACACTCCCAAGTGCTTCACCAGGGGGTACACTAGTCCTCTTCATCATGAAGAAGGAAGGGTCAATGCACATTTTCATCAATTATCATGAGATTTACAAAATAATGATAAAGAAAAATTATCCTCTATCAAGAATTGATGAATTGTTCAATCAAATACATGGAGAACAATAATTTTTCAAGGTAGATATTTGTTAGGGATATTATCAAGTAAGGGTGAAGAAGGAAGAAATTCCCAGTACTGCTTTTTGTACAAGGTATAGGGACTATGAATTCAGAGTAATGCCTTTCGGACACAGTAATTCTCCAAAAATATTCATGGTCTTGATGAATAGATTCTTTAGATATTGCCTCAACAAATATTTGGTAGTATTTATAGATTATATTCTAACATAATCCAAAACCAAGGAGGATCATGTGGATAATCTAAGAACAGTGCTATATACCTTGCGAAAGGATAATCTCTATGCAATGTACAACAAGTGTGAGCTCTGGTTGAAGGAGGTCTCATTCTTGGGCCATATCATCATAAGCAATGGGATATTTGTGGATCCCTCCATGACAACTGTAACAAGGGGATGGTCGATGCCAACATTAGTAATAGATATTGGCATCTTTTTTATGATAGCTGGATATTATCGATGATATGTGAGAAATTTATCACAGTTTTCCAACCCTCTTACCAAGATAACACAGAAGGGAGTAATGTTTTCTTGGAGTGATGAATTCGATGAATTCATCAAGGAGTTAAAAATGAGGCTTATCACTATGCTGATGCTCACTTTACACATAAGTGGAGAACATTCTGTGGTATTCAGTGACGTTTTGAAGAAGGGATTGGGATGTGTGTTGATGCAAAATGAAAAAGTCATTGCCTATGCTTCAATGCAATTGAATGTTCATGAGCATAATTTTCCAACAGAAGTTCCGGACTTGGATGTGGTGATATTTGCTTTAAAATTTTGGTGGCATTATATCTTTAGAGAGAAGTCTGAAATATATACATGCCAAAAAAGCCTCATGTATATATACAGACAGACAGAGTTGAACATGCACCAATGAAGAAGGTTAGAGCTAATCAATGACTTTGACTGCTCAATCCGTTACCACCCAAGGAAAGAGAACAAAGTGGATAATTCTATATGTATAAAGAACTTAGTGATTCTAACATTGATGAGAATTGAGAAGGATCCAATCTTCTTATATTTGATGAAGATGGACATGGGAATCATAAAGAAGGGAACATCATCAATCCTTTCACAAATGATTTACCAACCGTATCTTTTGAAAAAGATAAAGGAGTCTCAAAAGGATGATTGTGGAATTCAAAAGAATGTGGAAGTTATCAGAAAAGGGAAATCATTGGAGTTCAATGTTAATGAAGATGGAATTGTGAGATTTGGTAAAAGACTATGTGTTCCATCATGTCTGGAGCTGAAGAATAAACTTTTGGATGATGCACATAGTTCAAATTTCCCTATTCACCCAGGAAACACAAAGATGTACCGAGATCTCTGACAGTATTATTCGTGGGATGATATGAAGAAGGAGATCTCTGAGTATACATCAATGTGCTTGGTGTGTCAGCAAGTGAAGGAAGGGTAGCAGAAGTCTAAGGGGATGATGAAACCATTTCCCATGCCAGCATGGAAATGGGAGAACATCACCATGTACTTTGTCATCGGTCATCCGAAGACATCCAAAGGCAACAATTCAATCTAGGTTACTGTGGATTTTCTAACAAATTCTGCACACTTTATTGAAATTTAGGAGTGTTTCTCATTGGATCAACTTGAATTGATATATATCAAGGAAGTTATAAGGTTGCATGGAGTACCACTATCTATTGTATCCTATTGAGATCCATGATTCACCACTATGTTTTGGGAGAGTCTTCAACATGATTTGGATATTGTGCTGAACATTAGTACGACTTATCATCCTCAAAATTATGGCCAATCTCAGTGGACTATCCTAACTCTTGAAGACTTGTTCAGAACATGCTCAATTGACTATAGAAGAGGATGGGATCAACATCTTCCTCTTTATGAGTTATCATACAATAATAGTTTCCACTCAAGCATCCAAATGGAACCTTATAAAGCCCTATATGGGAATAGGTGAAGAACACTAGCATATTGGGTTGAAGTTAGTGAATGTAAGCTTCTAGGACCCAAAATGGTCAACAAAATGGTGGGGAAGGTGAAAAACATTTAGCAGCATATCATGATATCCCAGAGTCGACAGAAGAGTTAAAAATATAATCGTCGATGAGACCTTGAGTTCAAATTTTGGGACATGGGGTTTCTACGCATATCTCCATGGAATAAGTTCATGAGGTTTGGAATGAAAGGGAAATTAATTCATAGGTACATCGGCCCCTTCGAGATTCTTGATCGTGTCGGGGTTGTGGCCTATCGACTATCACTTTCACCTACACTGTCCAAAGTACATGATGTCTTTCATGTATCAATCTTAAGAAAGTAAATACTATACCCTTCACATGTACTCTCTTCAGAGTTAGTACAACTATAAGATGATGTTTCTTATGGGGGAGCAACCAGTGATGATCTTAGATTGTAGGGAAATAGTTCTACTAAATAAAACAATTCCCCTCCTCAAGGTGTAGGGGAAAAACCAAAATTTTGAAGAAGTGACATGGGAATCGAAAGAAGTGATGAAGTAGAGTTACCCATATCTGTTTTAGTGTGGAAAAAGGAAATTTCAGGGGTGAAAATTCTTAAGGGAGGAAGATTGTAATGACCAAAAATTTCATTAATGATAATTTCTTTTGGTCAATTTAAATATCTTATATAGTTATATAAAATGCATGCACTTATTTGGTTTTATGTTCTGTATGATAAATTATCGTTATGAATTGTGACCATTACTAAAATAGTAATTGAATAGTGATCACATGATTAGTATAAATATAGGGCTTTAACAAATCCAATTTACTCAAAGAAAGGAAGCAATATCCTTATCCAGTAGACTTGCCTCATACAAAGCCCATTTTTTAGAACTCAGAAAGGAGGTGGTGACATTAGGATTCTCTCTTAACCAAGCCCAAGCCGAGCTTGAATACATTAAGGTTGAGTGGAACCACAAACTAGAGTAGTGGAACATGATAGAGATTACCACTCAAGCGATGTTATATGAGTCACCCCAAGAGTCTATCACCATCGCACACCATACCGTATAGTCTTATGCGGGTGTTTTAATGGGTTTTGTAACAAGACCCTTTTACTATGATTATGTACATTATTATTGTATAGATAATATACATTCTTTATATTATTGTTACTTTGTAAATAGTTTTTAAAAGTGAGAAAAGTATTTTTAGTTAATATTCCACTAAGAAATCTATTTTGAATAATTAATAGATTTTTGAATTAAATAATATATTAATAATTTATTATTGTTATTACTAAATTAATTTTTATTAAATTTAAAGGATTATATAATTTTTTTAAGGCAATTGTAATTTTTTATTATGGTTTGAAAGATATTTTTTTTCAAAACCCATGAATTTTCGATAAATGACTATTTCTATTTTAAAAGTAAAAATTAACGTATTTAGAAAACTATTTAGATAAAATTTATATTATTTTTGAAATCAGGATGTTGAATTTATCCAAGAGTGAATTGTTCATAATTTTCTGAGACAGTCAAAATTTTGGGTAAAAATTAAATATTGTTTAAATATATTATGTGTTTTATGATATCATAATGACCCAATAGTGATGTAATAAAATACAATAAACATTATATTCGGCCAATAAATGTTTTACCATTAAAATAATGTTATTTTATGTTTTTTTTTACAAAGCCTTAGTGGACCATCCAAGACTTGTAAAATATTTTAGCTTTTTAAATTGATTTCTTTGAGAGTGTGACTCAAATCCACATAAGCAACACAACTATTTTAATAAGCTAGGAAATTGTCCTTATAAAGTATTTTATTCCAATACCCTTTGGCTAAATCCATGTTAAAATACATAGTCTGGTTTGTGGTTTTTATTAGTTTAATGGGATGTTTCTGAAGCCTAAATAACAAAGACTTCCTCCTCCTTTCCTATATAAATCCACCCAAGATCTCACTTCCTCTTCCCTAAAAGCCTTTGGAGTTTGACCGACCCCTAATATTATCTCTCTTGAATCCTCCCAAGGAACCTCAATATCTCATGAATCCTCTCTCTAGCCTCTCCCTAGTTTTTGGTATCACACTTCCTAGTAAGGGATTCCTTCCTTCCTCTTTTTATCCATGTTTCTTAATATTGTTATGCCCTGGTATTTTCAATTATAAATTTTGGGGTATGATTTGGAACCTCCCCTATACATTCCTATTTATGTTTTAATGATGATATACCCCTTTCTATGTCATATATTCCTTCCATGTATGCTCGTTACCATGCCGAAATTTTGTAAAAAAATTCTCTCTCCTCATTTATATTCAAGTTATTATTTTGTATAATGAATCTAAATTCCATTACAATTGTTGGTACCTGTATCTATATGAACCCCTTACTATAAATTTCAGGTAAATATGAAGAGGAAACCATTTATCTCTCATAAATCATTTTTATAAGTTCTTATGTCCAGTCGTTATGCTGCAAAAATTGCACCGCAATTTTCCAAGCCAAAGTCATTGTGTAGTCAAAACCATGCCCACTTCTCTATCAAGTATATTCACCTTTATGCACATTTCGTTATTGTTTAAAGAGATTAATGTATTAATTAAAAATATTATATCATGGAATAAATGATATGATTTAATGAATCCTTGTTTTATGATCCATGTGGCACATTAATACATGAAATGAAATGTTTATGGGTGCGCCCCAATAGCGCTCCAATTCATTGGTTAAAGTATAGTATCATGATACCACATGTGAAATGGGCGTTGACTCATGATAATTCAAGTGAAATGAGTTTTTACTCTTTCTTCATGTGAAATGATGGATTACTCATTTTACACGTGCAATGATCCATGGCTCATGATAATTCCTTGTTAAGTGTTGTTGTTATATTTACGTGTTATGATTATCATTAATTATCATGCCTTTATGTTCATGTTTCTCTTGTGCTCTATTTATATGCCTATTTTCTTACATGTGTTGTATTCCTCATGTAATTTCATGTTTCTTTCCTTACTGGGCTTTATAGCTCACCCTTTTCTTATGTTTTTCCTCAGGTTATCCCATGGAATGCTAAGTGCGAGGGAATGTAGTTGTCATGTAAAGGAAGTTTTTAGTAAAGTTGTTGTATTTCATGTTTTAAGTCGTTATTTAATGATCCTAATCCCCAAAGAAACTATAAATATTGATCTTCTATGTTTTATCAAGTGATGTTTATGTAATAAATCATGTTTAAGTATGTAATATAGAGCAGGGTTGTCATAAGAAAGGAGCGGTTAAAATTTTTTACCTCACTATTTGGATTCTCTTCTTTTTATGAAGGGGGCTAAAAAAATTCAAAGTTGGTATTTTGAGAATACCAAAACAACATAAAGGTGTTTATGAGTGGTAAGTATCAGTCTGGGAGAATTGTGGGTCTAACAGTGTTAGATATGATATGAGATTAATTGAGGAGAGAAAATCACCTATTATAAGTGAAAAGAGATGGCATTTTGGTAAATACATAAACTTTTTATTAATTGGAAATCACTATTGAGAAAACAAGATCCCAAATTGAGAAATAAGGGAGAGGAGAAGTCATGAGGTATATCATGACCTCAAAAACACATCCACACACATGTTTTAATCTTATTTAAGGTTATTAACTCATAGGTTTTTACTTTTACAATTTTATCATTTACCATGGTATCTAGGTTTTACCTAACATATCAATTATGGTTAAAAAATAAAATGTTCCTTGTTATATAATTTAACCTATTGGTTATAAATTCAAAATTAATTAAATTAGATTAAATTTATAAAACTGGAAAAACTAAATTTTATATTTATAAATATATGATTTATTGAAGAAAATTTCTTGAGAAATTTTTTGATTAACATATAAAAATTTAAAAATAGGTTTTTAAAATATAATAAATATTTTAATGATTATATTATAACATATGAAATTAATATTTGTTTCCTATAAAATGGACTTATAAATTTCAAAATAATTCCTATAAACTAACAATACCATAAAAGACAAGGTATTTGTAAATATAGTATATTTCACTATTCACCTAAAATTGATTTTTTTATAATAATATAAAATGTCAAAATTAAGTTAATATTTCCATGATATATAATAGAATGAAATTACTTTGGTTAAATTTACATCATAAAATTTAAAATATTTTATATTAATTAAAAACATAATATATTGAAAAAAATGATTTTTATAAGAAAATGACTTTTGGTATATGTTCAATTATTCTTCATATTTCATATATTTTACTAATTAAACCTTTAGGAAAATTTATTAAAATAAAAATATGTTATACATGAAAATATCTAAATTTTAGAAAAATTATTTTATTATTAGCTGCACTAGTTGAGTCAAAATGTATAGTGATCCTCATTTTTTTTCTTCGTATATATGTATCAAAATTCTATTACAAATATTTATACATGAATATTATATGATTTCATTATAATGGTCTATTATTTTCTATGTTACGTATAGTTAAAATTAATTATATAGTATATAATTGATGTTGAATATTAGTCTAAACTCAAGTCATTACATTCTACCCATTTATAAATAATTCTGTGATCAAAATTTTATTGCATAGAGGAAAACAAGTTAGTGTAATTTTCTCTCATTGTATCCTCAAGATCCCATGTAACCTCATCAAACATATTATTTCACCATATAACATTGAATAGATATTTAGAGTTTTTTGATAACCTTGTTTACAAGATCCAACCCTTCCATAGTTTTCTCATCAATTTAATGGTTATGCTCTGTTTATATAACTTTTGAGCTCAGTATGTGTGATGGATTAGGTATGTACTACCTCAAAAGTTATATATGGAACACATCATTAACATGAGTCTAGTTTAGAGGGAAATTAAATTTATAGGATGAGACCCTAACATGATTAAATATCTCAATGGAAATAATGTATTTATAAATTAACACAAGTATAAAAATGGTTTTTAACATCATTAGTTCGATTTTAGTTTCATATAAACCCTTGTAATATATTATTCTGGAAATTTTTTGGTATAGGTTTTTTAAAAAACCGACACCAAAAGGGAAAAAAATATTTTGGGCATTGGCTTTTTTTAAAACCAACGTGAAAAATATAAAAAATATATATTTTTGGTGTTGTTTATTACAAAAAACAACAACAAAAATTATATTTTTTTAATAAGTTTTAGATTATTACCTAAGCTTCAATTTGATAGTTCATGGAGCAAAAACTGAGTTATGGATTAAAAGTTATGGTTGTCGGAAGTTGATTTTCATTAATAGAAGTCTTAAAAAATTCCATCTTTAAAAGTCTATAACTTTTAATCCATAACTCTATTTTAGCTCCACAACCAGTCAAATGGAAGGTTAAAAATTATCCAAAACATTGTAATTTTTTTCATTTTTGGCGTTGGTTTTGTAAAAAAGAGACGCGAAAAAGTATTTGATTTTAAATTTTAGCTTCATTTTTTTTAAAAACGGAGGCCAAAAAATAAAAAAGATGGCATCATTTTTGAAAAAAAACCATCACGAAAAAGTGTTTTCTTTTAAATTTTAGCATCGGTTTATTTAAAAATTGATGAGAAAAATATAAAAAATATATTCCTACCATTTGTTTTTACAAAAACCGGTCCCAAAAATTATATTTTTTAACTATATTTTAGATTATTTCCTAAGCTTCAATTTCACAGGTCGTGGAGAAAAAACGGAGTTACGGATTAAAAGTTATTCTTGTCAGAAGTTGATCTTCTCTAATAGAATTATTAAAGAAGTATATATTTCAAAGACCATAACTTTTAATCCGTAACTCCGTTTTAGCATCACGACCAGTCAAATCGAAGCTAATGAAATTATCTAAAACATGTTAAATTTTTTCATTTTTGGCATTAGTTTTGAAAAACACTGACGTGAAAAAGTGTTTTCTTTTAAATTTTAGCTTCAGTTTTTTTAAAAACAAACGCCAAAAATTTTTTTTTTAACTTTTTGGCATTGGTTTTTAAAAAAACAGACATGAAAAATAATTACTTTTTTTCTTTTTTGTATCGGTTTATTTCAAAACCGATGCCAAAAAAGGATATCTACTGGCATTTTTGGCATAGGTTTTCTAAAAAACCAACGCCAAAGAGTATTTTCCAATATGCGGGATCCAATTTTCAATTTTTTCACAACACGTGTTTAACTTTTTAAAATCCCACCGACATTTCTATACAATTCTATCAAAAATATGTTCGTTTAATATATATAAATCAATTTTATCCTCCATTAATCATTTTCATCCTCATAAATTCAATCAAGTTTGCAATGCGGATTCAATCTTTAATTTAAACATGGTACCTATTCTAATCATTTATTTTCATTGTTATTCTTTTCCTTCATTTCAAAATAGCTCTATTAGCTTGATTATAGAGATGATTTATTACTATTGTTGAGTCACGAATATAGAACATTCGAATGAGATTTACCAACCATGGTGTAAATTTAATTATTTATCACCATTTTCATTTGTTGTATGCGATTTTAATTTATGTTTATCAAAATTTATTTGAAACGAGTTGTACCAATCGAAACATTGACAATTCCAACTTCTGACGACCGTAACATCTGATCTGTAACTCTTTTTTTCTCCACGACGTATCAAATCAATGCTTGGAAATGCTTTAAAACATGGAAAAAGAAAAGTTTACTTTTTTGAGTCGGTTATTTTAAAAACGGACGCCAAAAAGATTTTTTTCTCATTTATGGAATGGGTTTTTTTTAAAACCGTTGCCAAAACTACTTTTTCCATCTTTTTTGCATTGGGTTTTAAGGAAACTGGAGAAAAAAATGACAGAGATTAATTTTTTTGGGGTCGTGTTTTTACAAAACCGATGCCAAAAAACAAATATAATTTATTTTTTCCGTCAGTATTAAAAAACAACATAAAAGTCATATTTTTTACGTCGGTAGATTCAACGTTGGTTAAAAACCGACATCAAAATTATAAAAAACTGATGTTAAAGACCATTTTTCTACTAGTGAAACTACTATTTCATACCAAATATCATCACCCATAACTATGTAGATATTTGAAGGAATGACTTATTATCTACATCAAACACTATATCTCATCAAAAATTATTTATAGAACTCATATTTATTCTTTTGTTCCCACTTTCATAAGATGATTAATGTTTAGAACATTTTATGTTATTTATTGGACATGTTTCAGACCTATCAGTATCCTCTATCCCACATTATTCATTCAAGTTGGGGTCTTACATCTCTTCCCATAAAGAGACTCAGATGGTTCCATATAAATTTTACAAAAGAAATTATAGTAATTTGACAACTCTTACAGGGGAGCTGTCGATTTCAAAATCCTAGGAATTCTTTCAAAAGAAATATCAACATCTCTGTTTTATATTTAATTGTCCTTTTGACTATCTATCTATCAAAGTATAATAAGTAGTCCTAAAACTCATCTATATCTCCAATATTTTCTAATGGCATCCAATGAATCTTGAGGTAATGCTCATATCCTAATTAGATACTATGGATAGTGGAACTCCTTGTATCCTCACCACTTCCCTTTTATATATCATAGTGAGTTTTTCAAGGTTGAAATATTCTCTAAGTGAAATAATATTTTCCTACTTCATTTAGATATTGAATATAAAATAGACAGAATTATGGAATTTATACATTTCTGGGGAGTCCTATGATGACAACAAGTTTAATGTTTTCCCATTTCCATACTATTATGGATAATGATATCACTATACCTTTATAATTTTTTCATTTTGAATTAACTTATTGGAATACCAAACATTATGATATGTATTCTCAAATTTATTAATCATATTATCCCATATGATGTTTTATTTTATTTATCAATACATATTCATACATCCCTGATTAATAGAGATGGATGGGTTATGTGCATCATCCAAAAGCTCCTAACAGGTTTTAGGCTTTCATGGCACACATATCCATGTTCAAAAAAATTAAAAATTTATCTTTTTTCAAAGTTTAACTATGGAATATTATGTATATTTTTTGTATCTATACATCATAATTTTGGGATTGTTTTATCTTTATATTAAGGGATAGTTGGGTTGTCATTTTCTAAATATATGATTTATCACCTTCCCTTACGAATTCATGTATTATTATTTTCAAATATATGACTGTTGGTTCCCTTTAAATCCTCATCAAGCATACAGTTGTGTGATATTTTTGACTTAGAGAATTATCCACCTTATTTCCCTTCATAGGATTGTAATGTATTTAGAAAATAAAACATTTAATAAACTCAAACAGTAAACTTTGTTGAATATTCATCACATTCTATGTGAATATATTTTTCAATCTCCTGTGATCAGTAAATATATCACACATTCCTTGGTATAGATAATTTCAAAAAATATTTATTTAAATATCATTACCCCCAGCTCCAAATGATATGCTGGGTAATTTTTCTCATTTGTCTTTTATTGGTGAGAGTAATATGAAATAACCTTATCCTTTGGTATCATGATGTATCTGAATCCACTTTTCTAAGAATTATTGTATATTGAAAACCCCACACTACTTTAGTTTAATGTAATTAAAGGATTATTGGGCAACCACACATTAATTTCCTTCAATTTTTTTCACATTACTCTAACCAAAGAAATGTTACTCCCTAATTTGTTAACATAATTACTAGATCTGATAGCCATGATATATTTATCACAAATCATTGGTAATTCCATACTAAGCCAAAAAAAACTACGGATCTCTATCATAGTTGTCATTTTGGGTCATTCCTCAATAACTTCCATCTTTAATAGATCTATTTATATTCCATTTAATTTGGGCACACCACCCTAGACTAATACTTTCTATAGTTATAATTCACACTTTCAAAATTTGGAATGTAGTTTCTCCTTTCTCATGGTCATTAATTGAATTTTAAAATAATCATCATGATCATATTTTCCCTTTGAGTTTATAAGAATATAGTCTATAAATTCTAAAGACCCATCCTCAACAACCGAGATATGGTTCCTTACTTTTATTACATTAGTTTAATAAAAAAGTAAACCACATCCTTAAGGACTAAATAATTTAGTAGTTTCGGAAAACTACATACAATCATAACTATTACATAAAAACATTAAATTAAATAAATTCTAGAATCTCCATTGAAAACACCCATAAACTCCGAGATCATCCTTATAAGTCATCCATAATATATATCCTTCCATCCTGGGGGAAAATAAAACATAATAAAGGGGTGAGCTCAGATGCTCAATAATATTAAGAAATCTTGAAGAATAACTCATAAATAAACATGAGTAATAAGTAATGGTTAATGACTAAAAACAGATACCATAAAACCATAATATTTAGTAAAATATAGTAGGATTAAAAATAGAATAATTAATTCCATATAAATAATATCATGAGATATAAACATAACCATGGATATTATTCTAGTCAAATAATCACGTGGATTTTCAATCACTACTTTCATAATGAGGTAGTGCATAATTCTGGACATCATAAACATATCGTCATGTCTTGGACCATGGCAATATATATAAATGGGTAAAAACATGGTCTAGTTTGTCTTATGAGAGCTTCTGATGCATCGTGGGGCTATAATGGGCACCAACCATCATGTACTAAGTCAACTTAATATGAAATGGGTAAAACATAATCAACGTATCCATTCATATTGAAACTAGAATATTATATTTTAATAACATTCCCTAAACAAAAAACATAATCATAAACCATCCAAAATAATTTATTCAATAGTATCAAGATAGAGCATCCCTAGTCAAAATAAACATAAACCATTAAATTAAATATGGTATATGGTAACATAAAATATTGTTTTCAGTAAATCATAAGATTAATTTTAGGTTTTTGAAATAGATTGAAAAAACTCTAAAAAATCATAGATAAATTCTTGAGAGAAATAATCTTTTTACATTTTGAAAGACGTGTTCTTCTGGAAAATCATTTGTATTTTCATATAATTACAATATAAATATTTATATCAAAAAAAGAAAATATATTATAATTAAATTATGTTTGAGGGATAAATTATGTCCAACTGAAGTGAAAACATGTAAAAAAATTAAGGACCTTTAAAATTTGGCTACTTCTGTGTGGTTTAAGAGAAAAATAAAAAAGTGTCTTTAAAGGTTAAAAAATTAATTGTTTACATAAAACCATAAAACCATAATATATTTTTTCATGATAAAAATTTAGAGTATAGAAAAATATTAATTTCATAAAAGATATTATGTGTACGTGAAAATGGGTAAGAAAATTTGGATGTATCTTTTAATCGGGAGTCCTTATTGAGATGAAATAAAAAGGGAACCTATAAGAAATGTATTTCTATATAAAATAAATATGAAATGATCTAGAGACATGTTTTTTAAACATATACATAGAATTGAGAATATTTATATAAAAACATAGAAGAATTAAATTATGTTAAATTGAGATAAATCGTAACCCGAATGAAAAATAGAGGTTCATGGATAATCTCTTACCTTATGTACAAAAAAATCCTTCACATGAGCTTAGTTTCATGTATAATTAAATCAGGATAATTGAATATTTAATTCAGAACCAGTTAGACATGTATTTTATTTATTATAATTTTTTAAGTTAATTTAATTTCTTTTTTATTACTTATAAGATTCAATTTCGTCGTTCGAAAGTGTTCGTTACCACGGTTTTCATGATAGGTTCACATGTATACATGTATGAAATATCATGTGAAACAGGAAAAATTATCCCGAATTAAAATAATATGCTATTAATGAAATTTTATAATATTTAATAGTCTAATATATTATTTTTCAAATACTAGGATGATTCATTAGATAAAATGTTAATGGTAACTATTTGGTTTATATTAGTGTTTTTACAATCATCACACAATAGTTTTATTTTGTTAATTAGTATTATGCATATATACTAGTTTTAGAACATTTAATAATATTTGATAAATATATTATTGAATTTTTAATCATAATAATGGTTTTCTGACCATCCTTGATGGTGGAATTGAAATACAAAAACATGTTGTCCATGGAGGCGGTAATATATCACCTCACAGACACTGATGTCATATTTAGAATAAAAGTGGAAACATAAAATAATTGATGGTGGAAATAAAATTATCATAATTAAATTATTGTATATAAAATAAATTTAGATATCATGAATCTTTAGATAGAGGAGGTATGTAATGGTTAAGAAAAGAAAAGAAATTAAAAGAAAAATAAAAGAAGAAAATGGGACTTAACTCTTGAATACCTCTCTATGAGGAACTAATTAATGAACATTTAAATGGTATTTCTATGAGACTAGAAATACCATAATTTTGGGGAGAGGTTTGAAATTTTATCTTTAGACAAAGATAATTATTTATCATTATGGATAGCTCATGAGACTATATGTTCATTTGATGAGAATGTTTTTGTAACCAATGCCCTTCAGAGGACTGGTTTTAACCCATAAAATTATCAATATATATTTCTCTTTGGATTTCATACATAATATTCATCATTCCATTCTTACCATGTGATGTTTTCTTCATACTTAAATACATTATCATCCTCTTTTTTCTATAGAATCAAGAATTGTCTCTCCATATCCTCTCATTGTTCATGAGGGGAATATTTTTCTAATAAAATTTCATTAAAATACTTCCATTCAATATTTTAAATTTCTTCCTCCTCTATTACGTTTTGATTTAATGACCAAAATTTTTCTACATATCCTGAAATGTGGTAAAATTCCATGATAACCTTTCCATTTTTTACTTCCCAGAGTGAGAAAAATATTCTCTAATGATCTTATCCACTTATCAACTACAAATGGGTTTTCAATCCCAATGAAGGATGATGGTTTTGTCTCATGAAGGGGTATAACATTTATACACCACATTATGAATTTAGATTCTCCATATATGTAATGTTATTATTCATAACCTCAGTTAGTTTGCCTAGTAGAGTTTTATGTTTCTCAGATCAAGTTTCTACTCCACATATAACGTCATTATCATGCATAAGAGATAAATCCCTACACGGAATATGGTTATTGATATGGTTCTCATTCCTTACATTAGGCTCTATTTATAAACAATGGAAAAAAATTAAATTAGATTATTAATCATTACACATAATTTCAAACATGTAACACTTAACTATAATTGATAAATTTGTTCCTAGAAAATATCCAAATAATAAAAATGGTTTCTTTGGGGGAAAATTTATTTCTAAATGTAATGATCTGACCCCAGAATCCTAGATTCAGTGCATTATTACGTATCATTGTCATGATAAAAAAATATCTAGTCTCAAAATACCGATTATTTTTGTAGCCTTGGAAGTACTACATACATTCATAATGTTTACATTACCTCATAAAATGGAAAAATACAACAACAATGTCTCCATGGAAAAAACTAAGATCCCATATACTATCCCTACAGGTCAGTCATAATATACTTTTTCGCATCATGGGAAAAATAAAACATAGAAACGGGTGAGCTCAAATGCTCAGTAAGGGTAACAATTTAGCAGAAACTTTCATAAATAAGAATAAACATTTTACACAATGTAAAAATCTAAATCAAAATAATTTTCAATATAAACTTCATCATAATATGTCAAATATAAATCAAAATAATTCCATTTACTTACTCACATGGATATTCTACTAGTTTAATAATCACATGAAATATCAATAGCCACATTCATAATGACGAAATGCATAATGCCATATTTTCATAACCACATAGTCAAGGCCTTGTGCCAAGACTACAAATAAGATATTGTCAAGGCCTTGTGCCAAGCCACTAGTTTGTATCATGAGACCTCCTAATGCATCAAGGAGCTATAGCGGGTTCCACCCATCACTAACTAAGTCCAATTCATTCCTCATATAAAATGTTTTAAACATAACATAAACATTCTTATTAAAACTAGTAGATGAAATTTCAATACATTATCCATAAACCATGAATGGTATGAAATAACACATCCACAGTCAAACATATCACAAAACCTTTAATACAATAAGAATGTTTTGTATCATAATAAATCAACTTTAATCAAACTTAAAATCCATCAAAGGATGTGGACATAGATGAAATCAAAACTTTTTTTAGAAAAATATGTATTTCTATTTTGAAATCATTTAAAATAAATTAAATTATTAAAGAAAACGTTTATTTTAGAAATATATTTTAAGAATGTATGGGAAGCTTCGATGATGTTATAGTGGCAAAAAATATCCGCACCCGCCATATTAGTTAAAAAATATTATTACCTTAATTTTTTCGAACATGTCATAAAGTGCCTTTTTTGGAAAACGATGGAAAGATTCCTTTCAAAACATCTTAGGTCAAATAAGGTGATAAATGACTTTACCCATTGTCTATTAAATAGTAAAAACTTTTAGAAACACATTTTTAAAAAACATGGATGTGGATGATAAGGAGGTCCCAGTAGATACTTACGTAAAAACAACCTCAGATAATAAAGAGATTGTGACATTAACCCTTACCTTGATCTTTTCCTTGGACAAGGGTAGGTTAACCTCCTGTATAATGGTGAAATAATTGTTATTAAATTATACTATAATCATATATATTAATATTTTAAGGGTTGGTGTCCTGAGAACCAACTGTTTTGTACTTTGATTACATGAATGTTCACTTATTATATATTGTTCATTGTTCTGCATGACTATAATATAATAATGTCCTGGAATATTTTTTGCATTGATAAGGACATGGAAGATCCCCGCTGTGATGAGAACCTTGAAATTATATAACAATATTCTTAAATAAAGTTATACGGTGTGAAGATATACTACGATAGGACACATAGTATACAGACCATCATGTGCGAGCACTCGTAAGAAGACGAGACTCTCTCTCATGGAGTTCGCAATTGGTAATCTCTAAGATGGGAGATTATGATAACAGACCCACCAGTAGCAATTCTACATTTCTTTGTGTCATCGGGAATTTCTATCTATGAGCATGTGTAATGGTCCTTAGACTAGAATATTATCATTAACTCAAGTCATGACTCGTGCACTTAGATTTACTGACGTAAACCATCACGTAGACAGTTGGCGGGATGTAGTGTATGTTGGGTGCATCACGAGTGACATGTTGTTAATGGATAAGTCAAGGAAGGATTTGTCCCTTCCATTTATGGAAGTTGATATCTTGGCCATTTGATTGAAATAGAACTGTCGCATTAAATTTCATGGCCATGGTGTAAACAACGAGTTTATTTCAGAAAGTCAAAGAATGATGGATCATGCATATAGGTTTATGAAACTGCCATGAAACCTTCTTGATGAGATATCGAGACAAAGGGCTTAAATTACATAGTAAGCATTCGTATGAGGTGATATGTCAATGCAGCGTCAACTTCTTTCTCTTGGGTGCCTTGACCCATTGCTAGACAGTAATCTTGGACTTTAGGCAAGCCCACCTAATCCCAATGAGAAAGTGGCCTAGAGGGTCACACACTAAGTGTATTTAAGTATCTCAAGTAGAATAAAGATTATTCCCGTACATGGTTTAATAATTATTCAAGGAAGCCTAGATCATTTTATTGATTAGAGGAATAAGGAAATGGAAAACAAGATATACACACCGTGTATTAAAGATTACACGTTGTGTAGTTTTTCATGGAAAACAAGTACACGTCGTGTATTAATTATTACATGTCGTGTAGTTATCTTTATGGAAAGGAAATGAATAAATTAAAACAATACATACACACCGTGTAAATTGAATGTACACGCCGTGTAGTTTTCAATGAAAAATAAGTACACGCCGTGTATTTGTTAATACACGCCGTGTTGTTTTTCTAATCAGGATTTTGAGGATATAATATTGTTTTAAATGATATTTATTATAATCAGTGTGGGCGCATGTCAAAGAATTAATTATTCGACATGGGGTTTTAAATAAGAGTCAATGAAATAAATAAAATGTGTAACGCGTTTATTTATTTTCATAACTCTACAACCTCAAACCTGATTATAAATATCCTCACAACCCCAACTCTTTTCCGACACACAAGAGAATCGTTGTGCACAAAAACTCTGGAGAATTCTTTTAGGGCCGAAAGAACCTCTTCCTCCAAGAACTCTCTCAAGACCGAGAGAGATCCTCTTCCATCGGATAAAGACGATCTAAGGCGGACAACACAAGCAAATGACTCTCCGCGCTAGCACCTGGAGACTCCTTTGGCGACGTCCTGAGATACGAGGTACACGTGTGGATCACCGCTAGAGGAAGTCTACACTTGGCTTCTACGACGCAACGATGAATCACAGCGGAACGTGATCAAGAACATCAAAGAAAGAACACCCAACATATATTTCTTTTCAGTTGATTAAATTAATTATAATTAACCTATAACGATCCAAATTTGTGGTTCCGGTACTTTCCCCTTTTCTTTGTCCATTTCTGTGATTCGATTCGTGGAGACTGGCATTTATCAACGTATTGATCCCGGATTAATAATTATTAATGAGAAAAAGCCAAGTGGGCACATCAACCCACGTGCTTCCGCTGCGCCCGGAACATTCAAATGGTATCATAGGGAGGTTACAATTTATATTATAGTTATTTAATTTTTGTTGATATTTTTCGCATTTATATTTGATTCAATTCGAAATAAATTGTTCTATAAATCTGAATAAATGAGATATGTTCATCCTCCTTCGTTTCTCAAATCACTTCATAGAAACGACCATTTGATTTTAATTTTGATTAAAATAAAAACGAGGAACTCATCCAGAGGAGCTGCTCTTTCTGTCTGTAAAACACGGGATTACACAGCGTGCAATTAAAACTACATGTCTTGTACATAGGTTGAAAGAACCGGGCACTGGTCCTCCAAACCACGCCGTGTGAATTGAATATGACTAATTATTACTCATGTCGTGTTGACCAGAACTAAAAGGCGTGTGGAAACCGGAATAGATGGCGTGTATGTTGGAGAAACACGCTGTGTAGTCCGTTCTGGCCCAGGTGAAACCGTGTACAAGGATAAGCCGCATACCGCGTACACAGGATTGCCAGGCTGGTTGCCGTGTAACAAGTAAGTACACGTCATGTATTATTTATCTACATGTTGTCTACTCCAAAATTTCTAAAGTATAGAAAACACGCCAAATCCCCCGGCGTGTACTTTGGATAAAGAGTGAAATGAAATACATGTCGTGTAATTATAAACAACACATCGTGTACTTTCTAGAAATGGAATTTCACCATTTTCCTCCAATTTACAAAGACCTGTACAAGGAATATGGATGAGAATAATATCAAGGATATTCAAAAAGGAATTTAAAATAAAGAATTGATTAATTATAAGATCATAATTAATTTAATTCGAGCACGACTTATCTTAAATAATAGAATGATTAAAAGAATTTGAATTCTAAATTTTCGTAAATGTCGTTGCATGCTATGGATGATCATGAGCTAGACCAAAGACCATTTGTATATGTATGGTTTCATTTAAATTTATTTAATTTAATTTTCATGGCATGGGAGCCTTCTTCCAATAAAATGTAGGTCATGCGTGCCCATGGTTTCATTAATGTAAACTCATGTAATGGAGGATCTCCCAAGCTAGAGGAGATGGTTCAAATACTGAAGTTGAGGAGAAACCGACACGAGAAGATACGAAGGTGGACAGGTGGGAGCTGCTAAACACAAACCATTAGGTTCAAGGTGTTTTTCCCTAGTTCAGGGTTAGCATATCAAAACCGCTAGATAAGATGACCAATAGAAGCTCATCATCATGCCATCTTATTTTATTTCAATCTAAATTGCATGGTTTATTTATTATGTATGTGTTGTCACGATCACATAGTTAATAAAATGAACAAGCATGGAATGATGGAATAAAATAAAAACTAGATTATGTGTAATCATTATTAGAACATGGTTAATCACTTAACCAAGCATAACTTAATATTAAAAAGAATGTGATAATGGAAAACTACGCATAAAGGATTAAAATAACTCAATACCATATTAATTCATACATATCCTTCAGTTACCTGGTTGAGGGAAAGACTCAATAAAACTATGTGTTTGACCAACCCTTGTGGGGACACTTGGATTTATAAAGGAAGCCCTTATGAATGGTTTCAGGTTGACTTAACCATTTTACATCAAGAGGAGTATCCCTTGCTATAATTGATGAAATATTGGAGGCAAGAGTTGTGGAAATCCAAGTCAGGATTTCAGGATTGGGAGTCCACTCAACAGATCAAGGAACTGTAAGCTCAAAGTTGGCAAAGACCTGCCTACCTAAAAACCTTCAAATTGCTTGACCAACCCTTGTTGGGGTTATGCAAAGGGAAATATGGATCCTTGCCACTAGAATTTCAAAGCAACTAGACATTCTGAGTTCAATGGTGAGGTCCATTAGGACATGATAAAATAGTGGGAGACTTAATAAAAAAAGTTATTTCTCATAAAATGTAATCAAGAAAGTACTGATAAATATGGTCTTTTAATTTGTAGAATCTAAAATACGAACACATCTACCACATTTTCTCTACGATATATTCTGGATAAATACAACATCTCATTAGATGTAACTTTCAAGAATGGATTAGGAACCTTCGGGTTATCCTACGCCATGAACGAAAGTTTTACGTGCTGGAGTCCTCACTTCCTGATTCCCCTTCCCCAGGGGCGAGTGATGAATGTTTCCTATTCTATGATCAACATTTGAATGATGCACTTGACATTCAATGTTTGATGCTATAATCAATGTCTATTGAGCTCATTAAGCCTCATGAAGACATGGATGCCTATAGCATGCTCGAGCACCTCTGTGGTCTATACTAGGAGAGAGAAAGATAGGAAAGGTTTGAGATATCCAAGGCTCTATTTCAGAGCAATCTTGGAGAGGGTGCCCCAGATGGGCCTCATGTAGTCAAGCTCATTGGATACATTGAGCACTTGGAGGTTTTAGGGTTTAAACTCCCTGAAGAACTGGGTACCGATCTCATTCTCGCATCACTCCCCTAGAGATTCTCAAACGTATTTGTGAAATTTAGCATGAACAACATTGAGAAGTATCTGTCTGATCTTCTTATCCTTATTCACCAAGTGGACAATGACATGAAGCATGAAAATAATTCTGTCCTCATGGTGAATAAATGGAAAGGGAAGGGGAAGAGCTTTAATACCAAAGCTTCTTCATGGCCTTCCAAGAAAAGTAAGATCAAAGGGGAGGAAAAGGAATAGGATGTTGTTTGTTTCGCATGTTCCAAGAAGGGCCACTGGAATAAAAACTGCTCCCAGCCATGAAAGCAAGGGGAAGCTTCAGGTGCATTTGTTATCGAATACAATCTATCTATTTCTACTAATTGGTTATTAGAAACTGCTTGTGGTGCTCACATCTATATCCAAATACAGGAACCAAGTAGATTCAGGAAGAATGATCGAGGGGAGGTAGATTTATGAGCAGCCAACGGAGCCATACATGCTGTTGTAGCTGTCGGGGACTACCACATCACATTGCCTACTAGGATGATCTTGGTTTTTAAAGGTTTTTATTATGTACCCTCTATAACCAAAAACATTATTTCAGTATCCAGATTAGATACTGATGGATTAATATTCAAGTTTGGAAGTGGATGTTTCTATTTTTATTAAGATATCATTTTTTTGGTAGGGAACATTTATATAACATCCTTTATGTGTTAGACTACACAAACCAAGTAATGGAAATCGATAACAAAGTTAATTCACATGAATCATACCACACCCAACTTTGGCATCACCGGCTAGGTCATGTCAATGAGAAACGTTTGAGAAAATTTCATCAAGTTGGGTATTTAGATTCTTTCGAACTAAAACAACTTGGTGTATGTCATCTCTGTCTATAAGGCAAAATGACCAAAGCCCCATTTAGTGGGAAAGGTGAAAGAGCTAAAGAGCTTCTAGAATTAGTTCACACATATGTGTGTGGACCATTTCCAGTTGAATAAAGGGTTGGGTTCTTGTACTTCATAACTTTTACTGATGATTTTAGTAGATAAGGATATATCTACTTAATGAGGTATAAGTCAGATTCTTTTGATTGGTTCAAAGAATACAAGAATGAAGTTGAGAACCATCTTGGTAAGAAGATTAAGAAAATCCATTCAAACATATGAGGAGAATACCTTAATCAGGACTTTATTGATTTCTTAAGGGATTTTGGGATTCTATCTCAACTCACTCCTCCTTACACACCGTAGTGGAACGGTGTAAGTGAAAGGAGGAACCGCACCCTATTGGACATGGTGACATCAATGATGAGTCATTCGAGTCTTCCATTATCCTTTTGGGGATATGTATTACAAACAGTAGCACACATACTAAACCAAGTACCAAATAAATCGATATATGGTATTCCATATGAGTTATGGAGTGGGCGCAAATCCATGTTATCGAATTTACATGTGTGGGGTAGCGAAGAATTTGTTAAGGCCTGTTCAGGTAACAAACTTGCACCCTAAGGCACAAAGTGTATCTTTATAGGATAACCCAAGGAAACAAGGGGATATTACCTTTAAAACCCCTCAGACAATAAGGTTACAGTGGCAAGACATGCCATATTCCTTGAGAGAGACCACATCTCCAAAAGAGATAGTGGGAGCGAGATAGACTTCGATGAAGTCGAGGCTCAAGATACACAGGATTTGGTACAAGAACAAATTACACAAAGCCCTGTGGAAGAACAATCTATTCCATAGACACAAGAACTATGTTGGAGGACGAGAGAGGTGAGAGGACCATAATGATATGGTTTTCTTGTCACCGAGGATGGTGACTCATTATTGGTTGAAAATGATGATCCCCTTAGCTACAAGGAAGTAGTTGAAGGCACAGGCGTTTCCAAGTGGCAAGAAGCCATGAATTATGAAATGGATTTCATATACCAAAACCATGTCTAAATTTTGGTAGATCCTCTAGTTGATGTATACCCTATTGGTAATAAATGGTTATTCAAGAAGAAACTGGACATGGAGGGGCAAGGCAACACCTATAAGGCACGACTGGTTGCAAAAGGTTTTAGATAGTGTCATGGAATTGACTATGATGAAACTTTTTCACCAGTTGCAATACTGAAATCCATCAGAATCCTATTGGCCATTTCCTCTTGCCATGACATTGAAATTTGGAAAATGGATGTCAAAATAGCATTCCTTAAAGGGAACCTCCAGGAAGATATCTACATGACACATCCTGAAGGTTTTGTGACTCCAATGGATTCCAAAAAGGTATGAATGTTGTAGAAATCCATTTATGGATTAAAGAAAGCATCAAAGTCATGGAAAATTCTTTTTTATAATGCTGTAACGGAATTTGGCTTTGTTAATATTGAATATGAGCCTTGTGTATACAAGAGGATTAGTGGAAGTGTAGTCGTTTTCCTAATAGTATATGATGATGACATATTACTAATTGGAAACGAAGTACCTTTCTTACAGTCAGTTAAGGAATGGTTTCATAAATGCTTCTCCACGAAAGACTTGGGTGTCGAAACATATATTCATGGGATCAAGATCCATCGTGACAAATCCAAGATAATGTTGGTCCTGAGTCAAAGTACATACATTGACATGATACTGAAGAGATTCAGTATGGAACAGTCGAAGAGGTGATTATTTCCAGTGTCATATGGCATTCATCTTTCCAAGAAAATGAGTCCACATAAACATGAGGAATGAAAGATAATGACAAGGATCCCTTACGCATCCACGATTGGGCCAGTCATGTATGTAATGTTATGTACGAGGCCAGATGTTTCTTATGCATTATGTGTTGTAGGCAGATATCAAGCTGATCCAGGAGACCGCCATTGGATGGAAGTCAGGACTATCCTTAAGTATTTGAGGCGTACTAAGGATATGTTCCTGCTTTATGGATGAGATGAGGAACTAGTCATTAGAGGACATGTAGATGCTAGTTTCTAGACTGATCAAGATGACATGAAGTCGCAGACTGGATACGTCTTTAGTTTTAATGGAGGTGTAGTGAGCTAGAAGAGCACAATGAAAAGGGTGGTGGCAGATTCTACAGCAAAGTCCGAGTATATCACAGCTTCTGAGGAAGCTAAAGAAGAAGTATGGATTCAAATCTTCGTCCAAGAGCTGGATGTAGTACCAAGAAATAAAGATCCTATCACACTCTATTGTGATAATACTGCAGCGGTGGAACTTGATAAAGAGCCAACGTCACATCAGCGGACAAAGCACATACATCGGAAGTATCATATCTTGAGGGATTTTTCTCAGAGAGGTGATGTTGCAGTGATTAGTATTTCCATAGAAGACAACGTGGAAGACCTCTTGACTAAAGCCTTGACTCAGCAGAAACATGATCATCATGTGAGGTCTAACGGACTAATATTTTTAGGTAGTTGGCTCTATTCCAAGTGGGAGTTTGTAAGGGTTGGTGTCCTGAGAACCAACTTTTTTTTAATTTAATTACATGAATGTTCACTTATTATATACTGTTCATTGTTCTATATGACTATAATATAATAATTCCCTGGAATATTTGTAGCATTGATAAGGTCATGGAAGATCCCCGCTATGATGAGAACATTGAAATGCTATAACAATATTCTTAAATAATGTTCTACGGTTGGATGACATACTATGATATGATACATAGTATACAGACTGTCATGTGCGAGCACTATTAAGAAGACGAGACTCTCTCTCATGGAGTTCGCACTTGGTAACCTCCAAGATGGGAGATTACCAGAACAGACCCACCAGTAGAAATTCCTCATGTCTTGGTGTCATCAGACATTTCTATCTATGAGTGTGTGTAATGGTATTTAGATTGGAAGATTATCATTAACTCATGTCATGACTCGCACACTTAGATTTACTGACGAAAACTGTCTTGTAGACTGTTGGCGGGATGTAGGGTACGTTGGGTGCGTCCTGAGTGGCATGTTGTTAATGGATAAGTCAAGGAAGGATTTGTCCCTTTTATTTATGGAAGTTGATATCTCGGCCCTTTGATTGAAATAGAACTGTCGCATTAAATTCCATGTCCATGGTGTAAACGATGAGTTTATTTCAGAAATTCAAAGAACGACAGATCAAGCATATAGGTTTATGACACTGCCTTGAAACCTGCTTGATGAGATATCGAGACAAAGGGATTAAATTAAATAGTAATAATTCATATGAGGTGATACGTCAATGCGTCATCAACTTCTTTCTCTTGGGTTCCTTGACCCGTTGCTAGACAGTAATCTTGGACTTTAGGAAATCCTGCCTAATGCCAACGAGAAAGAGGCCTAGGGGGTCACACACTAAGTGTATTAAAGTATCTCAAGTAAACTAAATATTATTCCCGTATGTGGTTTCATAATTATTCAAGGAATCCTAGATATATTTAATGATTGGAGGAAGAAGGAAATGAAAAACAAGATATACATGCCATGTACTAAAGATTACACATCTTGTAGTTATTCATGGAAAACAAGTTCACGTCGTGTATTAATTATTACACGCCGTGTAGTTTTCTTTATGGAATGGAAATGAATAAATGAAAAAAAGATAAACACACCGTGTACATTAAATATACACGTCGTGTAGTTTTCAATGAAAAACAAGTACATGACGTGTATTTATTAATACACGCCGTGTAGTTTTTCCAGTCAGGGTATTGAGGATATAATATTATTTTAAATGATATTTATTATAATCAGTGTGGGTGCATGTCAAGGAATTAATTATTCGACATAGGGTTTTAAATAAGATTCAATGAAATAAATAAAATGTGTAACGTGTTTATTTATTGTCATAACTCTACAACCTCAAACATTATTATAAATATCCTCACAACCCCAAATCATTTCTGACACACAAGAGAATCGGTGCGCACAACAACTCTTTAGAATTATTTCAAGGCCAAAAGAACCACTTCCTCTAAGAACGCTCTCAATACCGAGAGAGATCCTCTTCCATTGGATCAAGAAAATATAAGGCGGATAACATAGTCAAAGGTTTCTCCACGCTAGCACCCAAAGACTACATTGGCAACATCCCGAGATACGAGGTACAAATATGGATCACCGCTAGAGGAAGTCTACACTTGGTTTCTGTGACGCAATGACGAATCACATCGGAACGTGATCAAGAACATCAACGAAGAAAGAACACCCAAAAGGTATTTCTTTTCAATTGATTAAATTAATTATAATAAACCTATAACGATCCTACATTGTGGTTTTGGGAGTTTCCTTTTCTTTGTCCATTTCTGTGATTCGATCCATGGAGACTGGCATTTATCATCGTATTGATCCCAGATTGCTCATTGTTAATGACCAAAATCCAAGTGGTCACATCAACCCACACACTTCTGCTATGCCCAGAACCTTTAAATATGATATCATATATGATCTTTTAACATTTCTTCATTAATAATTTCTTAGTATTATCGTCGTTTCGGGTGTTAACTGATTTATTTTCCTTTATATACATTGTTACGTAAGTAATGTTTTTATTGATCAGATATATCTTATTCATATTCAGATTTATATTAAGTCTTTGAACATTATTTTTAATCATCTAATGAAAATTAGTCTCAAATGGATTCGATGGGGAATGAATCTCATCGCATTCATGGGGACGGTAATTTGTATGTACTCACGAGCAACAATATCATTATTTTGATATTAAAATAATGTATAATTGGATGGTATATCATATATACAGAATCATTGTCATGTTATATTTATTATTTAAATCAATACACATCATTATTGTACCCATCCAAATAATAATGTATTGAATAACAATTACACCACGACTTGGTGACGGTAAGACGTACGTACGCATATATGGTGACATGTCATTCAAAACCTGGATAGAATAATGAATATGGTTTTACCGTATTTATAATAACATCACATTATATAGAAGATGCTGGATTTATTATAATATAATGGAAACAACAAATAAATAGGAAGTGGAAGAAGAAAGGAACTTGAAAGAGGTGATGAAATATTTCACTCTTCTTCGGGTTCTTCCATTTGATTAGATCAAAAGGGCTCCATAGAATGGATTTATGACTAAAGGAAGGCCTACAGGATGAAGGGAGGACAGTTTAGAGGGTATTTTTGTAGGGTTTTACAGATCCAAATGACTTTTATCATGTGAATTAGAGAGAACGGTGAGGGGCACCTTTGGAAAAGCTAGAAATATTATTTTATAATAAAATCATTTTCGGTTTATAATGGATCCAAAATGAATTATTTAAAGGCTAAGGTGGGGATTGATCTAAAACCACTCAACCAATATGTTTTAGACATGTTTGGATCACTATGTTAACCTTATCTATTATATTTAACTCTTAGTTAAATAGTTTGACATTTACCATGTCTCTTTGTATTTTAATATTATATGGTTAATAAAGATACTATAAACTTCCAAATGAACCCCAAGTGGTTCATTAATGATAAAAATATAATTATATAATTATTATGGCCGAAACATAGATTTTCGGAAATAGAATATGAATGAATAATATAATATTTCTTTTAAAAACTCTTTTATATCTTTTTTGACACTATTTGGTATTTTGTTTTTTCTAAATTTATAACAGCACTATTACATTGAAAAAAATCATATATCCAACGCTAATATGTCATATTAACCTATAAAATTAGTGTAATTCATAAAAAGTCTCAAATTACATTTATTTAGAAATTTATAATATCAATTATTTTAATATTTCATTAATTAGGTAATTACTACATCATCATTGTGTCATAAATAAATTAAATTTTTTAATCCCTCAAAAATATAAATAAAAAAGAATTATGTAGGAAATCAATTTAGTTTTCTAGTTAATATTTATAGTCTAATTTATCTTATGTTTAAACCTATATTAAAAATGTTTTAGTTATTAAACATTGAATTTAACACTATTAACTCTTCGTTGAATTAAATAATAATAAATGTCCTAATCTAATCCAAGTGGACCTAAAGGATCATATATTATTTCTAACATTTTTTTTGGTCGAATTAAACTTATCCAATAGAATTATAACATGTTTTAGGGTAATAATAATATCATTTTTACCCTTAATTACCCTATTTATTTTTAATCGTGGTCAATAAAATTAAAAAGGTACTATTCACCAAAAAATATTTTCATCTTATTGAACCAGATTTTACTTATTAATATTAACCATTTATCTCTAATTTTTTAAATTCAACTCACATAAGCGGTAAAATTATGTTTTATATAAACTTTCAAATGCATCTAGGAGGTGGGTAAAAGACAGTAAAAAGTTCAATAAAATTTTTGTATATCTAAAATTATTATAAACTGAATCCAATTAATTACATTGAACTTATATAGGTATCATGTATCTATTTTGACCTAAAACAAATTCAAATATAATAAATTATTATTTTAATAAAAATTCGGTTTTAAACTATCACTCAGCGTTTTTCACTATTCATCAAAAATTGAATGTTTTCAGAAAAATACCAAAACATAACCATACGCTAATTTTGATATTTTGAATCCAAAAATGAAGTCCAATTTGAATGATACAATTTTTAAAATTTTAAAAGGTGGGTATTACTATTCATAACAGCTAGTTTGATAGGTTGTGGTGTGTTAGAATTTGAAGTTGCGTTCAACACATGCTATTGTATTATTCAAAGAGAAACGTACCGTGGAAGCTTGGGGTGTTACATTCCCCTATCCTTCAAATAATTTCTTCCTCGAAATTTCTAGAATATTAATGCATAAAAAGACTCAGGTGTTTCTTCATCATAAGTTCCTCAGGTTCCCACATTGCATCTTCCATCTTATGTTTTCTCCATATATCTTTTACTGGACGATTCGTCTGGTTTCTCAGTACTTGTTCTCTTGTATCAAGAACCTTGACAGGCTCTTCGAAATAAGAAAGATTGAGTTTCAGTTCTAATTCCTCATAGGTGAGTACATGCATTGGGTTAGGCATGTATTTTCTCAATAGTTATACGTGGAATACATCGTGAACTTTGGAGAGACTTGGCGGCATTACCAAATGGTAAGCTACATCCCCAATTCATTCTAGAATTTCGAAAGGTCCGAGGTACCTGGAACTCAATTTTCCCTTCTTACCGAAAAGTATAACACCCTTCCATGGAGATAACTTCATGAAAACATGATCTCCTACCTGAAATTCCAAATCCTTCCTTCGGTTATCGACATACCTCTTCTTCCTACTTTGAGCTGCATTGATGTGGGTTTGTATTACCTTCACCTCTTCCATCATTTCTTCCACAAGTTCTGGGCCTACGAGTTTTCTTTCACCAACAACATCCCAACAGGTTGTTGTGTGACATCTCTTTCCATATAACGCTTCATATAGTGCCATTTGAATACTTTAATGGAAGTTACTATTATAGGAAAATTCTACCATAGGTAAATATTGATCCCGTATACCTTGAATGTCAAGTGATAATGATATCAACATGTCTTATAAGGTATGAATAGTCTGTTCTGATTGGCCATCAGTTTGGGGGTGGTAGGCAGTGCTCAAATGAAGTTCAGTATCCAGGGCTTTCTGAAGACTTTTCCAAAATCTTAATGTAAAACTTTGATCACAATCAATAGTAGTAATCAATTAAGTCTTATAACATCAATAATATATAGTCATTCTAAATGTTCAAGTTGTAAATCTTCTCTTATGGTAAGAAAATGTGCTGAATTGGTAAGATGATCAACAATGACCCATATTGCATCATTCCTTCTAGGAGTCTTTGGTAGTCCCATTACAAAGTCCATCATAATATTTTCACATTTACACTCAGGTATGGGAAAAGGTTTCAAAACTCCTCTTGGATTTTTCCTTCCAGTATTCACCTACTGAAAAACCATACATCATGAAACAAAATCAGCAATCTCCCTCTTCATATTATCCGACAAAAAAATGTTTCATCAAATCTCTATACATATCAGTGCTACCAAGGTGTTTAGAGATGTTTGAGAATTGAGAATCATCTAAAAAATTCCCTTTTCAGATCTGGTATATTGGGAACACAATGTCTCTTCCCTCATTTCAAAATCCCGACTTCATATATGAATTAACTCAACATCCCTTCATTCACAGCAATAGTCTTCTTTTGAAGCTCTTCAACATTGGTGTGAGAACTATTTATCCTTTCTAGTAATTATGGTTTGGAAACCATTTGAAAAATAATTGATTTTTCACCTTCCATGGTTGTTCCCATATCCATCTTTACTAGATCCATGAAAATAGCATCCCTTTCAACACTAATCTTGTTCAAAACTCCATGATATTTTTTCTAAAATCATCTTCCACATTATTTTCCTTCCCTAGGTGGTAGTGTATTGTGAAATCATAATCCTTGAGTAGTTCAAGCCATCTCCTTTGCCTCATGTAGAGTTACTTCTGAGAGAAAATATACTTCAAACTCTTGTGATTAGTATAAATCTCACATTTTTCACCATAGAGACGGTGTCTCTAAATCTTCCAAGAAAATAATACTAATGATAACTCGATATCATGAGTAGGATAGTTTTGCTCATGAATTTTGAGCTATCATGAGGCATAGGTAATAGCCCGATCATTCTTCATTTGTACACAACCCGTTCCTTTCTTTGATGCATCACTATAAATAACAAAATCTCCATTCCTCGATGGTAAAGTCAATATAGGAGCATTGACTAATCTTCTCTTCAGTTTGTCAAAACATTTTTCACACTCTTTTTCCTAAAAAAAATTTAACCCCTTTTCATGTGATCTTGGTTAATGAGTTATCCAACTGGGGAACATTTTGGATGAAACATCGATAATAACCAACTAAACCAATAAAACTTACCTACCCCAGTTATACTCTTTGGTGTTCGCCATTCATGGATTGCCTTGGTGTTAGAAGGATCAATAGAGAATCAATACTTAGTGACAATATGTCCCAGAAAATAAATCTCCTGAAGCAAGAATATACAATTGCTAAACTTCCCATATACTTCATGTATTCTAAGAGTCTTCAGGATAATGCGCAAGTGATTTTCATGATCTTCTCAGCTTTTGGAGAATAGAAAGATATCATCAATAAATACCAAAAAAATCATCAAGATATTACTTGAAAACTCTATTCATTGGATCCATGAAGATAAAAGGTGTATTAGTCAATCCAAAAGGTATTACTATAAACTCGTAATGCCCATACCTGGTTAGAAATGTTGTCTTCGGAATTCCTTCCTTCTTTACGCACAACTAATGGTATTTAGATCGAAGGTCAATCATTGAAAAATATTGAGCTCCATGAAGTTGGTCAAATAAATCATCACTCTGAGGTAGGGGATACTTTTTCTTTATTGTTATAGCATTTATCTCCCAGTAGTCAATGCACAACCTCATTGATCTGTCTTTCTTCTTAACAAAAAGGACAGTGGATCCCCATATAAAAACACTAGGGTAAATAAATCCCTTATTACTCAATTCCTCTAGTTGTTTCTTTAGTTCAACAAATTCCACAATGGCCATTCTATAAGGGTTCTTCGATATGGGCCTTGAACTAGGAATTAAATCAATGGAAAACTCAATTTCTCATTCTGGAGGATGTCCAGGTAAATCCTATGTAAATAGATCAACATACACTTTCACAATAGGCACATCCTCTATTTGAACATTACTTTCCTCACCCATAGTAATTTCATTATCTTCCTCCCGAATAATTGAATTTAGTTGAGCTATTGGGGGTGGATATAGATTAGAATTAGGGTGTGAAGATTTTTCTCTAAAGATATGGTGTTCATTATCATCATCATAAAAATAGTAACCTCCTTCTTCTTACAATAAATTTTTGCATCATGGTCTGAATGCCAATCCATACCGAGGATTATATCAAATTCAATCATGGTTATGACAATGAGATCAGTAGATAAAGAAAATTTATATTCCTTAATGGGGACTGATTCACAAAAAAATCATTGCAATGATACTTCCCTTAAGAGTTTTGACTGACAACACCATTGTTAAATCAAATTGGAAATATTTAATTTTCTTAGCAAACTTGGAAGATATGAAACAATGTGATGATCCAGAATCAAATAAAGCATTTTCTAAACATGGGAAAACCATTAAATTACCTACCACTACATCTTTCGGAGCATCAACCTCAGCATTAGTGATAGCATAATCTTGGCCTTGATCCCTTGGCCTTTTTTGAGGTAATTTACCCTGACGCTTAGGACATTCATTTTCATAATGCCCCTTTATCTACAATAGTAGCATTCAACATCGACAGCCACTTTCTTCCCCTTTCAGTCATGAGCATGGTGGCCTTTTTCACCACACTTGTAACAGGACCTCATTCCCTTCAGGCAAGTACCAGGGTGTTTCTTCCCAAATTTACTACATGATAGATATTCAACTTTTCTCTTCTTCCCCTTATTTCTATTTCCAGAGTGTTCAGTAGATCTATTCTTCTCATTCTTTTTTTAAGATCGTAAGAAATAGGGAATTCTTTTTCTGTCTTGATAGCACATGAGATAATATCTTCGTATGATGAGAAGGTTTGTGAGACTAATGCTTTAAGAAGAAATGGTTTTAACCCATCAAAGAAATGATAAATTTTACTTCTAGGGTTACATATATAATTTTCAACATGTCTCGCTAACCTGGTAAAGTTAGCTTCATACTTTGCGACATTCTCATCCTCCTTTTGCCTTATAAATAAAAATTTACTTTCCATATCCTCTCGATGGTCATGAGGAAGTTATTTGTCTAAGAAAATATGTTTTGACTCACTCTATTCCATATTTGATACTTCCTCATCTTCCATTGTGTTTTGAATCAATGACCACCATTGATCAGCATCTCTAGTGAGGCGGTAAACTGCCATGACAACTTTTTCCCTTTCACTACTCCCAAAGGTGTGGAATATTTTCTCTATGGAATTTATCCATTACTAAGATACTAGTTTATTTTTACCCCCATTTAATGTTGGTGGTTGTTGCCTCATGAAGCTATCTAACATTGATTCTCTACACTACGGATCAGGGTACTTCATACGGGTAAGGTTATTATTCATAACCTGGGTGTGTTATCCCAATATAGTGATAAGTTGATCAACACCAGTAGTATCACCATCTATACTATAATTATCTTGAGCAGGAGGGAAATCTATACTTGGAGTGCATGAATTGATACTATTTCCATTCCTTCCACTATGTTCCATTTCTAAACAATGGCATAAACTAGACTAGTTTATGAATCGAAATACATAATTCCAAATTTGTAAAACACTTAACATAAATTGAACAGTTTATGGATGTAATACATAATCATAAAAAATGTTTTATTTGAGTAAGTATATACTCAAAAACCCTTCATAATGGGTTTTAAAGAAAATGAGAATTATCCTATGCATATCCCCCGGGAGTGTTGTAACCAAGATTGCAGCAGGGCCTGTTGTCGTGCACCAGTTCTCGTTCGAGTCTAGCTCAATGCGGTGTTTTTGAGTTTTACTCCTCGGTACATCTATGCCAGAGCTGCCTCTACCTTCTCATTTCCATACATGGATGTATTTCTTGGAAAACTCACAAAATATATACAATACACAAATTCTAGGAATTTCTTCTATAAAAATCCACAAAGTCTATCTTAGGACTATGTTCTCTAATCATAGTTTATCTAAATCTTGTTTCCAAGGATTTTACAAAACTTAATCTAATACCAACTGTAAAACCCTTACCCTAGAAGCCGAGAGTGGGGGCATTATTACGTATCATTGGAATGATCACAAAATATCAAGTCTCGAAAGACTGGTTTTTTTAGTAGCCATGGAAGTACTAGATACATTCATAATGTTTACATTACATCATAAAATATAAAACTAAAACAAAATTGTTTCCATGGAAAACACTGAGATCCCATAGACTATCTTTGTAGGTCAGTCATAACATACTTCATTTTTCCTGGAAAAAATATAACATAGAAAGGGGTGAGCTCAAATGCTCAGTAAGGAAAACAATATAGCACAAACTTTCATAAATAAGCATAAACATTTAAGGAAATGTATAAAACTAAAACAAAATCCTTTTCAACATAAAATTCATCATAATATGTAAAATATAAATCAATATAATGTCATTTACTTACTCAGCTGGATATTCTACTAGTCAAATAATCACATGTAATATCAATAGCCACGTTCATAATGTTGGAATTCATAATGTTGTACTATCATAACCACATAGTCAAGGCCTTGTGCCAAGACTACAAATATGATTTTTAAAGCCCTTGTTACAAGGAACTAGTTTGTCTCATCAGACCTATTGATGCATCGAGGAGCTATAGTGGGCTCCACCCGTCACTTACTATGTCCAATTCATTCCTCATATGAAAAGGTTTAAGCATAACATAAACATTCGTATTAAAACTGGCATACGAAATGTCAATACTTTATCCATAAACCATGAATGGTATGAAATAACACGTCCATAGTCAAACATATAAAAAAACCTTCAATAAAATATGGATTTTTGGTATTATAATAAATCAACTTGAAACAATCTTAAAATCCATCAAAGGACGTCGACATAGATTAAATCAAAAACATTTTTTAGAGAAATATGTTTTTCTATTTTGAATTCATTTACAAGTCATATAAATATAAATGGAAAATTTTATTTTTGAAAATATAGTTTATGATTTTATGGGAATATTTGATGATCTTATAAAGGCGGAAAATATCTTCACCCTCTGTATAAGTTAAAAAAACATTCATACCTTAATTTTGTCAAAAAGGTCATAAAGTACCTTTTTTGGAAAACGACAGAATGATTCCTTTCAAAACATATAAGGTCAAATTAGGGGATAAATGACTTCAACCCATTTTCTAGTAAATAGTAAAAATGTTTTGAAATATATTTTTAAGATACATGGATGTGGATGAAAAAGAGGTCCCGGAAGATACTTACGTAAAAACAACCTCAGAAAATAAATAGATTGTAAAATTAACCCTTACCTTGTACTTTTCCTTGGTCAATGTTAGTTTAACCTCCTGATTAATGGTGAAATAATTTTTTTTAAATTATACAATAATCATATACATTAATATGATATCATATATGATCTTTTAACATTTTTTTGTTAATAATATCTTATTATTATCGTTGTTTCTGGTGTTTACTGACTCGTTTTCCTTTATATTATTTGTTACGTAAGTAATGTTTGATATGGATAGGATGTATCTTATTCATATTCATATTTATATTAAATATTTAAACATTAATTTTAATTACCTAATGAATTTTTTTCTTCAATGTATATGATTTGGAATGAATCTCATCGCATTCGTGGAGACGGTAACAGTACGTATGCACTAGCGAAAATATCATTATTTTGATATTAAAATAATATATAATTGGATGGTATATCATATATACAGAATCATTATCATGTTATTTTTATTATTTACATCAATTACACATCATTATTATACCCATCCAAATAATAATGTATTGAATAACAATGACACCACGTCGTGGAGATGGTAAGTCATATGTACACACCTATGGTGACATGTCATTCAAAGGATGGATAGAATAATGAATATGGTTGTATCATATTTTTAATAACATAATAGTATATAAAAGATACTAGAGTTATCTTTTTATAATGGAAATAAAAAATAAAGAGGAAGTGGAAGAAGAAAGGAACTTGAAAGAGGTTAAGAAATATTTACCTCTTCTTCTGGTTCTTCATTTTGATTTGATCAAAAGGGATCCTTATGTTTGCTTTATGACTAAATTAAGGCCACTAGAATAAAATAAGGAGAGTTTAAAGGGTATTTGGGAGGGTTTGGAAGAGCCAAATATCTTTTATGTTGTTAATTAGAGAGAATGGGGAGTGCCCTTTTATAAGAGGGGCGGCGGAACCTTAAGAAAATCTAGAAATATTATTTTATAATAACATAATTTTCGGTTTCTAATGGATCCAAAATGAATTCATTAGAGTATAAGGTCGGTAAGGGTAGAAATCCACTCATACAATATGTTTTAGAAAGGTTTGGATAACTATATTAACCTTATCTTTTAGATTTAACACTTAGTTAAAAAGTTTGACATTTACCATGTATCTTTTATTTTTATATTACATGGTCAATAAACTTACTATAAACATTTAATAGAACCCCAAGAGGTTCATTAATTGTACACCTATCATTATATAAGTCTTTTAGATGATCCTTATATTTCTCAGAATAGAATATCATTTAATAATATAATATTTGTTTTAAAAACTCTTTTATGTAAATTTTTACACTATTTGGTATTTTGTTTTTTCTAAATTCATAAAATCATTATTATTTCAAAAACAATTCATTTAACCAACTGTAACAAGTCATATTAACCAATAAAATTAGTTTAATTCATAAAAAGTCTCAAATTACATTTATTTTAATATTTATAATATCAATTATTTTAATATTTCATTAATTTGGTAATTACTGCATCATCATTGTGTCATAAATAATTTAAATTATTTAATGTATAAAAAATATAAATAAAATACCATTATGTATGAAATATTTTTATCTTTGTAATGAATATTTATAGTCCAGTTTATGTTTTGTGTAACCATACATTAAAAATTGATAAGTTATTAAACATTGAATTTAACACTTTTAATTCTTCTTTGAATTAAATATTAATAAATGTCTTAATCAAATAAAAGTGGACCAAAAGGATCATATTTTCTTCCTAATGTTGTTTTTGGTGGAATTACATGTATCCAATAGAATTAGTATATGTGTTAGTGTAATAATAATTTCATTTTTACCCTTAATTTCCCTATTTATTTTTAACGGTGGTAAATAAAAGTAACAAAGTTACTATTTAGAAAAAATTATTTTCATCTTATTCAACCATATTTTACTTACTGATATAAACCATGTCTCTTGGATTTTTGAAATTCAACACACAGAAGTGATAAAATTTTGTTTTATGTAAATTTTCAAATACTCTATGGAGGTGGGTAAAAGACGGAAGAAAGTTCAACAAAATTTGTATATATCTAAAATTATTATTAACTGGATCCAATGAATTACATTGAACTTATATTGGTATTATGTATCTATTTTGACCTTAAAAAAATTAAATAAAGTAAATAATTATTTAAATAAATATTCGGGTTTAAACTCTAACTTATTGTTTTTCACTATTCATCAAAAATTGAATGTTTTCATAATAATACAAAAAATTCACCCTAAGATAATTTCTATATTCCGAATCCAAAAAATGAAGTCCATTTTGAAAGATAAAATTTTTAAAATTTCAAAAAGAGTGTATTACTATTCATAACGACCAGTTTGATTGGTTATGGTGTGTTAGAAGTCGAAGTTGCATACAACACACGCTATTGTATTATTCAATGAGAGATGTACTGTGGAAGCTTGGGGTGTCACACCAAATCCTTAATAATTTATTGTAATAAAAATGTAAACTATCCTAGTCATATGACATAGGAGTATCAAACTAGGTGTGTTGTTGGGCACATTATCATATTCTAGGTTACATCAAGTCTAGCCCGACACACCTTGTCAGATTTGTTACCCCTAGGAACATCTCTACCAGAACCATGTCCACTTGTAGTATCTAAACTGGGATGAATTCATTTATGTCCCACATAGTCACTTACATACAAAAATTCTAGGATTTCCTACAATTATTTTCCTCAAATTCTATCTTAGGGTTATGTTACCAAATTATTTTTTTCTAAATATAGTTCCCATGGTTTCTAATAAAATTCATTTGACACCAACTATAAAGGCCTAACCCCACTAGCTCATAGTCGATGTATTACTTTTATTAAATTGGTATAATAAACGTGGATGTCACATCACAAATGACTGAATAGTTTAGTAGATTTGGAAATAAAATACATAACAGTTACCTAAAAATCTGGAATGAAAGGCAATATAGAAACACTATAATAAAATCCATTAAACTCCATGATTATCCCTAAAGGTAATTCATAATATACAACTTTTCATCGTAGAAAAATAAAACCTAATAATATGGTGAGATCAGATGCATGGTAAGGATAAGCAATAAAACTAACGCTATTATAAATAAACATAATTAATAATCCATGTTTAATAACACAAAACACATACCATTAAAACATAATCTTGAGCATAATATGTATAGAATAAAAAATGAATAGGCAATTCAATATTAATAATTACTTGAGAATAAAACATAATAATGGATAATATACTAGTCAAATGATCCCATGGATTATCAATTACTAATATCAGAAGGAGGTAATTCATAATTTAAGACATCATGAACATACCTTCTAGGCTTGGTCCAATACATAATACATAAATAGTTAAAAACATGGTCTTTATTACCTCATAAGTCATACTGATGCATAAAAGGGATATATTGAGCCCCTCCCATCACATACTAAGTCCAATTTGTTCCTTTCATAGAAGGGATGAAACATAATCAACATAAACAATCATAATGAAACATGAATATGAGGTTTTAATAACATTCCCCAAACAATAATCACAATCATAAACTATCTAGATTAACATCATGAATGGAATAAATATAGTACATCCCCATTCAAAAAAACCCTTAACCATTCAATTAAATATGGTATATGGTAACATTAGAAATATAATTCAATGTAGTATAATATTCAATATTGGGTGTTTAATTAGATGAAAATACATTAATAATTAATTGTAAAATTCTTGAGAGAAATATCATTTTCACATTTGGAAATAAGTGTTTTTTTGGAGAATCATTTATATTTTTCATAAAATTATAATATACACACTTATATCTCAGAAATGAAAATTTATGTACAGTTAAATTATGATTGATGCAAAAATTATTTATAATTTTAGCCAAAAAAAATGAAAAAATGGTTTTTATGAATCATTATAAATGGGATACTTTAATACGGTTTAAGATAAAATATAAAAGTGTCTTTAAAGATGAAAAGGTCTCATTTTATACAAAAAATCATTAAATAGATAAAAAAAATTCATGATAAAAAGATTTATTTTATTATAATATTTTTTTCCTAAAATAGATTATGGAGTGCACTTGAAAATGGGTATGAAAATTGAGAAGTACCCTTTAATCGGGCTTGTTTATTTGGAGGAAAAGAAAAGGTAATATATAGGACTTCTATTTAACCTTAATGGAAAATTTATCTGAATTGGATAATGATTTTGGATCATATAAAAATAATTTATAATAATTATATAAAAATAAATAAGAATTACAGTTGGGTAAACAAAGAGAATCTATAACTTGAAAAAAAAGAGGTTTGGGGAGAATCCATGACCTTATGTTAGAAAATATTCTACACTTGTACATAAGGTAGTAGAAAATTAAATTATTTTCATTAATAATTTAATTCAGAAACTATGGAAATTTTATTTTATTTATTATAATTTTATTATATTCATTTATGGTCTTTTTTATGAGTTTTAAGATTCATTTTTTTCAGAGCTATTCGTTCCCTTGGTTTTCATAATTGGTTCACTAGTATACATGAATGAAAGATTATTTAAAATGGTAATAGTTATGAATAATTGATATTATATAATATTAATGAAATTAAAAAATATTTAATGGACTTATATATCATTTTATTTCCAAATATTTGGAT
Organism: Viscum album; assembly: GCA_963277665.1. Lineage (NCBI taxonomy): Eukaryota > Viridiplantae > Streptophyta > Magnoliopsida > Santalales > Viscaceae > Viscum > Viscum album. The sequence continues at coordinate 76,804,166 of OY728122.1, read as the reverse complement.
GATTCATTAGAAAAAATGTTAATGATAACCATTTTTATTATTTTGGATTTTTTTCAAACGTAACTCACTATTTTTGTTTTATAAATTAATATTATGTATATATAGTAGTTATAAAACATTAAATAAGATTTAATAAATATCATATAGTTTAATTTTAGAACCAAAAATGTTTTTATTTTCTTCATGGAATGAGAAATTGAAAAATAAAAACACATCATCTATGAAGGTTGTAAATCAGCACCTCACAGACAATGCTTTCATTTTTTGAATAATAATCAGAAGGGAATAGGATTTATGTTAGATATTCAAATATCATAATAAAATTAAATTGTATATAATATATTGGATTTATCATTCATGTTTGTACTTAGTATTTAATGAATGTATAAGAAAAGAAAACAAATTGAAAGAATATTAAAAGAACAAAAGGGGATTTTACCCCATGAATTCCTCTCCTTGTGAACCTCCTTAAGGAACATTAAAATGGTATTTTAATGAGACCAGAATGACTGGAATGTTGGGAATAGGTTTGGAAGATGGACCAGGTAGAAATTGTAAAAACTCTAGGCATTAGAGGTGTGAGTGTAAGAGGTGGTGAGGGGTGGTATTAATAATAGATGAGTGCGGTGCTCTTTTAATTATTTTATTAATTTGTTTGTTATTTTTGCTGAAGAATATAAAATGTATTGATTCTAGTGGCTAAATAATGCAACATGTGCATGTAAATAAAAAATAATGGTTCCTAAATTATTCATGAATCATCCATGACTCAATAATTCATATGTTTAGCTAATATCCTAAATTACCATATTTCACTATTCATGGAAAATTCAACTATGTTAGAGAAAACCCCAAAAATCCACCCAATAAATTATTAAATGGGTTGAATTAAAAAAATAATTCAATTTATTAGAATAATTTTATAATTATGTCAAATTTAATTTTTATATAAAATCATAATTTACATTAAAAATAATGATTTTAATATTATAAAAGAGTTTATGACACATTCAAAAATTAATTAACATCTCCTAAAACTATTTTATAATCATAATACAATAAAATATTTATTTGGGAACCTATTTCATGAAAATAAATTTTATTTTAAATCATTATTTTAATTATAAAATTGTGAATAAATAGTTTTTTTTCAAAAAAATTACAAAACATAATATATCATTTTTAAAAAAATTAATCAATTATTCCACAATATAAATATATTACATATTCATTTATAAGTTACAAAAAAATATGCATACTGTCAATCTGATGTAACTTTTATATTGGTAATATTAATATTCCTAATAGTCACATTTCTATTCCAACATATATATTTTATAGTATATTTCTACTTCAAACAAAATGTTGCATGAATCATAAACTATTGAAGATGATAAATTTTAAAAAGAGGTGTACAATAAAATATTGGGGTGTTACGTAGATGAAACAAAATTCATCATTGTGGTATCTAGAGACTCTTTTAATTAGATCGACCTGTATGTATGTAGGATTAATTAGTCTGAATTGATTAAATAAAAATTCATAGTTCCAAAATCTCATTTAGAAATCATTTTTTGAAATTTTCTCCCTTTTGACACTTAACTAATTATATTCAGATATAATTTCAAAATTAAAGAAGCACCGATCTCCATTGAGTTGATCTAATATGTCATCCATATTGGGAAAATTATATTTATTCTTCATTTTTACCATTTTAGACTCATGATATTAATGAAATGATGAATTGATCCATCATTTTTTTAACAAAGAGTATTATTTCTCCCATTTGTGAAGCATTAGGGTAGAGAAAACACTTTTTAAATTTCTATTTTAGTGTATTTTTTAATACATTAGTTATCCAATGAAAGTTTCTATCCAAGTGTGTGGTTTTAAGACCACTCATTGAGAATCAAAGTTATGATCCAGTCAATTATTGACCATCCCTTTCCTAGGTGATTACCCCTAGGTGCATTTGATTAACAACTACATCCATTGGAAGTATCCAAATAGATATGTATTTCTAGGAAGACCACATAATCAAAAAATTTCAAATACATCATTATATAATCATATAAAAATATGCTTGTCTATTGTTTTCACTATTGTTTTATAACCCTAACACAAAAGGTAACTAAAATAATATTCAAAAATAAATAAACCTTCCCTTTGATACCAAATGAGGAAACCCAAGCAAGAAATTAATTTATTCCATGTCATTTCTTTAATAAAAACATTACAATACATACTAAAGTCAACATCTCAAGAATCAATAGATTAGGTGTAATAGGAGACTAAAAATATAGGAAGCTTATTTTAAAATGAATTTTAAAAATTTCCCATAAATTCATCATATTAACACTTCATTTTATCATCCAACAACTTAACCTTGTCCCCATATCATGGGAAATGGAAACATAAGAAATCAGTGATATCAAACACTCACTATAGGAGAAATAATCTTGTCAAAATATCTCCAATAATGAAATTATAAGAATATAAGAAAACATATGTAGGAGATAAATCTCTTAGGAAAATATCATTGTAGTATAAAACAATTTCATAAATCATGATTGGATAACAAGTAATCCTATATAATAAAACATATAGCATGTTGTAAGGACTAAAAACATAAAAATTAAATCATGATATGAGTAGTATAATATAGAAACATATTAAAATAATGTTTCCAAAATATAATCACAGAAACACAACATTGTGGATCAAGAATGACCACATATTTCCTATAAATAATTATGAATCACAATATGTTTCTTATAGTGGATAATTTATTGCAACCTACATACTACTATATATAAAGAATATGAACACATTTCACCATTTTCTCATGAGATTTAAATATGTAACAAATGTTTTGGAGGTCTATATAGGGTCCACCGACCACTTAATGATTTACAATACACATCTGTTGCATGAGAAAAAATCTTATCATCACTTCCATTAAACCAAGGAATAAAAATGGGGTACACATGACATTTAAAAAGGTATCACATAAATATCCATAGTAATAATATCAATTGCTAACAACTTCAATCTCCCAGTGGTGTGACTTCATAAAATAATTTAGATTGTGATTTATAAAATATAAAATCATAGAAAATGAACCTCTTTTGAGAAAAATAAGATAACAGAAAATAAATCATAAAAGATTGTGATAAATATTATATTAAAAATATATGGTCAAATATCACATAATTAAAACATATTTAGATTTCAGAATTTAAATATAGATAATTTAAGGTATAATATAATGTCGGTTTAAATGAATGATCTATTTAATAGAAATCAACACTTAAGAGGATGGTAATTACTAAAAAAATATAATTTTTTGGAAAAAAAATTCATTCATGGGAGGAGAATTGAATTGATAAATCATTTTAAATAGATAGATAAACTTTTACACCATATGTAAAAGGATATCATTTAATATTCGAAAAAATAGAGGTATATGTTCAAATGAAACACTATAACCAAAATTAAGAGATTTTTGTTTCCAAAGTCCTATATGACTCAAGGAATGCTTGAATTAAAATAATATGAATCTGGTTTCAAAAAAATGATCCTTAGAAGATCATAAAATGTTATATTGTTACCCCAATTAAGATAATATCATAGTGAATTCACAATTCTAAGGAAAATAGTGTTTATTTTAAAGTATGTTTGAAATGATATAAAATTAAGACTTGAAACCCTTACCATCAATCTTACCTACCATGAATTCACATTAAACTGCTGTTTAAAAATTATAACTTTATTAATAAAGTATTTTATATCCATATTCATTCCAAATACTATTTATAATTTTCGTTGGTAGTAATTATCAATTAGTTAGTTTTCACCAATTTGCTTACATTGGGTGTTTATATAATTAAGTGTTTGTACTTGTTTAATTGCGGATATGTTGGTATTCATTATTCATCCAAATTTCATCATTCTAAGATCATTATGTTTACCTTAATATATTACTTATATTGATTTATTATGTTTCAATTCCCTTTTATATGTGTTTTATTCTCTATCCTTTATGATGGACTCAACAATAAACACAATTATATTATTTTATTAAACAATGAAAGGTGTTTTATTAATTATTGAGTTAAATTTTGACATATCATTTACCTAAAAAATAATATAAATATTTATATAATATGATACCATTATTTATGTATTCATAGTTTTCAATAATATAATTTCATAACATTGTTTATATAGGTTGTCAAATTTACCCAAACATGATGATACCATGATTATGATTTAATTTAGTTGAAATATAATTATTTGAGTAACATAATGATATAAAATGATATTTATTATTTTAATATATTTTTATTAAAAAATTAATAAAATAATTTATGGATATAGAAGAATTACATAGTATGAATAAATGGTTATTCTTCTTAGTTCACTTATTTATGATAGTTAGTTTAATAAAATATTTGTACTTTATAACCATTCTCATAACCATCTGTTATAGGATTTAATGAAAAATGGAATACTTCAATCCCATGAGGTAGTAGTCCACATACACACATAGATGATGATTTTAATTTATTAACATGAGAAAGAGAAGTAATATGGATTATCATTTATAAATTTTAAATAATACATAATTATAATAGCTATAAATTAAATTTACCTTTTAACTCCGCTATAAGAGATTAAGGATCAAAAACATGTTACTTCATAGAGGCGGTAGTTCACAGACACACCTGAATCATAATTTGTTTTCCCTTAGTAGAAAAGGGAAGGGAGATTAATGATTGTACCATTATTATATTAAAATATTAGTTTAATTTTAATATTGATGTTATTTTTTAATATTTTTAATGGTGTTTTTGGGAATAATAAGTGAATATTAATAAATGGAAAGAGGAAGGAGTATTTAGAAATTAAAACCTCACTATATAGATTATCTCCATTACAGGTGGTGTTATACCATCAATGGATTGTATTTTGATAAGACTAGAACCCCTTTAAAGGTTGATTTGAGTTTTTAATAGACATTTAAGTAAATTTGGGCCAAAATTATGGGGTTTTAGTTTGTGAGGAAGTGAGGAGATGAAATCCTCAAGTATAAGTGAAAAAGTGTGGCATTTTTGTATATACCCATAGCTTGTCAATAATGGGAAGTCCCTCTCAAATAAATAGGATAAAAAATTTATTAATAATAGAGATGATGAGTGATAAGTTTAAGATATTCCTAGAAACATATTCTCGAACATTTTTAACATATTTGATGTCATTTACTCATAGATTTTTTGTTTGTAATTTTAGATTTTACCATAACAACTAGTTTTAACTTAAGTAACTAATCCTTTATGATTTAAAATAAAATGGAAATTATTATATAAATTATAACTTTGGATTTAAAAATTTAAATACATTTAATTTTATTTATTTTTAAAATTGACAGATAAAATTTTAAAATAATAAGTTTATAGTGTATGAAAAATTGCATTTTGTGAAAAATATTACTTAAATTCTAAAACAATAAATTTATGTTTGTAAACAATAATCCATATTTTTTAATTTATAATAGAAAATATAAAATAGAATTATTTTTCTATAAAAGGGGTTCATATATTTCAAAATCAATCTTATATATAAATAATTTTATGAATGGCACATTATTGATAAAAAAAGTATATTTCAATATTCAACAAAAAATAATTTAATAAAATAATCTAAAAAATAATTATCTTATGTTATTATTTATATGATAAATCCCAAAATGATTTTAATTCTCTCAAATTCATGTAGTAACATTTATAATTATTATTTCTAATTAAAAACATAAAATATTGTGAAATAATATTTTTAATAAGAAAAAAAATTGGTATATTATTTATTTATTTTTATTTTCCATAAATTAAACATTAAACTATTATTAATCTATTTTAATATCTGAATATATTTTAGATGAAAAATAAGAAATTTTTTAGAAAAATTATTATTTTCTTATTTTTACTAGTCAAGTCAATATTTAATGTGAAATTTATTTTGTTTTATTATTCTTTATAAATATATATATATATATATCATTCATAATTACATTACTTATATTTATACCTATGAAATCTATGGATACCATAAATTAGCCTATACCTATTTGGTTTTATTATTTCATGTCAAACAATTTATCAAACAGAGTTTTTATTTAAGGATAAATATTTTAATAAAATAATAATTGTTATATTTAGTGTTGTGAAGAGTGAAGGAATAAGGAAAATGAGTTTTGGAATAATATTTCAATACCTCAATTAAATAGAGTTAATGAATCAAGGGGGATAAAGGTGTAAGTAAAAAAGATCCAAATAGTCACAACATCTATAATAGTAATTAAAAATGTTTAACTCTTATTATTATATTATGTAAAATTATTGGAGTGGTGATCATTATTCACACACCTCCAACAAGTTCCTCATAATACTACTGAATAATATGAAGAAAAATGAAAAGAATATATATATTAACAGGGGAATTAGTCAAAAGAATGTTATAGTATTTTTTGTTTTATTGAATTATAGAGACATAGATAATCGTTGTATACTTCATTGTCTTTGTTCATCAAATATAACAAGAAACATGAATCTCATTGAGGATATTAAGTGGTATGATATAGTAACATTGACTACTATAAATTATAGATCACTAAATGTAATTGAATTTTGATATTAAAAAAATAGTTTTAATAGATAATATGATGTTCTCTTTATAAATAGGTTGAGGAATGAAATCATATGTTTCCAAAAACATTGAGATAATGGGAATGTGATAGTCTCCAAAATTAATGGATGTTTCATAATAAGGTTAAAGGACAAAATAGTAATGATGAATTGACATCGAACAAGAAGTTATTTAATTTCATTTTTACAATAACTAAAATAGTTGTTCCTTGGGGATAAAAGAGAAGATTGATCTCTGTAATAGAAAATGGTTCCATTTAGGTCAAAATTACATGTGTAGTATATTCATTTTTGAAGGTATTAGGAATCTTACAAAGGTTAATTATGGTAGAATCAACACTTTCAAAACATGTCCTAAAGGAAGAATGGTATAAATGAGTTACCAGATAATGGAGATCAAAACCAATAAACCTATTGCGTTGATATATTTGGATATTTTAGATTTGATATGATTAAAATTAACCAACTAAAAAAAGTATTTCCTCGAATTTGATAATGTTTTTAATCAAATGATTTATTTCAATATTATGTCAATAAAATAAGAGAATCTTGAGATGATTAATCATTTTCAAAGGAGTGCTAAAATTTAAAAAGGATATGATATTAAAATATTTTTTATAAGATAATTGATTTTTATATAAAATTTTTGATCTGATGATATATATTAAGAATCATGGAAAAGATCATGAATAGATTTATCTATACACATATTAAAAAAGATCGTCAAAGAAACACACTACAGTTTTATGTACATTAGAAGAACCATATAAATGAACCATGTCGCTTCAATGTATTTATGGAGACACGACAAAATTTTGGATCTCTATATTCCCACTTGGTTCTTACTCTATTAAAATTCAGTGAAAATTTAATATTAGATATGTTTATAGAAAGATATAAATTTAAAAAAGAAAAATATAAGATCCTGGGTTTTTCTATGTGGTATGAATATTTTAATTTTAATTTTACCTCAATGGGTTTGATCTAATGTGAGTGATGAATGAGATAACAGTAGTTCGAGGGGTGTCTAGGGATTTTTGGGATCTTGGACGAATGATTTTTTGGAAAATGAAACTTGGTGGCATGGTTAGTAGAAACTGTATAACCTATTTTACACGGTTTGAGTAATAGTGTGAGGGATAGATATAGGGCATCAGCATGCCACACATTTTTAGGAAACCATATAAAATGAGTTTCAAACCCATATTTTGGATATGAATATTTTTTAATAGGTGTTTAGTATGATTGGTGAATATTGTTTTAATTTTTGAGCATAAATCCATTAAGGGCACCCCCTTGGACTGTGAGGGGAACACGGTTGGTGCACGGATTGGACAATCATGCAACCAAATCGTGTGACCCATATATTTTGGGAAAAATTACTAGTCCCACTTAATGACATATAATTTTTAAACCCTCCTTTTATTTCCCTGTTTCCCTCCAGTGATTTCCTCTTTTTCTCCAGTTGGTGAGACACTTCAAGAATAAGCTGGGGGTATTGTGCAACTTTGTGATCCAATGCTCAATTCGACTTGTGTTTGACTCCATAGAACCATGATGGTATGTTCTTAATTTTTATTTTACTTTTAATAATTTTTAGTAGTAATGAAGATGTTGTTTAATTTTATTCCAATATGCCATATTTTCATGATTTTTATCAATTCTTTATTTTTTGGATCTGAACTAAATCAAATGTTGATATTCGATTAGTACTCTATTATGGAGCAACGATATGTGTTTTATACCCTTCCCTAAATGTTTTGATTTTATAATCTTACTTTTAATTGTGCTTCATTTTGGACATTCTTTTATTTACCCTATAATTATATAAATCTTTTAATTGAATGAACTAGAACCTATTTAAGTTTCTAAATCACACCTTAAATGTTTTTGGAGGTTTTTATCCTCAGTATAGGACTCCCATGGGGTGTATCTATGTATCTACACTATTCTATAACACCAAAATGGGTGAGTGTGAGATCTCATATTTAAAGGGATCTATTTTATTCTAAATGGTAATTGAATTGACATGATAGGAGAGATTTGATTCCTTCTTTATATATTATGACATGTTATTTCCTTTTGATTAAATGGTTTATAGGTGAATTTTTCTATGGGTTTATGAACACATAGAATGTGAATGTTTATGAATTAATGAATGAGATAATGGATGATTGATTAGTGATGTTTATTCCACAAACATGATCCTTGGATCATGATTTCATAGGACACTATGGAAATTTCTATTCCATGTGTCTTGATTATGGCAGTGGATACCTTATACCTTCTTACTCTATGGATCTTGATTCTGTATGAGGGGTAGGGTGTAATGACCAAAAAATTTATCAATGGAAATTTTAATATTATAATTATAAAATATATTATAAAACTCATAAAATAACAGAGTTCACAATATAAACTTTATAGATGAAGAATGAATGGAATTAGAGGTATTTCTAGAAATTAATTAACCTATACCTATGGAATAGTAATTTGACCTATGAATAGTAATGTAAACTTTTCGAATAGTAATATGAACAATAGAATGGTAACCTCACCTAAATAATTATAAATAAAATTTAAGTATCTTATGAATGAAAAATGATATATTTTTTCACTATATAAGTAAATAATCATTTTTGAAATGATAAATTAAGTGTTAGTTTTTTGTAAGTTATAAATATTTAATTATAATTTTGTAATTAATATAATTGTTTAAAAGAAAATCTATTTCAATAAAGTGTATAGAAAAATTATAATTTTTTTTCTAGTCATTATAAAATAATTTTATGATACCTTAATTATTTTTATAGTGTCATAAAATTTGTTATATTTTTAAAATACGTATTTTTTGAAAATAAGATGATTTTAATTAAAAATTAAAATTCAAATATTTGGAAAATTATTATCATTAATTGGAATTATATTTTAATTCTACCCATTTAAAATTCATTAGGGTGAATTTTATGTATTTTTCTTGTTTAATTTTTGGTGAATAGTAAACATGGGTAATTCACGGTGTATATACATTACAAGTTAAATCCACTATTCCATGAGGCATTTATGATGTAATCAAAATAATAAATAAATCCCCAAATTATTTTAATTTATTTATTAATAAGTTTCAAATTATTAATAGTCTTGATTCAAAATAATAAAATGATGAATAAAATAAAGAAAAAACCTCTCACTGCACCTATAAATTCCATCTATCACCACTAATTATCCTCACACCTTACAAGCCTTTAAGGATCTGCAATTTCTTTCCAATAATCTTATAATGAATCTTATCCATGACTAGGATAATTTTGTCTCAAAAAAAGACCAAAACAAATCACCCTAAAGAGGTTCTCAAGTAGAAGAATTATAGCGGTAAAATCCTTTTTCCTTTATTTTAATTTCTTTTCTCTTTATTTTATTTTATTTTTCTTTTCTTTTCTTTTTATCTCCCCATATCCCCATATACTATTGTAATTATTGCCCAAATATATTTTATATGCTATTTTTTTTAATGATATAATCTTTCATAAATCCTCTTATCCTCTACCTTTTATTCAATAAATCAAAATGTCTTCTATAAGGTGTTGTTTTATCGCTCTCAAGGATGAAAAGTTTTCATTTTCATTTACTACATCTGAGGATTGTATTAAAACCAATCTATTGGTTGAAAAAGAATGTAAATTTTTTTATATCCTTTTTATGTTATGAAACTAACATATATACATATTATTTAATATTAAAATAAAACGAGTTTTTTGTGATTGAAAAATCACTAAATCGATCTAAATGATTATCATTAACATTTTGTCTAACGAACCATAATCATATATATATATATATATATTACCAATTAAAATTATGTAAGTTTATTAATAACATATAATATCATTTTTTTCATAATTATCTTCATTTTACATGATCTTCCATACTGGTATACAAGTGAACAAATCATAAAAACCAAGAAAAAAAATACTCATGAATGATGATATTTCACACTAAAACTCATAAAAATGGACACATGTGAACTTAAAAAATTATAATGAATCAAATTCATGTCTATGATTTTATATTTTATTTAATTAATCAATATAATTCTATTATAAATGACAATAATGTGAGGAAAGAATTCAGATATAAGGTATGGAGATTCTTGAACACAATTACTTCCTTTTTGTTATTATCTCCTCCATGGTATGATTGTTCATATTATGTACTCAAAATTTTATTTCCAATATTTTTTGTATATTCATGTTTCCAATATTTATTTATGAAAAATATAATCATTTTATCAAAAGAAATAATCTTTCTAAAAAAGCATCTTTTATATCTCTTGATATTGTTTCTTCTTCACCCGGGATTGATGATTATTATACCAAGTATGGTATTCCCCTATTATTTTTGGAACCCAAAAGATTATTCATGAGTGAATTATTTATGAAATTATCATTAAACCCATTTAATTTCCATGGGTTATTTAATGGATGATATTGGTGTATGTATTATGTGTCATGCATGAATATGTAAATGTTACGATTTGATGGGTGCACCCAGATTTATATAGCTCTCAAATGAAATGGGTAATGTGATGTGTCTCATGAGATAATGTGATATATGTGTCAATGTAACATCCCATCCCTTCCAATTTCCTTGAGATGGTAGTGATATGTTACTTGGGCATAATAAACTTCAATAAGAAGTCAAAGGCTATTAAGAAATGTCAATCAATTAATTTACAATTTAGGGGTGATTTATTTCATTAAAGATAAACAGACAACAAACCATAACCAAATAAAAAATACATTATTCATGAAAAAATGAAAGACAACTGAAACATTTCATTTATATCCAACCAACCTTTGAGTACCATATTATAATATAAACTAACATCAAAATAAATAGCCGAATACAACTATTAAACTCCAAAGAAAACAATAGGACACCAAAGCTCCTCAGGCTCTAGGAACCAAATCCATCAAAACATACCAAATGTCATAGAGTAGTTATAATGTTGTGTGACACTTTACCTTATTCGTATCTCGATAAACCATATCTACAAAATCTCCAATGTTCTAATGCATGTGTGAGTACTAAAACTCAGTAGATATTACACAATGACTTCCCTACTCATGCCAACATGATAAAAAATGATAATACATTAATATAAACCAATTTATATAAAATAGTTTTAAAATTGTATCAAAATTTATATCAAATCCATGTCATTCACATCAAAACCATTTTCCAAGGAAATCACATAAGTAGTTCATTAAATCATTTAAAATTCTATTTTTCCATACCATTCCATGGTTCAGAACACAACCACACATTTATGTTCATTTGATAGTTACATACTCCAAAGTAGTCCCTCATACAATCACTTTGTGTTCCAATAACACATGACCCTGATCTAGGTTCACTACCCTATTACTCCACTTGTACACATTGATTATTCAGGGGCATGTCGAACATGATCTCACCAAAAACCATGTATTCCCAAACGATTTGAAAAACCCCCATTACAACCCATTTAAAAAAAATAATTTTAATTGAAAACATTTCCAAAAATTCATTTCAAAAAACCATGAAGTCCATATTTTAAAATAAAAATTGTAAAATCAATAAACCAAATCCCATTTCAAAACCAATTACAACGATTCAATAATTTCACAACAATAATAAATCATCAATATAGAGTTTTTATAAAAATATTTTCATGGAAATTTCACAATAAAAATCAAGAAATTAGACAAATTTGAAACCAAGACTTAATGATATAAATAGAGTAGTGGAGAGTCAAGCCTCTTACCTCGATAGTTTTGTTGAAAATGATAAACGACAAGAAAAATGAACATAAAACAATGTTCAATCACCAATAAATCATGTTAGATCTATTCCCCTATCATCAAACAGACCAAATATCATAATTTTTGGCATCCACAACCATATATCAACCTGAAGTGGTCATATATCTATGAAATTGAGAGTAGAAGTGTGTTTGTGTGTGTGAAAGAGATCTAATAATACTTCCATGATTGATCGAGTATGATCACATACATTGAGAACTAAGCTTCAAATAATCATGGAAAGACTTTGGATTAGCTACAGATCAATTAGAGAAACTTTCGTGATGAGTAGGAAGATAGAATATTGTGTTAGTGATGCATATGATAAAAATTGTGTGATTTAGATGGTAAAATGAGCGAGACCACCAATTTTAGGATTTGACTTTCGAAATTTTCATTATTAGTCAAACAATTAGGGAAAATTTGTGATAACCATGAGGTACGCACTTCCTCAAGGGTGGACCTCACTAGGTTTTGCTCGCAATGCAACCTAAACATGCACCATACTTGCCAATGCTCACTGTCTCGAGTGGCACAGTTATCCCAGGGAGCCAGTAATGATTGGAAAATTTTGCATCTTAATAGTTCACCTTCTCCCTAGACCCTTTCTCATGGGGCATTGTTTATTTCAAGTGTTTCACGGTTTCCACTAACTGTACACCACCCTTTCACCTTTATAAAAATTAAACGAAACACTCTCAATGATTTCTAAACTCTCAATACCATCAATGATATAATTTATATACTTTTATGGAATAAAAAAGTAGTTACCTTCTAGTAAGTGATGGTGCAACATTATCCCCAATATTGGCCCTTCCATATGTGGAATGTATAGAACCATTAGTGGCCGGAAAGAGTTCTGATCATTGATCTTTCGTTTCCTATTCCAATTCCCAAGTCTCTTCCTACATCTTACCATGTGTACAAAAACCCCGCACTAGACTGATTCATTTTCTGGCAAGACATTCTCTTTTGCACCTATAATCCACAGACACATGTTCTCTAATGAAGCATCTTGCCCTAGTTCTATGTGATCCCATCTGAACACAAGGCCATGATTAGGCTGATACTTTTTCCACTATGAAACATGAAACACATTGTGTACCACACTAAACTTGTAATGTCCCTGATTTTTGCATGTATTATTTTTAATATTATGTGGGAATTCTTTCGAGACCATGATTTGAGTCGGCGCATAGTTCTGAGGCCCGGTGAGCCCAGAACAATTTTTTTGAATTTAATTAAATAATTAAATAACACCCACATGTGGTTTTTCTGAAAAAGTGGAATAACTCCAGAACGGGTTCTCAGACCGGAAATCGGAGGGTACCATTGCGTCCAGAGCAGCGGGTTTACCCTAGGGGATACCTAACATCGACTGGCACAGGTCGGTGGTGAAATCCAGTTTTTGGACGCAACCGTAATAAAATATTTAATTAAAATATTTTATTATTATTTGTTGCAGCGAACATATTTTATCCTTTTTAAATAAAGTCTTGCACAAGGGTCCAGGGTTATAGAACTCATAACCCTGAAACCCCTGGAGGCTCTAGGAAAGCTATGGAAGAAACCCCCAACATGGCGACAACTTTCTTAACGAATTTCACTGGTTACGACAACGTGATGACCGGATCATTGCCAATGAACGCCACAGATCTAGGTAGGATGTTTGGTTTTGGTTTCCTTCATATTTATCTATTCCTACGCCGAACACAGACTAATCTACGAACATATTAGCCCACAGATTGATCATATTTGCGAGATGGGATTTTGTGGGTAATTTGGGGATTTGATTCCTGGATTAAATTTGGTTTTGTTCAACCTTCTAACATTAATGAACCATGATCGACACGAACATCGATCGAGTTTCGCCCCTCTTGATTGTTGTTCTTTTCTTCCTTGGTTTCTATGCATTCTTTGTGTGTGTTATACGTGTTCTTGGAAGAAATCAATTGTTGGGAATTCATTTGTTGGTGCAATGATCCAAGATTATAGATCCGACACCAAGATGAACCAACAGAGCTACAATAACGACGAAGACGGTAACATCTTAGCGATTCAGGAGAAATCTCCCTTTGAGGGTATTTTTATCAGAAGATCATATGTTGTTCGTCGATCCGATTGATGGTCTGAAACACCCAAATTTGGTGTTAGGATGATGAAACGAACCAGTGCCTTGAGTTTCGCAGCAAACAGATGACATAATAGTGATCTGGATGATCGGATGAGGCGCAAGGAGGAAGATGCGGTTCTAGAATTTTCCCAACTATACGGGGTGTATTATGGGCTACTCGGCGTGTGTTTGTCAGCGGACCACCTCATGGGAACTACGGGAGTACACGAACACTGGTAGGGTACATGGCCATGGACACGACGTGAATACCCTTCCCCATCCAGACATGACCACATACGCGGGACACCCCGTGTACTGGTACACGGGCAGGCGACACTGACAGACACCATGTGCAGACATACGGCCAGGGAACATGGGTGTTTCCTAGTTGACAGGACATGACGTGTTCTTCGACATACATTCCATGTATATTCTTTCCTACACGACTTCGATTCCAGACATAGGTTGTTTACACGGGCAGTACCTGGAGACAAGGAACACGACGTGTGATCCTTCTACATGCCATGTATTTGAGTTTTAAACAACTTGGATGGATGACATGGTCCGTTACACGGGAAGTACACGGGGTCAAGGAACATGACGTGTAACCAAACTACATGTCGTGTAACATATTTTACAAGGTTCGAGCTAGTTTCCTTCTGTGACATGGACTATTTTCCTTAGGGTTCGTCCCCTTGGTCTTTCTCCTAATGGTTTCCGGTATCATTTCCTACATACATGAGTTTGATCCCTTTAGGAGGACCTCCAGAATAGAGTTTTTGGAATCACCTCTATGAGACTTAGAGTCGGATCCTCTATTCATTCCTGGAACCCTAGGTAGAGTTCTTGGTATTGACGTGACCAAATTTACCTGGGTGTCGATCCTCTACTTAACGGATTAGTTCATACTATGTTGTTGGAATCACCACATGGCTATTGGTTGTCATCCTCATCTGGGCATTGAATTCTCAAGTACTTGTGGAGTGTGTTCTCCCTGAACAAGTACTTTGTATCTCTCACTCTTCAGACCTTGGAGAGTTGTCTCCTTGTTATGTGCTTAGTGGAATATTCGAGCTAGAACTTAGTGGTGGTTTCACGATGGTCGATCATGTATGATTATATCTGGATATTCTTGATATATGTTCTGTAAACATATACTGTGTAGAGCTGACTGTATCATTCCGTTGTGGTATTTTCTCTTGTTGTATTCCTTTGTGGTTTTGGGGTGTCCTACTGGTTATTGTTATACTCACCCCTGCACAGGCTTTGCCCACACGGGTCGTGTCTTATGTAGACGAGCGAGACTTTGACAAGATTCATGGAAGACTGGGACCGGACGATGCTCAGTGAGGTCATATAGGCCGAGGTGTGTTCCTATGGAAATGAATATCAGTCCCAGTACCATTCATTACAGGTTGTAATTTGTTACAAACTCTCTTTTGGTGGGCTAGTACTTTTGGCCCAGGGTTTTACATTACTGTACTTTACTTTCCTCTCATACTCAGTTAGTTGGGATTTTAGTGTATGCATATATTTCCATTTTTAGTAGCTTTTACTTTTCATCTTTGTGGGCTTCGAGATGTGTGTGTGTTTACAGGTTTATTGGAAATGCCTCCCATGTTAGTGACATGCCTAATCGGTGTTATTCAGTAGCCCTTGACCTATTGAAGGCGGGCTTGGGGTGTTGCGACTTGGGCCCCACTGGGACGGGTCATGACAGAGTGGTATCAGAGGTGGTTGATTCTACCTTAGAACCGAGAGACTATGATTTGGTTGGGGGAAACAGTGTTAAGTGTTTCGAGTTTGGATTTTAGGCCATAGACCCTAGTGTTGGTGTGGGCGGCCGATGTATCTATACACCAGGACTCTGATAACATGCTTTTCGACTTGGAACATGAGAACACTAGTTACAGGGGGAAAATAATGGTACATGCATCATATAGGAATGGGTTGTGGTTTCCATGTCCTTCTTGAGTCAGCTATCCAGATATACTCACTGACTGAGATACATCTTGTTTCTATACAGGATGTCTCCGCGACCCGCACAGGCTAGGATCTAGCAGCTCAATCACAAGGATGACCCCCTTAGTGCTGAAGCTTCGTTACAGGGACCAGATCCCCCAGTTTTACCATTGGTTGGTGTGCCAGTTATTCCACCACCTATGGAGCAGTGTTTAGTGCATGCTGTACTAGTGGAGTAAGAGTGTAGGCTGAGTGGACACCATGAGTTTTAGAGATAGAGAACTCTCAGGTTTTGAGGTGATCCTAACCCTCAGGTAGCAGAGGACTGGCTTGAGGTAGTGACCATAGTCTTCCGTTTGGTCAGGAAACGAGCAGAACAGATGGTGATCCTGGAAGCGAGCCTTCTGCAGGGCTTGGCAGGGCGATGGTGGAGTTTGGTTATCCAAACCCATGAAGAGGTGACTCTTGCGTGGTCAGAGTTTTGGAATCTATTAAGATAGGAGATTTCACTGGTTACCTTGAGATCGGTAAGTATACATGAGCTTCATTAGCTTCCACAGGGAACCATGACGGAGGCCGACTATTCATCGAGGTTTACCGACCTCTCACGGTACTCTATGGATATGTTCAGGGATCATTACATCAGAGCTCGGACTTTTGAGAGGGGCTTGCACAAATACATATGATCTAGCATCATCCCTATGAGAATTCCTACTTATGTCGTGGTTCTCGAGTGGGATTTGGTGGTCGAGAGCATCTTGGAAGAGCAGAGACAACTGGTAGTTGTCAGTAATGAGCGAGCTGGAGCAGATACCTCAGTACTAGGGAGTCGACCTCAGTGACCCAGGTGGGGGAGTAGTTTTCAGAGGAGATCCCAGGATAGAGGATCTTCAGTATAGGGTTTGTAGGGCACATCCAGCTAGCCTCAAGAGAGGCGATACTACTCTTGTGATGGCGGGGTACATCTCGCTTGAGATTTTCCAACCCGTCATACTACTGACATGGGAGCACTAGATGGGCCACCGGGGTATAGGCAACGTGTGGAGAAAATAGATTCTTGGGGAGGTGGACGTGGTAGAGGAGCTGGGAGAGTAGTTGGAGGTGGTCGGCAGTTTGACCTTTTACCACCACCACCCCCAGGAATTCCACTCCAGGCTCAGGGAGCTGGTGGACAGAGGCAGGGACAGATGTAGGAATCAGAGGCTTATGACCCAGGTACTCCTAGAATGATTAGAGGTACAATCTATGTCTTTTCTACATTAGATGGTGTACTGATAGACACAGCTTCTAGTCATTATTTTCTGACTTCTTATCTTTTTCAAGACCTTGAGATTTCTGTTCAGCCGTTGACTCGACCCTTACACTTAGAAACACCAACTAGAGAAGATTCAGAGATCACACACCTTTGCAGACAATGTGACCTAACCCTTGGAGGTGAGAGTTTCGGTTGCAACCTCTTGGTGGTAGTGTCGAGGCCATACAATGTCATTCTTGGTATGGATTGGCTATCCAGAGTTCATGCCCAGATTGATTGTTTCAGGCGAAGGGTGAGGTGTGTCCGTAGTGATGGAATGAGGTTCTCCTTTGTCGGTGAAAAGGAGACCCAGGCAGTGTAGGATGGACTCATGCGTAGGAAGGCACAACTGATTTCACATCAGTTGGCTAGCCTAGCCCTTGGAACAACATATGTTACGAGTTTCTAGTTTCTAGCAGTAGTGGCTGAGTACGAGGACGTCTTTCCGAAGGATGTCCCCGGACTACCTCCCGGTCGGGAGATAGAATTCTGCATTGAGTTACATCCTGGGAAGTTACTGATATTAGCATCAGCATATCGGATGGCTCCTTCAGAGCTTCACAATCTAAGAGTGCAGCTGGAAGACTTTCATAGGAAGGGCTTCGTGAGACCCAGTGTTTCACCCTGGGCGGCCCCAGTTTTGTTTGCCATGAAGGCCGACCGGAGCTTGAGGTTGTGTGTGGATTACCGGCGCTTGAATCAGGTGACCGTGATGAACCGGTATCCACTACCGAGGATCGATGACCTCTTTGACCTGTTAATAGGGGCACGATGGTTCTCGAAGTTTGATCTATGATCAGGCTATCACCAGTAGCGAGTATGGGATGAGGATATACCGAATACAGCTTTCAGATGTCTCTATGGTCACTATGAGTACTTGGTGATGCCCTTCGATGTGACGAACACCCCGGCAATGTTTATGGGACTTATGAACTGGATCATTCATACATATCTAGACCGGTTATTAGTGGACTTCATCGATGATATCCTGGTGTATTCTGCGTCTGAGGAGGAGCACATGGTGCACCTGATGATGGTTCTGGATACACTCCCAGAGCACTAGTTGTAAGGGAAACTCTCGAAGTGTCAATTCTGGATGCTGGATGTCCACATTCTGGGACATGTTATCTCAGCAGATGGTGTAGCAGTGTACCTAGCCAAGGTAGAGGCAGTGTTAGCATGGGAGCCACCCCGGAGCGTGACAGAGGTGTAGAGTTTCCTTGGGTTGGCAGGCTACAATCGGAGATTCATTCCTGATTTCTCCAGGATTTCAGCACACATGACAGCTTTGACCCAAAAAAGGCATCCTTTAATGTGGACCGAGAGATGCTAGCAGGCTTTTCTGCAGTTGAGACTGAGTCTGATGAGCACCCTGATCTTGATATTACCGAAGGAGGGTGTCAAGTACGTAGCATTCTTCGACGCATCAAGAACCAGGCTTGGTTGTGTCCTGATGCAGAGGCAAGTGGTGATTGCCTATGGCTCACGTCAGTTGAGGCCGCATGAGTAGAACTACGCAACCCCTGATCATGAGTTGGCAGCGGTATTCCTCACATTGAAGATGTGGCGGAACAACCTGATGGGCGAGCGGTTTATCATCTACTCTGATCACAAGAGTCTCAGACATATCTTTTCTCAGAATGATATGAATTTGAGAAAGAGATGATGGCTTGAGTTCATCCAGGATTACAACTTTGAGATCATTTATACTCCTGGGAAGGGGAACGTTGGGGAAAATTCTCTTAACAGGAGATCCATTTCACAGTTGTTGGATGAGGATATGAGGGAGTTGGCCTCTTTACAGTTATCCTTGTTGGATATAGATGAGGAAGCTTACCTTCAATCAATGGTTGTTACCCCTCCACTCTTACAGCGAGTCAGGGAAGCGCAGATCGGGGATTCAAGCTACGATACTTTATGTGCTCAGATATCTGCAGGCGATGCTGATGATGGATATTCAAAATTTGGGGAGCAGGTTGTTCTTTTCAGAGGACACACAGTAGTACCAGTGATGTTGTGGGAGGAGGTTCTAAGGGAGTTCCATACATCTCCTTTGGCGGTGCTTCCAGGCATGGAAAAAATGTACCAGGACCTCTGACGTCAGTTCTGGTTTCTAGGAATGAAGAGGAGTGTGTCATAGTTTGTTTCTCGATGCCTTACTTGTTAGAAAGAAAAGGTTGAGCACCAGGTTCCAACAGGTTTGACTCAGCCCTTTGAGGTGCCAAACAGGAAGTGGGATGGGATATCCCTAGACGTCATGATGGGTTTACCACATACGTCTAGGGGGCACGATACCATATGGTTGATCGTTGACCGACTCACCATGTCGGCCCACTTCCTAGCCATACGGGAGCAGAGTTCAGTAGAGATCTTGGGATGCCTCTACGTGCAGGAGATAGTTTGGCTTCATGGAGTTCCATCAATGACCGTCTCAGATCGTGATGCTCGTTTGACATCCCGGATGTGGAAAGGATTGCATGAATATTTTGGGACTCAGTTATGCTTGAGTACAACATTGCATCCTCAGAATTATGGTTAGATGGAGCAGACCATCCAGGTTCTAGAGGATATGATTCAAGATTGCATACTTGTCTTCGGTCTTATATGGGAGGGTCACCTACCACTAGTGGAATTTTCTTATAACAACATTTATCATTACAATATTGGAAAAGCACCATTCGAGGCTTTGTATGGACAACCTTGACGATTACCACTTTTCTAGACTGACCTAGTAGAGTCAGCACTCATGGGCCCAGATATGGTACAAGATACTATAGAGAAGTTTCAGGTCATCTAGGAGAAGATGAAGACTGCACATAGTCAGCAGAAGTCTTATGCCGACTGGATACGGAGGCCCATGGAGTTTTAGGAGGGAGACCATGTGTTCCTTCGGGTCTCACCTCAAAGGGGGTTATATAGATTTGGCCGAGGCAGCAAGCTATCTCCGAGGTACATCGACCCTTTTCAGATTCTGAGTAGAGTTGGCGAGGTGGCGTACTAGTTGGCTCTACCCCATCAGATGGACCGATTACACAACGTCTTCCATGTGTCACAGCTGTGGAGGAATGTGCATGATCTATCACACATTATCGACTGGGGCGAGCTGGACATCAGTGATGAAGCGACCTTTGCTGAGTACCTAGTGGAGATCAAAGATCGATTAGAGAATATCCATCGTGGGCAAGCTATTCCCTTAGTTTGTGTCCGGTGGTAGAACGGGAATCTCTAGGAGAGCACGTAGGAGTGGGAGGCTCAGATTCGTGTGTAGTACCCACATCTTTTTTATTAGCCCTTGTTTTAGATTTTCAAGGACGTAAAATCCCTAAGGTGGGTGTTATGTAATGTCAAGGATTTTACCAAGTATTATTTTTAATATTATGAGGGAATTCATTAGAGACCAGGCAATGAGACGGCGCACAGTTCTGAGGCCCGGTGATCCCGGAACAGTTGTTTGAATTTAATTAAATAATTAAATAACACGCACGTGTGGTTTTCCAAAAAAGTGGAATAACATCTATACAGGTGCTAGGATCAGAAATCCGAGGGCACCATTGCGTCCAAAGCATTGGTTTTACCCAAGGGGAGACCTAACATCGACTGGCACAGGTCGGTCATGAAATATAGTTTTTGGAATCAATTGTAATAAAATATTTAAATAAAATATTTTGTTAATTTGTGTTGTTGTGAATATCTTTTATCTTTTTTAAATGAAGGCTTGCACAGGGGTCCAGGGTTATAGAACTCGTAACCCTGAAACCCTTGGAGGCTCTGGGAAAGATCTGCAGGAACCCCCCAACGCGGCGACAACTTTCTTGATGAATTTCTCCAGCAACGACGATGCGATGACCAGATCTTCGCCAACGAACACCGCGAATCCAGGTAGGATGTTTGGTTTTGGTTTCCTTCCACGTTCTTGATTCCTACGACGAACATGGACTAATCCATGAACATATTAGCCTGCAGATTGATCGTACTTGCGGGATGGGATTTTGCGGGGATTTTGGGGATTTGATTCTTGGAGTAAATTTGGTTTTGTTCAACCATCTAACAGTGACGAACCAACATCGTCACGAACATCGATCGAGGTTAGTCCCTCTCGATTGTTGTGATTTTATTCCCCGGTTTCTATGAATTCTTCTTGTTCATTCTACGCGTTCTTGGAGGAAATCAATCATTGCACATTCAATTGTTGGCACAACGATCTGAGATTATAGATCTGACACCGGGATGAATCAACAGAGCTGAAATTATGACAAAGACGGTCAGATCTAAGCGATTCAAAGGAAATCGCTCTTCGAGCGTATTTTCATCGGAAGATATTATGTTGTTCGTCGAGCCGATTGAAGGTCTGAAACACCTAGATTCGGTGTTAGGATGATGAAACGAAATAGAGCCTTGAGTTTCTCATCCAACGAACAAATGAATCGAGATCCGGAAGATCGGTCGAGGTGCGAGGAAGAAGACACGGTTCTGGAATATTCCTGACTACACGGTGTGTGTTCGTCGGTGGACCACCTGGCGTGTACTCCAGGAGTACACGAACATGGTTTGGGTACACGTCCAAGTACACGGTGTGTATACCCTTCCATGTCCAGACAAGACCATATACGTGGGACACCCCATGTATGGGTACACGGGCAGGCGACACGAATGGACACTGTGTACGAGAATACGGACAGGTTACACGGGTGTTTCCCAGTTGACAGAACACGGCATGTGCTTCGACTTACACGTTTTTTATATGTTTTCCTACATGACTTTGATTCCAGTCATGTGTCTTTTACACAGGTAGTACCCGGAGTAAAGGAACACGGCGTGTGATCCTTTTACACGTCGTGTAGTTGAGTTTTACACTACTTGGAATGATGACACTGGCCGTTACATGGGAAGTACCTAGGGTCAAGGAACATAGAATGTAATAATACTACACACCGTGTAACCTATTTTACATGGCTTAAGCCAGTTTCCTTATGTGACATGGACTAGTTTCCTTAGGGTTCGTCCCCTTGGCCTTTCTCCTAAAGGTTTCCGGTATCATTTCCTACGAACAGGAGTATGATCCCTTCAGCAGGACTTCCAAAATAGATTTATTGGAATCCCCTTCATGAGACAACGATTCAGATCCTCTATTAATTCCTGGAACTGAAGGTAGAGTTCTTGGTATCGATGTGACCAACTTTACCCAGGCATCGATCCTCTACTTAGCAGATTAGTTCAGACTGAGTTGTTGGAATCACCCCATTTCTATTGGTTGTGATCCTCATCTGAGCATCGTATTCTTAAATACATTTGGAATGTGTTCTCCTGGATGTAGTACTTTTTATCTCTCTCTCCTCAGACCTTGGAGTGTGTTCTCCTTGTTATGTGCTTAGTGGAATCTTCGAGCTGGATCTTAGTGGTGGTTTTGCGATGGTCGATTGTGTATGAGTATATCTGTATATTATTGTTATATGTTCCATAAACATATAATCTGTAGAGATGACTGTATCTTTCCTTTGAGGTATTTTCCCTTGTTATATTCCTTTGTGGTTTCAGGGTGTCCTACTGGGTATTGTTATACTCACCCCTGCATGGGCTTTTCCCGCACGTGTCCTGTCTTATGCAGACGAGCGAGCCTTTGAACGTATTTTAGGTAGACTAGGATTTGACGGTGCTCAGTGATGTCAGAAAGGCCGAGGTGTGTTCCTAAATCTAGGGATTGGAGTCCCAGTACCTTTCTTTATAGGTTGGACATGGTTACAGACTCTCTTTTGGTGGGCTTGTACTTTTGGCCCAGGGTTTTACATTACTATACTTTACATTCCTGTCGTACTCTGTTGGTTGGGATTTTAGTGTATGCATGCATTTCCATTTTTAGTAGAATTTACTTTTTATCTTTGTGGTCTTGGAGATGTGTGTGTGTGTACACGTTTATAGGTAATGCCTCCCATTTTATTGACACGCATACTCGGTGCTAGTCACCATCCCCTGGCCTATTGGTGGAGGTCTTGAGGAGTTGCGGCTCGGGCCCCACTGGGATAGGTTGTGATAGAGTGGTATTATAGGTGGTTGGTTATACCTTAGGACCTTGAGTCTGTAAGTTGGTTTGGGGAAACAATGTTAAGTGTTTCGAGTTCGACTTTCAGGCCAGGGACCCCAGTTTTGGTGCGGGTGGCCAACGTATCCATACATCAGGACTCTGATAACTTCCTTTTTTACTCGGAACATGAGAACACTAGTTGCCGGGGGGAAATAATGGTACATGCATCATATAGGAATGGGTTTTGGTTTCCATGTCCTTCTTGAGTCAACTCTCCAGATATACTCACTTACTGAGATACATCTTGTTTCTATACTGGATGCCTTCGAGATGCGCACCTGCTAGGATCCAGTACCTCGATCACTAGGATGACCCCCTCAGTGATGAAGCTTCGATACAGGGTCTAGATCCCCCAGTTTTACCATAGGGTGGGGTTCCAGTTATTCCACCACTTGTGGAGTAATGTTTAGTGCTTGTTGTACCAGTAGAGGAGGAGTGCAGGATGAGCACACTCCACGAGTTTCAGAGACAGAGGCCTCTCTAGTTTCGAGGTGAGCCTGACCCTCGGGCAGTAGAGGACTGGCTTGAGGCTGTGACCAGAGTCTTCCATTTGGTCAGGACACCAGCAGACCAGATGTTGATCCTGGCAGCGAGCCTTCTGCAGGGCTCGGTAGGGCGATGGAGGATTTTTCTTATCCGGACCCACGACAAGGTGACTCTTGCATGGTTAGTGTTTGAGCATCTCTTCAGAGATGAGTTTTCACCGGTTACCCTGATAGCGGTACGTATACAGTATCTTCTTCAGCATCAGTAGTGAACCATGACGGTGGATGACTATTCATCGAGGTTTACCGACCTCTCATGGTACTTGATTGATATGGTGAGGGATCCGTACTTCAGAGCTCATACTTTTGAGCAGGGCTTGCGTAGAGACATCTAAGCTAGCATCATCCCTATGAGCATTCCTACTTATGTCGGGGAGCTCAAGCGGGATTTGGTGGTCGAGAGCTTCTTGGTAGAGCAGAGACAACAGGAAGTTGTCAGTAGTGAGTGAGTTGGATCAGAGACCTAGGCAGTAGGGAGTCGACGTAAGGGACCCAGGCGTGGGAGACTTTTTCAGAGGAGATCCCAGGACAGAGGATATTCTGTAGATGGTTCGTAGGGCGCATCCATCCAGCCTCGATAGAGGCGATGCTACTCTTTTTATGGCAGGGGACATCTCGCTCGAGATTGTCTGACCCGTCGTACTGCTCACATGGGAGCAGTGGATGGAGAACCGAGGCAGAGTAAAAGTGTTGAGCAGACAGATCCATAGGGTGGCAGACTTGGTAGAGAATCTGGGAGAGTAGCTAGAGGTGGTCTTCGGTTTGACATTTTACCACCACTACCCCCGGAAGGTCCACCCTAGGCTCAGGGAGCAGGTGGACAGAGGCAGGGACAACTGTAGGCAGTAGAGGCTTATGACCCAGGTACTCCTGGAATAATTATAGGTACAATCTGTGTCTTTTCTACATTTGGTTTCCGTACTAATAGACACAGGTTCTAGTCATTCTTTTCTAGCTTCTTATCTTGTGTGAGACCTTTATATTCATGTTGAGCCATTGACTCGACCCTTTCACTTAGAAACACCGACTGGAGAAGATTTGGAGATCACACACCTTTGCAGACAGTGTGACCTGACCCTTGGAGGTGAGAGTTTCAGTTGGAACCTCTTGGTGGTAGTGTCGAGGCCTTACGATGTCATTCTTGGTATGGATGTTCTATCCACAATTCATGCCTAGATTAATTGTTTTAGGCAAATGGTGCAGTGTGTCCACAGTGATGGAATGAGTTTCTCCTTCGTCGGTGAAAAGGAGACCTAGGCAGCGCAAGATGGACTCATGCATAAGAAGGCACATCCAATTTCACATCAGTTGGCTAGCCTAGCCCATGCCGTTGTTGATGTTAAGATTTTCCAGTTTCCATTAATAGTGGTTAATTTTGAGGACATCTTTCCAGAGGATGTCCCCAGACTACCTCCCCGTCAGGAGATAGATTTCTGCATTGAGTAGCAACCCAGGATGACACTGATATCAGCATCATCATATCGGATGGCTCCTGCAGATCTTCGTAAGCTAAGAGTGCAGCTGGAAGACTTGCAAAGGATGGGCTTTGTGAGAACCAGTGTTTCACCCTGGGCAGCCCCAGTTTTGTTTTCCAAGAAGGCAGATGGGAGCTTGAGGCTGTTTGTGGATTATCGGTGCTTGAATCAAGTGACCATGAAGAACAGGTATCCACTACCGAGGATCGATGACCTCTTCGACCAGTTAAGAGGGGCTCTATGGTTATCTAAGGTTGATCTAT
Organism: Viscum album; assembly: GCA_963277665.1. Taxonomy (NCBI): domain Eukaryota; kingdom Viridiplantae; phylum Streptophyta; class Magnoliopsida; order Santalales; family Viscaceae; genus Viscum; species Viscum album. The sequence continues at coordinate 76,777,888 of OY728122.1, read as the reverse complement.
GATCAGGCTATCACTAGTTGCGAGTACGGGATCAGAATATACCGAATAAGGATTTCAGATGTCGCTACGGTCACTATGGGTACTTGGTGATGCCCTTCGGCATGATGAACACCCCAAAAGTTTTTATGGGACTTATGAACTAGATATTTCAGCCCTATCTTGACCGGTTTGTAGTGGTCTTCATCGATGATATCCTGGTGTACTCTGTGTTTTAGGAGGAGCACGTGGGGCACCTAAGGATGGTTTTGGATACACTCTGAGAGAACCAATTGTAAGGGAAACTCTCAAAGTGTTAATTTTGGATAAAGTAATTCCACTTTCTAGGACACATTATCTCAGCATATGGTGTATCAGCGGACCCAGCCAAGTTAGAGGCAGTGTTAGCATGGGAGTCACCCCGGAGCGTGGCGGAGGTGCGGAGTTTCCATGGGTTGGCAGTCTACTATCGGAGATTCATTCATGATTTCTCTAGTATTTCAACACCCATGATAGCTTTGACCCAAAAGGGGAAGCCTTTTGTGTGGACCGAGAGATGCCAGCAGGCTTTTCAGCAGTCATGATAGAGTCTGACGAGTGCCCCGATCTTGAGATTACCAGAGGAGGGTGTCAAGTACGTAGTGTTCCATGACGCATCAGGAACCGGGATTGGTTGTTTCCTGATGCAGAGGCATGCGGTGATTTCCTATGGCTCACATCAGTTGAGGTCGCATGAGTAGAACTACGCGACCCATGATTTTGAGTTGGCAGCGGTAGTCTTCACATTGAAGATGTGGAGGCACTACCTGATGGGCGAGCGGTTTATTATCTAATCTTATCACAAAAGTCTCATATATATCTTTTCTCTGAAGGATCTGAATTTTAGATAGAGACGATGGATTTAGTTCCTCCAGGATTACGACTTTGAGATCATTTATACTCCTGGTAAGGGGAACGTTGTGGTAGATGATCTTAGTAGGAGATCCAGTTTGTAGTTGCTGGATGAGTAGATGAGGTAGTTGGACTCTTTACAGTTATCCTTAGTGGATAGAGATGAGGTAGATTACCTTCAGTCGATGGTTGTTACCCCTCCACTCTTACAACGATTCAGGGAAGCGCAGCACAAGGATGATGGATGTGAGACTTTATGTGCTCAGATATCCGTAGGCGAAGCTGCTAATGGATATTCAAAAGGTGGAGAGAATGTTGTTCTTTTCATAGGGCGCACATTAGTACAAGTGATGTCGCAGGAGGATGTTCTAAGGGAGTTCCATACATCTCCTTTGTCGGTGCATCCAGGCATGGAAAAGATGTACCAGGACCTCCAACGTCAGTTCTGGTGGGCAGGAATGAAGAAGAGTGTTTCAAAGATTGTTTCTTGTTTCCTTACTTGTTAGAAATTAAAGGATGAGCACTAGGTTCCAGCAAGTATGACTCAGCTCCATGAGGTGCCAAAGTGGAAGTGGGATATGATATCCCTGGGCTTCGTGATGGGTTTACCATGTACGCCCACGGGACATGATGCCATCTGGTTGATTATTGACCGACTCACCATGTCGGCCCACTTCCTAGCTATACGGGTGCAGAGTTTAGTAGAGAGCATGGGATGCCTCTACGTGTAGGAGATAGTTCAGATTCATGGAGTTCCATCCTCAATCGTCTCAGTTCGTGATGCTCATTTCAAATCACGGTTGTGCAAGGTATTGCAGGAAGCATTTGGGACTCAGTTACACTTGAGGACAGCATTCCATCCCCAGACTGATGGTCCGATGGAGCGGACCGTCCAGGTTCTGGAGGATACGCTACGAGCTTGCATACATGACTTCAGTCGTAGCTGGAAGGGTCACCTACCACTAGTGTAATTTTCATATAACAATATTTATCATTCCACTATTGGTATGGCACCATTCATGGCATTGTATGGACGGCCTTGCAGGTCACCACTTTTCTGGACTGACCCAGGAGTGTCACCACTCATGGGCCCAGAGATGGTTCGAGCTACTACAGAGAAGGTGTAGGTCATCCAGGATCAGATGAAGACTACATAGAGTCGGAAGAAGTCTTTTTCAAACCAGAGACAGAGTCCCTTGGAGTTCAAGGAGGGAGACCATGTGTTCCTTTGGGTCTCACCTTGAAGGGGATTGTGGAGATTTGGCCGAGGTGTAAATCTATCTTAGTGGTACATCGGCCCTTTTCAGATTCTGAGTAGAGTTGGTGAGGTGGTGTACTGATTGTCTCTACCCCCTCAGATAGATCGGGTACACAACGTCTTCCATGTGTCGCAGCTCCGGTGGTACATGCATGATCCATCGCACGTTATCGACTAGGGCGAGCAGGACATCGATGATGGGGAGACCTTTGCTGAGTACCCAGTGGAGATCGAGGATCGACAGGAGAAGATCATTCTTGGGTGAGATATTCCCTTGGTGTGCGTCCGGTGGAAGCACAAGAATCTCCAGGAGAGCATGTGGGAGCAGGAGGCTCAGATTTGTGTGCAGTACCCACAACTTTTTTAGTATCCCTTGTTTTATCTTTTTTGGGATGTAAAATCCTTAGGTTGGGTGTTATGTAATGTCTCGGATTTTCCATGAATTATTTTTAATATTATGTGGTAATTATTTGAGATTAGTCTTTGAGATGGAGGACAGTTCTGAGGCCTGGTGAGCCCCGAACAATTGTTTAAATTTAATTAAATAATTAAATAACACGCGTGTGTGGTTTTTATGAAAAAGTGGAAGAACTCTTGAATGGGTGCTTGGATCGGAAATCTGAGGGCACCATTGCATCCAGAGAATTGTTTTTACCCTAGGGGAGACCTAACATCGGCAAGCCTAGGTGGGTAGTGAAATACAGTTTTTGGACTCAATTGTAATAAAATATTTTATTAAAATATTTTATTTATTTTTATTGCAGCGAATATCTTTTATCCTTTTTAAATAAAGGCATGCGCAGGGATCCAGGGTTACAGTCCTCATAACCCTGAAACCCCTAGAGGATCTAGGAAAGATCTGGAGGAAACCCCCATCGTGGCGATGACGTTTTTGATGAATTTCACTGGTGCCGACAACACGGAGACCAGATCATCCCCAGCGAATGCCACAGATCTATGTAGGATGTTTGGTTTTGGTTTCCTTCCCCATTCTTGATTCCTACGATGAACACAGACTAATCCCCGAACAAATTAGCCCATGCATCAATCGTATTTGCGGGATGGGCTTTTGCGGGGATTTTGGGGAATTGATTATTGGAGTAAATTTGGTTTCATTCAACCTTCTAATGGTGACGAACCAAGATCGACAAGAACATCGATCGAGGTTCATCCATCTCGATTGTTGTGATTTTCTTCCCTAGTTTCTATGTGTTCTTCATGTGCGTTCTACATGTTCTTGGTGGAAATAGATCGTTGCACATTTTTTTGTTGGAGCAATGATCTGAGATTATAGATCCGACACCGGGATGAACCAATGGAGCTGCAATGATGACGACGATGGTCGGATCTAAGAGATTCGGGAGAAATCTCTCTTCGAGCGTAATTTCGTTGAAAGATCATATGTTGTTCATCAAGCTGATTGATGGTCCAAAACACTCAGATTCGGTGTTAGGATGATGAAACAAACCAGCACCTTGAGTTTCGCTTCAAAAGGACAATTGAATAGAGATCCAGAATATCAGCCGAGGCGCGAGGAGGAAGATGCGGTTCTGGAATTTTCCCGACTACACAGTGTGTAGTATGGGCTACACGTCGTGTGTAAGTTGATGGACCACCTGGCATGTACTCTAGGAGTACATGAACATGGGTTGGGTACACGGCTAAGGACACAGCGTGTATACCCTTCCCCATCCAGACAGAGCCAGATACACGAGACACCCCATGTACTGGTACACGAGTAGGCGACACGGACGGACATCGTGTATGGGCATATGGCCAGGGTACACGGGTGTTTCCCAGTTGATAGGACATGGATTGTTCCTCAAATTACATATCATGTATATGATTTCCTACATAACTTCGATTCCAGACATGGGCCGTTTACAAGTGCAGTTCCCAAAGTCAATGAACATGGCGTGTGATACTTCTAGACGTCGTGTAGCTGAGTTTTTCACAACTCGAACGGATGACACGGGCCGTTACATGGGTAGTACCTAGGGTAAGTAACACAGCATATAGCCCTACTACACGCCATGTAACCTATTTTATATTTATTGAGCCTGTTGCCTTTTGTGACATGGACTAGTTTCCTTAGGGTTCATCCACATGGTCTTTCTTCTAAAGGTTTCCGGTATCATTTCCTACGTACAGGAGTATAATCCCTTTAGCAGGACTTCTAGAATAGAGTTGTTTGAATCCTCTCCATGAGACTTAGAGCCAGATCCTCTATTCATTCCTGGAACCCTAGGTATAGTTCTTGGTATCAACATGACCAACTTTACCTGGGTGTCGATCCTCTACTTAGCGGATTTGTTTAGACTGAGTTGTTGGAATCACCTCATGGATATTGGTTGTGATCCTCTCTTGAGCATTGATTCTCAAGTACTTGTGGAGTGTGTTCTCCCAGAACAAGTACATTGGATCTCTATCTCTTCAGACGTAGAGGTGTGTTCTCTTTGTTACGTGCTTAGTGGAATCTTAGAGCTAGATCTTAGTGGTGGTTTCTCGATTTTCAATCATGTATGAGCATATCTGGATATTCTTGTTATATGTTCTGTAAAATTATACTGTGTATAGATGAATGTATCTTTCCATTGTGTTATTTTACCTTGTTGTATTCCTTTGTGGTTTTGGGGTGTCCTACTGGGTATTGTTATACTCACCCCTGTACGGGCTTTGCCCGCACGTGTCATGTCTTGTGCAGAGAATCGATAATTTGATTGGATTCTAGGTGGACTAGGACCGGACGGTGCTCAGTGATGTCAGAAAATCCGAGGTGTTTTCCTACTGCTATGGATTGTAGTCCCAGTACATTTCTTTACAGGTTGGACTTTTTTAAATACTATCTTTTGGTTGGCTTGTACTTTAGGCCCAGGGTTTTACATTACTGTACTTTACTTTCCTGTTGTACTCTGTTGGATGTGATTTTAGTGTATGCATTCATTTCCATTTTTAGTAGCTTTTACTTTTCATCTTTTTGGTCTTGGAGATGTGTGTGTGTGTACAGGTTTATAGGCAATGCCTCCCATGTTAGTGTCATGCCTACTCGGTGCTAGTCACTAGCCCCTGGCCTATTGGAGGCGGGCATGGGGAGTTGCGGCTCGGGCCCCATTGGGATGGGTCATGACAAAACTGAGTTGGAAATGATAAACTATCTTCCATTTTTTCAACCTGTTCCATTATCTCAAAAGGTCCTATGTATCGAGGTGATAACATTCCTTTAATCTAAAAACTATAATGTTCAAGCCTTGGATAGATCTTCAAGAACACATGATCACTCAATAAAAACTATAGTGGTCATCAATGATGATACTTATAATAATTTTGATGACTCTGAGTTGTCTACATCCATTTCTTGATTAAATGAATATTCTCTATTGTTTCTTGGAAAAGGCTCTGACCAACTAGTGAAGTATCTCCTATTTCGACCCAAAAAAGTGTAGAATGACATGGACACCCATACAATGCTTCCAATAGATCCATATGTATCGAGGCCTGATAGATTTTGTTATATGATATCTCCACTATTGGCATAAGATCTTCCCTTAATCTACCAAAATCCATTACAAAATCCCAAAACATGTCTTTCAACATTTTTATCATCCTTTCAGATTGCCTATCTATCTATGGATGATACACCATGCTCATGGTCAGCTGAGTCCCATTGTATTTCTATAAGGATTTCCATAAACTATATTTAAACCTCATGTCTCTATCTAATGAGGTCGAAACTATTATTGCATGCCTCTATTCTTGGATATAGATTGTGGATAGATCTCCACCATATGAGATTTATGATTAAGGATGAAATGATCCGACTTGATAAGACCATTAACTATCACCCATATAGAATGTTGTTTTTAAACAATTCTATGGAGGCTTGTCACAAAACCCATGGTTATCTACTCCCATTTCCATAGTTCAATAGGTAAATATTGCAACATACATATTGGTTGCTGATGTTATTTTTTAAATTTCATTCAAGTTAAGCATCATGAAACATTCTCATCCACCATGTTTTTCATACCGACCCACCAAAATTGTGTTTTCAACACCTTATATATCTTCTATATTCCTGGATGGAAATACCTTCTTAAATGGTGGTAGGTATGGAGAAGTTGTTCTAGGAAATCCATAAGTACAACAACCCCATTTTTTAACTATAACACGAAACTCCCATCAAGATTTTATCCCTCAATAGTCTCCCCACAATTGAGTATTGACCTCATAGCCATGCATTATGCATCAGATGCCTGTTCCACTTTTACCAGCTTTACCAAATCAAGATCCAAGGAAATAGGGAATAAAACTACAACATCATCTCAGTATTAACATTCCACATGCATGTCTTCTTGGCTCGACAACAACTTCCACTAATCCAAGGCCTCTTTTTTAAATTGGTCATATGAATTTTTTGTTAATGCATTATCCAACAAATTTCACTTTCCTGATCTATAAATCAAGTCAAATTTGATCATTTGGAGCTATTCCATCCATCTTCATTTTATCATGTTCAAATCCTATTGTGAGAAAATAAGTTTCAAGACCTTATGATCCATGAACATAGTAAATTTCTCACCAAAGAGATAATAATTCCATGTCTTTAATTCATGGATGACTTCCGCTAACCCCAAATATTGTATTGTTGGATTCATTTTATAAATTCATAATTTCCTTGATCCATAAGAAATAACATGGTCTCACTGCATGAGAACACACCCCAAACCTAATCCTGAAGAATAACATTACACCACAAACACTTTTCCTAATACTATAAAAATCAAGATCAATGCAGATGTTAAGAGAACCATAAGCTCTTGAAAATTTATCTAGAATTCTTCATTCCATGGTAATGAACATTATTTTTTGTCAAATAGGGCATATGAAAATATTTTTTAAAAAATCACAAACTAAATGTCTCTAATAACTAACTTGAACAAGAAATCTCTATATATAAATGATATTCTTGGTGGTTTCTAAGAGATAAATACTTCTATATTCCAAGAATCTAATGAATCACCTCTTTTAGAAATTAAATGGCCATGAAATCATACCTCTTGTATCAAAATGTTTCTCATGGATAGTTTGGAATACAACCGATGACACTTAATATTCTATAAAATTTCTTTAAGTGTTTCTCATGTTCATCCCTTTTCCTTGAATGCACTAATATGTTGTCTATGATCCGCCACACCAAATAATAAAAATATCAGAGAAATAATTGATTAATCAATGTCATAAAGACAACTCATGCATTACTAATATTGAAAGTTATTTCCACATATTCATAACTTCCATATGTTCTTCTAAATGTTGATTTCAGAATATCCTCCTTTTGTACTCATAATTAGTGGTATCCTGATCGCAATTCAATTTTAGAGAACCATTGAGCTCACCTAAATTGATCAAAGAGATCACCAATGTGTAAAATTGGATACTTGTTCTTTATCATAACTTGTTTAATCTTACAATAATACATAGAGATCCTTTGAGTTAAATCTTCCTTTTTCAGAAATAAAACTAGTGTTGTCCATGGAGACGTGCTCTGCTGAATGATAACTTTTCATTCAAGGTCTTCCAACTATACTATTAATTCAGTTTACATATATTGTGTTAACTGATTAGATGTAAGGTAAATAATAAAAGTCCCTAGTAGAAGATAAATCATAAAATACACTACCCATATAGGTTGAAACCTAGAGAAATTTTCTAGAAATACATTTGGGGATAAATACATGACTACTAGAAAACAATTATTCTTGATCTCTTCCATTTATTCCAAATTCAACGCCCTCAACAGGTAAGATTTCATTCCTATTTTTGGTTCCAACAAGCATGTTTTCCCAATCTCTACACCCCTTTACCCTCTAAAGAGATGCATGATGACATCCTCAGTCACGAAACTAATTATTTTTCTATAATAGTTCATGTGATCCTTTAATGTTGTCAACCAATCCATACCTAGGATTACATCATTGAAATCCATCACCAGTATTAATAATTCCCATTTCATCTCAGGTCTATCAATATTTATATAACATTATCTACATACAAAGGATTAACATTCTCTATTTCCAAAAGGGATTTGAAGTTTTATAATAATTGGAATCATGGTATACTTTATACTCAGTAAACCTATAGTATGAGAAGAAATAAAGGAATGTGATGCAGCATTATCAAACATCACATTCATATGTTTATGATTCAAAATAATTATACCTCTCACTGTAGATGGTACAAAATAATCATCCACCATAACCTTATCACCTTTGTATAATTGCTTACTCACTATACTTTTCTCATTATTTCCCTATTAATATTGTCTATCATGGGAGTGACATGAGTCCTGTTCAAAAAGACGGTCAAGTTTACAATTATAAATTCCCAATATATAGTACAGAGGCTAACCTCGAGGTCGCTCTCAAGGAAGCAATGTCAAATGATTATGTGGTATGTTCGGAAGATCCTTTTCTTTTTTTTCAAATACTTTGAAAACATAAAAACACAACTCCTAAGAAATCACTAATCAGTGCTAAAGAGCATAGTGGAGAGCCAAACATTGATGGAAAGGTGAAAAAATATTGAGACACAAGACTAAACCAAGAAAATAAAGAAGACAAACACACAACACAAGGCACATACCAAACAATTGACACAATGACACAGAAGAAAAAAGTCATTGTGAACAAGGCTGGACCCAAGTTAATTCACCCTCTAATCACTATTCAAGATCAACTTAATAAATTGATCATCAATTCTCAAGTTCTCTCTGTGCATGATCAATGTCTCATATCACACAACAATCTCACCTGGAAATTAAACACTCAAGCATCAAAGTTATTAAATACTCAAGCGTTCCACCGAACATCATGGTGATTCACTCAGTAAAGTTATTCTGGAAAGAAATTATCACATTCCAGAATGATTCCACTAATATCTTCACATCGTACAACCAATCTTGATTCTCAGTTCGAGAAATAAGGACAGGAAGGGAAGAATATATTAAACAAGAAAGTATAAAATAGTCCTATGCAAGATCTTTCTCTCGCTTAATCTAACATGAAAAAGAAATCTACCAAGGAAAATAAAAAGAACATAATCACATTAATGTGCAGATCTCTAGATCATGTTGGGTTTCGTAAACTGGATCTAACCACGCATGTTAGATCTCCATTTCTGGATATTGAAGATCATAACATGAAGCCATGATGAATTAACATTAATAAACAAATGAAACAAAACAACACAGTTCTAACAAAAAAATATTCCAAACAAGTATTTATAGACCCAATTGAAATTAAAAATATAACAGAGCAAAGGGGGATGAGGCAGATAATGGATGAGAAGGGCCCATCTCTGGGTCGAAGACGATCCCTATCTGTGAGATGTGGATGGAATGGATGGTGAATGGCGGGGGAGTATCCTCCCCCTACTGTAGAATGATGTGCCCCCCGGTACTCAGATATTAGTCTTCTTGCCTCGTAAAGAGAGGATTGGGGGTCATCTCTTTTAGATATTAAATAGAGAAATGAAATTAACGTCTTGATAGATAAAAGATCCATGTGGCATGCTTTTATGTGTAGATCCCCAGCCTTTAAATGAACTCTCAGTGAGTGCATACAACCCCCTGAAACGAACTCACGAATATTCTCACATCATTCCCATGATCAGCTTCCTTTATCACCACTTCTACAAGTATCTCCCCTACACAAAACCATAGAAAACACAAAAAAATTCAAGTGAGTAAAATATAAATATTAATAAAATGAAACTATTGTATACTATATATTGTATCACTACTTAAAAATACTTATTAATATATATGTATTTTTTTATATTACAAAATATTATTTTCTAGTTTTTAATAACTATTATATTCAATTATTAATTTTTACTTATTATAAAGAAAAGTAATTAATATCATATATATATAAGAATGTTTATTATATATTGTATTATATATATTATGATTATTATATAAAACAAAATAATAAAATAAAAATGAAAATATAATAGAGAAATGGGGAGGAGGGCTTGTACGGTGTAGCAGAAAAAAAGGAGAAGGGGTTCAGCGCATAGGGAATGTATGAAGAGCAGGTGTGGTGGCTTTAGGTCACAAGAACGGCTCGACCATGGCGAGGCGGTGGGGGTAGGGGCGGCAGAAAGGTGGTTCAGGTTCGGTGTGGGTGTTCCAAAAGGGTGTGGCGATGAGGTGACTTGGGGTTCGGTACGTACAAAAGTAGAGTGACATGCTTGAGGGGGAAGACTCGTGTATCATCGCGGATCAGCGACTTCGAGGCTGGGGTTTTAGTGTGGCCACAGCGGTTGAGGCGGGCAAGTGGACAGGGGAGAGGAGGGTTTGGCTTAGAGGGGGAGGCGAGGTCAGAGGCAAGGAGGAACAGGTCCGGTGGCGAGGGGTGGATAGTTGTTCTTCTTATGGTTGTAGGGTTCTAGATCTGGCGACAAAATCATTTTTCAATTTCATTCTAAGAAAATTAGATTTTTTATTCTTGTTTTTGGTGTTTGATTAAGGTTTGATTTTGTTGGAATGTTGTAGTTGTTTCATATAAATTTATATTATTGCTGTTGTGTTTTATGGAGGCACGATGGTGAGATGGAAGAGGGAGTAGTGGAATCGAGGAAGAGGAAGGAGAAGGAGCGGTGGCACTGCTTAGTGGAAAAAGTGAGACGTGCCACCGTGAGGAAGTGGTGATTGGGGGTTTGAAATAGTGGTATAACCAGCAATGGAAATGGTGACAATGTTGTTGGAACGGTGAGGCGGTGGAATCAGTTTTGTAAAGGTGGGATATAAAATGTGAAGGATTGAGGCGTGCCACCGTGAAGAAGGCTTTGAGGAGGTGGTTGCTCATGGTCTCACCATGAGTGGGGGAGATGGTGGGACAGTGGGTGTGGCACAGATTGTGAAACACTGCCTCATGTCTCCTACAAAACAAATACAAATAAATAAATAAATAAATAATTTGAAAGTTTAATCAAAATAATTTAGCTAACTAAATTAATAATTTTCAAAATGAATAAGTTAACAAACTAATTTTAAATTTATTCACTTTCAAATTATAAATTATTTAATTAATTGAAAATAGATAATTAACAATAAAAGAGTCATTTTGGTTAAATAAATAAATCAATTAATTAAAGAGTTAGCAAAGTAAAATAATTAAATAAAAATCAACTACAACAAAGATTTAAAATATTTAATATATTAAATTATGATGTTAAAATTTATAAAATTATTAAAAAGACTTAACAATAAAATGTAAAATTTACTTATTTCTAATTTAAAGAATTAAAAATTAAATCATTTAATTAATGAATTAAAAATATTTAAAACTAATAAAAAAATAATTATTTAAATGAAATTAAAAATAACAACTTAATTTTATTATTGATAAAAAATAACAAATAACAACACAGACACCCTTTTAATACATAAACAAATCTTATATAATGTAATTTACAAAATACAACAAATGATAAATATTACACACAATATAATAGTTTGATATAAAAAAGTAAACAAAAATATAAAAAAGGATGTGGCAAAGAACATTAAAAATGGGCTGCATCAAACTCCCTCACATATTAAAACTTTGTTTCTCCTCAAAAACTTTCATTCCCATGACATTAAAACAGAAAGATGATTTGTGAGTTTTGGCTCAAAAGGTGAATGATTGAACTTTAATACCCAAAGGATCAAGACCAATAGTAGGTCAGGTTTTTCCCAGGTGTTCTAAAATGATGTCTGGCTTAGCTTCAAAGACCCACTCGAAGTCAAGATCATCACAGATTCATACCCTGTCAAGTATGTCATGCCTCCAATTTGTTCTCATTAACTATCGTACTTCACCTTCCACTTCATGTTCTAATTAATGGAGTTTTGATAGGTTAGATGAAGTGGAACTCAACACATAACTAAGGGCACCTTCGATTCTCACCTTCCCCCAAGTTCTAACAATTAAAGTCCATAAATTTTTTCACTTTTCTAATTCATCTCAAATGAAAATTAACCTAGGAAATTGCTCGCTTCTTCATCTAGGTTCAAAATTCCCCTCACAATAATGAGTTCATTTTTGAAAAGGGCACTTTATTTAATGTAATTGAATAAAATTTAATTTTTAAAACAATATTAATAATTAATAGACTAAAAACTAAAATGAGGTATTTATTTACTATTTAATGAATAAAGGATTAATTAATTTAATTAATAAATTAATAAACTAACTAGAATGAAAATTCTATAAAAAAAAAATAAATAAATAAAAGTAAAATTCATAGGACTAATTTAATTTAGGAATTATTTAAAAAAACAATATTGAATATTATAAATACATGATTTAAAATAAAACTGATTATTTTACACAACAAATTCAATAACACAATAATTATCAATTATTTAATAAAAACACCTTTTTAAAATAAACAAGTCAATAAAAATACAAAAAGGATGTGCCAAAGAGTGTGAAAACACTATCACATCAAAATCCACCACACTTAAAACATTGTTTTTCCTAAAACAAGTACATGACTTTAACATTAAAACAGAATGCGGATTTGTGAGTTTCATCTCAAAAGGGTCTTGATTAAACATTAATACTCTGAGGATTAGTACCAAACATTGAGTCAGGATTATCAAAGGTGTTCAAAAATATTGTCCTTCCAAGCATCAAATACTCACTGAAATTCAATAGCCTCACATGTTCAAATACTATCATGTTTTTCATGCCACCTATGTGAAATCCTTAACTTTCCTACTTCTCCTTTCAATTCATGTTATAATCCCAGGAGTGTTGACAGGTTAGATGAAGTGTAATTTAAAGCATAACTAATAGAACCATCCATTCTAACCTTCCTCTAAGTTCTAAAAATTAAATTCCATTAATTTCATCACTTTATAGACTCAAATCAAATGAATTTTAACCATGTCAATTTCTCCCTTCATCATCTGGGTTCAAAATTCCCTTTACCTTAATGTGCTCATTTTTGACAAGGGCACTTTGTTTTAATCATTCCCAGCCATATTTCATGTGCAGAGCACTGTTCATATCACTTATTAAGATTAAAATTGGCTTTATTTATTAACTAATATGCACCTACTTCACCTTATCTTAGATTCTCACTGTGGGATCCTTGTTGCCTATTTTACTCTAGTTACAAATGACATAACTAATAATCAATCGAGTTGACTTCCTAAAGTGATTGACTATTTTTATTTTTCATAAAGTGTGATTCCCCTAGATTCTAGTGGGAACTTTTAGTTACACTAAGTCATGATCATCATCCCAAAAAAACAATCCTTTCACACTCCCAACCTCAGTTCCTAAATAGAATGGTTAATAGAGATAGTGAACAATTCAACTCAGAAATCACTCATGCTCAATAGTTTCTGACTAAATGCCACTCTCAACATCCATTATGTAGTTATCCACTAACATGACATAATTGAAGTACCATTTATCCACCAATTTCCATAAAGTGATCAAAGAATTTGAAAATTTTTGACGAATTTCTGGGAATTTTGAAATTTTTTGACCATTATTAAACAACCACAAACTCTGGTTCAAAAAGGTTCAAGAAGGGGGAATTTGAAATGACACTAATATGACCCCTCTCCCCCACACTAAAAACCGAACATTTTCCCCAATGTTGAATTCTATGGTGGAAGACAATTGATGTTCAAGATTGATGGACAGTTCAGCTTAAATAGGATATCGAAGGGTAGCAATGATGTTCAAAAAATATTTGCCACACAAAAAGATAAAGAAAAAAACATCAATCAAAGAAAAATAGACGAACCCAACCCCACCAACCATCACCGATAACAATATCAGTTCTATTCCAAAAATTTTCATGCCTTGAATTTTTTAAAGAGAAGACAAAATATTTTATCAATTTACATCAAATATTTGCATGATTAGAAGTGATATGCAGTAGCAGCAAAATCAAATTGAAAGTAGTGGGTGCAAGCATGTTTCACAAATCTGCTCAAAATAATTTTTTAACTCTATATATATTAGCTTCAAAACACCAATTCAAGAAACACATTTCAAATGTTTTAAAAAATCAATTGGAAGACCCCCACCCCTAATTCAAAGCCGCATGCAATAAAAATGTGAAGAGTAAAACATTGCAACGTAAAAAAATACTCCCCTAAATGTGTAGCTCCTCAAATTTAAAAATATCTACCTTCGATTTCCATGTTCATGATCTATGGATGCTCTAGTTTTTCACCAACATAATGAAAAAAATTAACATTAGTGTTGAAGATTAAAAGCTAAAATAAACAGCAGCTACAAAGTGTGAGTTTGGTAGTTTTATCCATTAATCTAGTCATTTGGCCCCCTAAGACTTGAATGATAGCCACGTGGAATCTACTTCTAGTTTATTTTCCTAATAAAAAACACACAAATTAAAAACAACATGCAAAAAGGAACTAATGTAGGAAATGAAAAGTGATAATCCTGGGATAACCCCCCAGGGGGTGCTGTAGTTTGACTGTCCATGGCTGGAAAGTCCTTGGATCAACCCCAACCTAATGGTGGATATAGCTTCTTGGTTAAGAACTATTGGGTAAAAATCCCTCAAGGTATAGTTGAAGCATTTTTGAGGTGACTGTGTTGGTTGAAAAAGTGGACATCTGTGTGGTGATTGTTGACAAAGCAAAATGATGACATACAAATTTGTTGAAAAAGGGGATTTCATGGTGGAATTTCAAGTTCAAGAGATGTGGTCAACGATCCATGTCTGATTCAAGAATATCGACAAAGGAAAGAATGATCTGGAGGTGGTAAAAAAATAACAGATACAAGGTGGAACCATTTTCCAGTGTGTGCCAAATTTTTGGGCCTAAAAATCGACAAATGAAGAAAAGTTTCTTTTGGAAAAGGGACCTGTGTGTCGTTGACTTGAAGTTGAAGAAACTTGTGCACCATATGTTTTTCAAGATCACAACATCAAAATATGGAAAAGGAAAGAGGGTCGCGCAGGTATTGGTGTGGTCACATAGGTGACTTGCGTGCCGTGAAGAGACTTGCGCGCCGATGCCTTGGATGCTTGAGAACCTGCACACCTATTGTTTTTCAAGATCAGAAGATAAAAATATGGAAAAGGAGAGAGGATCGCATAGGTATTGGTTTGGTCATGCAGGTGACTTATAGGGGAAGAGACCTGTGCGCTGAGAGGAGACTTGTGAGCCGATGCGTAGGCTGACTAAATGCATATAAATATAGGACCGCCCTCCTCATTTTCAAAGGTGTTCAACACTTAGAAATATTAGAGCTCCGGTCGTGCTGGTGTGGTGGTCGCGCAAGTGGTGTGTGGTCGCGCAGGTGTACTAGCGCGCCAGTGATTGATGTTGCACATCAGTTGGTAGTTGTGTGCCAATATTGTCTTGGGCGTAAAAGGGGTTGAGTCACGCAAGTTTGGAGTTCCAGAAGGTTGTGCCAAACAAGTGATTGAGGTAGACCTTCACACCGGTTGTGACTTGCGCGTCGATACTTGTGCACTGGATTATACTTGCGCGCCATGTAAGGTTGATTTCTAGCAGTGATTCTGGGCTTCGTGAAAGCTGGAAGATTGTCCGATACCTTCAGTGCAAAAAGAGATTCATCAATGGGTGAAAGTTGGACTTCAACAGAGCATCCACATAAATCAGAGCATGTATTCATTAGTGATAATGAAGAGACATAAAAGTCTATAAACTATGATTGGATCCTTTCAGGAGAAGTGAGCAAAGGAAGAGGAAGAAGGTGATCCTCTCCACCGGCAGTGACCGAGAGAGAGAGAAATAGGGAGTGACCCTTGGGAAAGCAGGGATCTAACCATAATCCTTTTAAAGGCAGTGAGCCTGGGATGGAGTGACTATTCCCGAACCTTTGTATCCACATCTAGTGAATAATAGTGTATTTGGTACCATCGGAAACTTGTCAGCATATACTCCTTGGACGTATCCTAGTGAGGGTGAAACAAGTAAAAATTTATGTGTCTGCCTGCTTACATCCCTGTATTGCATTTAAAGCATCATCATCATATAAAGAAAAAATAAGTGATCATAATAAACACACAAGTGAAAACAAAGTGACCCTTATAATAAAGAGGTCAAGATCTAGTGGGTAGGAAAAAATTTTAAAATGAATATACATACCCTGATTCACCCCCCCCCCTCGTAGTGTATATAGGCCCCTATTGGTCCTAACAAGAACCACCAAATGTGATTCCTTCCAAATTCATTGATTTTCCATATTTGGAGTACCCCATGTGTAGCTTCAATAAAATTCCCCTCCTGGATAGTGAAGTACTTCATGTTGAATGGTGGAGGGGAGAATGGGATATAGGGGAACTTCCCTACTTCTTCTACTAGAGGTTGAGTGTGCACAAGTTGTAATATTGGAAAACATGGATGCAACTTGTATTTGGGTTCATTCCAGTAAATTATTTTATCTTAAGAAAAACAGACTTTATCTTCATCCACTTTTAAACTTCTTCATAGATCCAAAAATTCCTTTTTAAAAATAAATCCAAAACTGGAAGTGTTATCCAAAATTAGGGAGTTCTATTAACTCTTCAGCAGATGCAACTAAAAATCCTTATTCTCCAGGAAATAAAAAAATTGCGGTGCATTTTCAATACCTGCACAGGGAGCAACACAATTAAAATCCGCTTCGATATAATCCAAGTTGAATAAAATTACGGCCTCTTCCATAAAATTGTCATCACCCTTTAGAATTGTTGTTTGTTCCTCCTCGTAATGGAATAGTGATCCTGGGAGTGGGTCTGGGGAAAGAGCGAAGTGGTCAACCACCTACAAACTCTCTTAAAAACACACCAACTCACTTGATGAGTCATCTATGGAAAATGATATAATGTCATGTGTTGGATCCACCTATTGAAGCATTGAAAAATCATTAGAATAGTTATAGAAATAAAAATAATTAGATTGGAAATCAAGGAAAAAATGATCGTCAATGAATTGCCTAGCATCATGAGTCTTCGCAAGTTCCATCACCTGCCTTCCCTTGAAAAAATCCTCAGAAATTGGTTCTATAATTTATAGAATTGACTCCTGGAGAATGTGTATATCGAAGTTGGGAAACACCAACTTTTTCTTTCTTTTGTTTCTTTTCTCTTGCCTTCTCAACTGTTTTCCAGAATGATGGGCTTCAATGGGAGGTGGTGGTACTGCACTGTCTTCTTGGTAGCCTTTGACCATATCCATGGCTTGTTGCATGAAATGAATGATCTCATGAGAATAAGTTGTCTCCTCATCAGTAAGGTCTTGATGTTGTCTTTCATGCATCCAACATTGAAATTTAGCAATAGCTTGCTCAAGTTCTTGAACGAGGTCAAACAGTGAACCTATATCAGATTTGTTAGAGTTCATCATGGTGTGTTTGTTGAATTTTTTTGTGATTTTTTATACTTTTTTTGTTTGTTTTAAACTAAAAGAAAAATTGGAAAACCCACTAAGACACTCATTGTTTCCTCGTAAATGATGCCAAAATTTGACATGCATCCATGTTGCGAGGATGATCAAGTTAACACTTATAGAGACCCATGATATAGCACAGTGGCTAACCATGGGGTCGCTCTCAAGGAACCAGTGTCGAGTGACTAAGTGGTCGTTCCAAAAATCTTTTGGAACCTTTAAATATTTTGAATATAGAAAAACAAAACTCTTAAGAAGTCACTAATCAGTGCAGAATAGAATAGTGGAGAGAGAAACAATGCTGGAAAAGTGGAAAAATATAAAAACATAGGACAAAACCAAGAATAGAAAGCAGGAATAGACACAACACAAGGCACAGAACAAACAATTGATACCAAGACACAGAAGAAAAAATTCAGTGTGAACAATGTCGGACCCAAGTTAATTAACCCTCTACTTCCTATCCTAGATCAACTTAAGAAATTGCTCAACAATTCTCAACTTCGCTCAGTGGATGATCAATGTCTCGGACCACACACCAATCTCACCTAGAAATTAAACACTCAAACATATAATTTCTTCCCTTCTCAAGAATTTATCCAAACTACAAGTGATTCAATCAGCAAGATCATTCCATCCAAATATTGTAACTCGGTGAAATGATGATGCTAATATTATCAAATTTTATAACTAACAATGATTCTATGTATGATAAATCAAGACAGGAAGGGGAGAAGAAATTAAGCAAGAAAGTAGTCGATCGTACTGTGCAAGATCTCTCTCTCGCTCAATCTTACTCACTGTCACGATCTGCCAAGGTGAATAAAAAGAACATGATCACATTAACGTACAGATATCCAGATAGTGTCGGGTTTCGTAACCTGGATCTAACCCCGCAAGTTAGATCTCCAATTCTAGATATTGAAGTTCATGACACAAAAGAAGGATGAATGAATGACACAATACAAATAAAACAAATAAAAAAATTAAATTAACTCAACATGCAACACTAAGAGAGTAATTTCATACTCAACATAAAACACCAAAAAACAGAGTAGTGGGGGAGAGTTAGAGAATGGAGGAGGAGGTCCCATGTCCAAGTCAATGATGGTCATAGTCGGTGATATATGGATGGAATGGATGGTGAATGGTAGTGGAGTCTCCTCCTCCCACTATGGAACGAATCCCTCCCCCGGTCCTTTTAAGGCCTTGGATCCCTCTCCAAGAGAGGAGTGAGAGGGTTCTCTTTTATTGTGAAAAGATCAACAAAAAATAGAGGCGAACTGAAAAGGAGTAAATCCATGTGGTGCACTTTTAAGTGCAGGTCACCAACCTTTTTGCGAACTCACAGTGAGTGTACCCAATTCCCCTACAATGACCTCAAGAATCTTCTTGCACTACTCCCATGAACTGCTTCCTTTATCACCGATTCTACGAGTAGCTCCCCCTGCACGGAATAAAAAAACAAATCAAGTTAAACAAATAAAATGAATCTAATATAACTATATATTATTATTATTACTTAAATTAGTTATTAAAAATACTTAATAATATATATATATATATATAATACTTAATATTATTATTACTATAATTAATAATATTTTAGTTATTATAAAATAAAAGTAATTATCATTATATGTTATGATTATTATATAATGTATTATATATATAATCATTATTATTTAAAACCAAATAAAAGAAACAAAGAAAAAAAAGAAGAGGGGGTGGGGTGGAGCATGGAAGATAGGAGGGAAAGGGAGAAACAGTTCGGCACAGGGCTATGTAAGTAGAGGGGAGCGGCTTTGGGAAATGAGAATGTGATGGTAGTGAAGAGAAGGTGGCTCGGTTTGCGGTGATAACTAACAAGGGTGGAAGGATGGGTTCGGGGTAGGAGTAGTACAGATTCATGGTGGAGCAAGGGTCTCCTGGTGCGGTTCTGAGTTTCATGTGAGGGACAAGGAGAGGTCGTGCAACACTGGTGATTCTGACCACGGTGGAGTAGGGGATAGCGCTGGCTACTGGTAGTTTGGGTCAAATTTCCAGATCTGTAATCCTATGTTCGTGAGGTGGGTTTCATTTTTAAGATTGGGAATTTGATTTTGAATTGATGATGTTTGATAAATTCATCCGTTGTAGGTTTTATTTGTTTTTTTACTTTGATATAGGTTTGTGAATTGTTGTTTTGTTCTCAGTTGATTGCTGTAGAGATTTTTAAATTTTTGTGTGTTTCTGGAGTTGGGATGCTATGCGGATGAGATGGTAGAAGAGGAGAGTAGTGCGAGGAAGGATGGGGAAAGTTGAAGAGGGAGTGGTGGAAGAATGGGGCAGTGCCACCGTGAAGAATGTTTTGATGTGGTGGTAGTGGCACCATAAATGAAACGGCGTCACAGTGAAGAAAGGGTAGTGGAACAACAAATGAGAGGGTGGGTGATACTCAGGATGACTCTGTGTGGGAGAAATGGTGAGATAATATGAAGCGTACTTGGTGACACTGTGATGGGAACAGTGGCACTGTAAGTGTGTCTCATAGTCTCACTGTGAGTGTGGGACAGAAAGGCAATACGATGTGTGAGGGAATCAGTGGTTCTGTGAGAGTGGAATAGTAATTTTGAAACGGTGTGACCATGTGCAGAAAAAGGGTGCAGAGGACCGTGTGACCATGACACCTGAAAAAAACAAAAAATATTCTATTAATTAAAACATTAATGAAACTAAAAATTAATAAACTAAATTAAATATAAAATAATTACAAACTAAGTAAATAAAAAAGGTTAAATTATAATATTAAGTATATTGATTTAAGGGAATGAATTTATTTTTATTAAAATTTATAAAAAAAAATTAATTAAAAAACAAAATAAAACATTTATTGTCACTAAATTAAATTAATTAACCAGTTAATCAAAATAATTAATAAATGAAATTAAATAATAAGAAAAATTAATTGAATAAAATTAAATTGTTCATGCTACATTAATTATTAAAGGACTTAAAACTAAAATGAGTTATTTATTTAAAATTTAAGGAATAAATTAATAATTAATTTAATTAATGAATTAATAAACTAACTAGAATAAATATTTTGTAAAAATAAAATAATAAATAAATAAAAGTCAAATTTATAGGATAAATTTAATTTAATAATTATTTAAAAAAACAATAATGAATATTAAAAAGACATTATTTAAACTAAAATTGAATATTTTACCCATCATATTCAAAAACATAATAATTATTAATTATTTAATAAAAAAGATCATTTTAAAATAAAAAAGTCAATAAAAATACAAAAAGGATGTGACAAAGAGTGAGAAAACACTACCACATCATGGAGTTCGGTTATTTCGAGATTCACCATTGATAGATAAGTTCTATTGATTAGAATTTTCAACTTCCCCCCATTCCATAGAAGCACCCAACATCTGTAACAGATGAGGAGTTTCTCAAAAAATTGTACATGGATAACTATGACAGTAGCACTGATGATTCCCCTTCATGATGCAATTGTTTCATGCTCTCGGTTTTGTGGAACACTTTCTCTTACAGTGGCTCAGAAAACCACATTGAAAACATCCAGGTTTGGTCTTTGGACTTATAAGAAAGTTAATTGATCATGTGGGTTGATTCCAATGTCTTCCACCACCTAGAGGATAGGTTTCCATCCTCCAATTTCTCTTAGTGATATAGTTATGACCTCCTCTCATGAAAAAAACTATATTCCTCCACATGGATTCCAAGAAGTGACAGATATCATAAATAAAGTATCTCGTTTTAGTCTTCAATCAATTCTTTGAAAATCATGAACGATGCTATGAGCCAACTGTTGGTTCACCTATTGATTAGGGGAAACCACAATCTCAACAACCTCTTTTGATCCATTCCTAAGGCAGGTATCAGGTTTTATTTTCTATACGAACAAAAAACACCATAAGTCTGATGCTCTATTAACAGAAGTCTTTAAATTTTAAATTCTATCGGATCATTCTATCACAACAATGCTTTCCAAAATCAATCATTTACTATCATCAATAGTTTTCTAAAAATTTTAAAATTCTTTTAAAAATCAAACAATTTTTAAAATACCACAACCAAGATATTTTTCATAAAATTTCATTTCAATACAATTTCACAATTTTCAAAAATCAACACTTTGCATAAAATAATAAATCATTACTCAAAATTATGTTTGCACTCTAAGTGTGAAATCATTCCTCTTATGAATTTAATTCCTGTCTTATTTTTTTAATCCATGAAAATAAGATCACAAATTTCTATAAGTGTCTCCAAAACACTTATGTACCCAAATCCTTGGTAAGACGAAGTTCATCATAAAAATTTTATTAATTCCTTTTTATACTCTACATTTCATGCCCCAAAAACCCTACTCCTTTATAATATCCCTACTCAAGGAATGTAATACAATGAATTCAACTCTAAGACCAGCAACCAATATAATGTAAAAGTCTAACCAAGACATAGACCACAAGTTCCACAAAGAAAAAATTTGATATCATTCACCTCAAATATTTTTTTGTACTGAACAAAATCTGAAAACTTGAAACATCATGCCCCTCCTCATTGTGTTGGGTGCATGGTGAGACATTACATGGCCATAAGTTACATCCCCAAGACACAAAATTCTAGAAATAAATGCAAGGGGTTTATTTACAATTTTGGGGGATGATTTTCCCAATGAATATACACAACCAAACAACAAACCATAACAAAATAAAACACTACATTACGCATGATAAAATGAAAAACAACTAAAACATTTCATTTATATCAAACCAACCAAAAATTGCCATAGTGGAATACAAACTAACATCAAATTAAATAGTGTAAGACTACTATTAAATATCCAAATACCCCCACAAGACAACAAAGTTCCTCATGTTTCAAGCTCCAACTCCACAAAAACTGACCAACTATCCCAAAGTAGTTCTAAAGATGTTTGATAATTTACCTCTTCCCATATCTCGATAGGCAATATCTGAAAAATAAAAAAAGTTCTATAGTAGGGTTGAGTACTATAACTCTGTACATTTTCACCACTAACTTCTCTACTCAAACAACTAAGATTGAACATGTCACCACATTAATTTAAAACAATTTATATACAAAACAATTAAAATTAGTTCAAATTTTATATCAAAGGAAATAAATTCTCATCTAAATTGTTTTCCAATGTATTAATATAAAAAATTATCTAAATCTTTAACATTATATTATGGATTACCATTCCATGGTTAACAAAACACCCATGCATTCATGTTTGTTAAAGAGTTCCATACCCATTAGTAGTCTTTCATCCAACAACCTTATGTCCCACTATCATATTCCCATAATCCATTATCATATCCATTTACCCCACTGGTACATGTCCCTTATTTATGGGCACATTGAATATAAACTCAAACAAAAAAACCATGTATGCAAAAACCATTCAAAACAAAAAATTACAAAAAGTTTCAATAAAACATGATTTTTATTGAAAAACATTCAAAAAAGACATTTCAAAAAACTAGAAAGGACTTGTTTTAACATAATAATTTTAAAATCAAAATAATAAATTCCATTTCACAACCTTTTTCATTTATTAAACAATTTCACCGAAAACCAAAAACCATATCTAAAGAGGATTTATAATATTATTTTCACCAAAATTGCTCAATAAAAATCAATCAGTTAAAAACATTATAACTAATCATTCATGTTTAGGATAAAGGAGTTGAGAGTGAAGTCACCTACCTAAAGATTTAGGGAAAAAATGAAAAACAAAACAAGAAAATGGGTTGAATCTCTAAAAACATGTTATAGGTATCTTACCCTATCATAAAAAAGAAAAAATATCTTCATATTTGGAATCCACAACATTAGATCTACCCACAATTAGAATAGATCTGAGAAACTGAGAGATAGAGGGTGGTGTACATCCAAGAAAACAACCAATACGATCTATAATGATAACATACCATGAGAATCTGGATTCAATACACTAAGGGAAGCCTTTGGATCACCTCCATATTTATTGGAGAAACCTCCTCGACCATTGGGAAGAGAAAAATTTGAGTTAGTGCCACATTGTTAGAAAAAATGGGGGAGTTAGAGGGTAAAATTAATGGGATCTACAATTTTAGGATATCACTATTGTCATGTGCATTGTTAGTCACATAGTTAATAAAACTTCATGCTAATAGTGTGTTAGCCACTAACTCAAGGGTATACCTTGAACAGTCATCAAATCGTGCACCAACCATTCCAAAGCTAATTGTTTCATGTGGAATGTCTTGCATGGTTAATATAAATGGGTTTTAAAACCATGTTCCATAACTTTGTGCCTTCTCCTTGACCCATGTCTCATGGTTCAAAGTTTCCTATAGCGATTTCAGGGATTTTAATAACCATGTACCCCCCATGAACCCTTATAAGATACAAAAAAAACTTAAAAAGTTCTATGAACTCTCCCAAACATCACCCATATAAATTACATGCTTAAAATTAATTAAGAAAGGGTTACTTACAAGAAACTTTGGGGTGATACAGTAAACATGATGCTATATTTGTTCACAATGATGATGTTACGGTTATGTGCATATGTTATTCTTGAATATGATGCTTGATTTGTTCCGAATGATGCGGGGTAGTTGACCACTAAGACATGATGCTTAATTTTTTAAAAATTTCTACATTACATTCCTTTATCTATATCTTCATCCTTGAATTATGATGATGATCTCATGCTTATGTTATGATGATTATGATTATTTACAACCATGTTATATTGATTCTTATTCTTATATATCCTCGGATTGTGTTTTTAGCTCACCCCTTTAAATAATATATATTATCAAGTAATTTCTTGTACTAAGGAGGCTTGGAATCAAACTAATAATTTTGGAAAATGTAATTAAACAATATTCATGTTTTATTATGTAAATGTAATGTATTACACTAATTTTCACAAGACCCAAGTCTTTTTGATCCTAGATATATAACAATTTTATGTTTTTTATCTTTAAAATTATATATTAGTAATATAAGAAAATTTGGGTCACTATATTTGGTATTTGATCATTGTTTAGTTAATTTTTGAATTAGTATTGGAGATAATTAATGAAATCCATTAGAATAACATTATGTATATGTAATCACCCAATAAGATTTGTCAATGAAAAATGTTAAACATATGGATCCAATAATATATGACATTAGAGTTAATTTCACAAAGGAATTAATTATTTATTCATTACATGTTGTCTTATCATATTTTCAATACTTTTCTATTTTAGAAAATGGTGGGAACAATGGGAAATCAAACTAACAACCCATGTGAGGGACAACTCATGAAATTTCCCAAGAGACATCCCCAAATTCTTAGTATATGGAGTTCAAAATATCATGGATATGCTTACCCAACTATCTCATTCTATGAACAAAAACATGAATAATGTGGAATTTACACCTTCTCCTAAGAGTGAGAAATTTGATATTGAGTATTTTATGTGGCAACAACCACCGATGTTTAGTGGATCCTCTGTTCCACTAGTTTTAGAATAGTGGGTCAACTCAATATAGAAGATCTTTTCAATGCATCATTGTTCGTATATGGAGATGGTGACTCTAGTTTTTTATTATTTAGATGGGTGGAATATTAAATATGGTCATTGATTCAGAACACCAAGATAAGGGATGAAATTTAAGCGATGGTGTGAGAAGACTTTAAGAAAGTATTTATTAACTACATTTTACATATAACTACTCATGATTATATGGAGAGAGATTTATTACAGATAAAGAAAAAGGAAGGTGAATTTTTCTTTGATTATGAAGAAACATTCACAAGGCTTGAAATGTATACATAGAGTTTTATTATCAACAATGATACCAAAATAGATAGACTCTTTAGTGGTGTGAAACCACACCTTATAAAGTCTTTAGATATTTGAGATTTTGGGAGTATTAAAGGAGTTGTTCAATGTGATCTCAATGTGAAGATGATTTTTGGGGAATGGTCACATAGATATGGAGATATGAAATGAAATATGGTGTTTCAAGCTGGAGGATAAAAAGCAATATTGGAAAGAAAACATAATCCCCCACATGAAAAAAAACATGGGAAGAATAATCAAAGGAATTGCCACAAATAGAGTGGGTAATACTTCAAGTATGGGAGAGAAACCCACCAATGTGATGAATGTTGAAGGGAAATGAGGAAGCGGGACAATGTGTTAGAAGAAAGAGGGGAACCACCCGTGGTGTAATGCTTCAACTATAGGGAGAAAGGGCACTATGAATTCCAGGGCACTAAACCCTAAGTCATTGGGGGTAATTAGCATCAACAACCACCAAATCAAAAGGAGAAAGGGAATGAATATACCATCACATAAAAATGAGTTCGAGACTAAAAATGATGTGGTGATAGGTAGACTGGTTATTCATTCATGAATTGGGAACATACTATTTGATTATCATTCAACGAGTTCCTTCATATTTTAAATGTTTAGTAGAATAACTAAAACAGCACCTCAACATATAGAGGATTAGTTGTCTATCATAATAGAAATTGTGACAATTATTTCATCCAAATTATATTTCTCCTCTCAAATTAATATATTGGACCAAACCTCCCAGAAAATTGCTTATTACTTACATTGATGGAGCTTGATAATATTTTGGGCATTGATTGGAAATCATTAAAAAATCCAACATCAACAGCCAAAAAGGGAGATTACTCTTCACATGCTAAGGTATCCTAAAATTAAAAAAATCTTTTTGGAGGAGGATGAATATCCTTTACAATAACTATCTCAAGTGAGAATACTATTGTGTTATGGGTAATAATTTCTTGCTCAAATGATTGAGACAATAGAGAAAATCATGATCAAAGATATGCCTATTGTGAGGTACAACACTGTTGACGCTCTCTTTTCGTCACATTTTCTAAAAGAATGTAAAGTGAAATGACATAGCATGAATTGATTCATACTTTGAAGAAAACATCAAAAATCTACAAAGGCATGAGCAAGGCTTCAAAAGAACATGTGTCGTGCAAGTTCCATCACTGTCGCGCAAGTCCACTTGCACAACGCCTAATGGTTGCGCAAGTGACTTGGGCGATGCCTAATGGTCGTGCAAGTGACTTGCACGCCCTAAAGGATAACCGCCCGGGGTCTTCTCCAGCCTATAAATAGACACGGTGGGCCCTCCATTTAAGGAGGAGTTTTTTTCCAGAATTTAGATTTAGAGCTCTGAACTCCCAAGTCACTTCTTCAGGTCTTCTGAACACTTCTAAGGTAATTGTTTTCCTAGAATGGAATGTCTAAACAAGAGGAGTAAGGTCTAAATGTTAGAATTCACTAACACTTGCGCGCCTAAGGTGTTTTACCCTTAAGGGAAATGAACATACTTGTGCGCTGCCCTACTTCCTCACCAAAACTTGTGAGCCTCTCTTCTGGATGTACCTCAGGATAATTATGGAGGCATTGGTCATGGATCACCCGAGTATTACCATGCTGGCTTACAAACGCGCAATTACCCATGTGTCGCGCAGGTATACCTGCGCGACTAGGACTTGCGCGCCTGCCAGAACTTGCACGCCCCTACCTTTTTTGGTGCCCTTCTTTCCCATTTCACCCCTCTTATTCCATTCCACCTCTCCTATTCAAGATTCAGTCTTCAAGACAGTCTTCAAAGCCATTTATGGCATGATTTCTTGATTTGACTTCCTTATCTGAAAGGAATTCTGTGGAATATCGCTCAAAACCTAGTAGTTTATATATCTTTATGTCACTAAAGATTGAGACTTCATTCATTCAACCTCATACTTTAAGAAGAGATAATACATAACCTGGGCCTCCATTTCAGGAATAAGCCCCAGTCATAATTCTCAAATATGGGCATCCTACTTAGGAGTAAGCCCCAAGTCATATTTTAACCTGGGCCACCTTTTCAGGAATAAGCCCTAATCTCAAATATGGGCGTCCTTTTTAGGAGTATTCCCCAATCTCAAATATCGGCCTCATTTTCAGGAATAATCCCCAATCTCAAATATGGGATTCCTTTTCAAGAGTAAGCCCCCAATCTCAAATATAGGCATCCTTTTCATGAGTAAGCCCCAATCTCAAATATGGGTTTCCTTTTCAAGAGTAAGCCCCAATCTAAAATATGGGATTCCTTTTTAGGAGTAAGGAATAGTCCAAATTCTAATTAATATGGGAATCTTCCTTAAGAGTAAGCCCCAAGGCCCTTAATTTTTTCAAGTCCCGTAAACTGGGCCTCCTTTTCAAGAGTAAGCCCCAGTCTTAATATCTCATAACCAGTTCTAATTTAATTTTGATTTGGGGTTTCTTTCTTAGGAGTAAAACTCAATCATTAGTCCCCTCCTAACTTGGGCATCTTCCTTAGGAGTAAGCCCCAAGATTAGAGTATCCAAATCTCCATAAAGTACATATACCTTTATGGACCATGTTTTTGGATTTCTTCCCTGAAGTAAATCTTAATCCTCATCTATTTTGGGAAGTAATAAACACGTAGCCCCACATCATTGCATCTTTCGTGGCACAATTGTCTGGTTTCACCAATACCTCTTGTTTCTCACATTGAGCATGACTCACATGAGATTAGAGTGTAAAAGTAATCATGACTTCATTATTTGTGCCATCAATCATGCATAAGCATCATACTCCCTTATTCGAACTACATGGGTTCTGATTCCTTTTCCAAATCAAAGGATACGTAGGTAGCCCATCAACCGGTATGATCCAAACTCTGAAATAATCCATGTCCTTCTGAATGAAAATAAACTTCAAGTGCCCCACTGAGTGGCTTTAAAACCAGCATGGTCATCATAATGATCGAGAGACTTCTATATAAATGTGTCGAAGGAGGCCATTGACCAAGAATCTCTAATAAATATAGATGATTCTCTATCGATGAAGAACCTCGAATACATATAAATAATTCTCTAAATTTCCTATATATTTAATCATTGATTGTCAGATCTGAAGGAAAGCTCATTTTATACTTGGTAATTTAATAAGGATTCACGAACATAACTAAAATATATAAAGAGAGTCTCGTAGTAGACAATAATTCCCCTCAAAAAGCTGTGATGAGTTCGACCTCTCATGCTCTCGACCAATGCAAATTCCTAAGCCTCATCAGTCCACAAACTAATGAGCACATACCTTTGGAAATTAGGTCCAAATGGATGTGGAATCATTGGATGTTTCCAGTTCTACGGAAAAACCCGTTAGAAACCGATTAGAATGTTTGAACCTTCAATCAAGGAGGTCATCCTCAAATTCCGAGGGAAACAAAAAATGGTGAACCCGACGTGAATCCTTAACCAAGTTAAAAGGAAGTTTTACCTATTTTTTAGGCCCCTATTTAAAACTCAATGAGAGGTCCAACAAAAAAAATCATTGACATATGTGCTAATCCAAAAGATGTAGTGTCTGAATTTATCTTGATTACGTCTGTTATATCAAGCATGCACTCTTTCCATGATCTTCTGCATTTCTAGAATGGCTACTCTCAAGTTCACTCCTGTGAATACTACTGCTGCAAATTCCACTGCTGCTACTCCTGCTAGATCGTCATCTACTCTAAGGATGACATCACCTACTCAGCGTCTTCAATACTGGCTATCAAATTCACTAGTTAAGGAGTACCATCAACACAGTACCATCCCAACTCTGGAGGCTGCCCGACAAGCCCTCCAAGTGAACAACTCACACCAGTCACCCAAACAACGACGACCAGTAATCAAGAAGCAGGCGCTGCTAACCACCGTCTCCAACCATTTTGGGTCATTATCCCCAGAACGCAATCACTATTCACTCCCATATTCTGTGGAGGTGAATGAGCAAGTCCCTCAGGGCCTTAATTCTTGGATGCAGGAGTCCTTCCCAAGGTCTCCCATCAACAATTGCCGTTATACTCATGCGGCAGTGCACCCTCAACATGATGAGGGTGTTGACTCCAGGCGTTCGGCTCAGGTTCCTCAAACCCGAGTAGGCAAGAAGAATCGCCAGAGGTGAAATCCGGTTAACAGTGAGCAGGTTCTCATCACGGCCATCTCTGGAGAAGTCCACCAACCTATCTTGGTGGCAAGAAACAAGAGGGAACACACACCTGCCCATTTTAATTCCATTGTCCAACGGACTCGTCTGGCAGCATCACGCCAATCCTTCCAGACAATTATGGAGGAGTATTATAGGTAGGAACATACACCTGTTTATACATCATCAGCTAGTCATCAGGCTCGTCTGACTACACATGATGGATCTTGTCAACCATGTTCGTTGAACTGCAATCAGCAGGCACATACACCTGCTAGTATTAATCAAGCCTACCAACAGTCTCTCTTGGTAGCATTCGGAGAAGTTAGTCGGAAATCCCCGACAACAAACAGAAGGCAGACTCAACTTTCTGCCCCAACCCTTGAGTATTGTCTGGATTCACTGATAGGAAAAGGAGGACAGGAGCAGACACATACACCTACTCCAATCATGGAATGGACATATATCCCCATTCCGGTAGCTGAGGTCACCAAGCATATTCTATCAATGGTGAAAGAGCAAAAGCAAATCCCTGCCCATATTCTGGATGCCTGCCAGGATATTATAACAACTTCAGTGACATCTCAGGGAAATACACATAAATCTATCCCTACCAGTGGAGTAACACATCAACAGTTCACTCTGGAATAGACACACACATCTATTTCAGTCCAAGAGGGTTGTGGGGCATACTCCCCCATATCATACTGACAGCCTAGTCAGGCACATACACCCGATTTGAGTGGAGATCGTCAGCCTAACCTAGCCATATCTCCTGATCAGGCACATACACCTGCTCAGAGCAGCCACTTTCATCAACAAGTGGTTTCCAAGGTGAGTAAGAAGGCATCTAAGAAGAAGACCCACCCAGCATAGTCAAAAGATCATGAGCCAATCTGTAACAAGGCCTTGCTCGATGCAGGAGTTCTTGAAGCCCTTAGACAATTATCTGTTGGAATCCAAGATTCTACTCCCTCATTTCCCAATAGTGGGAACATTAATTCTGAAGGTCTTCAATAGACACTTCCTCATGAAGGCTTGATTCATGACAATTTGGTCGATCTCGAAGTTTCATCTTCAGATGAGACCTACAATAACCCTCTGTGTGGCCAGAAGACCAAGGAGCAAGAGATCTCATCTTTTGTTATATCCCACCATGGTGGTACTCCCCATGATGATGAATTTCGCTGCGAAAGTCCTCTCCACAGTAGTGATTCACATTGCTCGAAAAATGCTCTAGTGGAAAATGTAGTGCCGAGAAAGCCCTCTTATCTTGAGACACTTGAAAATGTGAAACCAGTCATGTCTGATGCTTCATCGCTAGCAGGTGAAATACTTTCTCGATCAGAAGATAGCCCAGGGTGTAGGTCATTCTCCAAACCACCCCTAAGTCATGCATCTTCTAGTTTAATCAGTGATATCTCTACCAATCTTGTTGAATCCGATGATGTAATTAGGATGCACTATCTCTGGTCAAATTAGGTAGAAAATCATCATTTAATTATAAAGAGGAAATGTTGAACATGAGAAAACAACAAGAAAAAGATGAAATACCGGTCATGTTTTGGTCTCTAGCTGACTCTCAGTATGACATTCCAATGATGTTGACGGATGATGGAATTCATGATATTCGTCTCATCATATGGAAAAATCTTTGTCAGTTGAAGAAGAAAGTATTATCTTATGATGAATATGAAAATCATCTTCAGATAATAGAAGGGTTACAACGTCAGATTGATTTGGAATCTCTATCAGCCTCTTGATATCCGAAGGATGAAAATCAGTAGAGTTCCCTTCAACGTTCATGCCTTGGTGCACTAAGAAGATTACGTCAGTTAATTTCCAATGCCGCATTTGGTATTTTAGTCAGAGGATGGGTTGTTCATGGAGCACTACATTTCACTATGCTCTCCAGTCAGCAAAGCCCGCCGAAAATGGTCTCATGCAATGTTATTTCCAATGGCCGGCCAATGTCAATGGGATTTGTTTGTAATCAAAAGCTTTCCCAAGAACAGGCTTCAACTAGTTTCTCTCAAAATCAAGCATACAGAGAACAAGTTGTTGAATTACTCATGCATCAAGAAAACAAGAATATTGAACAAGCCTCTCGTATGGAGCAAGCACATCATCAAGTGACAGACGTGTCAGAAATCATCCAAGGGTCTTTTGAACCAGGTGATAAAAGAGGATACAGGGTAATGCATCCAGCTAATTTCCGAACTAAGGTTCGCATGATCAGGAGATCTTTTAAGAAAGTCTTAGACATAGCATGTCAATAGCCACCCCAGCTTGCTAGACTGGGGATTCTTTTAAACCATCCCTTGGAATCAACAAATAGGATTCGAGGAGTTGAGCGGGAATAGCAAGAACAACCCCAGTCCACCGGACTGGGGACTTTTTCAAATAATCAATTCCCTCCTCATAGAAAGATGGTCTTTTCTTGATTAGTGAAGAATCCTCAAGAGGAACGAAGAGACAAATTATCAGGATAATCCCTCCAAATTATGGTTCGTCAAGAAGATCCTGAGGGATCGAATCAACAAAAGGAAATGTCTCATCAAAGACATAAAAGAAGACAATATCACAGAAATGCTGATAGAAGGGATGCAATGCGTTATGCATCAATCAATGTCATCAATGCTATTGTTGTTGATCCACCAGATGAGTCTCACTCAGGGGACTCAGATGAAGAGGTTCCTGCTCAAGAATATGTAGGAACCGACACAAATGAAGAAGGTGTGCGTACACGAAATCAAAGGATTACTCATAACCTGGGTAATCCTTCAAGTAACCCACTTCCCCCTCTCCAAAAAGGATCCAACAAAGGGAGGGGAAAGAATCTGGTTACATATCCTTCTTCTGGAGAAGGCCAATCGCTCTCACTAGAGAAAAGGATTGCACAACAAGAGGAAGAAATGAAGGAATTAAGTAGGTTGAATGTTGAACTACTTTAGGGTAGTCTTCTTCTTAAGCATTCTAGAGTCAGTCAGACAAAGGAATTTGTTGTAGCTACTGAGATGGATCAAGAATATCCTCCTCTATTAGTAAACCCTCATAGGTTTAATCCTACGGGTCAAGTGCAACAACAGTTGGCAGTGCTACCATCAGTTGCAGCACCAACCACCACATCTGTCCAAGCTCTAGTCATTTCACCTACCCAAGTCCAAGTTCAACCAGATGTTTCCAAAAAGTTAATAACTACCATTGAGTCATTAATAGCTCTGTTAGAAACTATGGAAGGGAAACATGCGTAGGTTCAAACAGAAAAGAATGTTTACCCTGAATGGGTAGATTCAATCTCTCCTCCATCCAGTTTTGGAAACCCTGTATTCATTATTTTCAATGGATCATGCAACCCTGGACAGCATTTGACACATTACATGTCTTATTGTGATCCTATGATGGGAACTTCAGAGTAGCAAGAAGTAGTAAAACTCAGATGCTTCGTACGGACTGTGCAAGGACCGGCCTTTGTCTGGTATACAAGCTTGCAATCCTGGCCAATTACTGGATTGGAGGATCTTCGCCAAAAATTCCTTATTCAGTTCAGCTCAACATTTCCAAAGCCAACAGTTTTTTATCTTACAAACTGTAAATAAATAGAGAATGAAAGGGTCTCAGATTTCATTACTTTCTAGAAGGGATTAACAAATTCCCTAAGATTAGCTCTCCCTCAAGAGGAATTGTTTCCAATCTGTGTGGAAAATCTGTGTGAGGAATTACGCACGCCGTTGATCCATGTGAAATACACAGGAGGGTTTTGAGACCTTACTTAAATCACTAAATAGATTTAAGATTCTCTTATACAGGCTAAGGCTAAATCTCGTGTAGTTCCATCAGCTCCAGGAAGGAGAATGGGTAAAGTAGAAACCACTACAGTTATGCTTAAACAAGCACCTGTACCTGTTTCTACTTCAAAACCTTCATCTTCTAGAAGGGCTCCACCTCTTGAGCACCAACAACAAAGGCCGTTTCGTCCAGATGATCAAAAATATCAAAGACGTAAACAATTTGAGGATTTGAAGAGCAAACCATACTCTTTCCAAAATGAACAAGTTTCTGGTTACATCATTTCGGCTCTGGGAAATAATCTGGTTCAATTGCCAAGGCCTTAGAGGTCAAACAATGAAGGAGATGAAGACCGTCCCAGTTATTTCCCTTTTCATCAAATGTTGGGGTATCCCATCCAGGAGTGTTTTGTCTTCAAATACCTCCTGAAAAAGATGGTAGACTCAGGACAAGTCAATCTAAAAGGTTCTTCTGCTCAGGTAGCATGTGTTACGGCTATAGTTCCAGAGAAGGAAGGCGAATGGCAAGATGTCAAAAACAAAAATTCACAAAAGTATGATGATTAGATGGTCGAAAATACAATCAACCGAACTCAAGATATTTTGCGAACACAATTAAAGAAACTGATTGTGTCTTCTTCCATGAATGTTGTGGAAAAACCCTCTTCATCAGAGGGAAAGTCCTCAAAGAAACGACATGATTCAAAGAAAGAAAAAGAATCAAAAGAAGATGAGTATGTGTCAAAGCCTAAGTTGTCATTGACTCTGGAAGACTTCATGCCATCTACTTCAAAGCCACAGGCACCGCCCCACCAAACAACATAGCCTAAACAGGCTAATCAGGCAGAGTCTTCATCAGATGAAGAGTTAATCTTTGGTTTTGTTAATATGATTCAATTAACAGATCCATAAGCCAGTCGCAGTTTCGATTTTGATGATCTAGAATTCCCTGTATCAAACAGGGGAATCATAGGAAGTTCCATAGGCTCAGGATACAGGGGAATACATGGATATTTTAGAAGCCACTATTCCAATTCTACCCCTGCTAGAACTGTGTAGGCAGCTAAAACTCAGGGTAGAGCCCTTCAGCGAGCTCAGCAAGAAGAAGCATGTTCTTCTACCAATAGAAAATTCAGCCCTAACATAGTTATTTTGGAAGACCGGTTGAAGGTTCCATCTTCTTCCTCTCAGCAAGTAAATGGATCTAATCAGTCTAATCTTCAAAAACAAGGAATATTTCCAACTCATATCACAATACAAGATGCATCAACATCCAAAGCATCTGCTTCCAAGGTACCTGCTAAACCACATATTCCTATTGGGAAACGTAGACCTCTGGATAAAAAGTATGATGCATTGAAACACTTGGCCAAAGTACCTGCCATGTTATCAATTCTGGATGCTTTGAATCTGTCAAAAGATCTTCGGGAAGCACTCATCGTGGCTTTGTCAAGTCCTCAGGATTTTGAAACTGAAATTGCTGCAGTTGAAGTCTATCACATAAAGAATAATCCTGCAGAATGCCATGAAATAATATCTTTTACTGATGAAGATGAAGATGATGTTGTGCATGGGCATATTAGACCTTTGTACTTATCTGGCAAGGTCAATGGAATATACGTCCAAAGAGATTTCATTAAAAATGGTTCAGGAGTCAACCTCATTCCCATTAATACACGTCGTCGATTGGGCGTCACAGAATCTGATTTATCTCCTTCTACCATGATGTTACAAGGATATGATAAAAATGAACAAGAACCACTGGGCGAAGTTACACTCAGAACTCAGTTTGGAGATATTGTATCCAGTTCAGATTTCATGGTTGTTGATCAAGACTTAGCCTTCAACATCTTGCTTGGGAGACCCTGACTATATAAACAAGTGGCTATCCCTTCATCATATCATCAATGCCTCAAATATTGTTTCGATGGTCAATTTGGGACATTTTATGTTGATAAGTCCCCATTCAAGACATGTGAGTCTCAATACATTGAGGCGGAATTCTATCACATGAAGGGAATGGTGAAATCCACAACAAAGGAGATTACCAAAGTTAATGCTCCATATGGTTTGGAGAAGATTCCAGTAAATCCATTTACACATGTGAGTACATATTATGTGATGCCTATCAGTCAAATTGATAAGATAGACCCAAATCAAAATACTCTTATGGAAAGATCTATAATGTCAATTACAGCAATCGATCTAAACAACATGGAAGAAATTGATAACCCACCAAGCAGTGATGAATGCACAAATGGTGACGTCTTCATTTCATCTTCTGAAATCCAAAAAGTCTATACTTCACCAATTAGGCTAGAAGAATTTATAGCAACATCGGAGGTGAACAATGATATTGATTCTCAATCCACCATCTCCGCTTTATTACCCAATGAAGACCCTTCATCACCAATCGGGTCGGAAATGGATGCTAATTCTTCAAGATGTGCAAATTTTGACATCTCTTATGATCATGAAAATTATGATTTATCATCTAATATGAAAGTACAAATGGAATAAATAACACATGATGAATAAGAAGAGGAATATCTCAGAGATGCTCCTCCAGCATTTGAAGAGGGTATCTCTACCACTGTGGATGAACTAAGAGAAATAAATCTGGGTACAAAAGAAGATCCATGCCCCACTTTAAGCAGTGCAGCCATGAATCTCGAAGAGCAAGAGATGTATATTTCTTTTCTAAATCAAAATAGAGATATATTTTCTTGTAACTATATAGAAATTCCCGGTCTTGATCCTGATGTTGCTACTCATCATTTGGGTTTACCAGAAGAACATCGAGGATTTAAGCATGCCGCGAGAAGAACACATCCAACTTATGATTCCAAAATTGAGGCTGATGTGGATAAGATTATCAAAGCTAACTTTATCAGAGAAGTTCAATATCCCAAGTGGTTGGATAATATTGTCCATGTAAAGAAGAATAACAGACAAAATAGAGTTTCATCGTTTTCAGAGTTCTTAATCGGTATTGTCCTAAGGATGATTTCCCAGTTCTGATTATAGAACTTTTAATTGATGCAACAGCTAGCTATGAAGCACTTTCCTTCATGGATGGATATTCCGGATATAATCAGATATGAATGGCCCCATAAGATGTGGAATCCACAGCCTTCAGAGCCCCTCAGGGTGTGTTTTGCTATCGGGTAATGCCCTTTGGCTTAAAGAATGAAGGTGCGACATATCAGCGTTCCATGCATCATATCTTCAAACCCTTCTTAGGGAAGTTTTTTGAATGCTATTTTGAAGATTTGGGGGTTAAATCAAAATAACTTTCTTATCACTTGGCTGATTTGGACATTATATTCCACAAGCTTAGACAACATAATTTGAATATGAACCCCTTAAAATGTGCTTTTGGGGTAACCTCAGGAAAATTTCTCAGCTTTGTTGTATGCCATCGTGGTATTGAAGTCGATCCTGAGAAGACCATGTAAATCCTTGGTATGTCACCTCCAAGAAATTTG
This sequence comes from Viscum album, assembly GCA_963277665.1. Lineage (NCBI taxonomy): Eukaryota > Viridiplantae > Streptophyta > Magnoliopsida > Santalales > Viscaceae > Viscum > Viscum album. The sequence continues at coordinate 76,740,977 of OY728122.1, read as the reverse complement.
AAATAATTAAGAGGACTTCAAGGACACTTAGCCTATATTCGGCGTTTCATCGCCAATTTGGCAGGCAAAAGTTTACCCTTCACCAAATTGATGAATAAGGGAGTCACTTACCAGTGGACTGAAGAATGTCAAGAAGCATTCGATATTCTCAAGAAATACCTATTGAGTCCACCGGTACTCATGCCACCTATTGAAGTAAGACCACTTATCCTCTATGTGACAGCTCTAGAGCGATCATTGGGTGCCTTTCTTGCTCAAAAGAATGATGCTAGAAATGAAAACAGCCTCTACTATCTCAGTAGAACTATGCATGAAGCAGAAACCCTGTATTCAAGTATTGAGAAGTGCTTCCTGCCATTAATCTTTGCTGATCATAAGTTGAGACACTAACTACAACATCATGAGGTCCAATTGGTATCTCGCAATAACTGGCTCATATTCATCCATAGTGGTCCAATGCTTACAGGACGTCTGGCAAGGTGGGAAGTTATTTTTCAGCAATTTGACATTCATTATGTGTCTCAAAAGGTGATAAAGGGCCAAGCTCTGGCTGATATCTTGGATGAACACCCTTCAGCCAGGAAGACATATCTTCATATATTGAACTCTCTGATGAGGAAGTCTTCTCTATTCAAGAAAGTCCTCAGGCATGTGAAATGTATTTTGATGGTGCATCCAGAAGTCCAACAGGGAGGAAAATGGAAAATCCTAAATTCTACAAAGTTGGCTTAGGAATTGTGATCATTTCTCCAGAAAAGGCAGTGTTACCTTATTCATTCTTATTTTGAGAATTTGGTACCAATAATGAAGCGGAATACCAAGCTCTCATCACAGGCTTGGAAATAGCGCTTCAAGCACAAGTGAATCACTTAAAGATGAAAGGTGATTCAGACCTAGTAATCAAACAAGTCAAAGGAGATTATGCCATCAGAAAAGAAGAACTAATCCCCTTTTATGATTATGTCTAAGATTTAATGGAGGAATTCCCTTTCAGAGCCGACATTTACTTATGTCCCAAGATCACAAAATACTCAAGCTGATGCACTGGATAATATTGCCACAGCTCTGGCAGATCCAAATCAGGACGAGACAACCATCAGTACTGCCCACTGTCGTGCAATTTCACCTTATGTTCAAATCAGAATAGAGGAAATTAATGAAATTAGTCCCATTCCAGAACCGTATGGTCATACTACAGGATGGATGTCACCTATCAGGGAATACCTTCAAAATGGAACACTTCCACCTGATAGAGCTGAGAAAGAACAAATCCAGCGACGTGTGGTCAATTTTACTCTTTATGATATCCCAGATCACCCAGTGAAAATTCTCTACAAACGTGGTTTTGATGGAGTTCTTTTCAGATGCATTGATGGTGAAGAGACAATGGATGTCATGAAAGAAGTGCATGCAGGAGTCTATGGTGCCCACCAGTCTGGACATAGACTGTCTGATCAGATTCGAAGGCTTGGATACTTTTGGCCTTCAATGATACAAGATTGTGTTGATTTCACAATGAAGTTTCATTCATTCCAAGTACATTCCAAATTCATTCATCAACCTCCATAGTTGCTTCATACAGCTAAATACTCATGGCCATTTGCCACATGGGGAATGGATGTGGTGGGACCTTACCCTTCAGCTACAGCCAAGCAGTTTAAGTACATTCTTACTGCTACTGACTTCTTTTCCAAATGGGAAGAAGCAATAAATCTCAAGGAAGTCATTTATAAATGGGTTGTTAGCTTCATCAAGTCTAACATCATTACCAGATTTGGTGTCCCTCATACCATATTAACGGACAATGGAACCAAATTCTATTCATCCAAGTTGAAGAAGTTGTATCAAGAATACAACATTAAATCCAACCATTCATCTCGATATCATGCATTGGACAATGGCCAGATAGAGGCCTTCAACAAGACTCTTCCAAATATACTAAAAAAGATGGTGGATAATGATAAGAAGTCATTGCCTGCTAAACTCATTCATGCTTTATGGGCTTATCGGACTACCACCCGCACTGCAACGTGGTCAACTCCATATTCATTTGTATATGGAACGGGAGCAGTCTTGCCAATTGAATTTCAATTACCCTCGCTCAGAGTATCCATTTGTGATCAGTCATCTACAGATGAGAAATGTCAAAAGCGATTGAATGAATTGGAACGGTTAGATGAGAAATGATTGTGCACTTTTCACCACTTGGAAGTATATCAGTATCGAATAGCACAATCTTTTAACATAAAAGTTCGTCTTCATTCATTCACTCAAGGGGAATTGGTATTAGTTCTCAGAACTCCAATGATACCAAGAAAGAAACCACCCATGCTTGATCCAAAGTGGGAAGGACCTTACTCAATACATAGGGTCTACTCCAATAGAGCTTATTCATTAATTTCAATGGATGGAGAACTCATCACTACTCCAACCAATGCCAGATTTTTGAAGAAGTATTTTGTATAAACACAAAATATATCATCATTGGTCTTGTATGACCTTAAACTGCACCACCGTCCAGCAAGATGTTAAACTGCATAACTAACGGTCCATTTATATAACCCTAAACTATTTGCACATACGTCCAACATGACGTTAAACTGTGCCCCCTTCATCATCCTTCCTATATGAAGTTTAACTATACAGAAATGGTCCATACATATGACCTTAAACTATTTGTACTTTTGTCTAATATGACGTTAAACTGTGATGTCCTAACTACATGATGCTAAACTGTATAAAAGTCATTTTCGTCCAGCAAGACGTTAAACTTCATAACCAACGGTCCATGCATATGACCTTAAACTATTTGTATGTCCCTTACGTCTAGCATGACGTTAAACTGCCTCATCCATGGTCCATACATATGACCTTAAAATATTTGTATTTCATTCTTCCCACACGACGTTAAAATGTGAAAAAGTTCCCTAATTCGTCCAACATGACGTTAAAATGTGTCCCCCTTCATCGTCCTTGATATATGATGTTAAACTATATAGAGATCCCTTACATCCAACAAGACGTTAAACTGCATAACCAACGGTCCATGAATATGACCTTAAACTATTGGCACTTACGTCCAACATGATGCTAAATTGTATCGTCCCTTTTTGGTCTATGCATATGACCATAAACTATTCGCACTTACGTCCAACATGATATTAAATGGTGTACTCTTTTTTCCTCACTACATGACATTAAACTGCACAGTCCTCTTTTTTTCCAACATGACATTAAACTATATTGTCCCCATCGTCCTAACTATATGACGCTAAACTATACATAAAATCCTTTAATACATCCTACATGACATTAAACTGTACTTTTTCCATGCTACATGACATTAAACTGTGCAGCACCAATATTCCAAACTGAAAGACCTTAAAACTGCATAGTCCCTTCATATGTCCTACATGACATTAAACTGTGCATCGTTAGGGTTTTTTCTACCTCTTGTTTCTCACCCCATGTATGACTCACGTGATCTTAGAGAAAACTTCAACCATAACACCCTCTCTGGGCCGCTAACCATGCGTAAGTCCCAACATCATTTTTGTAGGATGTTGTCCCCAAGAACAACTTTATCATTAATTCATTCTTTAATTGAACTATGCGGACATTGATTCTTGCCTTCCAGGCTGGGTACGTAGGCAACCTCCCAAGGTTTAAGCCCAAAACCAATATCTTCACATCGGTTTACCTCCATCTCATATGAGGTTGATTCATGAAACCGCCCCTAGAATAAATATCTTTACATTGGTTCACTTTTGTCCTTGTTATACAACGTTAAACTATAGAACACTTTTATCCAGTATGACAATAAACTATGATATTATTTGATACCCTCACCTGAGAGGGAACCATTATTTACATTTCTTTTTCAATCATCTTCATTTCAAAGACTACGTGAATACATGGCAATGCCCACACCTTTTATCTTGGTTTAAACCATCATTGTACTAAAGTCCCCTTTCACCATTCACATGTACGAACCAAATTTTTACAGAGGGTAGTTCAAGAACTACGTGGGCTTGATTCCCATCCATATAGGATACGTAGGAATGTTCGTGTGTCCCTCGAATCTAGCACCAAGTCCTTTGGGCCTAACCCCAAATTCCACTTCCAGTCCCTTGGTTGAAAAGTCCCCATGAAAACACACACCGTGTATTTCTTACAATGGCCCAAGCTCTATGACCCTAAAATAAGATCTCTAATCCTTTTCTCCCACATGATATTAAATTTTAGTTCAAGAACTACGTATGGCTTGATTCCCATCCTTATGGGATACGTAGTGAAGTCCAACATTTCCATTCAGAACACAACCACAACATGATTATGGTTAGCATTGATTTGTGTATCTTTGTATACATCAGTAAATACCCATCTTTATGTGTCATAATCCTAACCTTAAATATTTTCAGATCTTCATAACCCTTTTCATGACTTTTAGTCACAAAAATTTCAAATTTCTGAGAGTTCTTTTACCTGACTTTGCAGCACGTGCCCTTAGGCGGCCTTGCATAAACAGTCCACATAACAGACTTTTCATCCAAAAGATACTATTATTTGACTATGCAGCCAATGCCCTTAGGTGGCCCTGCATAATTCAACCCCCTAACGGGTTTGTTAAATAATGGTAACATCATTCTTGGGACGAAAGCCTTTTTTCTCCTTATTGGTCTTAAATGACAGTATGTAGGGATCCGCAAAAATAGCAATCCTTAACATATTTGTCCCATATCCTTTTTCATGATATGAAAGTATTCAAGTCTATGGTTTATATTCTCCTTCCCTGTGTTTGGGTCAGACCTTCGTAGAAGTGATATCCATCCAGTTCTTTGATAATCTTGTTCGGAAATATCTTCTCCATATTCAAGTACCTCTTTCCATTCAGCAAACTCTATACTTTGGAAAATTTGAATCTCTATAAACTTTCACTGGCTTTTAGTAGTAGAAATGTCAATTTTTGAGAGTTCTTTTTCCTGACTATGCAGCACATTCCCGTAGAGGGCCTTGCATAAACAGTCCACATAATAGACTTGCCAGCCAAAAGATACTATTTTTTTACTATGCAGCCAATGCCCTTAGGTGGCCCTACATAATTCCACCTTGTAACAGATTTGTTATGTAATGGTAACTTCTTTCATGGGATCTACATCAAATGCCTTTTAGCTATTTTTCATATCATTCCTCATATTCTAATATTCTTAAGTCATAGTTTACATTTTTTACCCCTCATACTTGAGTATGGTAATATGTTTTTAAGTAAATTATCAGGGAATTGAGTCAATTTTAATCCATTTCAGTCAAAGCTATTTCGAACTTAAACATTAGCCTCTGTATGTCCGACGTGGATGACATTAAACTGCCCACAAAAGACAAAGGAACTCTGAATAAAAGTCAAGTTCCATCTCACTAAACATACATTTTGTATGATTTAGGTAATATTGAGCAAATTAAAAGATTCAAAGTTTGTAGGGTTATTTATAATAAACCTAGTAAAAATCAAGCTATGCTTACTAAGCCCATTGGCTTAGGTAAAATTTAAAGCATGTAGAAAAATAATGCAGGTATGAATGATTGAATATGAAAGGGTTTTTCATTCATACACAGGAGATAGAAGGACATCCACAGACTAGAGTCTCTTCTCTTTTTCAAGAATTACGAAAGGATTTCAACATAACTCTTCATTTAATTTACGGCATCCCGAGCTTCATTAGAAACCACCTAGAATTAATTCATTCAACAAGGATACAATAAGAGATGTAGTGATACCATCTCTTCTTGGAACAATTGTAAAAGGATGTTCTGGAGTGCGGTTTGAGAAAATTTTCTGCTGATCAAACAGTGACTCTGTTTTTGTCCAAGAGACTTGGAAGATGGATACATGGATTTGAGAATGGAGAATTATAAGTAAAGATCCATTTGGAGATATTACCCTTTTCAGATATTGCTCTAATACCATGTTTTTCATCTCTCCACCAACTGACAGCGGAAAACATTTCAGCCCATGGGTTTTCCATTTTCATATCTGTAAGGAAATGGAATGCATGTAAAATTCGAAAGTTCACACCATTGTTGTTTCTCTTAATGCACAACATAACAAAAATAGAGGAGTAGCAGTGCAGCTGCATTTCAGGCATATATTTCATTGCATCTGGAACATTGACTCCTTGCAGATGACCATGACCATACAAAGACAGGTAGATTCTCTGTGGGAAATTAAGATGATATTTTATCAAGTACTTAGCCAAATCTAGGAGAGTGTTGTCGCAGATATCATAGTAATCATGGCCAACAATGTTCATCATGACATCAATCCGCTTGCTAGCCAGTTCATCAGCTATTCCAATTATAAGATCCATTGATTCTAACCAAAAGTTGAATAAATTAACTTTTATGTAAAGTTGATTTTTCGTAAAATTTGTGAAGGAATTTCAGAAAATTGGCTAAGGCATTAAGGCGCGCAAGTCTAAAACATTGCGTGCAAGTATGGATGTGTCGCACAAGTGTTAATTTGTCGTGCAAGTTTTTGGCACACAAGTATAACCACGCAAGTCCTATTACCTTGACAACAGCACGAAAATGAAGAAACATCGGATAATGAGCAACTTGCGCGGTGAAGGGGACATGCACGGCGAGAGCTTGGGAATCTGGAATCAGATGCAGTGCGCGGAAAATGACCACGTATTTATAGGCCAGGCGGCCCACCTGCGCGTCTACACCTAGCGTGCTCCATCCAGCGCACTCCATCCCTGCGCGACATGATCCTGCGCACCAAGTGTTGCACACCAAAATACTTGTGAGCCGCTTTTCCTTTGGTTTTCTTCTTTTCCTCAGAGTCACATCCTCATTTTTTTCGGATCCAACTCTTAGGGGGACATTTTTTGATGCTCTTTTTTCATCAAATTTTCTACAACAATTTAAAGGGAAATGAATTAGCATGAATTGATTCATCCTTTGAAGAAAACATCAATAATCGACAATGGCATGAACAAGGCTTCAAAAGCACATGTGACGCGCAAGTTCCATCATTGTCGCACAAGTCCACTTGCGCGACGCCTAATGCTCGCGCAAGTGACTTGAGCGCCCTAAAGGATAACCGCCCTAGGACTTTTCCAGCTTATAAATAGACCATGTTGTCCCCCCCATTTAAGGAGGAATTTTTTCCAGAATTCAGATTTAGATCTCTGAACGCCCAAGTCTCTTCTTCAGGTATTTCGAACACTTATATGGTAATTCATTACCTAGAATGGAAGGTCTAAAGAAGAGGAGTAAGGTCTAAGTGTTATAATTCACTAACAAATGCGTGCCTAAGGTGTTTTACCCTTATGGGAAATGAACATACTTGCGCGTCTCCCTACTTCCTCACCAAAACTTGCGCGCCTCTCTTCTGGAAGTACCTCAGGATAATTCTAAAGGCATTGGTCAAGGATCGCCCGAGTATTACCATGCTGGTTTACAAACGGGCAAGTACCCATGTGTCGCGCAGGTATACCTACGCGACCAAGACTTGCGCGCCCATGCAGTACCTGCGTGCCTGCCATGACTTGCGCGCCCCTACGTTTTTGGGTGCCCTTCTTTCCCATTTCACCCCTCTTATGCCATTCCACCTCTTATATTCAAGATTCAGTCTTCCAGACACTCTTCAAAGCCATTTATGGCATGATTTCTTGATTTGGCATCCTTATCTGAAAGTAGTTCTTGTGGAATATCTCTCAAAACCTAGTGATTTATATATCATTATGTCACTAAAGATTGAGATTTCATTCATTCATCCTCATTCATTATGATGAGAGAATCCTTAACCTGGTCCTCCTTTTCAGGAATAAGCCCCAGTCATAATTCTCAAATATGGGCATCCTCCTTAGGATTCAGCCCCAAGTCCTCTTTTAACCTGGGCATCCTTTTCAGGAATAAGCCCCAATCTCAAATATGGGCTTCCTTTTCATGAGTAAGCCCCAATCTCAAATATGGGCCTCCTTTTCAGGAATAAGCCCCAATCTCAAATATGGGGTTCCTTTTCAAGAGTAATCCCCAATCTCAAATATGGGCTTCCTTTTCACGAGTAAGCCCCAATCTCAAATATGGGCTTCCTTTTGAGGAGTAATCCCCCATTCCAAATATGGGCTTCCTTTTCAGGAGTAATACCCTGTCCAAATTCTCATTAATATCGGCATCCTCCTTAAGAGTAAGCCCCAAGTCCCTTAATTTTTTCAAGTCCCTTATATTGGGCCTCCTTTTCAAAAGTACGCCCCAGTCTTAATTTCTCTTAACCAATTCTAATTTACTTTTGATTTGGGGTTTCCTTCTCAGGAGTAAAACCCATTCATAAGTCCCCTCCTAACATGTGCATCTTCCTTAAGAGTAAGCCCCAAGATTAGAGTATCCAAATATCCATAAAGAACATATTCTTTTATGGACCCCGTTCTTGGATTTCTTCCCTGATTAAATCTTAATCCTCTTCTATTTTGGGTAGTCATAAACACATAAGCCCCACATCATTGCATTATTAATGGCACAATTTTCTGGTTTCACCAATACCTCTTGTTTCTCACACCGATCATGACTCACGTGAGCTTAGAGTGTAAAAGTAATCATTACTTCTTTCTTTGAGCCATCAATCATGCATAAGAATCATACTCACTTATTTGAACTACGTGGGTTCTGATTCCTTTTCCAAAACAAAGGATATGTAGGTATCCCATCAACAGTTACGATCCCAACTCTAAAATAATACATGTCCTTCTGAATGAAAATAAACTTCAAGTGCCCCACTGAGTGGCTTTAAAACCAGCATGGTCATCATAATGACTGAGAGACTTCTATATAAATGTGTCGAAGGAGACCATTGACCAAGAATCTCAAATAAATATAGATGATTCTCTATCAATGAATAACCTCAAATACATAAAAATATTCTCTAAATTTCCTACATATTTAATCATTGATTTTCAGATCTGAAGGAAAGCTCATTTGATACTTGGTAATGTAATAAGGATTCATGAGCATAACTTAAATCTATAAAGAGAGTCCCAGAGTAGACAATAATTCCCCTCAAAAAGGTGTGATGAGTCCGACCTCCCATCCTCTTGACCAATGAAAATTCCATAGCCTCATCAGTCCACAAACTAATGAGTTCATACCTTTGGAAATTTGGTCCAAATGGATGTGGAATCCTTGGATGTTTCCAGTTCTATGAACAAACCCATTAGAAACCGATTGAAATGTTTGAACCTTTAATCATGGAGGTCATCCCCAAATTATGAGGGCAACAAACACAGATTGGTTCCCTAAATAATTTCATGGTATTACTCTTAACCAAGAGGTTGAGTTTTCAATATAAATAATTCCATGATATCTTCCTATATCAAAGACACATAATATAATTTCCACCACTCGGATGGAGGAACTAAAGGATCATTCAAAAAAGATTCATGAAAAGGGTGTAATATGCCTGATTTCTTTACCATGCGGTGAACAATTACTCTTTATAAAGAAGAAGGATGGATCAATGCACCTATCTATTGATTATCATGAGCTCAATAGGATTAAGATAAAGAATAATTATACCCTACCACAGAAAGATGATTTGTTTGATCAACTGTGTGTGGCCAATTATTTTTATAAGGTGGATCTTCTGTTGGTATATCACTAATTAAAGGTGGGGAAGGAATATATTTGTAATACTACCTTTCAAAGGATGCACAGACACAATGATTTCATAGTGAAGCCTTTCAGACTCACTAATTCTAAAACAATATTCATCAAAATAATGAATATAATCATTAGATATTACCTTGAAAAATTTATGGTAGTATATATAGATGATATTCTAATATACTCTAAGAGAAAGGTGGAACATGAGGATAATTTTAATACTATGCTAAATAGCTTTATATGGGAGAATATGTATGCAAATTACAATATATGTGTGTTCTATATGCGGTAATTATCATTCTTGGGAATTTTATCAACAAAAAAAATATTTGTGGACCCTTCCAAGATAATTGAAATAAAAGTGTCCCATTCCAAAAATATGTTATGAAGATTCATAGTTTTCATGGTCTATCTAGGTATTTCTAGTTATTTTTGAATAATATCCAATGATTGTAAAACCCACTATCTAAGCTAGTTCAATAGGGAGAAACACTGTCTCATATAGTGAAAGTGGAGACTACTTTAAGTAGTTAAAAAAGAGGCTTTTCACTACACCAGTACTCACACATTTGACAAGTGGGGAACTATATGTTGTATACATTGATTATTAAAATAAGTAATTATGTAGTTTATTCATTATTAAAGATAATGTGATATATTTTGCCTCAATATAGTTTAAAATACATGAGAGAAACTATCACATGCATCATCTAGAGTTGGTGGTAGTGATCATTGTATTGAAAATATGGCATCATTGTCACTATGGGAAAAAGTGTAAAATATATACTGATAATAAAAACCTAAAATATATATTAACCTAGAATGAGGATACTATGATCTAATGAAAATTATTAGAGCTCATCAAGGATTATGACTTCTCACTTGACTACCATCCTATAAAAGAGAATAAAGTTGCAGATGCTCTAAGTAGAAATGACCCTACAACATTATTAATTATTAGAATTGATAAGGATCCAAAATTATTATATTTTCAAAGTATGGACATAGGGATCAATATGAAAGTAACTTAATTTATACTTTCTATAATTATTTCCCAACTATCCCATATAAAGGAAATAATGGAATCTCAAATTAATCATGTGGAAGTTCAGAAGAAGTTGGAGGCCATGAGAAAGGGGAAATCCTAAGTGTAAAAATTGATGAATAATGAGTTGTATGATTTTTTTCATGACTATGTGTACAATATAATCCCAATATAAAGAAAAATATTCTAAATGATACACATAGATCACCCATCTCAACTAACCATGGGAGCACAAAGGTATATCGATATCTATGAGAGAACAATTAGTGGGACAATATGATGAAGGAGATCACTAAATATAAATTAAATTTCATTGTATTTCAGAAAATAATGGCAGCAAAGAAAAAAGGATAAGGGGTGATGAAATCATTACCTATACCTATATGAAAATGGGAAAACAACACCATGTACTTTATCAACATACATCTGAAGACATACAGAGGAAACAGTGCTATATGGGTTTTTGTGGATCTCCTCAAAATGACATCTCGCTTTCTTATAATTCAAGGGGACTTATCAATAGATCAACATGCATGTATATATATTATAAAAGTGGTAATAATTCATCGAGTATGACTCTTAATTATATCTGATCGAGATCAAAGATTTACCTATAAGTTCTGGAAAAGTCACCATCATGCTCTAAAAATTGAACTGAACTTCAATGCGTCTTATCATCCTCAATATGATTCCGAAACTGAGTGGACTATTGAGACTTTGAAAGAAATTTTTACTGCATGTTCTGTTGTCTTCAACAAAGTATGGTCCCATCATCTATATCTGGTTGATTTCTCTTACAACAACAGTTTCCACTTAAACATTTATATTACGCAATATGAGGCCTGTTATGGGAAAATATGTAGAAAATCATAATGTTTGGATGATGTTAGTGATACTAATCTACTAATACATAAAACGGTTAGAAAAATGGAGAAATAGTTTAAAACCATTCAATAGCACAATATGACTGCCCAATGTAGACAGAATAGCTTTGCAGACAATTGTTGATGAGGCCATGTGTTTGAGGTTGGAGACATGGTATTCCCCTGCGTATCTATAAGGAATAGGATCAATGGATTTAGGAAGAAGGTAAATAGATGTCCCAATTACATCATCCACTTTTATATTCTATATCATGTTGGAGTGGTTTCTTATATACTATAACTACCTCCAACCATGTCTCAAGTACATGATCTATTCCACGCATCCCTCTAAAGGAATTACATATTGGATCCCTCACATGTATTGAAACTTGAGGTGGTATAGTTGGGAAATAGGATCTATTAGAAGGAGAAGTCAGTGAATAACTAAGATCATAGAGATAATGTTCTATAAAACAAGACTAAAACCCTAGTTAAATTAATATTACAAAACTATAAGTACAAAGAGGCAACATTAGAACTAAAAGAAGTGATGAAGAAGAAGTACCCTTCCCTATATTCAACTTAGAATGTAAAATGAAATTTCAAGGTAAAATTTTCATAAGGGTGGAGAATGTAATGACCCAAAAATTTATTAATTGAAAATCCCTTCTTATAATTAATCCATATAGTATAAATCACATTAAATTACAGAGAGGAAAAAAATATAATCATTATAAGTGAATAATTAATATATTAATATCAAATTCTAGATGTTAATGAATGTATACCAATAGAATAATAACCTTACCTTTGGAATAGTAATGTGACTATTATGAACATTAATCAAACTAGTATAATTGGAACCTCGCCTGTGAAAGTATAAATAAAATTTAGGTAACTTATGAATGAAAATTTGATATATTTATTTTAATGGAATATGTAAATAAATATTTTGGAAATGACAAATTATGTTTTTTTTTTGTATTTTGTAAATATTTAATTATATTTTTATAATTAATAAAATTATTTAAATGAATATTTATTTTCATAAAATATATTCATAAATTAGTTTTTGTATATGACTATAATATAATTTTATGAGATCTTACGTACATTTTTAATGTGTCATAAATTTTTTTTATAATTTTAAAAATGATATTTTTATAATAAAAGACTATTTTAATTAAAAATAAAATATAGAAAATTTACAAAACATATTTCATAAAATGGAGTTTATTTCTTAATTCAATAAATCAAAAAATGGTTAGGGTAAATTATTTATATTTTTCAAAAATAATTGTATTTTGGGGTAATAGTAAAATATAGTAATTTATGGTATATATACATTATAAGTTAAATACACTATAACATGAGCCATTATTAATGTAACCACCATAATCAAGAACTATCCTTCATTATATTAATATTTCTAGTGATATGGTTAAAACTATTGATTCAATTTTTCGAAAATAATACATAATGAATAATGTAATAAAAAAACACCCCTCTCCTCCCCTATAAATACCACCCTTCACCACCTCTTCTCCTAAAACCATCCAAGCCTTGATTATTGTCCAAATTAATTCCAATACTATTTCAAAGACTCTTCCTCGTGTCTATGATCGTTTTTATCAACAAAATAGAAAACCCAATCTCTCTATGAAGGTTTTTAAGGAGACAAATTCAATAGGTAAAATCCTCTTTATTTATATTTAATTTTTTTTCTTCTCTGTAATTTTTCTATCCATGTATCCCGTTAACAAAGATTAATGATAACTAAAATATCCTATATATATTTTAATTTTATTATTTTAATGAAAAAATCTATCCTTAAACCTCTTCCCCTCCCTTTCATTATAAAAATGTAAACATCATCCGTGAGGTGTTGTTTTATCACCATTAGGAATGAAAAGTTTTCATTCTCCATTATTACCTTCCTGACTGGTCATAAGATCATTATAATGGTTGAAAAATATTTTAAATTTTATTTTATAACCTTTTTATGTTTTTCATATAACTTATATAAATAATATAAAATAATAAAACAAAATGAGTTTGTTATGATTGAAAAAATGGAAAATTAATATAAACGATTATCATTAAAATTTCATCTAATGAATCATTATTATATCTGAAAAATTACTTTATAAGAAAAATTAATCTAATTTATGTTCATTAATAACATATAATAAAATTTTTGGGTAATTATCCCCATTTTAGATGATCTTCAATATATATATACAAGAAAACCGATCATGAAATCCCAGACAACGAACACTTTCGAACGATGAAGACGACTACTAAAAATCATGGAAATGGCCATAAATAAACTTATTTTAATTTTAATGAATAAAATACATGTATAATGGGTTATATATTTATTAATTAATGAATATAGTTTGATAATCTAGTTCATTAATGTGAATAAATCATTTGGACATAAGCTAATGAGATTCTCGAACCCAATTCCTTTCTTTGGGTTATTATCTCTTACATTGTTTGAATAATAATATTATGTTCTTCATGGTCCATTTACCATTTTCTATGATATACATATTTCTGGTATATTTTTATGAGAAACATAAATATTGTTCCAAAGGAAATCTTATTTCTAAAAAACCTATTTTACTTCTTTGGAGATTATTTCTTTTTCACTCAATGTTGATGATTATTTAACAAGTATGTTATTACTATTATATTTTGGTAACCCTGGTGTTTATTCAAGAATAAATTATTTATGAAATTCTGATAAAACCCATTTCATTTCCATGGGAAATTTATAGAAAATATTTTAAAATATTCTTTCTCTCATGGCTGATTATGTAAATGTTATGATGTCACTAGTTTGCGTGGAATTATATAGCACTCAAATACATTAGGTAATGTAATGTCTATAATAAGAAAAGGTAAATTATGTGTTAATATGAGGTTATATTATTTCAAAATGATGATTTTCTAGTTTTGAAACAATGTTATGTGTAAATATGACTTAATCATTGTTAACAACTATGCATGGTAGTTGACCACTAAGGCATGATGTCTTATTTTTATGATTTTAATCATTCCATATCTTTATCAAATGATTCCTCTCATGATTATGATTGTTAACCCATTCTTATTTTATGGTGTTGGTGATTATTCTCACCCATTTTATATTTATTCCCGTCCTTATTTTTCCACTTACTAGGCTTTTATCTCACCCCTTCCATTGATGTAAATCCTCATGTGATTACTAGTACAAAAGAGAATGTAAATACCACTAATAAGCTAGAGAAAGAGGATTTTGAATTATTTTTATGTTTTATTATTTAAAATACATGTATCATCATAATTTTCCAAAGACACTAAATTGTTTGATCCTGTATATATTTCAATATTCTGCTGTTTATCATTAATGTGATGATATAGTAATGTTAGAAAATACATGGGCACAATATAGATATTTTCTACCCCTTGGAACCAGCTTTCTAGGACATATGTTACATAAGGTATGCTTACATTCTCCATAGACTCCACCTAAATATTTTCTGGTTTTCTATCAAGATTCTTATGTGAATCAGTGTGGATGCATTGATCTTTTATACATTGGATCTGGCCCTTTGCGGTGTGAAAAGTTTGATTACATGATGAGGCTTTTATTGATGATTAAAATTCCATACATGGAGGAGCCATTTTGGATATTTTTATTTTTAATATAAATAACCTTGGTATGTGTATCAAATTAAAGATTTTATACTAAACCGTACAACACCTTCTATTCATTATTTATAGATTATCATCTTTATAGGAGCATCAATGTTGTTCATATGGATCCTTGGTAGTCTATACTTAATTAATTGACTTGTAAGACATTAAATTCATTACTGAAATACCTTTTATATATTTCACATTGATTTTGATTATATTTCAAAGATTGGACATGCTATAGACACTATTGGTGGTGGCCTACTGACTGTTATCTCACACGTTATTCAGTTCACCATTGAGTAACTAGATCGACTTCAATGTTGCAGGTAGGGAATGGGGAAAGAACCCACTATTTGATGCCTAATTTTCATGTTCCTTAGGATAATGAGAGAACAATATTGAAGTAATCTCCTGATTCTGGCATGGATAATTTTTTTTTGGTTTGGTTCACCATTTGATAAATGTGTTATAATAATTGAATTTATACTTATTTCCCTAATTTTTGGAGACATGCCACATCATTTTTTATGTGAGATTAATTTTGGCATTGTTCATTTGTTATTTCTTTCATTTGTTGTTATCTTTTGTATGCTATTCAGTTATTTTATCTTCTTTCTTGACTTAAATGTTATTATTATTACATTGTGTTACACTCTTTCAGGGAGGAATAATCTCCCCATAGACACACCCTAGGACCACACTACTAGTTTTCATCCTCTATAAAATTTTGAGACATTCTTGAGACCATGTGACCCACTGGCTCGTGGCACCGTTTAGTGGATCCCATGTTGGGACATTACCATGTCTAATCAGATGTTTTTATTTCATTGGATTAATATTTTGAGAAAATATAAAAAGGATTAGGAATATTTATTTAATTTGGTAATGAGATGTTTCTAGGTGTGGCTACCCTATGTACTAATAAATTTCTATTTTTCATTAACAAAAATTTTTGTTTCATGGATTTTTATTTTTATATATGATTTGATTCCACCATTTGGGAATGTACTTGAATTTTGATGTTCATATTGATATAATTGATGGTTTTATTTTACCATTTCCTGATGATATTATGGTATTCATCTAATGAATTATTTTTGGCACCTTTTAGGTTTCACATTCCATGAATTATTCCATTCCATATATAATTTATTGCTTAATTGCATGACTTTTTGATATGTTCCTTTTGTGATATATTTTTTATCATATTGGTGTTCTTATTGGGAATTTGGGGGGAAAAGTTTTCTTTTAAATAACCTTCTATAACCTAAATATTTTTTTCCATATTGGGTTATAGAAGTCGCCCAAAACATTCAACTATGGTAATTTGATTCATTGACCATTCATCACATGGACTAGAACGTGATAAGGAATTGACTATGTGGATTCCACATTTTAGTTTATAAGATGTATGAGGCCATATGGATCAGAAGTGGTGAACTATTTTTTCAACCATTTAAATAAAAGTGTTTTACATATTTTAATTTAAATTGAAATGGAAATTATTGAAAACATAGACCTTGAAATCAACCCGTCTTATGAGTGGGAAGTAGGAAGTGTCTCTGGTGCAGTCTATGAATATTTTGTTTTACCTAGTCCAAGATTTAGGGGTTGGTATAGGGGTGTGATCTATTTATAGAAAGGATTCAACCTATTAGCAACTTTTATATGTGTGATCTCATTAGGTTAAATATTTTTTAGGTTTTTGTTTGTAATTGCAGATACATTACACCTTGATGACATCCATTTGTACATCAGGACGGTGGTGAAAACCATTCTATAGAAGTGGTTGGGCATGTAATTATAGTAGATCCTCATATAGTTCCAGTTGCAGCACCAGTAGTTGTACCAGATATAGGTGCTACGGAATAGTTTTTTATGGGTTTTATAATATTTATATATACTATTCAGGGAACCTCATATCCAGCCTTGTCTATGGAAAAGCTAATGCATGTGATCCATTAATAGCAACATCCCATGTTTTTAGGGGATGGTGGTCCACATGATGATAAGATATGGATAGAGACTATATTTTCTATACTTAGGAATTCAGAGAAACCTCAATAAATGTGAGTGATGATGAATACATATATGATTCATGGAGTATAAAATCACTAGCAGGATGTTTTAAACTAGGATTATACACTTTGAGATACATTTTAGAGGGACTTAAAGTCCATGTTGTACAACTAATTTATTTCCTACTACCCTATGAGATGAATGGTCTTTTGTGTTTATGTGTCTAGAGAAGGGATTGATGATGGTTATAGTGTACCATTCATGCCTTACAGAACATCAATTTTTCGTTTTTTATATACCTTACAGATGAGATATCAAGGGTGATACGCTTCAATGAATGTCTCATACATCCCATTCAATCTCAATTCAACATTTTCAGGTAAAATTTCTATTCTTATATAGTTAATCAGGATCTTAATATGGATTGGAACCTGAGTGAAAATGGGGGAATATAGCATGGAAGTTCAGCCTCTCAACATACTTGTTCCAAAACATTTATAAGGAAGCATTTTTTTGAAGCTTCTCGTGAGGGGAGTACCAGCAAGGCTTTGTGTGCTGGTAGTTCGGTCTTCTGTCATCAGTGTGGGATATAAGAACTTATGAGGAATCGGTGTGTTAGATACCAAGTTAAGGGACATGATTGTGGCTGGATGGGCCACAAACAACAATTTTGTAAGACACTCCCTCTAGTGGATAGTGGTATGGGGTCTGCTCTGACTTATGGTTAGGGAGTAGGATTCATAACTCTATGCAAGTATCGTAGCAGGAGAATTACTACTCATTTAGGATATGGTGGTGGTCATGGATAGGGGATATAGGCACCAATGGTAACTATACACTAGAGTGGGCCTACTCTGAGTAGTTAGGTTGTTTCAAAGGGTCTCAGTTTCGGCATGATATAATATACATAGCCTTCCCTTGAGGAGAAGAGATTCAGGATACCTATGATGATAGGTATGATCTTAGTGGACTCTATACTAGTATGTACTATTTTTGATATATGTGCTTCAAATAGTTTTATATTTTTACCTATTATGGAGATCCTTTACCTCATTATTTAGTTGTCAAAGGGGGTTATGACACTCAATACAACATTTTGAATCATATCAGAGAGTGTACACTGGTGCATGGAGTTCCCCATTGAAATTGGTGGTTGTCACTTCAAATGAGATATTTCTCCCATTTATGTGAAAGGTTTTGACATCATAACTCATATGGACTGGATTGTTTCTTATCAATAATATGTTTATTTCTATCACTGGATGGTGACCTTCCAATTACCATAGGGGGGAGTTTTTACTCCCCGGGGTGAATAGGATGTCCAGGTGTTCTGGGCAGGATCCTAGCATCATGGGCTATGTGGAATTGACCACCCAAATTGCTATTTTATATCTAGATTATCAAGGAACATGTTAAAATGAACCAAATTGTTGGAGACCTTATTTACTATGAGATATATTTTTTTTGTACATAGACCATAAAATCCAAAATTATATATATTTATAGACCGAGACTTGAAATTGAGGTCCAAAGGTGGTTTGAGTACCAACAGTATTTTAGACTTGTTTTTTCCTACACACATTTTAATGGAAATTCAGTTGTCGATAAACTAAGTATGAGGAATTAGATTTAGGAAATTTAGGAGGCCAGTAGAAAGTGGCATCTTATTTCCTTCTTTTTAATATGTACTTGTAAGTGAATGATGGAAAAGGGTAGAACATTCTCTCATCCTTAGTAGAGACATATAATCTTCTTTATAGATTAAGGATGATAAAAATATCTAATGATTAGGGCCTTTTCCTAGGGGAGAGTTTGGTAGGTGAGGACATTCTTGATAGTGGGATTGTGGGAAAGTACAAACTTCTTCATATCCATTTTCATGTTTGGGTTCTAGTAGAAATGTTTGAGAATATGATGTGGGAGTCTCATCCCTTATTTTGGGAAGTACATCGCTATGTTACCAAGTTGTACCATGATTTAGGACACTATTATTGGTGGTCAGCATTGAAATGAGGGGAAGATGGTTTTATAATGAGGTGTTCCGCCTATCAATAGGTGTAGGAAAAATTACAATGAACAACTATGATACTATAGTAGTTACCTCTTCTTGAGTGGAAATGGGAAGATATTGAGATATATTTCACGATTGGTTTGCGGAGTTATCCTTGAGGTAATGATTAGATATGTCATTATTCAGATAGACTCATGAAGTCTTCTCATTTCAATTCGATCAGGTAGATCTTCATAGAGGATGAACTTTAGAGGCTATATATATGTGAGATAGTGTGACTTCATGGGGTTCCTTAGACCGTGGTATTGGATAGAGACACATCATTTATGTCTTGTATATATTTGAGATTTAAATTTTTTTGGATAAAAATGTTATTATAATCACAAATTACAACCCTCGGACTGAAGGATACATAGAGCACATGGTTCAAGTTCTTGAGTACATGTTCAGAGCTTCTATTCTTGATTTTGGGTGTTCTATGATGAGGCATATAACAATAGTTTAGTTCTCCTAAAAAATAGCTATCATGAGATGATATTGATGGATCTTTATATTGCTTTTTAGGGTAGGACATACAGATCAACAATGTTCTGGATAGAGGTAGGTGAGGTAGTGTTTCTTGGACCTTATCTCGTTCAGGAGACTTCAAAGAAAGTCCAGGTATTTTGAAAGTAGATGGATACTAAATTTTTTTGATATAAGCCTTACACTGATCATCATCGACAACCACTACAGTTTGAGGTTTGGGATAATGTATTTTATTATATCTTTTAGAGGATGGGACACATATTTATTAGGATATAGGGTAATATTTCCCCATTAAACATTAGTCCACTCAAGATTCTAGAGATATTTGAGCTGGAATCCAATCAGTTGTTGTTACCTCAGAGGTACCTAGCTATTCATGACATCTTATATATCTCCCAGTTTTATCATTATAACATAGACATGTATCACACTTTGTTTTTAGATGAGATTGATTTATAGATATATGGTTCCTTTTAGTGGCATCCTATTCATATCATTGATAGGAGAACAATGGTTCTCCATGGTTTTTCAATTACTCTAGTATGGGTGCTAAGGAATCATAGTAGTTAAAATGAAGATATTCTAGAGAGGGAGGATGTCAGAAATTCTTAGGGTACTAATTAATTATTAGGAGATTTTTTACCACCCTTGGAAGGGAAATTCATGGGAAATTCTCATTTAGGGGGTGAGTTTGAGATCCCATATTTTCATATAATGTAAGGATATTTTTAATTTTGGTTAAAATACGTGGATTTGAACGAATGAAAATTAATAATGAGATCATAGGATTTATGGGGATATCTAGGGATTATTAATATCTTGAAGGCTTGGTTTTTGGAAAAATGAATCCAGACTGTGTGGTTAGTAGAAATTGTGTGACCAGGTTCGCATGATTTAAGTAATCAAGTGAGGGTCGGACAGAGGGATCAAGGAGGCCACACAGTTTGAGGAAATCATTCAACCTAATGTTCTGTAACACCCCAGGTAAATAAAGAATATGAAATTTTCATATTTATCCATATTTTTGAATAAAATATTAATATTAATTCAAAGGGTACGCTATGCTCGATGGCGTACCCAACACGCAACAATGAGTTTCTTGGGAATCTTACGTTGCACTATAATAATAAAATCATATTATTTTAAATGGTAGTTAACATGTAGCCATTGTACTGGAAGTAATGGATATAAATAACTAAAATATGATTATATATGTTTTTAAATGTTTTTACATTTATCCAATAAAAGATAAAGGCCTAAAATACGGAAAGAATTCAATTTTAGGCGTATATGACCTAGTTTTCACTAAAGGTTCACTTATTGCCTTTTGATGGCGAACCGTCATTAAATATAGTTTTGTTCACTCTTATACATCCTTTTGGACCAAATAAAAATCTTCTTAATAATTGGGACATCAAAATTTACTTTGTGTAAATTTTTTGGTATCCTTCTGATAAAGTTCCTTTTTTAATGAATAGTGTAAAATGTTGTATTTTAATTCAAAACATCTTTTCAATCTAATTTATTTATATGATTAGATTATCTTTTGAATTTGTTTTAATGTTAAATTAGAATATATTTTTACCATTAAATCCAATAGTGGTCATTGGAATTAATTTCACTTTGAAATAAGACTTAAACTAGTGTCAATCTTTTGATACTTATTGTTTCATAAAAACACGCTATTTGCTCTGACAGTAGAAATTAATTATTAAATTAATTAATGTGACTTATATGATTTTAATTTTTTAAAATAGACTTCATTTTTGAATTCGTAATATCAAATATACCTTAGGGTGAATTTTTTGGATTTTTCTGAAAAACTTCAATTTTTGATGAATAGTGAATCCACTAAGTGGTACTTATACAAACTGATTTTTTGTAACGCCCCGACCCTAGTAACCTAGAGTCGGTGCATTATTACATTACATTGGCATGATCACAATAATGATCAAGTCTCGAAAGACCGATTAGTTTAGTAGCCTTGGAATAACTAGATACATCCATAAAGTTTTACATTACATCATAAAAAAACATATTGTCTTCATATCCCCTCATACTATCCCTGCAGGTCATTCAAAAATTAATTCTTCATAATCCTAGGAAAAATAAAACATTGAAAGGGGTGAGCTCAGATTCTCAGTAAGGATAACATTATAGCAGAAGCTTTCATAGATAAGCATAAACACTTAAGGCAGTTTATGACTAACACAAAAGCCTTTTAAACTTGAACTTCAGCATAAAATGGCAAAGATAAAATAAAATAATGCCATTTACTTACTCATATGGATATTCTACTAGTCGAAAAATCTCATGCAATATCAATAACCACTTTCATAATGATGGAATGCATAATGCCAGACTATCATAACCACATAGCCAAGGCCTCGTGCCAAGACTACAAATAAGATTTTGCCAAGACTTTGTGCCAAGACACTAGTTTGTCTCATGAGACCTACCGATGCATCGAGGAGCTATAGCGGGCTCCACCCGTCACTTATTAATTCCAATGCATTCCTCATATGAACAGGTTTAAACATAACATAAATATTCATATTAAAATTAGCATACAAAATGTCAATACTTTTACCACAACCATGAATGGTATAAAAATAGCACATCCACAGTCAAACATAACTCATTCGCTACAATATGGAAGATTGTATTATATCACATTAACCTCAATCAAGAATAATGAAGGATGTTGACATAGATTAAAATAATCATCAAAACTATTTGAGAGAAATATCCCCCTTTTCTTGAAAACATTTAAAAGTCACACTATTTGTCAAGAAGCCATTTAAAATAGATTTTTGAATCAATGTGTCCCATACCACTTTGAAACTTTTAAAAAGAGTTTTAATTTTAAATCTTTAATGTCCATATATATAAATCCTTAAAACAATCTTTAAAACATGGACATTAATGAGCAAGATTTAGAAGAATGAGTCCTTAAAACATTTAAAAATGGTATTTTAGTTAGAGATTCTAACCAAAAGAGAGACACATGAATAGAAATAATTGAGGAAACCAAAACATTGTAATATCATGAGAATAAAGGGATTCATGATATACTATGTCAAAGTACACTGTATACACCATATAAAAGTGATTTGGTGTATAACAACAAAGAAGCCTCAATGGAATGTAAATTGAGATGAATTCTCTTATAAAGACCATATCCTTAGGTCAAGGATAAATCAATGACATAATTATGTGTGACAAATATAAATACACTAAATATGATTGGATATTCAGTGTAAAAAAATCAAAGGACAATCACACATATTCTTGTAAAAACAACACCAACGAATTGGATGTTTAACTCAACAAATGGAGAATGAGTTAAAATTACTCTTATCAAATTCATATCAATGAATTGAGAAATTATCAATGGAGTTATTATGTGTATCAAAAGTATATCCACAGGAATGGGAGTGGAAATTATGACATAATCAAATGAATAGTGATTCCACACATAATCTTGGGGTAATATAATCAATGAAATATGTGTAAAGCCAAATGAGTGGAAATTGAAATTTCAAATTCCCTTATCGATTAAGTAACTTACGAAACATACACCCATGAAAGAAAGATCATACCATGATGATGTAAATACCCATAAATTACATTATATTACACAATGAATACAATCATGGGCAGTACACATACACCACATGCAATAAATAAGTGGTGAATAATGGAATTCTCACGGAATTAAAAGTGAGATAAGAAACCCCTTACTTTGTACTTTTTCCTTGGTCGACGGTAGTTTTACCTCCTGTATAACGGTGAATTAATTTTTATTGAATTATACAAGTATCATTTACTTTAATATGATATCATATATGATCTTTTAACATTGATTTTTTAATAATATCTTAGAATTATCGTCATTTCGGGTGTTAACGGGTTCATTTTACTTTATCTTCTTTGTTATGTGAGCCATATTCGTTATTAATGATATGTATATTATTCATATCCAGAATGATATCAAGTTCTTAGATACTATTTTTAAATCATCAAATTATAATTATACTTGAATGGATATGATGGAGAATGAATCTCATCGCGTTCGTGGAGACGGTAGTCCGTACGTACGCACGAGCGACAATATCATTCTTTTGATATTAAAATAATATATAATTGGATGGTATATCATATATACAGAATCATTATCATGTTATATTTATTATTTACATGAGTTACACATCATTATTATAACCATCCAAATAATAATATATTGAATAACAATTACACCACGACGTGGAGACGGTAAGCCGTACGTACGCACGTATGGTGACATGTTATTCAAAGGATGGATATAATACTGAATATGGTTGTACCATATTTATAATAAAATCACAGTATATATATTATACTGGAGTTATTATTTTAAAATGGTAAAAACAAATAAAGAATAAGTGGAAGAAGAAAGGAACTTGAAAAGGGGTGGTGAAAACATTACCTCTTCTTCGGGTTCTTCCTTTTTATTTGATCAAAAGGGCTCCTTAGGTTGGCTTTCTGATCAAACTAAGGCCTATATGTTGTAGTGAGGGAAGTTGAGAGAGTATTTGGGCAGGGGTTGGCCGAACCAAAAGGCTTTGAAGGGGTGAAGAAATGATAAGGAGGAGTGCCCTTTTATAAGTGGGGTGAGGGTTTCCTTTGGAAAAGCTAGAAATATTAATTAATAATAAATCCATATTCGGTTTCTAATGGCTCCAAAGTTTATTATTTAAATTTTAAGGTGGGGATGGGTCGAAAACAACTCAACCAATAGAATTTAGACAGGTTTGGGTCATTTTATTAACCTTATCTTTAAGTATTAACTCTTAGTTAATTAGTTTCACTTTTACAATGTCTCTTTGTATTTTTATATTATATGGTTAATAAACTTACTATATACATCCAAGAGACCCCCAAGTGGTCCATTAATGATATAACTATCCTGATATAAGTCTTTTGGCTGAACCTTAGATTTTTATGATTTTAATATCAATTAATAATATAATATTTGTTTTAAAAACTCTTTTATGTCAATTTTGATACTATTCAATAGTTTATTTTTTTGAAACACATAACAAATAGATTACTTGTAAAAATGTTAATTAAATAAATAATAATATGTCATATTATCCTAGAAAATTTGTGTAATTCAATAAAAGTCTCATATTATATTTATTTGGGTATTTATAATATCAATTATTCTAATTTTTCACTATTATGGTAATTACTGCATCACCATTGTGTCATAAATAAATTAACTTATTTAATGTATAAAAATTATAAATAAAATATCATTATGTAGGAAATCTTTTTAGATTTCTAATGAATATTTATAGTCTAAAATACAACATATATAACCCTATGTAACAATTTTTTTCTAAAATATATATGCTTGTGTCATTTTTGTATTTATTTTAACTTAATTAAAATAAAGTGTCATTTTCACTTACAAGTGGATCCATGGGGTCCCAAAATCGACCCAAAGATGCCCATGGTCGACCATGTATCACCCAATAGGGTTAAGACACGTTTTATGGTAATTTAGTATTATTATAATATTATTTTTTAACCCTTGTTTACCGGATTTACCCTTTAACCATGGTAAATAAAATATTTGCCGAAGTAATTATCCAAAATGTCTACAAATAAAAGTTACCTATTTACACAATTTCAACATCCTGATTCCAAATATAGAATCCATTTTTCCAAATTCAAAGCGCATAAGTGGCAGAAATTAATTTAAAATTAATTCCCGTTGTTAAAACTAAAAGCGTGTTTTTAAGAGATAATAACTATCAAAAGATTGGCACTTGTTTATATCTGGTTTAAATGTGAAATTATGTTCAATGACCCACATTGTATTACATGGTAAAAATATATTCTAAATATACTTTAAAACCACTCAAATTCATAATTTATCCCTATTAATTATTTTGATTAAAAAAGTTGTTTTTAATTTAAATTTATTAATTTTCACTATTCATCAAAATATGAAAGTTATCTGAAAAGTACCAAAATTTCACCCTAGGCTAATTTCGATATTCAGAATCCAAAAATGAAGTCCATTTTGAGAGATAGAATTTTTAAAATTTCAAAAATTAGGTATTATTATTCATAACGGCTAGTTTGATTGGTTATGGTGTGTTAAAATCTCGAAGTTGCATACAATGCACGCCATTGCATTATTCGAATGGAAACGTACCGTGGAAGCTTGGGGTGTTACATTCTCCCCTCCTTCAATAAATTGCATCCTCGCAATTTTTAAAATTGTGCTTGGGAATATAATGGAAATTCCCACATTGGAAAAAGAGTCAATAAAACTATTACTTTAAAAGAAAGAAAGAGAGGTATAAAGTTCATCCAAGATAACCCATACTCGGATTCCATGTAGGAAAACATGGATATGGATGATAAACTAAGTGTCAAGTTCTGATGGAGAGGGATAGAAATCATGATCAGGAGAAAGTTAACAATAAGAAAAACACAAACTTGTGTTGGGACAAACGGCCATTAGTCTCTTAGTAGGAAAGTAAACGGATAACATTTTTTTGTTTTAAGTTACATTACATAAGGACGAGGAATTCATTTATGATATTGACTAAGAACATAAAGAGATATACTTACTTTTTAAGTAGAGTTTCATTATTTAATAACTTTTTACCGCTAAATTATTATTTTTTTGAACAATGAGTATTCAAGAATACTTGGTCACAATAAAAGAGTTAGAATAAACTTCTATAGAAATACATGATCCATGTAGGATAAACTATATATTTAACTTGTCTTTAGAGATTAATAAAAACCAAAATGCTTAGTACAAGATCTAATGATCCCCCAAAAGTATATTCTTTGAGAGAAATAAACACTAATCTTAATTTCTAAAATTATACCAATAATACCCCAAAGTTAAATAAATACCATTCAATAATCAATTGTCCTTAAAATCTTTCAATATAATCCAAACTAATATTGAAACCCAAAACATAAAATAATTTGATTATGTAGTCTCCCATGTTAAATTGTATCTCCAAATGGCATTAATTACTCTTAATGTCACATAATTAAAAGTAATTAACCTAATCATTTCCATAAATAACCCAAATCGATATAAATCCACAATAAAAACATAGAAAAAAATCCACCATTACTCCTCAAATGAAATCCCATACTACTCTATTTTCCTTTGGCATATAGTGTTCTCAACAAAGCGAACAACATCCAAAATAAAATTTATCACTTAATCACCAAATCATTTTCCTATACTAAGGGTATTCATTTGATAAGACATAAGATCCCAAATCAAATTATTATTGATAAATAAAATTATTTAACTAAAAATATTAGTCACACTAACCAGGGAAATCACGTAGTCCAGTGGTAGGCGATAAATCCCAATCGCACTTTGGTTGTGGGTTCGATTCCCGCAGCTTTGTCCGACACGACGGGTTGTCACACGGTCTACGTGTTGTCCTTTTTCAAAAACTATATTTTATAAAATTACCAAAATGAGATAAATTCCTCAAAATAACCATAACATAATTTAACCACAAATGTTATCTCATACCTTGCATTTTCATCCAAAATTATAATAATTTGTAATTTCCCCAAACCCAATGATCACATAAAACCAAATGGTTATTTATAACTATATCCACAAGAGAAAAGATAATTCTTCCATAAATATAATTCTCACATGGAAAATGTTAGGGTTACAAATACAAGAGAAAATTATTCCAAAGTAAACCCTTCAACAAGGATCACTAATACTTTTTAACCATTTCTCCAACCAGTTATTTCCACATAGCTTCTTCTTTGACCATGAAAATATCCTATATAATAGGACATTCACTCGGGTAATAGACAGGTCCCCTACATTTACGGCAAATGACTGTAAATGGACTCTTGGGACCATTTTTATCTTCTTCCATAGTACACTTCATTTTTCTTCGGCAATTCTTCACTTGATGTCCTTCCTTCCCGCACGTAAAGCATTTCTTTGTCCCATTGAGACACTTTCCTGGGTGTCTCCTTCCACATTTCCTACATGATGGAAATTGAGGATTCCTTTCTCCATGGTCTCCACTGCTGGAGCTCTTATCATTCATCACCTTTCTCTTCTTTTTTGAGTCCGGGAATTGGTTAATATATATATTGTTGATCATATTTTTGGAAAATTGATTTGGCATAAAGACTATATCTTTTACGCCTATCAACATTCCATTTTTTTGCTCATTTCCACCACCGTTCCCACCTTGTACATCATTCTCAGAGTCACTATGACTTCCTTGGAATCCATCCATTGACTAAAACCAGAAATCATTATGTGAGTAACAGTAGTCATAAAATCATTTAGAGATTAACATGTCACCATATTCTCAATTTGAAACACATTAGGATTAACCAAGGTCATTTACACTCATCTTATATATATAATACTTCAAATCGGTTTGTATAGAAAATGTAAATTATCCTAAGCATATCCCCTGAGAGTGTCGTAACCAAGAGTGCAGCAAGGCCCGTTGTCGTGCACCAGTTCCCGTTCGAGTCTAGCTCAAAGCGGTGTTTTCGGGTTTTACCCCTAGGTACATCTGTGCCAGAGTCGCCTCTACCTGCTCGTATCCAGACAGGGATGTATTGCTCGGAAAACTCACAAAATCTCTACAATACCAAAATTCTAGGAAGTTCTTCAATAGTAATCCTCAATGTTCATCTTAGGTCTACGTGCTCTAATCAGAGTTTATCTAAATCTAGCTTCCAAGGTTTTTACTAAAATTCCTCTGATACCAACTGTAACGCCCCGACCCTAGTTACCCAGAGTCAGTGCATTATTACATTACATTGGCATGATCACAATAAAGATCAAGTATAGAATGACCGATTAGTTTAGTAGCCTTGGAATAACTAGATACATCCATAAAGTTTTAAATTACATCATAAAAAAACATATTTTCTTCATATCCCCTCATACTATCCCTGCAGGTCATTCAGAAATTAATTCTTCATAATCCTGGGAAAAATAAAACCATTAAATGGGTGAGCTCAGATGCTCAGTAAGGATAACATTATAGCAGAAGCTTTCATAGATAAGCATAAACACTTAAGGCATTTTATAACTAACACAAAAGCCTTTTAAACTTGAACTTCAGCATAAAATGGCAAAGATAAAATAAAGTAATGCCATTTACTTACTCACATGGATATTCTACTAGTCAAACAATCCCATGCAATATCAACAACCACTTTCATAATGATGGAATGCATAATGTCATACTATCATAACCACATTTCCAAGGCCTCGTGCCAATACTACAAATAAGATTTTGCCAAGGCCTTGTGCCAAGACACTAGTTTTTCTAATGAGACCTACCGATTCATTGAGGAGCTATAGCGGGCTCCACCCGTCACTTATTAAGTCTAATGCATTCCTCATATGAACAGGTTTAAACATAACATAAACATTCGTATTAAAACTAGCATACAAAATGTCAATACTTTTACCACAACCATGAATGGTATAAAAATAGCATATCCACAGTCAAACATAACTCATTCGCTACAATATGGAAGATTGTATTGTATCACATTAACCTCAATCAAGAATAATGAAGGATGTTGACATAGATTAAAATAATCATCAAAACAATTTGAGAGAAATATCCCCCTTTTCTTGAAAACATTTAAAAGTCACACTATTTGTCAAGAAGCCATTTAAAATATATTTTTGAATCAAAGTGTCCCATACCACTTTGAAACTTTTAAAAGGAGTTTTAATTTTATAACTTTAATGTCCATATATATAAATCCTTAAAACAATCTTTAAAACATGGACATTAATGAGCAAGATTTAGAAGAATAAGTCCTTAAAAAAATTAAAAATGGTATTTTAGTTTGAGATTCTAACCAAAAGAGAGACACATGAATAAAAATAATCGAGGTAATAAAAACTTTGTAATATCATGAGAATAAAGGGATTCATGATATACTATTTCAAAGTACATTGTATACACCATATAAAAGTGATTTGGTGTATAACAACAATGAAGTCTCAATGGAATGTAAATTGAGATGAATTCTCTTATAAAGACCATATCCTTAGGTCAAGGATAAATCAATGACATAATTATGTGTGACAAATATAAATACACTAAATATGATTGGATATTCAGTTTAAATCAATCAAAAGACATTCACACATATTATTGTAAAAACAACACCAACGAATTGGATGTTTAACTCAACAAATGGAGAATGAGTTAAAATTACTCTTATCAAATTCATATCAATGAATTGAGAAATTATCAATGGAGTGATTATGTGTATCAAAAGTATATCCACAGGAATGGGAGTGGAAATTATGACATAATCAAATGAATAGTGATTCAACACATAATCATGGGGTAATATAATCAATGAAATATGTGTAAAGCCAAATCAGTAGAAATTGAAATTTCAAATTCCCTTATCGATTAAGTAACATACGAAACATACACCCATGAAAGAAGGATCATACCATGATGATGTAAATATTCATAAATTACAGTATATTACACAATGAATACAATCATGGGCAGTACACATACACCACATGCAATAAATAAGTCGTGAATAATGGAATTCTCACGGAATTAAAAGTGAGATAAGAAACCCCTTACTTTGTACTTTTTCCTTGGTCGAAGGTAGGTTTACCTCCTGTATGATGGTGAAATAATTTTTATTGAATTATACAAGTATCATTTACATTAATATGATATCATATATGATCTTTTAACATTGACTTGTTAATAATATCTTAGAATTATCGTCATTTCGGGTGTTAACGGGTTCATTTTACTTTATATTCTTTGTTATGTGAGCCATATTCATTATTAATGGGATGTATATTATTCATATCCAGAATTATATCAATTCTTTAGATACCATTTTTAAATCATCAAATCATAATTATACTTGAATGGATATGATGGAGATTGAATCTCATCGCGTT
Source organism: Viscum album (assembly GCA_963277665.1). Lineage (NCBI taxonomy): Eukaryota > Viridiplantae > Streptophyta > Magnoliopsida > Santalales > Viscaceae > Viscum > Viscum album. The sequence goes on along the minus strand of OY728122.1, from coordinate 76,710,174 downwards.
CGTGGAGACGGTAGTCCGTACGTACGCACGAGCGACAATATCATTCTTTTGATATTAAAATAATATATAATTGGATGGTATATCATATATAAATAATCATTATCATGTTATATTTATTATTTACCTGAGTTACACATCATTATTATACCCATCCAAATAACAATATATTTAATAACAATTACACCATGATGTGGAGACGGTAAGCCGTACGTACGCACGTATGGTGACATGTTATTCAAAGGACGGATAGAATACTGAATATGGTTGTACCATATTTATAATAAAATCACAGTATATATATGATACTGGAGTTATTATTTTAAAATGGTAAAAACAAATAAAGAAGAAGTGGAAGAAGAAAGGAACTTGAAAAGGGGTGGTGAAAACATTACCTCTTCTTCGGGTTCTTCCTTGTGATTTGATCAAAAGGGATCCTTAGGTTGTCTTTATGATCAAACTAAGGCATCTAGGTTGTAGTAAGAAAAGTTGAGAGAGTATTTGGGCAGGGGTTGGCCTAACAAAAAGGCTTTGAAGGTGTGAAGAAATGAGAAGTATGAGTGCCCTTTTATAAGTGGGGTGAGGGGTACCTTTGGAAAAGCTAGAAATATTAATTAATAATAAATCCATATTCGGTTTCTAATGGCTCCAAAGTTTATTATTTAAATGTTAAGGTGGGTATGGGTAGAAACAAACTCATCCAATAGAATTTAGATAGGTTTGGGTCATTTTATTAACCTTCTCTTTAAGTATTAACTCTTAGTTAATTAGTTTCACTTTTACAATGTCTCTTTGTATTTTTATATTATATGGTTAATAAACATACTATATACACCCAAGAGACCCCCAAGTGGTCCATTAATGATATACCTATCCTGAGATAAGTCTTTTGGCCGATCCTTATATTTTTAGGAATTTAATATCAATTAATAATATAATATTTGTTTTAAAAACTCTTTTATGTCAATTTTGATAATATTCAATAGTTTATTTTTTTGAAACACATAAAAGAATGATTACTTCGAAATAAGTTAATTAAATAAATCCTAATATGTCATATTATCCTAGAAAATTAGTGTAATTCAATAAAAGTCTCATATTATATTTATTTGGGTATTTATAATATCAATTATTCTAATTTTTCACTGTTATGGTAATTACTGCATCACCATTGTGTCATAAATAAATTAACTTATTTAATGTCTAAAAATTATAAATAAAATATCATTATGTAGGAAATCTTTTTATATTTCTAATGAATATTTATAGTCTAAAATAAAACATATATAACCCTATGTAACAATTGTTTTTCTAAAAGATATATGCTTGTGTCATTTTTGTATTTATTTTAACTTAATTAAAATAAAGTGTCATTATCACTTACAAGTGAATCCATGGGGTCCCAAAATCGACCCAAAGATTCCCATGGTCAACCATGTATCAACCAATAGTGTTAAGACACGTTTTAGGGTAATTTAGTATTATTATAATATTATTTTTTAACCCTTTTTTACCGGATTTACCCTTTAACTATTGTAAATAAAATATTTACCGAAGTAATTATCCAAAATGTCTAAAAATAAAAGTTACCTATTTAAAAAATTTGAACATCCTGATTCCAAATATGTAATCCATTTTTCCAAATTCAAAATGAAGAAGTGGCAGAAATTAATTTAAAATTAATTCCCGTTGTTAAAACGAAAAGCATGTTTTTAAGAGATAATAACTATCAAAAGATTGGCACTTGTTTATGTCTGGTTTAAATGTGAAATTATGTTCAATGACCCACATTGCATTACATGGTAAAAATATATTCTAAGTATACTTTAAAACCACTCAAATTCATAATTTATCACTATTAATTATTTTGATTAAAAAAGTTGTTTTTAATTAAAATTTAGTAATTTTCACTATTCATCAAAATATGAAAGTTATCTGAAAAGTACCAAAAATTCACCCTAGGATAATTTTGATATTAAGAATCCAAAAATGAAGTCCATTTTGAGAGATAGAATTTTTAAAATTTAAAAAATTAGGTATTACTATTCATAACGGCTAGTTTGATTGGTTATGGTGTGTTAAAATCTCGAAGTTGCATACAATGCACGCCATTGCATTATTCGAAAGCAAACGTACCATGGAAGCTTGGGGTGTTACATTATCCCCTCCTTCAATAAATTGCGTCCTAGCAATTTTTAAAATTGTGCTTGGGAATATAATGGAAAGTCCCACATTGGAAAAAGAGTCAATAAAACTATTACTTTAAAAGAAAGAAAGAGAGGTATAAAGGTCATCCAAGATAACCCATACTCGGATTCCATGTAGGAAAACATGGATATGGATTATAAAATAAGTGTCAAGTTATGATGGAGAGGGATAGAAATCATGACCAGGAGAAAGTTAACAATAAGAAAAACACAAACTTGTGTTGGGACAAACGACCATTAGTCTCCTAGTAGGAAAGTAAACGGACAACATTTTTTTTTGTTTTAAGTTACATTACATAAGGACGAGGAATTCATTTATGATATTGAATAAGAACATAAAGAGATATACTTACATTTTAAGTAGAGTTTCATTATTTAATAACTTTTTACCACTAACTTATTTTTTTTTGAACAATGAGTATTCAGGAAGACTTGGTCACAGTAAAAGATTTAGAATAAACTTCTATAGAAATACATGATCCATGTAGGATAAACTATATATTTAACTTGTCTTTAGAGATTAATAAAAACCAAAATGTTTAGTACAAGATCTAATGATCCCCCAAAATGATATTCTTTGAGAGAAATAAACACTAATCTTAATTTCTAAAATTATACCAATAATACCCCAAAGTTAAATAAATACTATTCAATAATCAATTGTCCTTAAAATCCTTCAATATAATCCAAACTAATATTGAAAGCCAAAACATAAAATAATTTGATTATGTAGTCTCCCATGTTAAATTGTATCTCCAAATGACATTAATTACTCTTAATGTCACATACTTAAAAGTAATTAACCTAATCATTTCCATAAATAACCCAAATCGATATAAATCCACAATAAAAACATAGAAAAAAATCCACCATTACTCCTCAAATGAAATCCCATACTACTCTATTTTCCTTTGGCATATAGTGTTCTCAACAAAGCGAACAACTTCCAAAATAAAATTTATCACTTAATCACCAAATCATTTTCCTATACTAAGGGTATTCATTTGATAAGACATAAGATCCCAAATCAAATTATTATTGATAAATAAAATTATTTAACTAAAAATAATAGTCACACTAACCAGGGACATCACGTAGTCCAGTGGTAGGCGATAAATCCCAATCGCACTTTGGTTGTGGGTTCGATTACCGCAGCTTTGTCTGACACGACGGGTTGTCACACGGTCTACGTGTTGTCGTTTTCAAAAACTATATTTTATTACAGTGCCAAAATGAGATAAATTCCTCAAAATAACCATAACATAATTTAACCACAAATGTTATCTCATACCTTGCATTTTCATCCAAAATTATAATAATTTGTAATTTCCTCAATCCCAATGATCACATAAAACCAAATGGTTGTTTATAACTATATCCACAAGAGAAAAGATAATTCTTCCATAAATATCATTCTCACAAGGCAAACGTTAGGGTTACAAATACAAGAGAAAATTATTCCAAAGTAAACCCTTCAACAAGGATCACTAATACTTTTTAAACATTTCTCCAACCAGTTATTTCCACATAGCTTCTTCTATGACCATAAAAATATCCTATATAATAGGACATTCACTCAGGTAATGGACAGGTCCCCTACATTTACGGAAAATGACTGTAAAAGGACTCTTGGGACCATTTTTATCTTCTTCCATAGTACACTTCATTTTTCTTCGGCAATTCTTCACTTTATGTCCTTCCTTCCCGCACGTAAATCATTTCTTTGTCCCATTGAGACACTTTCCTGGGTGTCTCCTTCCACATTTCCTACATGATGGAAATTGAGGATTCCTTTCTCCATGGTCTCCACTGCTGGAGCTCTTATCATTCATCACCTTTCTCTTCTTTTTTGAGTCCGGTAATTGGTTAATATATATATTGTTGATCATATTTTAGGAAAATTGTTTTGGCATAAAGACAATATCTTTCACGCCTATCAACATTCCATTTTTTTGCTCATTGCCACCATCGTTCCCACCTTGTACATCATTCTCAGAGTCACTATGACTTCCTTGGAATCCAGCCATTGACTAAAACCAGAAATCATTGTGTGAATAACAGTAGTCATAAAATCATTTAGAGATTAACATGTCACCATATTCTCAATTTGAAACACATTAGGATTAACCAAGGTCATTTACTCTCATCTTATATATATAATACTTCAAATCGGTTTGTAAAGAAAATGTAAATTATCCTAAGCATATCCCCCGGGAGTGTCGTAACCAAGAGTGCAGCAAGGCCCGTTGTCGTGCACCAGTTCCCGTTCGAGTCTAGCTCAAAGCGGGGTTTTCGGGTTTTACCCCTAGGTATATCTATGCCAGAGCCGCCTCTACCTGCTCGTATCCAGACAGGGATGTATTTCTCAGAAAACTCACAAAATCTCTACAATACCTAAATTATTGGAAGGTCTTCTGTAGTAATCCTAAATGTTCATCTTAGGTCTACGTGCTCTAATCAGAGTTTATCTAAATCTAGCTTCCAAGGTTTGTACTAAAATTCCTCTGATACCAACTGTAACGCCCCGACCCTAGTTACCCAGAGTCGGTGCATTATTACATTAAATTGGCATGATCACAATAAAGATCAAGTCTTGAAAGACCGATTAGTTTAGTAGCCTTTAAATAACTAGATACATCCATAAAGTTTTACATTACATCATAAAAAAACATATTGTCTTCATATCCCCTCATACTATCCCTGCAGGTCATTCATAAATTAATTCTTCATAATCCTGGGAAAAATAAAACATTGAAAGGGGTGAGCTCAGATGCTCAGTAAGGATAACATTATAGCAGAAGCTTTCATAGATAAGCATAAACACTTAAGGCAGTTTATAACTAACACCAAAGCCTTTTAAACTTGAACTTCAGCATAAAATGGAAAATATAAAATAAAATAATGCCATTTACTTACTCACATGGATATTATACTAGTTGAACAATCCCATGCAATATCAATAACCACTTTCATAATGATGGAATGAATAATGCCAGACTATCATAACCACATAGCCAAGGCCTCGTGCCAAGACTACAAATAAGATTTTGCCAAGGCCTTGTGCCAAGACACTAGATTGTCTCATGAGACCTACCGATGCATCTAGGAGCTATAGCGGGCTCCACCCGTCACTTATTAAGTCTAATGCATTCCTCATATGAACAGGTTTAAACATAACATAAACATTCATATTAAAACTAGCATACGAAATGTCAATACTTTTACCACAACCATGAACGGTATAAAAATAGCACATCCACAGTCAAACATAACTCATTCGCTACAATGTGGAAGATTGTATTGTATCACATTAACCTCAATCAAGAATAATGAAGGATGTTGACATATATTAAAATAATCATCAAAACTATTTGAGAGAAATATCCCCCTTTTCTTGAAAACATTTAAAAGTCACACTATTTGTCAAGAAGCCATTTAAAATATATTTTTGAATCAAAGTGTCCCATACCACATTGAAACTTTTAAAAGGAGTTTTAATTTAAAAAATTTAATTTCCATATATATAAATCCTTAAAACAATCTTGAAAACATGGACATTAATGAGCAATATTTAGAAGAATAAGTCCTTAAAACATTTAAAAATGGTATTTTAGTTTAAGATTATAACCAAAAGAGATACACATGAATACAAATAATTGAGGTAATCAAAACTTTGTAATATCATGAGAATAAAGGGATTCATGATATACTATGTCAAATTACATTGTATACACCATATAAAAGTGATTTGGTGTATAACAACAAAGAAGTCTCAATGGAATGTAAATTGAGATGAATTCTCTTATAAAGACCATATCCTTAGGTCAAGGATAAATAAATGACATAATTATGTGTGACAAATATAAATACACTAAATACGATTGGATATTCAATGTAAAAAAATCAAAGGACATTCACACATATTCTTGTAAAAACAACACCAACGAATTGGATGTTTAACTCAACAAATGGAGAATGAGTTAAAATTACTCTTATCAAATTCATATCAATGAATTGAAAAATTATCAATGGAGTGATTATGTGTATCAAAAGTATATCCACAGGAATGGGAGTGGAAATTATGACATAATCAAATGAATAGTGATTCCACACATAATCTTGGGGTAATATAATCAATGAAATATGTGTAAAGCCAAATGAGTGGAAATTGAAATTTCAAATTCCCTTATCGATTAAGTAACTTACGAAACATACACCCATGAAAGAAGGATCATACCATGATGATGTAAATTCCCATAAATTACAGTATATTACACAATTAATACAATCATGGGCAGTACACATACACCACATGCAATAAATAAGTGGTGAATAATGGAATTCTCATGGAATTAAAAGTGAGATAAGACACCCCTTACTTTGTACTTTTTCCTTGGTCGACAGTAGGTTTACCTCCTGTATAATGGTGAAATAATTGATATTGAATTATAAAAGTATCATTTACTTTAATATGATATCATATATGATCTTTTAACATTTATATGTTAATAATATCTTAGAATTATCGTCATTTCGGGTGTTAACGGGTTCATTTTACTTTATATTCTTTGTTATGTGAGCCATATTCGTTATTAATGGGATGTATATTATTCATATCCAGAATTATATCAAGTCCTTATATACTATTTTTTAATCATCAAATTATAATTATATTTGAATGGATATGATGGAGAATGAATCTCATCGCGTTCGTGGAGACGGTAGTCCGTACGTACGCGCGAGCGACAATATCATTCTTTTGATATTAAAATAATATATAATTGGATGGTATATCATATATACAGAATAATTATCATGTTATATTTATTATTTAAATGAGTTACACATCATTATTATACCCATCCAAATAATAATATATTGAATAACAATTACACCACGACGTGGAGACGGTAAGCCGTACGTACGCACGTATGGTGACATGTTATTCAAAGGATGGATAGAAAACTGAATATGGTTGTACCATTTTTATAATAAAATCACAGTATATATATGATACTGGAGTTATTATTTTAAAATGGTAAAAACAAATAAAGAAGAAGTGGAAGAAGAAATGAACTTGAAAACAGGTGGTGAAAACATTACCTCTTCTTCGGGTTCTTCCTTTTGATTTGATCAAAAGGGATCATTAGGTTGGCTTTCTGATCAAACTAAGGCCTCTAGGTTGTATTGAGGGAAGTTGAGAGAGTATTTGGGCAGGGGTTGGCCGAACCAAAAGGCTTTGAAGGTGTGAAGAAATGAGAAGGAGGAGTGCCCTTTTATAAGTGGGGTGAGGGGTACCTTTGGAAAAGCTAGAAATATTAATTAATAATAAATCCATATTCGGTTTCTAATGGCTCCAAAGTTTGTTATTTAAAAGATAAGGTGGGGATGGTTCGAAAACTACTCAACCAATATAATTTAGACAGGTTTGGGTAATTTTATTATCCTTATCATTAAGTATTAACTCTTAGTTAATTAGTTTCACTTTTACAATGTCTCTTTGTATTTTTATATTATATGGTTAATAAAATTAATATATACATCCAAGCGACCCCCAAGTGGTCCATTAATGATATACCTATCATGAGATAAGTCTCTTGGACGAACCATAGATTTTTAGGAATTTAATGTCAATTAATAATATAATATTTTTTTTAAAAACTCTTTTATGTCAATTTTGATACTATTCAATAGTTTGTTTTTTTGAAACATATAACAGAATGATTACTTCGAAAAAATTTAATTAAATAAATTATAATATGTCATATTATCCTATAAAATTATTTTAATTCAATAAAAGTCTCATATTATATTTATTTGGGTATTTATAATATCAATTATTCTAATTTTTCACTATTATGGTAATTACTGCATCACCATTGTGTCATAAATAAATTAACTTATTTAATGTCTAAAATTTATAAATAAAATATCATTATGTAGGAAATCTTTTTAGATTTCTAATGAATATTTATAGTCTAAAATAAAACATATATAACCCTATGTAACAATTTTTTTTCTAAAATATATATGCTTGTGTCATTTTTGTATTTATTTTAACTTAATTAAAATAAAGTGTCATTATCACTTACAAGTGGATCCATGGGGTCCCAAAATCGACCCAAAGATGCCCATGGTCGTACATGTATCAACCAATAGGGTTAAGACACGTTTTAGGGTAATTTAGTATTATTATAATATTATTTTTTAACCCTTGTTTACATGATTTACCCTTTAACCATGGTAAATAAAATATTTACCGAAGTAATTATCCAAAATGTCTAAAAATAAAAGTTACCTATTTACAAAATTTGAACATCCTGATTCCAAATATGGAATCCATTTTTCCAAATTCAAAATGCATAAGTGGCAGAAATTAATTTAAAATTAATTCCCATTGTTAAAACGAAAAGTGTGTTTTTAAGAGATAATAACTATCAAAAGATTGGCACTTGTTTATGTCTGGTTTAAATGTGAAATTATGTTCAATGACCCACATTGTATTACATGGTAAAAATATATTCTAAATATACTTTAAAACCACTCAAATTCATAATTTATCACTATTAATTATTTTGATTAAAAAATTTGTTTTTAATTAAAATTTAGTAATTTTCACTATTCATCAAAATATGAAAGTTATCCGAAAAGTACCAAAATTTCACCCTAGGCTAATTTCGATATTCCAAATCCAAAAATGAAGTCCATTTTGAGAGATATAATTTTTAAAATTTCAAAAATTAGGTATTACGATTCATAACGGCTAGTTTGATTGGTTATGGTGTGTTAAAATCTCGATGTTGCATACAATGCACGCCATTGCATTATTTGAAAGGAAACGTAACGTGGAAGCTTGGGGTGTTACATTTTTCCGTTTAAATGAAATTTTTCCATCTTTGTGTTTTGAATTTTAAAAATCTGACATAAATGGTTGTCATTAAGAAGTATAATGTGGTTCAATGGGAAAAAAATAATTTTTTTGGTGAATAGTAACTTATTAAGTTTTTAATCACGATTAGAGGTAATTAGTGTAGTTTAAGGTAAAAATAATGTTTTAATATTATGAAATGAACTTGACACATGTCCTAACCTCATTGGAAGTGTCATGTCCGACCAAGACAACCCATGGGTCACCTTGGGAACCCCATGAAGCCACTTTGGTTGGAAAATGACATTAATATCTTTTTATTTAAAGTTAAAGTAAAAATGAGACAAACATGAAATGTTTTAATAAAACAATTTTTACATGGGGTTATACAAATCAAGTTTTTTGACTATAAATATTCATTGTAAAGCTAAAAATATTTCCTACATCATAGTATTTTTTTATAATTTTTAGACATTAAATAAATTAAATTATTTATGACATCATGATGATGCAGCGATGACCTCATTATTTAACGATTTAAATAAAATTGAAAGATAATGTAATATATAAGACCTAAACATGTCCAAAACCTATTGGATCAGTGTATTTATAACCCTTATCAACTTAACCTCGAAATACATCAATGTTGGACCTTTATAATCCGAAACCCTTTTGAAAATAAAGTAACATTTTGTAACTTTACAAGAGTGCCCCTCCTCTCCTCTTATAAAAGGCCCCCACCTCTACCTCCTTACCCACACCCCAAAGCCATTGGCTCGGCCAAACTCTGCCCATTTTGTCTCTCCACTTCCCTCTCTTACTCCTTGAAGCCTCACTTTGGGCAGAAGTCTTTCCAAGGAAGCCTTTGAGCTCAAACCAAAGGGAGTTACCCGATTTTAAGGTAATGGCTTCACTTGAGTCCTTTTGTTTTGTTTTGCTTCTCCAACCCCCTAAACTCTTTTTATTCATTTCTTTTGTAAAAACTCCAATATCATCAATATACTAGGATGTTGTTATAAGAAGGATTCGACCTACACTTTCACACACCTACATCTAATGGTTAAAGAACATACTGTTTCCGTGGATGGCGAATTTCGGCCTCCTGAAACGATGATTGTTCAACATTCTTTTAACACCTTCAAAGGTGGCCATTAAGATGACAATATATTTATATATGATATATAATATTTTTATGTTTTCCTTAAGCTTCTGTATTTTTCATTTTGGGAATACCTTTATGGTTTCCATTATGGGTAAACGTGATATCTTCATTTAAGGAAGTGCGGACTACCGCCCCCTCAAAGTGATGTGATTCATTAATTCCATATGTGGGACGTATAAAGGATGGATTTAAAGTTATTATATATGATGTTATACTGGAATTATAATATACCACTATATCATTATTATTCCATTCCATAAAAATATGAAATAGAAATTAAATTAGCGTTTATGCGTACATACGGCTTACCGTCTCCATGAACGGTGCATTTCATTTCTTATCCCCAAATGTAATGTACTATTATAAGTACATGTATATAATGGATATATATGATGAATGATACATCTAAATGATGAATATAATTCTGGAATTAAAATATACATACCTCTTATTTAGTTTTAATTCCATTAATATGACATAGAAATGAAAGTAGCGTTCATCCGTACGTACGGCTTACCGTCTCCATGAACGGTGCATTTCATTTCTTACCTATAAATGATTATGTAATATTATAAATACATGTATATTATGGATATATATGATATATATGATATCCAAATCCTGAATATAATTCTGGATATAATGAACATTTGACCACATGAACAACATGTAATTGTAAGAAGTCCACTTTCGACTTAAGAACCAAATATCGACAAAAAAAACATTATTAACTTAAATGATTACATAATGTTTATAACATGGAAATAAGGGATATAAAAGGAATAATGAACTAGAAAAAGCTTCTTAATAAAGTGGAAATTAACTCAAGTTTATTATTCAGGACGTTAAAGAACGATCGAGTCAAGTCGGACCCGAGGTAAGGGATCCTACTCCTCTCTTTCTTTTTAAGTACACTCTTTTATGTCATTCCTTCTAAGCTCATATTTCATTTTATTGGGATGTTCTTTTATATTAATCTTACTTTAATTTTTATGTTCATATGATGAGAGACCCTATTCTCTCTCACCAATCCATTTTGGAAGTTTTGAGTGGCGCCGTTAGACTGCCGAATTTTCGTAAGAGATCTAACCTCTCTCTTTCTCTTTAAGTAATCTCCTTTATGTCACTTCTTTTAAGCTCCTCTTTGTTATGATGACGGATGTTATTTTATATTCCTATTTCTGTAAATTTTATTGTAATGTGATGATATACCCTATTTGATCTCATCAATCCATTTTTGGAAGTTTTAAGTGGCGCCGTTAGGCTGCCGAGTTTTCGTAAGGGATTTTTCATCTCACTTTTATTCCCGTGAGATTTATGCTACATTTGGAACAATTTCCATTGATTGGTCTATGTACTGACCATTATTTTACTCATTGTGTAATATTCTTTCATTTATGAGTATTTACATCAATGTTGTATTGTCCTTCTTTCACGGGGCGTATGTTTCGAAAGATACCCATGTCGGTAAGGGAACCTTTCACCCTCCTCTTTTTAAAAGACTTATTTTGTTATGTCTTTTAATTCACATAATATTATTTTGGGATATGTTCTTATATATCCTTATTGATGTATATTTTATTTCCAAGTGATGAGATCCCCTTTTTATCTCTCATCAACTCTTTTTCTGAATTTTGATGTGACGCCGTTAGGCTGTCTAAGTTTTGCAAGGGAACTTCTTAACCAAATTTTGATTCTTTGGGATAAAATTGTACACCTTGAATATGTAGTTCTATGATTATGTTTTAATGTCTTCTGATTGTATTAAACTTAATACCCACTTATATTTCATTTATTCGTTTGTCACACATTGTTATGTAACTGATTTATCCTTAATCCAAGGATACCGTTTTTGTATGGGACTTCGTCTCAATCTCCATTCATAGAGGCATATTTTGTTTTATACAAAACCTTCTTTTATATAGTGTATAAACCCCTTTGACATTTACATTTATTAAAAAGAGAATCTTTTTTATACAAAGCGTTTACTAAACGACAAAATGGAATGTTTTTGTCGTACGTATGCGGCGACAACGACTTCTCCGCCGTCATGACCATTATTTGAGTTTCGGCTTCCTCTACAAGCCATACCTTCCTTTTAAAAGAAAAATAAATACCATGTTTTACTTTTCATTTATTTTGGTATTGAAAATGGTTTTCATAATGTTTTTATATCAATGTGTTGTATTGATATCTTGTGATTGAATGGTGGAAATGTTATGTTTCCTTTATGCATGTTTTATGTGATATGATTATGTTGAGGTTCTTGGGAATTATTATGAAGACAGGTGGTTCCGTGATAAAATAAGGGCGGGTGAGCCCGATATATCTCTCCAATGCATTGGGTAATGTGGAGGAGTGAAACGTTAAGGTTTCTCCGAAGAGATTTAGGGAATATACTGTGATGGGTATTCCAAACGTAACCAAGAGGGTTACTCCCTACGTAAGAATGTTATGAATGCCTCAAGTTACCATTATGTCTTATGATTTCTATGATTTATTCATGGTTTGATGAGGTACGTTAAAGTGACTATGTTTTATGGGTAAAGTATGATTTCATTCTTATGTATATATGAAGTCATGTTTCCTTTCCATATTTTTATAACCCTTACTGAGCTTTTTATGCTCATCCCAAGTTTTTGAAATGTTTTTCATAGGTCAAGGGAAAGGTACATGATGTGATGATAGTGTCAAGGATGTGTCAAGAAAGAATCCGAGTTTTATTTTAAATATGTTTCCGTTGATGGGAAGAATGAATATTGTCTTTTATGTAACCACTTTGTTTAAATGTGGAATGTAATGAAAGTTTCATGATCTAATTCACTAAAACTCTAAACCTAAAAAGATCCTCAATGTGTAATCTTGTAATAACTCAAGATTAAGTTAGGTTTAAGGCTGGGGCCTTATAGTTGGTATCAAAGGTCGGTTTAGATAACTTTAGAGGTTAGGTTATTCATTAAGCATAAGTGACATTACCATAATGGTTAGGATTTTAGAAAGAGTCCTAGTTTTAGATAAAGTGAATGAGTAAGTATATCTTAGTGTTTACCTTCATAATTAGTACATGATGGTTTTTTTGATATACTCACACTGAAATTTCTATTTTTAGTGAATGGATGGATCTAACAGGCACCAAAGAGACAACATGTTTGAAGGAAACTGTGGTGGTTCTCTGATTAAGATACTAGATAAAATGGAGGATTCAATGAGGAAACTTGTGGTTGTTCTAAACCAAATATCAAGGAGTCATGATCAACCACTTGAACCTTGGTATGTTCTGTAACGCATCATGTACGAGATGGCCAATCAATGTGGAAGTTCAGGTAATAATTATAAAGGTAACCATTAGAGTTTATATGATCCTTACTTTTGAGGTAATTATGGGTTATTATATGATATGCTGGAAAATGAAAGGCATGAGATAAACTTGAGGTTAAAATATGTTATGATCATTTTTGATGATTTTTTCTCTTTTTGGGGAATGATTTAAGAATTATATAGTTTTGGAAAAAGGACAACATGCAGACCGTGTGACAACTCGTCGCGTCGGACAAAGCTGCGGGAATCGAACCCACAACCAAAGTGCGACTGGTATTTATCACTTACCACTAGACTACGTGAAGTCCCTGGTTAGTTCGACTGATTCTACTTAGTTATATGATTTTATGAATTAAGATTAATATTATTTTGGGTTATTTATGAAAATGATTAACCTATCATGGAGGATATGTGATTAGGTTAATTACTTTTCAATATCAGACTTTAGGAGAAACTGATGTTGTTTGGAGATAAATGTTACGATTTAACATGGAAGACTATGTGACTAAATTCTTCAAATATTTGGGTTTCAATCTTAGATTGGTTTACTTTGAAGAACTTTATGGACAAATTGTTTATCGGATGGTCCTCGTTTAACTTTGGGTTTTGTTGGACAAATTTTGAAGATTAAGCATAGATTTTCTTTTTAATGGGATATCCTTTTCCGGATTATCTGACCTTGTACTAACCTTTTTGGTTTTGTTTTTGGTTAAAGCCTAAATACATGGGATGTATATAGTTCTCTTTGGTTGATTAGGTGATTCTCTAGAAGTTGATTATAGTACTCTTAATGCGAACAAGTCTCCCTAAATACTCGTCTTTTGGAAAAAAATATGAGTTTGATTAAGGAATCTAGTAAAAGTTGAAAGTCAACATGATAAGTGATTATGTTTCCTTATGAATAAATTCTTCAATAAAAAGTAACTTAAAACAAAAATGTTGTCTATTAACTTTTCCTACTGGGGAATCGAATACCATTTAACCCATCACAAGTTTGTGATATTCTTATGGTTAACTTTCTCCTAGACATGTTTACTATCACTCTCCCTCAAGAACATGACCCTTTTATTTTTCTTCCATGTCCATGTTTTTCTACATATGGGTTAACTAGGGTGACCTTTGTACTTATCTTCCTTTATTTTAAAGTGATTGTTTTACTGACTCTTGTTCCGATGTGGGACTTTGAAGGATGTTTCCAAGCTCAATTTTAAAAATTGCGAGGATGTAATTTCCAAAAGGGGGGAAGGATGTAACACCCCAGGTGAATAAAGAATATGAGATTTTCATATTTATCCATATTTGTGAATAAAATATTAATATGACTTTAAAGGGGATGCTATGCTCGATGGCGTACCCAACACGCAACAATGAGTTTCTTGGGAATCTTACATTGCACTCTAATAATAAAATAATATTATTTTAAATAGTAGTTAACATGTAGTCATTGTACTGGCAGGAATGGATAGAAATAACTAAAATATGATTATATATGTTTTTAAATGTTTTTACATTTATCCAATAAAAGACAATGGCTTAAAATACGAAAAGAATTCAATTTTAGGCGTATATGCCCTAGTTTTCACTAAAGGTTCACTTATCACCTTTTGATGGAGAACTGTCATTAAATATAGTTTTGTTCACTCTTATACATCCTTTTGGACCAAATAAAACTCTTCTTAAGAATTGGGACATCAAAATTTACTTTGTGTAAATTTTTTGGTATCTTTCTGATAAAGTTCATTTTTTAATGAATAGTGTAAAATGTTGTATTTTAATTCAAAACCTCTTTTTAATATAATTTATTTATATGATTAGATTATCTTTTGAATTGGTTTTAAAGTTAAATGAGAATATATTTTTACCATTAAATCCAATAGTGGTTGTTGGAATTAATTTCACTTTGAAATCAGACTTAAACTAGTGTCAATCTTTTGATACTTATTGTTTCATAAAAACACGTTATTTGCTCTGACAGCGGGAATTAATTATTAAATTAATTAATGTGACTTATATGATTTGAATTTTGTAAAATAGACTTCATTTTTGAATTCAGAATATCAAATATAGCTTAGGGTTAATTTTTGGGATTTTTCTGAAAAACTTCAATTTTTGATGAATAGTGAAACCACTAAGTGGTACTTATAAAAACTGATTTTTCCATTTAAATGAAATTTTGCCATCTTTGTGTTTTGAATTTCAAAAATCCGACATACATGGTTGTCATTAAGAAGTAAATTGCGGTTCAATGGGATAAAAATAATTTTTTGGTGAATAGTAACTTATTAAGTTTTTAATCGCGATTAGAGGTAATTAGTCTAGTTTAAGGTAAAAATAATGTTTTAATATTATGAAATGAACTTGACACATGTCCTAACCTCATTGGATGTGTCATGGAAGACCAATACAACCCATGGGTCAACTTGGGGACCCCATTAAGCCACTTTGGTTGGAAAATGACATTAATATCTTTTTATTTAAAGTTAAAGTAAAAATGAGACAAACATGAAATGTTTTACTAAAACAATATTTACATGGGGATATACAAATTAAGTTTTTTTACTATAAATATTCATTGGAAATCTAAAAAGATTTCCTACATAATAGTATTTTTTTTATAATTTTTAGACATTAAATAAATTAAATTATTTATGACATCATGATGATGCAGCGATGACCTCATTATTTAACGATTTAAATAAAATGGAAAGATAATGTAATATCTAAGACATAAACATGTCCAAAACCTATTGGATGAGTGGATTTCGAACTCTTATCACCTTAGCCTCGAAATAAATCAATGTGGGGCCTTTATAATCTGATAATCTTTTGAAAATAAAGTAACATTTTGTAACTTTACAAGAGTGCCCCTCCTCTCCTCTTATAAAAGGCCCCCACCTCTACCTCCTTACCCTCACTCCCAAAGCCATTGGCTCGGCCAAAATCTGCCCATTTTGTCTCTCCACTTCCCTATCTTACTCCTTGAAGCCTCACGTTGGGCATAAGTCTTCCCAAGGAATCCTTTGAGCTCAAACCAAAGGGAGTTACCTGATTTTAAGGTAATGTCTTCACTTGAATCCTTTTGTTTTGTTTTGCTTCTCCAACCCCCTAAACTCTTTTTATTCATTTCTTTTGTAACAACTCCAGTATCATAAATATACTAGGATGTTTTTATAAGAAGGATTTGAGCTACACATTCACACAGCTAAATCTAATGGTTAAAGAACATTATGTTTCCGTGGATGGCGAATTTCGGCCTCCCGAAACGATGATTGTTCAACATTCTTTTAACACCTTCAAAGGTGGCCATTAATATGACACTATATTTATATATGATATATAATATGTTTATGTTTTCCTTAAGCTTCTGTATTTTTCATTTTGGTCATACCTTTATGGTTTCCATTATGGGTAAACGTGATATCTTCATTTAAGGAAGTGCGGACTACCACCCCCTCAAAGTGATGTGATTCGTTAATTCCATATGTGGGACGTATAAAGGATGGATAAAAGATATTATATATAATGTTATACTGGAATTATAATATACCTCTATATAATTATTATTCCATTCCATAAAAATATGAAATAGAAATGAAAGTAGCGTTCATACTTACGTACGGCTTACCGTCTCCATGAACGGTGCATTTCATTTATTATCCCCAAATGTAATGTACTATTATAAGTACATGTATATAATGGATATATATGATGAATGATACATCTAAATGATGAATATAATTATGGAATTAAAATATACATACCTTTCATTTAGTTTTAATTCCATTAATATGACATAGAAATGAAAGTAGCGTTAATGCGTATGTACGGCTTACCGTCTCCATGAACGGTGCAATTCATTTTTTACCTCTAAATGATTATGTAATATTATAAATACATGTATATTCTGGATATATATGATATATATGATATCCAAATCCTGAATATAATTCTGGATATAATGAAAATTTGACCACATGAACAACATGTAATTGTAAGAAGTCCACTTTTGACTTAAGAACCAAATATCGACAAAACAAACATTATTAACTTAAATGATTACATAATATTTATAACATGGAAATAGGTGATCTAAAAGGAATAATGAACTAGAAAAAGGTTCTTAAAAAAGTTGAAATTAACTCAAATTTATTATTCAGGACGTTAAAGAATGACCGAGTCAAGTCGGACCCGAGGTAAGGGATCCTACTCCTCTATTTCTTTTTAAGTACACTCTTTTATGTCATTCCTTCTAAGCTCATATTTCTTGTTATTGGGATGTTATTTTATATTAATATTACTGTAATTTTTATGTTCATATGATGAGAGACCCTATTCTCTCTCACCAATCCATTTTGGAAGTTTTGAGTGGCGCCGTTAGGCTGCCAAATTTTCGTAAGAGATCTAACCTCTCTCTTTCTCTTTAAGTACTCTCCTTTATGTCACTTCTTTTAAGCTCCTCTTTGTTATGATGGGGGATGTTCTTTTATATTCCTCTTTCTGTACATTTTATTTTAATGTGATGAGATACCCTATTTTATCTCTTCAATCCATTTTTGGATGTTTTAAGTGGCGCCGTTAGGCTGCCGAGTTTTCGTAAGGGATTTTTCATCTCACTTTTATTCCCGTGAGATTTATGCTACATTTGACACAATTTCCTTTGAGTGGTGTATTTACTGACCATTATTTTACTCATTGTTTAATATTCTTTCATTTATGAGTATTTACATCAATTTTGTATTGCCCTTCTTACACGGGGCGTATGTTTCGAAAGATACCCATGTCGGTAAGGGAACCTTTCACCCTCCTCTTTTTAAAAGACTTATTTTTTAATGTCTTTTAATTCACATAATATTATTTTAGGATATGTTCTTATATATCCTTATTTATGTAAATTTTATGTCCAAGTGATGAGATCCCCTTTTTATCTCTCATCAACTCTTTTTCTAAATTTTGAAGTGACGCCGTTAGGCTGTCTAATTTTTGCAAGGGAACTTCTTAACCCAATTTCGATTTTTTGGGATAAACTTGTACACATTGAATATGTCATTGTATGATTATGTGTGAATGTCCTCTAATTGTTTTACACTTAATACCCAATTATATTTCATGTATTCGTTTGTCACACACAGTTATGTAACTGATTTATCCTTAATCCAAGGATACCGTCTTTGTATGGGACTTCGTCTCAATCTCCATTCATTGAGGCATATTTTGTTTTATACACAACCTTCTTTTATACAGTTTATAAACCCCATTGACTTTTACGTTTATTAAAAAGAGAATCTTTTTTATACGAAGCGTTTACTAAATGAAAAAATGGAATGTTTTTGTCATACGTATGAGCCGACAACGACTTCTCCGCCGTCGTGACCATTATTTGAGTTTCGGCTTCCTCTACAAGCCATACCTTCTTTTTAAAAGAAAAATAAATACCATGTTTTACTTTTCTTTTATTTTGGTATTGAAAATGGTTTTCATTATGTTTTTATATCAATATGTTGTATTGATATCTTGTGATTGAAAGGTGGAAATGTTATGTTTCCTTTATGCATGTTTTATGTGATACGATTATGTTGAGGTTCTTGGGAATTATTATGAAGACAGGTGGTTCCGTGATAAACTAAGGGTGGGTGAGCCCGATATAGCTCTCCAATGCATTGGGTAACGTGAAGGAGTGAAACGTTAAGGTTTCTCCGAAGAGATTTAGGGAATATACTGTGATGGGTATTCCAAACGTAACCAAGAGGGTTACTCTCTACGTAATAATGTTATTAATGCCTCAAGTTACCTTTATGTCTTACGATTTCTATGATTTATTCATGGTTTGATGAGGTACGTTAAAGTTCCTATGTTTTGTGGGTAAAGTATGATTTCATTCTTATGTATATATGAACTCATGTTTCCTTTCCATATTTTTATAACCCTTACTGAGCTTTTTATGCGCATCCCATGTTTTTGAAATGTTTTTCACAGGTCAAGGGAAAGGTACATGATGTGATGATAGTGTCAAGGATATGTCAAGAAAGAATCCGAGTTTTATTTTAAATATGTTTCCGTTGATGGGAAGAATGAATATTGTCTTTTATGTAACCACTTTTTTTAAATGTGGAATGTAATGCAAGTTTCATGATATAATTCTCTAAAACTCTAAACCTAAAAAGATCCTCAATGTGTGATCTTGTAATAACTCAAGATTAAATAAGGTTTAAGGCTAGGGCCTTATATGTTCACTCCCATATAGGGACTCTAAAACTTTATGCAGAGGCATGCATCACAGTTTTCAAAATTTTCTCCATAAAATGATCATGAAACTGTATATGGACTCCCCTTGGACAGTGAGGGGTGCATGGTAGGTGCAAGGTTTTTTCATCTCTTTGGGAAACCATGTGAAATATTTATTTTGAAAAAATTTATCCTTTCTCCCTTAACAACATATATTTTTAAATACCTCCTCTTATTTATCTACATTCCTCCATTAGTGGCCTCTTTTTCTATCACTTGTGTGCCACTTAAATCTTAAGATATTATATGGTGTAACTTTTTGATCTCACGTCATATTGACCTTCTATTTTCCTCTTCTGATCCATGTCGGTAAGTTCTTTTTTCATGTGTCACATTTTTTCATTTGTACTCATATTTATTTGCTTATTTAGGTGCAAGATAATATTCCCTATTTCAATTCATTTCATACATACTTCATTATTCTTCTGACCTAGACTGAATCATAGGTTGTTACAATATGAGTACTATAGTATGATCCTTTGGAAGCTGGTCTATACCTTTTCCTCTAGGTTTGGTTTTTTATAATAATATTTTTCATTGTTCCACATGATAGGAATTCCATATGTTCACCTTTAATAAATTAAATGTATGAATTGAATGAATTAGAAAATGTTTTCTTATCTCACTCAGACATTTGAAATTATTGGAGGTTGTTATCACCAAACAAGGCCACTTATAGGGTGTGACCTTGTATCTACCTTATTTTATACCACCCTTAGGTGAGTGTGAGCTCACCATATTAGAGGGAGCCTTTTAAAACTAAATGGGAATTAAATTTAGATGATATTTGTGACACCCGAGATTTTTATGAGAAATATTTTGATTTTATACATCATCAAAGGAATATTTCACTACAAACAACACTATGTTGGCTTGGTTTACACGCAATCGCGGCTTTCCTCGATATCTTGTGTTGTACGTAATACCAAGTTTCACTAAAAAACGATATACTATTAAAATATTATTAAAACTAGTCGTTATGAATAGTAATAACCACTTTTTGAAATTTTATAAATTTTAATTTTCAAAATGGACTTTATTTTTGGATTCGGAATATCGAAATTAGCCTAGGGTGAAATTTTGGTATTTTTATGAAAACATTCAATTTTTGATGAATAGTGAAAACACTGGGTTACTATTTAAAAACCGACTTTTTAATTAAATAATTATTTATTTTATTTAAATTTATTTTAGGTCAAAATTGATACATAATACCTATTTAAGTTCAATGTAATTCTTTGGAGTCATTTTATAATAATTTTAGATATATAAAAATTTTATTGAACTTTTGACCGTCTTTTACCCACCTCTTAGGAGAATTTGCAAATTTACATAAAAATTAATTTTACTGCTTTTGTGAATGGAATTTCAAAAATCCAAGAGACGCGGTTGATGTCAGTAAGTAAAATGTGGTTCAATGAGATGAAAATAGTTTTTGGTGAATAGTAACTTTTTAATTTTATTTACCACGATTAAAAGTAAATAGGGTAATTAAGGGAAAATATTATATTATTATTACCCTAACACATGTCCTAATTCTATTGGATAAGTGTAATTAGACCAAAAACAAGATTAGGGATAAAATTTTACCTTTTATGTCCGCTTGGATTAAATTAGGACATTTAATATTATTTTATTTAAAGAAGAGTTAAAATAGATAAAATCAATGTTTAATAACTAAAACCTTTTTAATATAGGGTTATACATAAGATAAATTCAACTATAAATATTCATTATAAAGATAAAAATATTTCCTACATAATGGTATTTTATAAATAATTTTTAGACATTAAATAAGTAAATTTATTTACGACACAATGGTGATGCAGTAATTATATTATTAATGAAATATCAACATTATTGATGTTATAAATACTCAAACAAATGTAATTTGAGACTTTTTATGAATTACAATAATTTTCTAGGTTAATATTACATATTAATATGGATTTAATTAACTTTATTAGAACTAATAATGCTGTTTTGATTTTCACAAAAATCAATTACCAAATAGTGTCAAAAATGACATAAAATAGTTTTAAAAAAAATATTATATAATTAATTTTTATTTTATTCCTAAAAATCTAAAGTTCGGCAAAATGACTTAGATAAGGTTATATATATTAATAATAAACAACTTGGGGTTCGTTTGTCTTGTTATAGTATGATTATTAACCTTATAGTGTAAGAAAACAAGAAGACACGGTAAAAGTAAAATTATTGAACTTAACGTTAAATCTAAATGATAAGTTTAAAATAGTAACCTAAACATGTCCAAATTCCATTTGATGAGATTATATCGACCCATACACACCTTAGATTCTAAATAAATCAATTTGGAGCTATTATAAACCGAATATGAGATTATTATAAAATAATATTTTTAGTTTTTCCAAAGGTGTCCCTCTCCTCCCTTATAAAAGGGAACCTCCTCCTACTCCTCCTCACACAACTTTGAGCCATAAATCTCGGCCAAAACCTGCCAAATTCTCTTCTGCGCTTACCTAGAAACATCCTAGTGGTTCTGGTCTTCTTAAAAGACCATCCCTAGTGCCCTAAGAGGAGGTTAAGAAGAGGCGCGTCAAAGAAGAGGTAATATCCATTACCAATCCTTTCCAATTTCTTTCTTCTTCAACTTCTTCTTCCATAGTTGTTTCATTATGAAGTAATAAAATCAGTATCACTCATATACTAATATGTTATTATAAATATAAAACAACACTATTTTACCTTCTATCCATCCCAAGGAAAATGAAATCACCATGCGTGCGTACATACGGAATACCGTCTCCACACCGTGGTGTAATCTGTTTTCCACTACCACCGTACTTGGATGGGTATAATGGTGTAAATAATAAGTATAAATGATTATTTTAAAGTTATATTGATTCTGAAATAGTATACATACACTTAAATACAATTCCATGATCATGGGAACAATATCATAGCTTGTGCGTACGTACGGCCTACCGTCTCCACGATGTGATGCAACTACTTCTACATGATATTCATTGAATAATTATTATATAAATGAATTTAATGAATAAATATGATATATATTACACTAATACAATTCTGTAAATGAGGTATCTATAACCTAAAAAGACGAATAAGAATTTATTTGACAAAACACGCATAAGAACAAAAAAAACAAGGAACACCCGAATAACAAGTAGCAATGAAATATTACTAATACGAAGATAAGAATATGACCATATATGATATCATAACAATGAGTAAAATTCTGGAATAAGTCAATAACATTATTTAAATCATTATACAGGAGGTTCGGTCACGTACGAAGCAAATCGGACTTAACGTAAGGGAAAATCTCACAATCTCATTTTTATCCGAGATTATTTGTACTTTGGTATTTACTAGGGTGTATTTTATCATCCACATCCATGTTTCCTAAATATGTAATAATATTTCCATCCTCCTACAATTTTTTATATCCAATTTTACCAATCGGTAAGTTTTTAGTAAAAGATATGATAGGAATCTTTTGTCGTTTTTCGTACGAGGTACTTTTTGACTTTTCCGGCCAAAGTATGAGAAAGATGTTTTTTTAACTTATACGGAATGAATGGATTTTTAGAAAATTATTTCCAATAATATTCCTTTACAAGTTTTAAAATTTATATTTAATCAAATTATTTTATTTTTAAATTGTATGACATGTTAAAAAGGAAAAAAAATTTGAAGTAGAAAGGATATTTTCCTCAAGAATGGAGTTCAAGTGTTTTATCAAAATTATTTACAATATAAGATAAAATAGGGTTCTGTTTCTATCCCTATTTTTACATTGATTTGATTGTTTTATGATGGAATTAATTTTATGATGTCCTTTTATCTTATATGGGTTATGTTATGATGGAATTATGTTTAAGAATCCCATTTTTATTACATGGGTTATGCTATGATGTATGATTTATGATTTTGTGGCACACATAAGAATGGTTTCATTATGAGATGGGTGGGACCTATATCTCCCTCCAATGCATTGGGTAATGATTTATATCTCATGAGATAAACATGTCTTGAACTATAGGTTAAACTGGTTCAGTGATACATGACTGAAACGATGAGTGAACTCGGTTCCGAAATGGACTTTGCCTGCTAAGATAGTCTTGGAAATGAGTCTTCACTACTAAGAAATGATTCTCTATGATTATGTGTGTATTCCACAAAGTTTCATGTTTTATTTTATGAATATTGGTTTTACAATTCACTACTATGATTTATCCCATGATATGATATTATGATCTCTTTTGCAGGTTAAGATTTCCAAAATGTTATGTTCTTATAATTGATAATTCTTTTGTTTACCCTTATTGATCATTTGAGCTAACCCTTTTGTGTGTTTTCATTCCCCATGTCAGAAAGAAGGTTATTAAGTAGGATATTCCATAAGGGACTCTAGATATGATTAAATAAATGGGAGACAATGTAGATGCTTTATGAACCAGTTGTTTATGTTTCCCAGTTTCTAAAGACACTATACCTATACGGTCCTACCATGGTTTTGTAATAACTGTGCTTCAATTTTGAAGTAACAACAATGTATGTTAAGTATTGATTGTTATAGTTGGTATCAGAGGAAATGTATAATCAACCTTTGGAAACTAGGATGTGAAAGCCTTAGTAAGAACCCTAACGATAAGTCTAATCATAGAACACAATCTTAGTGTTTTAGAAATGGCCATGAATAACCTACGATAAGAACTTAAGTGTAAATTTTTATTCTTGATTATGTGGTTTTCCTATTGTAATTAGTGTTTCTCACACTTTTCTTCTTGGTTTTAGTCAATGGCTGGAACTCCAAGGAACCATGTTAAGGCGGAATGCGACAGGCAATGCAATGATTGTCCTCCTGAGCAACCAAATGTTATGGGAGCCGGAATCCAAAATCTTGTAGCCATGCTCACAAAACATTCTCAAGCTATGAATCAAACGGGACATCCAAACGAGCAAAGGAAGGAGCCACATTCTGTTGAATCCTTCATAAGGCAGCGTCCACCTTCTTTTAGTGGGTCTACTGATCCATTAGTTTCTGAAAAATGGATCAGTACTACTGAAAAGATATTTTCAGTTCTTCAATGATCTAAGCATGATAAAGTCATCTTAGCAGTATATCGTCTGGAAGGTGAAGCTAATCAATGGTGGAATCTTATCAAGAATACGAGGAAAAGGGATGAAATTGAATCCATGGAATGGGACGAGTTCAAGAACTTATTTTTCAATAATTACTTCCCTCATATTCTTCGAACATAGATGGAGAATGAGTTTCTTGAACTGAAGAAAAAGGATGATGAATTTGTTGGTACCTACGGAGTAAATTTTATGAGACATGCAAGGTACGCTTCCGGGATTATTATCCAACCTGAGAGTAAGATCGATCGATTCTTTAGTGGCTTAAAGCCAAGTCTTCGAAGGGCATTAGCCATAAGGGACTTCAATAGCTATGAGGAAATCATTCGATGTGCTCTCAAAGTTGAGATGGATATTGGAGTAACCCATCAATCATATGGGTTTGATATGAAGAGGAAAATGGAATTCAAAGGAAAATATAAAGAACACCCTGAAAAGAAGATGGGTTTTCCCTTATTCTCAAATTGTGGAATGAAACATGGAGGGAGTTGTCTTAAAGGGACAAGTAAATGTTTCAAATGTGGAAAGGAAGGTCATCGGGCATTTGAATGCCGCAATGATGGGAAGAAGATGTCTAGTGATGCAAACAAATAAAAGGCTACACAGAGTGCACCTCTTGCACTTAAATGTTACAAGTGCAAGGAAATGGGGAATAATTCTAATCAATGCCATAATACAAAGGTTTTTTATGATGATCAATGTCAACAAACTCATAAGGCTAAAGACAATGGAATGTCACATGCAATTTCTATCAGCAATGTGGAGTATGATAACAATGTGGTAAAAGGTTCACTTACCATCCACTCTAAAGTAGAAAATGTTTTTTTTATTCTGGATCCACCCAATCTTTTATTTATGAAGAATTTTCTAAGGTTATCGCCGTATTACCTCAACAATTAGATGTTGAGTTAGCTATGACAACCCCTAATGGCACAACAGTCGCATCAAAAGTTTAAAATTATTCTCCGATTGAAGTTTGTGGGAAAGTGCTTCCTACAAATCTTGTGATCCTTCCTATAGTGGAATTTGATGTGATTCTTGGCCTAGATTGGCTTTCTTTATATGGAGCTCATATCAATTTCCAAAGCAGGGAAGTCACATTTCATATTCTAGATCAATCTATGATCTTATATCGATGCAAGGATGAACATAACCTTCAAGTGGAAATTTCGTCCTTCTTATGGGTCTTGATTCCACTAAATTAAGGTTATTTATCTCAAATGGTTGGAGAGAAACTCAATATTATGAATATGACCATTGTACGGGAGTTTGATTATGTCTTTCCAGAAGAATTTCCAAGTCTTCCACCAAATCGTGAAGTTGAGTTTTCAATAGAACTCGTACCGGGTGCTTTGCCTATTTCAATGAAAACTTATAGAATGGCCCCAATTGAGTTGCAAGATTTGAAGAAGCAACTCCAAGAGAATCTTGATAAGGGATTCATACGCCCTAGTGCATCACCTTGTGGAGAACCTTCTTTGTTTTTTAAGAAGAAAGATAGATCAATGAGACTCTGCATTAATTATTGAGAACTTAACACGATCACTATCAGGAACAAATATCCTCTCCCACGCATTGATGACTTATTTGAACAACTATGCGGAACTCACTACTTTTCCAAGATTGATCGTCATTCAGGGTATCATCAATTAAGGGTCAAAAGGGAGGATATACCAAAAATGGCTTTCTATACAAGGTATGGACACTATGAATTTAATGTGATGCCATTTGGTCTTACTAATGCCCCTGCTATCTTCATGGATCTGATGAATGGAGTCTTTATAGACTATCTTGATAAGTTTGTGGTAGTATTTATAGACAATATTATTGTCAATTCAATGATCAAGGAAGAACATGAATATCACTTGAGAATTGTATTAAAGACCCTGAGAAAGAAGAAGCTTTATGCGAAATTTACCAATTGTGAATTTGTCTTCAAAAATTTGCATTTTTTGGTTCACATAATCTCAAAAGAGGGGATATATGTGGATCTAACAAAAACAGAGGTTATAGAATGATGGTCGAGAACAAAAACAGTAACTGAGATCTGATGTTTTCAGGGTTTGGATGGATATTATCGACGTTTTGTGAAATATTTTTCACAATTATCTAATCCACTCACCTGGTTGACTCGAAAAGGAGTTAAGTTAGTGTGGATGGAGGAATGTGAAGAGAATTTCAAGGAGTTGAAAAGAAGGTTATCCAGTGCACCTATACTCACACTTCCTTGTACTGGAGAAAGGCTTGTGATCTACAGTGATGCATCCAAGAAGGGGATGGGGTATGTTCTTATGCAAAACGATAGGGTGATAGCTTATGCCACATGATAGTTGAAAATCTATGAGAAAAAATTACCCAAATCAAGATTTGGAGTTAGCTGTGGTAATCTTTGCATTAACGATTTGGAGGCATTATCTTTATGGTGAAAGGTGTGATATTTATACTGATCATAAAATTTTAAAGTATATTTTCATACAGAAGGATCTGAATATGCGTCAAAGAAGATGGTTGGAGTTGATTAAGGATTATGACTGCACAATTCATTACCACCCTGGGAAAGAAAACAAGGTGGCAGACGCATTAAGTCGACAAGACCATGCCAGCTTTTCCATGATGAGGATAAAAAAAGATCCAATATTTATGGATTTACGAAGGATGGAACTTGGAATTATAATGGAGGGGGAAAAATATTATCTTTATAAAATGAATGTTCAACCATATATACATGTTAATATTAAAGAGGCATATAAAGAAGATGTAGTGTTACAAAAGAAGGATAGAAATTTTCCTGAATTTAACCTTGATTGTGATGGGATAATAAGGTTCAGGAATTGGGTTTGTGTTCCTCCCATCCCTGAATTAAAGAAGGATCTGCTGGATGAGGCTCATATTTCTTCATTCTAAATTCATCCTAGAAGCACGAATATGTATAGGGACCTGAAAGAGTACTTCTGGTGGTATGGAATGAAAAGAGATGTTGCTGAATATGTCTCGCGATGCTTGGTTTGTCAGAAAGTTAAATCTGAGAGACAGAAGTCTAAGGTAATGTTACAACAATTACCCATACCCGAATTGAAATGGGAAAACATCACTATGGACTTTGTCACTGGACTTCCTAAGACATCCATAGGCAATAATTCTATTTGGTTTATAGTTGATCGTATTATGAAGTCGACACACTTCACTGCTATTATAGAGGATTTCTCTCTTGATCAGCTTGTGAGGATATATGTAAAGGTAGTGGTAAGATTTCATGGAGTACCACTTTGCATTATATCTGATTGGGATCTGAGGTTTACCTCGAAGTTTTGGCAAATTCTTCAGCACACTCTGGATACAGAGTTGAGCTTCAGCACTGCTTATCATCCTCAGACAGACGGTCAGTCTGAGAGAACAATTCAAACTCTAGAATACATGTTAAGATAATTCTCTATGGACATCAAAGGTGGTTGGGATCAACACCTACCTTTGGTGGAATTTTCGTATAATAATAGCTTTCACTCCAATATTCATATGGCTCCTTATGAAGCTCTCTAAAGAAATAAATGCCGAACTCCAACTTGCTGGGATGAAGTTGGGGAAAGTAAGCTATTAGGAACTGATCTTGTTGATGAGATGGCAGAAAAGGTCCGATCTATTAAACAACCCATAAGAGCAGCTCAGAGTCGAAAGTAAAGTTATGCCGATAACCGAAGAAAAGACCTAGAGTTTGAAGTGGGTGATATAGTGTTCTTACGAATATCTCTTTGGAAGAGAGTAATGAAATTTGGAAAGAAGGGAAAGCTAAGCCCTAGGTATATCGGCCCTTTCGAAATACTGGATCTTGTTGGGAAGGTCGCTTACAGATTGGCGCATCCACCGAATCTCTCTAATGTTCATGATGTGTTCCATATATCTCTCCCGAAAAAGTACATACCTGATCCTTCACAAGTACTCAGCTCAGAAGTTGCACCGCTGGAGCAAGATCTTTCTTATGAAGAACAGCTGATAGAGATTCTAGGTAATAGCGAAAGAGTTTTAAGAAACAAGACCACTCGCTTGGTGAAAGTTATATTTAGGAACCACCAATTAGAAGAAGCTACATGGGAGCTTGAGGATATGATGAGGGAGAGGTATCCTCATCAATTTGTTACGAAGTGAAGAATTTAGAGGGTGAAATTCATTTTAAGGGGGGTATAATGTGACACCAAATATTTTTATGAGAAATATTATGTTTTTATACATCATCAAAGGAATCTTTCACTACAGAAAACACTAGCTTGGCTTGATTTACACGCAATCGCATCTTTCCTTGATAGCTTGCGTTGTAAGCAATACCGAGTTTCACTAAACAAAGATATGGTATTAATATATTATTAAAACTAGCCATTATGAATAGTAATAACCACTTTTTCAAATTTTATAAATTTTATTTTTCAAAATGGACTTCATTTTTGGATTTGGAATATCGAAATTATCCTAGGGTGAAATTTTGGTATTTTTCTGAAAACATTCAACTTTTGATGAATAGTGAAAACACTGGGTAACTATTTAAAACCCAACTTTTTATTTAAATATTTATTTATTTTATTTAAATTTATTATAGGTCAAAATTGGTACATAATACCTATTTAAGCTCAATGTAATTCATTGGAGTCATTTCATAATAATTTTAGATATATAAAAATTTTATTGAACTTTTGACTATTTTTATCCACCTATTAAGAGAATTTGAAGATTTACATAAAACATAATTTTACCGCTTTTGTGAATGGAATTTCAAAAATCCAAGAGACATAGTTGATTTCAGTAAGTAAAATGTGGTTCAATGAGATAGAAAATTTTTTGGTGAATAGTAACCTTTTATTTTTATTTACCACGGTTAAAAGTAAATAGGGTAATTAAGGGTAAAAATGATATTATTATTACCCTAAAACATGTCCTAATTCTATTAGAAAAGTGTAATTCGACCAGAAACAACATTAGGGATAAAATATTACCCTTTAGGTCCTCTTGGATTAAATTAGGACATTTAATATTATTTTATTTAAAGAAGAGTTAAAATAGTTAAAATCAATGTTTAATAACTAAAAAAATTTTAATATAGGGATATACATAAGATAAATTCGACTATAAATTTTAATTAGAAATATAAAAATATTTAATACATAATGGTATTTTATTTATAATTTTTAGACATTAAATAATCTAATTTATTTATGACATAATGGTGATGCGGTAATTATCATATTAATGAAATATTAACATAATTGATGTTATAAATACTCAAACAAATGTAATTTGAGACTTTTTATGAATTACACTAATTTTATAGGTTAATATGACATGTTAGTATAGATTTCGTTAACTTTTTGAGAACTAATAATGCTATTTTGAGTTTCAAAAAAATCAATTACCAAATAGTTTCAAAATTGACATAAAATAAGTTTTATAACAAATATTATATTATTAATTGTTATTTTATTCATTAAAATATGAGGTTCGGCCAAATGACTTAGATAAGGTTATATATATTAATAATAAACAAATTGGGGTTTTTTTGGCTAGTTATAGTATGTTTATTAACCTTATAGTGTAAGAAAACAAGAAGACATTCTAAAAGTAAAATTGTTGAACCTAAAGTTAAATCTAAAGGATAAGGTTTAAATAGTAACCTAAACTTGTCCAAATTCTATTGGATGAGATTATTTCTACCCATCCCCACCTTATATTCTAAATAAATCAATTTTTCTCTATTAAAAACTGAATATGACTTTATAATAAAATAATATTTTTTGTTTTTCCAAAGGTGCCCCTCTCCTCCCTTATAAAAGGGCACCTCCTGCCTCTCCTCCTCACACCACATTGAGCCGTCAAGCTCAGCCAAAACCTGCCAAATTCTCTTCTACACTTCCCTTGAAAAATCCTAGAGGTCCTGGTCTTCTTAAAATACAATCCCTAGTGCCCTAAGAGGAGGTTAAGAAGAGGCGCATCAAAGAAGAGGTAATATCCATTACCGATCCTTTCCAATTTCTTTAATCTTCAAAATCTTCTTCCTTAGTTATTTAATTATGAAATAATAACACCATTATCAATCATATACTGATTTTTTTTATAAATATGAAACAACACTATTTCACCTTCTATCCATCGGACGGAAAATGAAATCACCGCACGTGCGTACGTACGGAATACCGTCTCCACGTCGTGGTGTAATCTGTTTTCCACCACCACCTTACATGGATGGGTATAATGGTGTAAAGAATAATTATACATGATTATTTTAAATTGATATTGATTCTGAAATAGTATACATACACTTCAATACAATTCCACAATCATGGGAACGATATCATCGCTCATGCATATGTATGGCATACCATCTTCACGATGTGATGCGACTAGTTCTACATGATCTTCATTTCATAATGATTATATAAATGAATTTAATGAATAAATATGATATATATTACACTAATACCATTCTGGAAATGAGGTAACTATAACCTAAAAATAATAATAAGAATTTATTCGACAAAACACGCAAAAGAACAAAAAAATAAACACCCGAATAACAAGTAGCAATGAAATATTAGTAATACGAAGCTAATATTATTACTATATATGATATCATAACAATGAGTAAAAATATAGAATAAGTCAATAACATTATTTAAATCATTATACAGGAGGTTCAGACACGTATGATGCAAATCAGACCTAAGTAAGGGAAAATCTCACAATCTCATTTTTATCCGAGATTGTTTGTACTTTGTTATTTACTGGGGTGTATTTTATCATCCACATCCATGTTTCCTCAATATGTAATATTATTTCCAACCACCTACAATTTTTTAAATCCAATTTTACCCTTTCGGTGAGTTTTTAGTAAAAGATATGAAAGGAATCTTTTGTCGTTTTTTGTACGAGGTACTTTTTGACTTTTCCGGCCAAAGTACGAGAAGGATGTTTTTTAACTTATACGACATGAATGGATTTTTAAAAAATCATTTCCAAGAAGCTTCATTTACATGTTTTCATGTTTATTTTTAATCAAATTCTTTTAGTTTAAAATTGTATGACATGTTAAGAAAGGAAAACTTATTTTTGAAGTAGAAAGGATATTTTCCTTAAGAATGGAGTTCAAGTGTTTTATCAAAATTATTTTCCATCTAATATAAAATATGGATCAGTTTCTAACCCTATTTTTACATTTATTTGATTGTTTTATGATGGAATTAATTCTATGATGTCCTTTTATCTTATATGGGTTATGTTATGATGGCATGATGTTTAAGAATCCGATTTTTATTACATGGGTTATGCTATGATGTATGATTTATGATTTGTGGCACACATAAAAATGGTTTCATTATGAGATGGGTGGGACCTATATATTCCTCCAATGCATTGGGTAAAGATATATATCTCATGAGATAGATATGGCTGTAATGGCAGGTTAAACCGGTTCAGTGATACAGGACTGAAATGAGGAGTGATCTCAGTTTAGAAATGGACTTTGTCCGCTAAGATAGTATTGGAAATGAGTCTTGACTACTAAGAAATGATTTTCTATGATTATGTGTATATGACACAAATTTTCATGTTTTATGTTTTGATTATTGGGTTTACATTTCACTACTATGATTTATCCCATGATATGATATTATGATCTCTTTTACAGGTTAAGATTTCCAAAATGTTATGTTCTTATGATTGATATTTATTTTGTTTACCCTTACTGAGAATTTGAGCTCATCCTTTTGAATGTTTTCTTTCCCCAGGTCACGAAGAAGGTTATTAAGTAGGATATTCCAAAAGGGACTCTAGATATGATGAAATAAACGGGAGACAATTTAGATGCTTTATAAACAAGTTGTTCATGTTTCCCAGTTTCTAAAGACACTATACCTATATGGTCCTACCATGGTCTTGTAATAAGTGTGATTCAATTTTGAAGTAATAAAAATGTATGTAAGTATGGGTCGTTATAATATTATTTGGTTGATGCCTCCCTTCCATGTTATGAAATGTTGTTTACTTTTAATTAAATTGTTTATATGGGAATTGTAAAATATGTTAATGAACTTATAGAATGTGAATGTTTATGAAATAATGAATGAAATGATGAATTATTGATTATGGTAGTGGATGCCTTGGTTGATCCCATTAAATCCTGATTCCATAAGAAACCACATCCATTTCTACTCCATGGGTATTGATTATGGTAGTGGATGTCAAATACAAGTTTAATCATTGAATATTAATTGCATTAGATACTTAGAGCCTCATTACCCATTTGATTCGGCTTTATTAAACATGAATTGGACATGATTTGTTGGCATGATTCATAGACTCTAGCCAATTCTATATTATGTTTCCATTGATATTCTCTTGGTACTTGATGTGTATGTGTTTGTCTTTTATACATTGATGTGGACATTCATGGTTAGAGACTTTTTATTACTATGTGTGGTCGATGTCAAGTTCTACAATTGATTATATGGTGAGGCCACTATGGAAATATTTATATGCATTAATGATAGCCCTGGAATGGTTATCAGATTACTTTTGTTAGCCGGTACCATATTACAAATGCTATGTATTCTATACAAATTACTTTATTTATAGGATCTTGAGTGTTGTACATAGGGAGCCTTGGTAATTTTGATGGTATTAATGACTTGTATCACTTTAATTTCATTACTGATATACTTTTGATATACATGACACTTCTTTTGTTTATATCACATATATTGGATTTTTAATAGACATCATTTGTGGTGTCCTGCTAAGTGATATCTTGCACATTTTGTTTGATTCTATTTTCAAATTATATATACTTCAAGGATAAATGTAGGTATCAAAGTAATCTCTCATTGTTCGATGTTTTATTTTCTTATATCTTAGCAGAAAGAGAGTATGGGATCGATCTAGGCTCTTGATGCTTGTTCGGATAGTATATTTTGTCCATTTTTTACCATTTTTTACCATTTAATACAAGTAAGGTACAAGATGTATGTATACATATTTTTCTTATTTTTAGAGACATGACACATCATCTTCTATATGAGATTACATTTAGCATTGTTTATTTATCACTATTTTCTAGGATGATATCTTTTGTGTACCATTCATTTAATTTATCTCCCTTTTCAACTTCATTGTCATTATTATTCCACTATTTTACAATCTTACATGGGGAAATAATCTTCCCATAGACACACCCTTGGCTATTTCTTCTAGTTTTTAGCCTCTATCATATGAGGAGTCTTGCTTGAGGTTATGTCATTCACTGGCTCGAGGCACTGTTTAGTGGCTCCCATGATGGGATGTTATGAAAAATTTGTCCATCGCCATTTTTACATTTGGATCAAACATAAACATTTTAGAATTTTTTATGAGAGAATCCATGAAGGTATTTTTCTTATATAGATGTATAGTAGAAGTAGATACCAATGTAAAAAAAGATAATATTAGGGGAAATCAATGGATTTTATATGATTAAATCGGAAAATTAGAAACTATTCAAATATAAATTCTTATTGATAATACAAATAAACATGTTATTAATTAAAATGATGTATATTATGAGATTGTAATATTCATAAAATAACACTTTCAAAATTATCATGATGATTCTGAAATTTATTGTCATTTGAATCAAAGTGATCTCGGATTGAGTTTCATGTTGTGTTTAGAGAGAAACCATTTCCGGGTTGGTCAATGAGTTTGATATCTCTGTAAATATATTGAATGTATTTATAGACTATAAATTTTCTTATATAAGTGCACAAGGTGGTGTTGATTCCCCCTTTTGACCAATTGTTTGGTATAAATCTGTAGGGTTTTTAGTGATGTTTCATAAAGGATTATAGGAATATGGTGAATTTCCATATATGTGTTATTTTGACCACATAGAACGTATTATTACTATATAGTTGGTATATAGAAATATAAAGGATGTTTAGGGTTGTGTATTTTAATAAAATTCATAGATTTTTCAAAGAATGATTGAAAATCGAAAAGAACAAAACATGACGATATACTCCTTTTCTCGCCTGAGGAGGGTTTTTTAGAGTGATGTGTAAAGGAGGAGTGACATAGGGAAGGAGTTATGAGAACCTACCTATCATCTGTCACTTTTTACAAAAATTAAATAATTAAAGAGGGACCACATAAGTGGGTAGATATCATTGTATGTATGTGATGTAATGATCATAAAGGGTAATTTTTTAATTAAATGACTGATGAGTTTTTAATGGTTTTTTTCTATATATACCCATATAATCCCCTAATTACGAAAAAAAGATAATATTAAGGATATCTTGGGATCTATATGAAAAAAATGAGAAATTAATATCTTCATTGTAATAAAAATTCACATAGAAAGGTCAGATTTAGTATTGAGTTCATATTAGGAATGAGGTTTCATGTAGAAATTTACAATGTAGGGTTTCATGAAGTCAGTTCAAAAAGGAAGAGATTTTGAAGAAGCTCGTGGTAAAGCATTATAGGAAGGTGATATATGAAGTGAGTTCATGATTCATAGTATCATGAAGTTTTTTTCATTCATGAAGTGATCAAGGTATATCATGAAGTATTGTATACATTTAATTGTGTTTGATGGTTGAGGAAGTTTTTTTAAAGGGAAATTTCATAGATATTTTTAGAGATCTTTATTGTGATAGAGATCCATATTTGAGTACATTATTACTCTATAGAAAACATACATAATAATATTAATTGTGATGAAGTGACCTTTATGTCGATAAACTGGGTTAGACTTCATCTAGTTCATCATGTAAGGAGGTTTCAACAAAATTGACCCAATGGAGATAGTTCATTATCACTAAACCCATTTCCAGAAAATTTGACTTTTCATGGAATGACCATTGCCAAAAAAAATTAATCTAAAAAATATAGTAAATATTATTATATTTTTGTATAATCAACACATAATTAGTATATGATCCTTTGAAAATACCTAAGTAGTAAACCGAGTAAAATTTTGGAGTTCTATTTAATTTCTTCACTTGTATGTTTGGAGAATGTGAATTTCAATCAGAAAGGTTTAATGAGTTCCTACCAACATGGGGAAAAGATCCTTTGAATAATTTTTTATTGATAACATGATTCAATCCTCTCCTCAAAATGAATCCTAGATTATAATAAGTGGTATTGGAGAATAGGTCCCATGCATTAAATATTTTATCCAAAAATCATTGATATGGATAATTTTTTAAATTCTAATGGAGTTACACATTTATGGTTTTAATTTCTATATTGAGAAGAATATAATGATATCACATATATAGTCTCTCAGGAAGGAAGTTATTTCTATTATATTCCATGGTATTGTAGTCATAGATTCAACTGGTTAGTTTATGACTAAAGCTGATAGTAAATGGTAGGATACTGATTCTAAATACAAAGTTATTAATATAGGGTTCTATCATATATAATCTATATGAAAGTGATTATTTTCTCCACTAGAAAAGATATTTTATTTATATTTTCCAACATATATAAATGTTTCAATAATGTGATGGGGGTAACATTATGATTCCTCCATTATAGTTTTTATAATTTTTAAATACTTCAAAATGAGAATGTTGATAATTTCTTAAACTGGGTCATTGAGGTTTTTGTATCTATTCCATATCTTTGGTATGAGATAAAGGATATATATATTTATTACAAGTTATTATGATTGTTTACACCTCTTTTCAGTCTGGTATTATCATCTCTAAAATATATTTTCCCCCAAATTTCACTCTAGATTATCTATTAAGGACATTGGTGGCTTATGTGGTAAGATTTATGTTAGAGGGAACATAATTCCATGAATTTAAGGAGATGGAGTTCTAATCCATGTAAAATATTAACATATCTAAATGTGGAAATAGTAAATTTGATTT
This sequence comes from Viscum album, assembly GCA_963277665.1. Classification (NCBI taxonomy): domain Eukaryota; kingdom Viridiplantae; phylum Streptophyta; class Magnoliopsida; order Santalales; family Viscaceae; genus Viscum; species Viscum album. The sequence goes on along the minus strand of OY728122.1, from coordinate 76,673,289 downwards.
AGATGAAATTTTTTACTTTTAATGGGTAGAACATTTTAAAGAGTAATGGGTAAATTTAATTTCAAGATGCCCTTTGATTGTTTCTAGTTCTATAAAGTTATTAATATTGCATCAAGTTTCCCAAAATAATTTATCATAAAGAAATTGAAGAAAAGTTTACAGAAAATACATGAAGATAATTCCCACAAATATGATACTATAAAACCAAGAGTTCATTAGGAATGAAATTTTATAAAAACAATTTCTGAGAAAATAACAAATAAATAAAAAAGACTATCTAGAGGAAGTTGATATATAAATAAATCTAGTAAAGAATATTCCTTAATAGATACTCTTTAGAAGGATGAAATTGAACAAGAAAAATTATATATACAATATGGAACAATTAATCTCAATTTAAAATTTGTAGGAGATCTCACATATATTGGTATTCAAAGAAGGAAAAATAGAATGATTAATAAGCATATAAATGAATTCCATAAATATATGGATCTTACCAAATAATAGATTGACCAAAAGTAAATATTTATAGATAATTAGCTAACTAGTCGAGAGAATTCAAAATAAGTATTGATTTCTATCTTCAATTTTGAAGTACAAAATTATATGATTGACGAACATAATGAAATCCTATTATGATGATCTAATAATTTTAATTATCTTCAGAAAGATATTGTTTCGATAAAAACAAAAGTGGAATCAGAAGTGAAATCATGTGATTTATAAAGGAAGCTAAACTTTGGGAGGTTTATATGTAAAGAAATTTTATAGAGGGTCAAATAACACACTAAAGTGTTCGATAATATTCTTTCTAAATAGACACCAAGATTAGTGGTTAAAAGTAGTTCCAATTCTAATGTTAATACATCAAACGTAGTACCAATGATAGATTATAAAACTTGATCATAGATTGTTGGTAATATTGGAATCAATTATAAGTCATCAGATTTCTGAAAATTGATCTCTCTAAATAAAATAAATCATATGGTTGAAAATAATCAATGATCTTAAATTTTATTTCAACTACGTAGGCATTATAAAAATGATACAGACAAATATAGGAATGTAGGAGAGAATATTTTTCCCCTTATAAAGAGAATAGTTTCTAGATACCCTGGACAAACATTACCATGTTGTGATGATTCAATAATATATTTGAATTTGTAAGATCACCTAAGTAAAAAAAAGTAGAATGAGGAAATATCCTTCATCTAATAGATAAAATAATTTATATAAATTGTTTTTCATTTTTTAGACCTACGCATAATGTAATTGATTATAAAAAAATGAATTGCGGAAATAGTAGTTGTAGATTTCATATGGAAATAAATATTTTTCAAACAATTTGATTACTTTGAAAAAATAGGTACCCTCTATTCGAATAGGAATATGAGTATAATTTCATCCAGAATACTAAGGATAAATTAGAGATGAAATTTTAATCCTCTAATCGATCAGGAATCTCATGGAAGGTAATGAAGAAGTTGATTATGATGGATAATCTGTTAAACATTTCACTCAAATTAATTATCAAAAGATTCAACCATATTATTGATGGTAGAGGTTCATTTCACATGAATGAAAATGTAAATTTACTAATAAAATTAATATTAAAAGTTCACAACACAATTAGTTACAAAAATGATGGAGCACTAATGCCTAAGGGGAGTTGAAATACAAATTTTTAGGCAAAGATCTGAATAAGAATGATTTTCTCCTTCTATATGGGTGGTGAAAAGACATTGTATGTGTGAGTCAGTAATGTGACTCAGTTCTTGAGGTTATGTTTAACCAAAAGAGTATTTGTTCCATGGTAGACTTTAAATATATCATATGATAGTAAATAAAACTAATGGTAATATATATATGGTAGATAGTGATGAGAATACTTGTTTCCATATATTAAATAAAGATAATAATTTGTCGCACTGGGGGATATGCCACATTCACCAAAAAATTATTGTAAAATTATCCAATATATGATTTTTCTGTGGATGTAACAGTATGAAGAGAGACCATGAAAGACCTTTGATGCATATATGTGGGTGAAAATTGTGTTAAATACTTATTATATAAAGTTGAAAATGACATATATTATTAGTAATATAGTTCACACTAATAAATTTTGTCCAATGAATATATCTAGAAGATATAAAGAATTATATTTAATTATTTTCATCAATAGATATAATAGAATGTATTGTGCCATTTTTATGCAATTTTAGATAGAATTTTTTGGATGAATGATATGGTATTTGAGAAGAGTATAAAATGGTATACGGTGCACAACTAAGAAATTTTTGATTGATAATTGAAGAAATTGTACCTTCATTGAGGTTGGGAATTATGTTGAGGGACATTTCATAAAGTATGATGTTTCATCAATAAAAACTCTATAGATATTTTGAGTAGTTAAATAGAAAAATTTATGTAGAATAATAGGGACAAAAAATTACTCATTTATGGTGTAATATAACATCATTATTGTAAATAAGTAATTCAAGTTTCAGTGTGCACCAAGAAATAAGAATTTGTATGATTTATGAAAGAGAATACCCCATATGAAACCTGGTGTGGAAGGAAGCCATTGTTGATGCATTTTAATGTCCTGGGAAGTAAGTGCTACATCTGAATTAGAGAAGGAAAAAATAAAGTATGTTGATGCGGTAGATGAATGAGTACTTTAGGATATTAAATAAATTATAATCCCTATTAATTCTAAAAAATAGACAGATTAAAATTGTGGAGAGTAGTGACATCAAAGTTAATTAATTGAATGATGTGATGAAATTTATAAGAACAAATGCCAACTTTTGATATGATAAAAAATAGTTGCAAATAATTTTGGTGAAACTCTGGAACATATATAGAATTTTGTGGTTGATAAAGGCTTTGAGACCATGTTATAAGTGGAAGTGGTTACTGATTATCAATTTTATATTCCTTAGATAATAAATAAGAAATCATAGGTAGATCAATATAATTTAATTAGATATTGATCAGTAGTAGCATAGACAATGAGGATGTTAAATATAGATCATGTGGATTCTCTATCTAATGTGTATCCAAACTCATTTGAATATGTTGTGAGATATTATTGAGGGGTTAAATATATCAATGATGAATTAGATTAGATTGATAAAAATCATACCTGGGATATTTTTCAAAGGACAGAACCTAACAATGTTATCAGAACAGTGGGGATCTCCAAGAATTTTTTTTATAATATTGGAAATGTGATCTCAAAAAACAAATTCCTATTGTGTAAGTATTATTCATAAATTTTATGCATTAATGATGAAGAAAATGTTTCTCCAATAACATACATAGAGAAAATTAGGCTGTTTTAGGTATGAAAAACCAAGGAGTATGCAAAGCTTTCCAAATGGTATTAACAACTTTCATAAAAGGATTAATTGAACAATAAGTCAATATTGAATATATGGTGAGATTTATGATTGGAAATGATGAAAAAATAAATTCATATGGAATAATTCTCTATATGGTCCAAATTATATTCCAATAGAATATTCTTCTCAACTATATTCATATAAGAAGAATCTATAATTGAAAAATCAATGATTTTTACTATAATCTCGATATAAAGATTTCAAAGAAATATAATTTTTTGGGGAATATGTATTTGGTTGGTATTATCTTAGACAAAATAAATAAGAAATCCATATAACGGTTTTCTAATAACATGAAATCAAAATTTGAAATGTCCATGATTGGTAAACTCACAAATTTTCTGGGGCTCCAGGTGATATAAAGTAAGCAATAAACATGTATCTCTTATAAAAATTATGCAAGATAGATACTAATTTTTTTATCATACATGATTGCAAACCAAATTCAACTCCAATTTCAATTGAAGCAAATCTTGGGAATCATAAAGTTAGGAAACATATGGATCCCGCCTTATATAGGAGGATAATCAGAATTGTTATTTGTTTAACTATAACACATTCAGATATCATCTTTGTGACATGTTTAGAATATTGTTTCTAAAGTAATCTAAAGCAATATAATCTTATAATTATTAATTTCATCATGATGTAAATAAAAATTACACATATTTTTATCTTACACTTTGATATGGGAAATATCCTGAATTGTCGTCTTTTTATGATGTTGACTGGGGTGGTGATGTTTTGGATCAGAAATACATTAGTGGGGGTGAATTCTTCATGGTTAATAAATATGTGGTCTAGTTAAGTAAATGTAATGAAATAACTTATATAATTATAGAAGAATAATAGTATGTATTAATAACTAAGGAATCCACTCAATTACTATGGATGAAAAAAATCAAGAAGATATTGGTGAATATGTGAAGTAGTTGATGGTGGATTTATCTAAAAAAATTTAGATTCATAACCTGAAAAATCTAGTGCATTACTCATAAACCATGTATATTAAGATAGGGTATTACTTCATTAAATAAATGGTGGGATAAAAAATGGTCACTATGAATCATTTTGGAATTATTGACTAAGTAGTGGATGTCATGACTAATTAATTGGGTACACATTCTATTGAGAAACATAGGTTGAAACTTTGGGTAAAAAATCTCCCTAGGTGTGAAGAGGGTTTAATTTTATTCCTCCCCATTATTTTAATTATTTATAAATATTTATGAATTGGTGTGGTATTAATAGGTACATATCATCTATGGCTTGTATTTTTTTTAATCAGATCACACGACTATTTTTCTTTGGGGTTATTATCAAATGGGGGAGAGGCTTGTTACATTCTTTTGATAAACTCATTGGAATAATACCAACATCTATGATGTATGTTTCTTTTGAATAAGTGAGGGGAGTGACAAGACTCTTTAATTGATAGGTATTTCAAGGTAAGAAGATATGGGGTTTATTGGAATGAGGAATTGCATAAACCATAGAATTATTTTCATGTAATATTATATTCAACATAAAAAATTTCTCATGTAGACTTAGAAAAATAGATGAGTTATTATGATGTTAGTTATATGTAGAGATTTAACACCCCATGATCTTAATATTTTGTTACCTTTAAATAAGTCAATGTGTTTGATAGCTTTCTCCACACCGAACACTGGACATAAAAGAACCCATGGTATATTCAGATAAATTATAAATATTTATGTATGAAAATTAAACCTAACTTTTAAATTAGCAGGAATAGATATTAGTAACTATTTTATGAAATATATGTATAAATAAAATAAATTCAAATTTTAATATTATTTATATTTAAATTAGATTAACTAAAATTATTAATATGATTATTTATTGTTCAAAAAGTATTTTTTATGAAAAAAATACTTTCATTTGATTCAAATTGTTTTGCATGCGACTAATGATTAATGATATATTGTGTTTTATATTAATGATTAACCAACAACAATTTATTTTTTAATTGATAGAAAATTGATATAATAATAGTTAATATTTGAATAAGTTATGCTCCAATAAAAACACATTTTATTAAATTTTAATATTTAATTAAAAAAATTAATTATTAATACTTTAATTTATAATTATGTTGGGAATAATCATTTTTTAAAATCTAAAAATCAAAATTTACTTACAATGATTTTTTGAGCTTTTTCTGAAAAGGTTGTTTTTTAAAGAAAGATATGGTTGTAACGAAAAGTGTAATTTCTTTTAGTTTATCCATATATGAGAATGATCCATAATATTGAAAAACATTTTATGTGATATGTTTTTAATAAAAAGAATATAATTATTCATTTTAAAATATTCTTTGATATTATAAATATTATCTCAATCTTTTTTAGTACAATTTAAAATGTTACATAAAAAATACTTTTAGACTTGTTTTTAAATATATTATTTCAAATGGTGATTAAGTTTTCTAATTTACATGGAAGAATTATATCCTTCATGTTTTGTAATAACTTGATTTATTTCATTAATATTAGTATCCTAGATAATTTTAACATATATATAAATGTAGAGCTTAAAAACATTATTTCTCTAAAAATTGTTTTTATGAAATTAACTATATTTATTTGAATATTAACTTTGAAAGAATTATAAATTTTATTTTATTAAAATATTTCAAAATTTTAAATTATTATTATTATATTATAAAAATAATAATATTCTTTTTTATTACAATTAATTACTATGTTTATAAATTAATTACCAAGGTAAATATAAATTTGGGTGAAACAAAAAAGTTAATCAAAAAGCTTTAAAACACACAATTTTTTGTAAAAAATTGGTTTTTGAGGTTATTTTTGAACAAAAATCATTTAAATCTCTAAATTGTTTCATTCTCATGGCCTTTGACACTTGTGCTATAATATTTCATTATTGAGAATGTTAGGGTTACTCCAAAAACTACAATTTCCTTCACTTGTAAAAGGGTAATGTCTTCCCAACATAAAGTCACTCCACTCATAATTTCTCCTTGAAACTATTCAATTTTTCTCCTTATATAATTTTATCCAAATTTCAAAAACTTTTTTTCATCATTAGTTATCATAAGTCCTTATTTTCAAAGGCTACTTACAAGGAAAATCTATGTCCCCAACGAGTGTATTGTCAAATTATTAGTTTTTATTCTTAATTATATTCTTTTAAATTTATTCAAACCACACTAATATAATGATATTAGTATCATTTATATATTTTAATATTAATATATTATGGTTATTATCAATTTTTATTAATATGTCCCATTTATAAAAAAACTTTCATTCGTGTGTTGTGTGTACTGCCGCATCCATGATGCATCATGTTTTGTTTTCTATCACCACATTACATAGATGAATATAATGATTGTATTAAATTATAAATATGATATATATTATATAATTAAGATTTATTATGAAACAATTTATAATATGTTAATTAAATGATCAACAAATGATCATCATTAATTTAATCATTAAAAATAAGTGTACTAAGAGGATAATATTTTATTCAAATTGTATAATGATTTTATATATGATAAATATGCATATAATTACATAAAATTATGATATGTAACCCTAATAAAAAATAAATAATATCATATTTCTTCTGGTATAATGATATTATAAAAAAACCTCATTAAAATTAAAAAAATCGTGGTATACTTGGGTTTTGGTAAGTTTAACCACTTAAATGAACAATACAATGAATTTTTTTTATCTTGAATGACTATGGGAACATAATTAAAGGACTAATATGATATAAATTTTTAAACAATAATAATTTTTTATTCTGAATATGTTATATTATTATTAAATAAAATAATTAAGAAAAACCACTTTGATTGTCAAGAATCATCAAGACATGATTATTGTCGATTTAATATTCCAGGATAAAGAATAAAATGCTTATAATGGAACTTCAAACATTATATATCATTATATATAATAAAAAAGATTTTATTAATTATCCACTAATTATGAACATTTAGAAAATAAAAACATCTACACATATATTATGAAACTAGTATAAATAATCAAAAATAAAAAAAAATACATCTGAAGTTGAAAATTTGATGAATAAATACTGAAAATCACTATTTATGAATGGTTCAAATGATAATGGATATGATTATTCTATTAATTATCTGATTACCAAATATATGTTATTTGTACAATAAGATAAAGTAAATATGTCAATGTCCAAAAATCATGTATGTGTTTTCATCTCAATTTCCATTCATTGAGACATGTTTTTTATACACCGAATTTCATTTTTATGTTGTATATATTACATATTTGATATATAATGTCAAAAAATATCTTTTATTTGTTTTATTTTTAGTTCATCATCAAGAAAACTCTTTTATGGGGTTTTGATTCGATGGTTTTTAAAGTCATAAGGGTTTGTTTGGTCTCAATTATGATTCTTTCAGAAGTAATACATTTTTTAAAATAGTTTTCATTGAATGGTGTATTTACTAACAATTGATATATTTTTATCATAAATCTTTCACTACATATGAATTATGAATAAAATACTTTTTTTATTCAAGTGGCTATTGATCTTATTTTTCCCCAATAATGACGATTTTCAGTAACTCAGTTTTCATTCCTTTAGTTAAAATCGTTCTTTGTAAAAATTTCATATCAGTTTTAAACAATGTGACCATTGCTTATATTTTATGGTATTATATACTTTTTTATGGGGTTATAAATTCCTAAAATATAAAACTATGGAAAAATACTTCTCACTTCTTAGGATATGTTGAAACTATTCACTTTTTTTCTTTGAATGTCTTGTGATCATGTTATTCCAGTATTATCTTGGTTGTATACACATTTCTTTTATATGGAGTGAAAATCACATTTTATATAACTCATATTTTATGGTTTTAACCTATAATTCATGATATATATTCATGGGGAATATTATTTCCATTCTAATAAATATTATTATTAGCAAGTAGACTATGTATTTTTTAACCATCCACCTTCTTCCTCCTATAGGGTTATGATCATGTTATCCCTTTTATATAAATGTGGATAAGTATTTTAATTCATCATTATTATTTACTATTATAATAGGATGATTGTGTATTTCATTTTCGAATTTATAATTAAATACATATAAATGTTTTATTGAGGAATAGGTTCATCGGGTAATTGAATGAATGGTATTCACGAATCTTATAGGGAATACATTCATCGTAAACAGGTGCATTGTGGAGAAAGGTATTATATTTCACTCGATGAATCAGTTTGTATTATAAGAAAAACATGTTTTGGTATTTGAGGTATGGATTCAAAATTCAGCAATATATCTTGACTATGGTCTCAATTTTGAATAATGTGTCATACCATAATACCTTGATAGTGTGATTTTGAGATCTAGAAGTATGTATTTCATTAGTATGATATCATAATAATGATATCTTTGTTTTAATTTAATATCATGGATTTAATTATAACATTTTCATTTTGATTATGTATTAATGATTTTTACTTATTCATGTTAGAATATTTATATCATTCGTATTCCTTGATTCCACTAGTTATTTATTTCCCATGCTGGTCCTTTGATATCACCCCTTCTTGTGTCTCTTTTTCACCTATTTATTAATAAAATTAGTACATGTGACATGCTATTAAATATAGAATGTGTAGAATAATTTATTGGATATGTTGAATATTTAAAATAAATTAAATTGTTTCTTATGTATTGTGGAAAAAATATGAATTTCTTGAAAAATACATCAGATTTATTAGTTTATGATGTGACATAATTATTTAATGATATAAACCAAAAAAGATCATCGAGATATAATAGATGAAATTATTCATTATTGATTTTGTATTTATGGTTAGTTATATCCAAACATTTATAGCGGTTACGAAAGAAAGTGTGTAAATTATATGTTTATTGGACTGGATTCAGGAGTAAAGGTCTAGGTAATCACATGTAGTTAAAAGGAAAGGTTTAGATAACTTTTGATATTATGATGTTTGTTTAAAATAAATTATTGATTTATAAGTAAAGGTTTATCACAATTTAAAAAGTATAGATAACCCTTTGGTATAGTAAATGATTTAAATAAATAGAAATAATTCTAATTTTATTTTTGGATAAGGATGAGAAAAATTTTGTGAAAACCCTAATAATAAGTCTTAGTATTGGAAAATATCCATATGTTTTGGTAAAATATATATTATGATTTTTACCCTAGAAATAAATCCTATATTGATACTATAATGTATACATGGTTGTGGAATAGATACTCTTAGAGGTAATCTCCCCATAATGGGTTGGTTGAGGAATGTTTTGATCATCACTCTAGTGTATAGAGATGTGGACCAAGACTACACACCTATCGTGACACTCCAGATGGATATTATTCGGTTAATCACATTATCTTCACAAACCATTATGAATGATTTAATAATTATGTCAACTAATTAGTTATATAAGTAATTACAAAAATAACCATGGATTAACATGTTTCGAACAATGAGAGTCATAATTTAAGGTAAATGTATCATATGTTAAAAAATGTTTCATAATGGAATAAATATTTAGATTAATTTTTTCATAATAATATTTTTGATATTATCATAACAATTTTGGTTGTGGAATTTGGTTGAAATAGTAACATGGAAATGAAGCTATGAAAGGTATGTTCTGGGAAACCAATATGACTTATAAACAAATAATTCCGCATACATAAATTTTAATGAATTTTGGCATATTACTATTATAATATAAAATGTAATTTTCTTAGTCTTAATTAAGGTAGTGAAATTTATATAAATATGAAATGCTATAATATTTTCATTAATGTGGGATATTTATCAATCATATTCTGGTATGTTAAAAATGTTATATGGATTATGTAAAATATATAAGGATTATTCTTCAATAGTTTTATTTTAATGGTTTGGTGACATATATTAAATGATATAAATAACATTCATATGTTCTTTTAAAACAAGTTTATATTTTTGGGAAGAACTATTTGGGAACACTTTATTATGCTATAGATAACTCTTATGTTTAATATATAAATGAATATTGATATAAGTGTGGGTTTATTTTCAATAAATAAGACAGATATTAATTGATCACATTAGGATTGATATTATATTCCTAGTTCTTTTGGAGAATATCAAGTCCTTTATTATATTATGTTATATAGTGACTAGAGTGTGATTTTATAAAGCAGTGGTTAATACTGTTTGAAGGATAAAGATTGAGTTAATTCTTGGAGGAATGTATAATCTAAGTATGGTTTAATGTCTTAGATATTCAAATTAGAGTTTCAAAGGTATGTTCTTGAGATTATATGATTAAATTACATACACAATTAGGTAAATGATTTTGGAATTAATAATGTTGTTTGAGAATGGATAATTTAAATTTTGATGTCATCAATTTCAATGATTTTTGTGTTTAATATAATGTAATAATGATCATGTAAATTTGTGATATTTATTTTAATATTTTTATAAATAAGTATGATATATCCAAACTAAATTTAACTGAGGATGAACCAAGATTAATATAATCCAAATTTGGAGTTATATAGGTTTAACCAAGTCTAATGCAATTTGAGTTGTAAGAACTATAGGCTAACCTGATAGTTTAATAAGGTGATACATCTTGAGGATAAATTTTCATAAGTTTATTTATGATAATTATCTTATTGCGATTATACCTCATGTTAAAAACTTTATTTTTCTTAATTTATGGAACTATATGTAATGATGGGTGAGAGAAACAATTTTTTGATTAACTCAGCAAATAAACCAATGGAATGGGTGTTGGAGATAAAAATCATCTCATTACTACAAACTAGCTATCATTTAATATTATTAATAATGATAAAATAATCAAATCCAAAATCTTGAAAAATAGGATAAAGATGGTGTCTCGTGATTGATCATGTGATGATGATGACAGTGTTCATCACATAGATAAGTGGCAGGGAAAAAGTGAAGCTACAAAAAATTGTATCTTCCATTACACGATAGTTGGGTATTATGTGACTCAAGGTCCTATTCCAGTGGATAATGAGGGATATATTCCCCAATAACATTAAAAACAACGAAAATCATATGAAAATACTGCTAATTAATCTGATAGTTAGTTTTCAATCATGATTTTTTAGTGTTTTATTCCACGCATGTTTTTTACAAATACGGTAAATTAAGTTGCAAATAAAATCCCCAAGTCATATGATTTTCATATAAATCATTTTCATGGTCTATGGGAAGCCATTACTTATCGGTTTAGAAATATATCAATTAGTATAATTCTATGTTAAATTAGGAATACTCTATATATCTATATAAAGTGATTATAATTATTTTTTATATATATAAAATTCATTCCACAACCTAAATAAACTTATGGTCACTTAGTGATATATGTTTAATTGTGAGTTCCCAAGGGAAATTACTCTGATCTTATGAGTCAAATTGTGAGGGAAAAATTTAATTAGGATAAACATAATGTAACACCCGAATATTTTAATATATTTTTACCTTTAAACAAGTTAATGTGTTCATTGTCTTCTTCCACATGCAACACTGAACATACAATAAACAATGATATATTTAGAGTAAATATACATAAGTATGACCACTGAAAATGATCTATTGAAATATAATTAATTAATAAGACAAATTTTTTTATGAAATAGATGTATAAATAAAATAATGGTTACTTTTAATATGAATGAAAATTCTCTAATTTTTCCTAAAATGACTTATAAGATCATTTAATTTTTTAAAATGTATTTTTATAAATACAATTTCCATTTATTTGATACGAATTATAATTAAATAACTATTTAACTAAAGATACATTATTTTTTATTTTAATAATTAGATAACACCAATTGTTTGTAAATGCTATGAAATAATAATAATAAATATTAATATTTTAAATCGATAATTTTCAATAAAAACTGGTTTTCATTATATTTTATGATTTTATTAAAAAAAGAATTTACATATTTTATATTTTTTAATTAATAAAATTATTTTAATTTTCAAATTTCTCCTAAAAAAGTTTAATTATTATGGACTTTTTAGATTTTTTTTGAAGAGGATGGTTTTATGTAAAAAATACATTTTTCATAAAACATGCAATTTCTATGAAATTATTTGTATATAAATAATTTTCTATATGATTAGAAAACAATTTATGTGATAAAATATGAATATGTATAATAAAATTATTCCTTTCAAAAAATTATTTGATCTTATTAATCTCATTTCTAATTTTTTTGGCACTAATGAAAATGTTATATTATTAAAAAACTATTTTCAATCATTTCTTTGAATCCATACTTTTAATGGGTTATTATGTTCTGTCCTTACATGGAAGACTTATATACTAGTTTTGTTAATAAATTTATATATTTCATTAAAATATTTATCCATGAAAATTTTGTCTTATAAATATATTTAAATATTAAAAACACTCTTTCTCTATAAATAGATTTTATGCAATTATGTATATTTATTTTAAATTTACTTTTCACACATTAATAAATTTTATTTTCTAAAAATATATTCAAATTTTAAATTATAATTATCAAATTAGGTTAAATTTCCAATGTTGATCATTTTCAAAACAATTAATTACCGAGGGTATAAATTAACAACCAAGGTGAATGTAAATTAAGTTAATTTTAAAAATTTAAAAACAACAAAAACATAAAACACAAAAATTTCTATAAAAATAATTTTTAAATTTAGTTTCAACCCAAAATCATTTTTAACTCTTGTTTTGTCAATTTTTTTCCCTTTGAAATATTAATAGATACCTTAAATTATTAATAATGTGAGGGTTTCTCTCAAAACTAACATTTTTCACTTATAAAAGGGTAAAATATTCACCAATTAAAGACACACCTACCGTTATAATTTATCCTTTAAAATATTCCATTTTTATCCTTCAATAACCATATCCAACTTTCTAATTCCTATGGTCATCATAAATTACCATAAGTAATTCATTTCGATGGATTTTCCTAAGGAAAATTCATGTCCCTAATATGACTATTATCAACTGCTTGTTTTTTCTTATTAATTATATTGTTTAAAATATAATATAAAAAACCAATATAATTATATTATTATCATTTATTTACTTAAAATTTAATATATTTTGGGTATTATCAATTTTTATTCATATACCCCATCCATTTGGAAAAGAAAAATCGATGTTCATGCATTGTGTAGACGATCATCTCCTGTAAAAAACTCGTTTCATTTTATATCACCACCATACAAGGATGGGAATATGGATGGTATTAAAGGATAATTTTTTTCATATTTTTGGATCTTTTAAGAAAAATTTAAGAATCAATTAATGATATAATTAAAAAAATCATAATTAATTTAATTAGTTATAATAGTATACTAAGAGCACAAACATTTATTCAAATTATGTAATGTATTCAGATCCATTACATCATATAATTCCTTCCAATTATGATATATCAAAATAATAAACACTAAATATTATCATTATTAATTTTTATAATAATTTCATAATAAATCAACCTCTTAATCATTCATTAAATCAATGTATGTTTATGTTTCAGTTTCTTTTACCACAAATTTGAATAACACTATAAATATATATCATGAATGAATATGGAAATATAAGTTTTGGTACAATATATTTTATGTGTGTAAATAGTTATTCTTTATTTAGAATTTATTATATTAATTTTTATTCATTAATTAAGGAAACACCCTTTGATTGTCAAGAATCACTAAAACATAATTTTTATCTATTTAATATTCAAGGATAAAGACTAAAAAACATATTAATGTAGATTAAAAATTTATAAATAATTTTAATTCATCCATAAAATAACTTTAATGATACACTAATGATTAACTATTAAATAAAAATGAACATGGACACCTCCTTTTACGAATCTAGTACATACAGTCAAAACTCCAAACACACGACCTAAAAATTAAGAAGAATTCATATAGAGAATGAATATTCTTGAAAAGTATGAATGAAAATTGATATTAGTAACATTATGTATTATTATATATATATATATATATATATTATTTTATTTTAAATTATATCCATGAAATTGAGAAAATAGGTAAGGAATTTCTTCTCAATGTCCCTTCAGTGAGACAAGTATTGTAATTATGAACCTAATTTCATTTATGTGGGGTAAATATTTCCTATTTGAGAATTTATATCATGAATTATATTTAAATTTTGATATATTATGTACAATTTCAATAACTCTATCTGAATGAGTTTTTATTGAGAAGTGAATTATCTCATAATGGTTTTTGTGGTACCAATTATGATTATGTAATATATGATATATTTCCTATTCCATGTATTTTTGAATGGTTTATTCACTAAAAATGGATATATATTTATCATACACCTTATATTTCATGGTAATTACTTTCTACACTACTGGAAAATGGACATATCCCCACGGTTTTCCTCAAAACTGTGGGGATAGGTACCCCCTATACCCACGGTTTTGGAAAACCGTGGGTAGAGGTCAATTTTCAAGACCTGTACCCACGGTTTTCAAAAACCGTGGGCATAGGGGGGTCTATCCCCACGGTTTTCCAAAACCGTGGGGATAGGTCTTGAAAATTGACCTATACCCACGGTTTTCAAGAACCGTGGGTATAGGGGTACCTATCCCCACGGTTTTGAGGAGAACCGTGGGGATAGGTATAGGATAAAAAACCTATACCCACGGTTTTTCAAAACCGTGGGTATAGGTTTCCCATGTGTGCGCGGGAAATTTTTTTTTCCGCGGGAAAGATTTTTTTTTTGGCGGGAGTCCTATACCTACGGTTCTTCCCTCTATACCCACGGTTTATATAACTATATTTAACTAAATATATATATATATACACATAATTGATAGTAGGGTAGTGGAGACGCGGTACTTTGCAGCGAAGAGGTCGTGGGATCGAAACCCGCCTGCAGCTTTATTTTAGTATCTATACCCACGGTTTTGAAACCGTGGGTAAAAGCCATTGACACCGTGGAAATTGGGAATGTTTTGTTGACACGGTGGCAGAACACCTATACCCATGGTTTTGGAAAACCGTGGGTATAGGCTGGGGACCTATACCGACGTCGTTCCAGCCCACGGTTCCCAAAACCGTGGGTATAGGCTATACCCACGGTTTTGGGGGCTATACCCACGGTTTTGAACCGTGGGTATAGGCCTTTTTTCCAGTAGTGCTAGATCATGTTCCCTTAATCAAGTGTCTATTGATTCAGTAATATCCCCAGTACCGATAATTTTTTGTAACACAAATTTTGATCATTATGTTATAATATTTCATTTATATTATTTCATATAAGTTGTGTATATTATTTCCATTGATTTTATTATGTGTTGTCCTACCATTTTTTAGGTATATATTTTCCTACCAAATAAAACTTCTTACAAATATTTCTTAATTATTGGGATATACTAAAACCATCCACTTTTTTTATCTAAACAAAATAGGATTATGTTATTATAGTATTCTCTATTTAATATACCCATTTATATCTATACTATGAGAATCATAGTTTATATAACTCATATTGAAATATTGTAACCTAGAAATTATGTTATTCAATTATTATGTGGAAATACATTGGAATTGCAATACAGATGATTATTTGAAATTTGACTCTATATTGTTTATCAATACACCTTTATCATATTGATGAGTTATGATCATGTTATCCTTTTTATCAACATGGGGAAAAGAATTTGAATTATTAATGATTATTGAAAACTAGTACAGGTTTATTATGTATTTGATTTCTAAATTTTCATTATATATATAGACAAGTTTTATTTAATTATAAGTTCCTTAGGTAATGGTATGAATGTTATTTATAACTCTTTTATTGAATGTATTGGATATAAAAAGGTGGTGGGTGATGAACAAAATTATATATCTACTGGATTCATCATATGGTATCATGAGAAAAAATATGTTAGGGTATTTGGTGTATGCCATCCTAATTCGTTGATATATATTCATTGTAATCTTAAAGAAAAGTAATGTTTCATGAAATAATGCCTTAATAGTAGGATTTTTATGTCTTTAATTTTTAATTAAATTAAAATGAGATCTATATTATAGATATCCATGTTTTATTTTTTTATGGATAACGTATACTCCCTGTTTAAAGTAGATTATGGATTCTGGTTGTTTACATAACCTGTTGATAATATTCATTCCATTTTTATTCCTTGATTTATCCATTTATATGTTTCCCTTACTGAGAATCTAATATCACATCCTATTATGTTTACATTTCCCAAGTCAATGATGAAAAGTAGTGAAAAAGACATATTTAAAAGGATATAAATAATAAAACAATTTATGTGAAATTTTCAAGACCATCCATGAATTACTTCTTTTATTATATATAGTGTAAAAATGTCCATTAGTTGGGAAAGGAAAATTATTTACTAGTTTTGTATGTGTCCTAATTTTATAAATATTTAAAACAGAAAAGAACTTTGACATTTATAAGATATAATTAATAATTACTGATTTCTTAATTATGGATGGTTATATCCATGCATTCATTACATGTATCAATTAGTGTATATAATGTATGTATTTGTGGAACCAAATATAAGAGTGTGAGTCTAGGGTTTCACATGAGTAGTTTTGAATTTTACTTTTGATTTTCAAAAAAATAAAAAAGTGTTAGAATATCATAACTAAGTTTATCCATGCCAAATTTTGGTCTTATGTTTTTTATTAATCAATTTATGATATTTTAAGGAGCTAGAAGTGTTTGGAAGGTTGTTTAATATTTTTGGTAGACTATAAATTATCTTAGATATGTGAACATGTTGGAATTGTTTTTTTTATTATTTTAAATATTTTTGTTTATGAATTTTTGGACTTTTTACTAATGTTTAATAAAGTCTTATATGAATAAAAAAAATTCCCAAAATAAATTATACAGACCACATAGAGAGCATGATAACTGAATAGCGAGTATGTGGAGCTACAAAGGATATTTGTAGTGTTGGAGTTTTTGCTAACACATCCTGTTTTCAAATACTGTTTTAAAAATATAAAGAATTTTTTTGAGGTTCAGCATCATTTTTATCCTTATGATGGTTTTTTGAATTGATTATATAATGCAGAAATTTATAAGAATGTAAATATGAAAGCCTATATAAGTTTGTGATTTTTTTGGAATAATGACTTAATTGATAATTGATCATAGAGGAGGACAAATCACATTGGAAGTATGTGATGACTAGAATTGTGAAGGTTATTTTTATAATCTTAGGAATAGTGAATTTTTAGAGATATACACCTATATATATCCAACCTAAACCCCTTATTAAGGAATAAAATATAAGGATAACAAAATCAATATATTTATCCAAAAAATTTAGAAATGTAAGGTCATTCACATATGAATGAAAATAAAAATAGAAAGGTGATACAATGCTGGGACCTTAAATAAATATGGAGGATCCATGTTGTATATTTCAAAGTAGTGTTCTAGGAATTCTGTTCATCAAGGACGAGTCTTAAAAGTATATTGTGGTGAAGAATAATGGTAATGTGTTTTGTGAAGTGAGTTTGTGAGGAATAGTGCTGCAAAACGACAACACATTTGTGAAGTACACAATTAAATCTAAAAAGAATAATTCCTTATGAATAGTATATCATATAAGACATAAATATGAGATAGTTTTTAGAAATTGATTTTACAAGGTTATTTTAGTGATTATTTTGGTTATTGAGGAGTACACTTAAGAATGATATTTCAAATTTAATGTTATAAATCATCCAAAAAACTACTAATTATAAGGACAGGAAATTCATGTTGATAAACTGAGTCCAAATTCATCCAGATCAGTGTCCAATGAGGAGTCAAATGATGCTATATATGGGAGGTAGAGCACTATTTGTAAACACATTATAATTTTAGTGCACTTGTAATAGAGTTCTTGTGGCCAAAAAATTTAATTCCAAAATAATTATTAAATCATAGTGTATTTTGGTATGATCAACAAGTCATCATTATATACTCCTTGGACTATCCATCAATAGTAAACTATTTAATCTGGTTTTTGTTAACATTTTTTTTGTATGTTTGGTGAATGTGAATTACAATCAGTGAGTTTTGGGGAGTTCCCACCAATGTGGGGACAAAGTTCTTAATATCCAAATTAACACTGGGAACCATTATTCACCCCTAATCACATATGGAATCCAAATGTACAAAAAAAAATATGATTAAAATGTGATACATAAAGAATCAATGTTCAAAATACTTAGGAAGCATCTAAATACTGAGAATGTATTTTAAGGTAGAATCAAGGGTTTCAAACCCAAATAAATTTAAGAAATTCCTATAGTATTATATTTCATTCACATGTTGATCCAAAAAGTATTAAAGATGAATTATAACATAAGGATTGGATTAATGTAATGGAAGAAAAGTTTTGTAAAATTGAGAAGAATAAAATGTAGTAATTAGTTTCACGTCACTAAGAAAATAATTTTATTCAGAAAATGTGGGTTTTTGAAAATATTCTCAATGATAAAAGACAAGTAGCATAAAAAATCTCACCATGTTCGAAAAGAATTCTCTAAAAATGAGGGAATAGAAATTTATGAGTCATTTTCTCCAATAACATACCTTTAAATGATTAAAATCCTTATTTTCATATACGATCAATGGAATTTGTTTCCCAAATGAATGTTAATTCAGAAATCATTAATGATGAACTTGAATTACGCCAATAGATGAAGTCTAAATTATATTAATACTTAATCAGAATAATTCCATGTCAGATGAATTCAAATCAGATAAATATTAGTAATAAAAAATCACAATGTCTATCATATAGACATGTAAAAAATTGTGATCATTACATGAACACCCAAACCCATATAGCCCAATATTGGATGTTACTTTGTTACATTGGTTCTAGATACAATCAATCACTTCCCAAAAGACAATATAGTTTAGTAGTATTGGGAAACTAGATACATATTTTAATTTCAAATTATATTTGAAAAATTAGAATACAACACACTATTTTCTATGAGAACACCAATATTCCCTTTATTATATCCATGAATATCAACCATAATACACTTCATGTAATCCCAGGGAAAATAATCATAAAGAAGGTGTGAGATTAAATTCTAAGTAAAGGTTACATACAAAAAAAATATCTTGAGTAAATAATTCATAATAAAAATTTAAATATAAATAACTGAAAACGCATCCCATTTAAAAAATAAATTAAGAACAATGAATAATATATAAAGAATAAGTTTTGATCAAATAATATCATATAATTAATTAAATCAGTTTGATAATTATCCATTCATTCCATAACTATTAAAATAATCAGAAGTACTTCATTAAAAAAACCTCATAAAGATGGAATTTATAATGATAAACATAATAAACATACTATAAAGACCTTGTGCCAATACATATTACATAAAATAGTAAGTCCTCATCCAAATACTCAAACTTGTCTATCTTATGAGACCTACTGATGCATTAAGAAACTATATTAGTCCCTACAAATCAGTAACTATGTCTAATTCATTTGATATATAAAAGGGGTGAAACAATATCAATATAATTCTTTATTGAAAAACTATAATAATATATTTTAAATATTTTCCAAATAAATAAACATAATTCTAAACCATATAGAATAACTTTTAGAATGGTTTCAAAATAGTATATCATTATTAAAACTAATTGTAAACCATCTAGATAAATAATAATTATTGTATCACTTTCACATGTCCCAAGTGGATCCTTTTTAATATAAGGATTATTAACATTAATGAATATAAATACAATAAAAATTTAACAAAAATCATTATTGAGTAGAATACCCTTCTAAATTTGAAAATAACTTCAAAAGACATTAAACTTCTATAATATTAGAAAATAATATTTTATAGGAGTCATGGATTCTAGTAAATAATGACTCAAATAAATCAATTGTCATGATAATGGGAAATTCTATTTGGGTTCAGTATGTTAAATCAAATATTCCTTCCTATTTTTTTTTTGTAAAAAGTTAAAATGTACATTCCTTGGAAAATGAAAAAATAATCCATTTTAAAAAATTTATAAAAGTAAGAACATGGATAAAAATGAATTTAATAATCCCTTTCAAAATATTAAAACCATTCTTAAAAACATATTTATAAAACATGTTAATGAATGAAAATATTCATGAAAAAAGAAGAATTAATGCATATTTTCCTTATAATCTTTTTTATCTTTTGAGTACATAAAATTGAAAAATTAAATGAAAAATTATAATTTTCAAAAATTACTAGAGGATAATAAATAATATTTTTTTAATATATAATTATTAAGTAATTCACCTAGAAGAGAAATAAACATCAATAATTCTATATAATGATGAAATTGTGAAATAAAACTATACCACGTTGATAAATTTTGAATCATATCCTCAATGAAACAAATAACATCAACTTAATCTTAAAATACCCTGAATATAAAATAAATAATACAAATCATATCAAATGGTTATTAGTTCAACCTCTTAAATAAAGGTAGGTGCATAGAATAACATATATCCTAAAGAAGACAATTTGAGATGAAGAACCCTTAAAATGAATATATCATTCAAGTGATAATTAATAAATCTGATGATTATGTGTACAAACATTAAATTCAAATATATAGAAAAAAATATAAAACTATCTATCATTACACTGATTCTCTTATAATATGAAATATAATAAATAATTATTATAACCAAATTAATAGAAATTTCATTATAAGACAACATATTGTTTGGAAACATTCATGTAAAGTCTACATGAATTAAATAATGTAAATTTAATCTAAAAATATAATGAATTTTAAATGATTAATGATATAACATGTAAAAGTCTGATTATATAATCCATATAAAATAAATTAGGTGCATAACATCATAATATCCTTTAATGAAAGATAATTGAGATGATGTAGTGACCCCAACCCCATTAGCGTGGAGTTGGTATCTAAATTATTATATTAGGATACGATATAAGGAATCACATCTCCATGGAATGAATAGTTTATTAGTCTTGGTAAAATAGACACATACATAAATTTATATTAAAATTTAAAACATATAATACATAATGTATATATATTCTATTAGAACACCATTACTACCTGTATCGTATTCCTGTATATGAACCATAAAACAAGACCTGGTTCATCTGGAAAATAATAAATAAGAAATGGGTAATATTAGAGGACTATTATGGTATGTGTACCCAAGAAGATATGAATAAATAAGTCTCAATCCATATGGAAAGGTAAATAACTAAAAGAAATTAAATTTTATTAGTAACTTGAGCATAATAGGGAAGGAATAAATGGTGATCAAATAATGTCATATAAATAATCACATGAGCTTGAAACTTAACTAAGGACATAATTAAAAATTTAATAATCACATGTAATTTAAATAACATAATTATTAATTAGGGAATTCATAATATCGTACATCTAATACATATCATTGAGGCCTTTTGCTAAGACATCTAAATAAATGGGTAACACCTTTATTAAACCCCAGTCAAGCTTGTCTCACGAGACCTATCGATAGAATGAGGTGCTATATAGTGTACCACACATCACATAATAAGTCCAGTTCATTCATCATTCGAAAGGGGTTACACACAATCAATATATGAATTCATATAGTAAAACAATCATATAGAAAATTTATAATTACCCCCAATCAATATATATAATAATAACCCATCCAGGGTTTTATAAATGGTATCAATCATGTAAATCACCATTAAAACCCATCATAAACTATAAGAACAAATAATTATTATTAAATTAATATAACATATATTTAGTTAACAATATTTACAATGAAGTTTCCATGAGTATAAATACTAAAAAAATATTTAAATCATTTTAAAGAATAATAACCTTTGCCTTTGGAAAATCACCTTTTATGACAAAAAGTTTACAATTTTTTTTAAAATATTTTGATGAAAAAAACATGAAATGTTTTAAAATATGTTTCAAAACATTGAGTGTTAATGATATCATAAAATTATTTTCAAGTCATACATGTTATAACAAAGATTTCTTTCTCATTTTCGGTAAAAGATAAATCATTCTTTTGAAAAAAATGAAAATTAATTTAAATACTTTTTTAAAAAAGTATAAATGGGTAATAAATTCTTTAAATAATTATTTGGAAAATGTTAAAAACATTTTTTTAAACATATTTAAAAATCATAGGTTTTGATGAAAATTGATTTTTGACCGAAGAGAGAAATAAAGGCATATTTTTAAAAAAATATATAAATAATTTTATGTAATAAAAATTATGAAAATTATACATTTACATAAAAATTTTGTGAATAACTAGTGTAGAAGAAAATAAATTGATTTATATATATAAATATAAATTAATTTGTTCATGGGAGAGCTAAATATAAACAATCCCAAATAATTATTTGATAGTTAAATAAACCTTTTCCACTTTGGTAAATTTTGAATCATAATCCCCATGAAAGAAATAAAAATATGTGAAACCTTAAATAGCATGAATATATATTAATTAATTATATGACATAAAAAATTGGTATTATATACACCACAAAAAATAAATAAGTTAGGAATATGTCTTATGTCTCATGGAAGTAAATATTAGATGAGGAACCCTTACCTCAGGTATGATTTCCATTGTATGTTTTTGTGCCTATTGTATAATGGTTTTAATAATGTTAATAATTTATAATATAACCACAAAAATATTTTTAATATCATATATTATCCTATTATAAAATTTTACCACCCTTTTTTTAAAATATTACTTTATTCTCATTATTTTTTGTGTTAATAGCCTTGTTTCTAATGCATGTTTTGTCATGAATGTTTCATTTCATAGGAGAAGGATATATATATATATATCATCACAATAATAAAAATAATATTATAAATTTCATATTTACTCATTTTAAATATTTTTATAACCACTTATGAAATTTTATGTGGAAGAGGAATTCCATCACATCATGGAGACTGTAGGTCATATGTATGCACGAGCAACAATATCATTCCATTAAGGAGTTAAAGGGTATCTAATTTTTTTCTATGTTAATTTTACTGAAACAATATTATCTAATACATATCAAAATAATTAATTAATTTAATCCTTATTACCTTACATGGAATGAATAAGTGAAAAATGAACCTCATTGCTTCCGAAGCTGTTAATCCACCGCACACATGAGCGACATTATCTCTTTTGAAATTGAATGAAATGTAAAAAATGTATTTGTGATATTAAAATTAAATAAATATAATAATATCATAAATATCATATAAATTTCGTAAATATATCTATATAACTATCCTTGAATGGTGGCGATGGAAAACATGCTACATTGGTTCGCAAGGTGGTAGTCGGCCGTTGACACGATCGATGATTATATTTCCCATTTTATGGATATGGAAATGGATAATGACTATCAAATAAATAGAATAAAAAATAACTATACGTAATATTCGGTTTTTATAATTTTAGATGTTATAATACATAATTTAATTTTGAAAATGATAAATAAAATGAAATCACTTTGTTAATATAATTACCATCTTTAAGAGAAACCTATTTTGGATCTCCTCTTAATGACCCTAGAGATTGTCTTTTGGGGGTAAATGAAGCTATATAATGTTTATAAATATGTTGGGGATAGAATTTCGTTGGTATTTTTTGATCCAAATGTATTTAGAGGTTTTAAGAGTTGGGGGAGTGCCCTTTTATAAGTTGGGAAAGGGGACATTTTTGGAAATTACATGGAAATTTTCAAAAAACAATCCAAAATAATAAATTAATTCACTTGTAAAATTATTAAAAATTACCCAATATTATAAATTATTAAGTATAATATGTAACTATATCCATAAAATATTATTAGGACATGTTTTGGTTCATTTTTAACACATATCTTAAAAGTTTAACTTCTGCTAAATTAGTTTTTACCTTAACCGCGGTAAATAATTTTTTCTATTTTACAATTCATTATGGTCAATATTGAAGATGAGCTTATTAGATAATATAAATTATTATTATTATAAATATTTAATCTATTTTTCCAAATTAAATTCATCGAATTGGAAAATTTTAATTTAATATTTATTCCACAAACTGAGTGAGAAAGCATATTTTCATAGAGAAATTATTAAAACATTTACAAAATTTTTATATCAAAATTCAATAAGGAAGTGATTAAAATGACATTATTTGTATTCATAGATATATAATTTATCATATTTTAATTTAAAACCAATTCTAAATATTATTTATATTTATAAAAAAATTAATCAAAAATTTCATTTTCAATTAAAATTCATTATTTTTTACTTTTCATAAATAAATTATTCGTTTCAAAATATAATATAAAATTAACAAAAAAGATAATTTTGACATGTGGATTTCAAAAATAAATTTAATATTTTAAAAAAAATTCTAAAATTAAATAATTGATTTCAAATTACGTGCCCAAAGAGATAATAGACCACCTTTTAGAAAAAAATATTTTTTTCGAAAAATGATTCTTTTTCTTTAATATGATTCTTATTTTATATATAATCAATAAATAACTATTAAAAATATTTTATAAATTGCTAAAACATATAATTTTCACAATTTAGTTAGTATTATTCATACCTTCAAACTTAATTTCCTAGTTATAATTGTAATGATTAAATAATAATAATTTAATAGAGTATTTTTTTTCTTCCAACCTAATTTTGCATGATTTCAAATATATAAAATAGATAGAAATCATTTAATTAATAAATTTTTATTATAAATTATTAGTATGTTATATTCTTTTCACATATTTTTGTTTCATTCTGTTCTTGTTATTGATCAAGATTTTCTTATTTTAAAATATTGGGGTGTTACATTCTACCCATTTAAATAAATTGTGTCCTAGAAGATTAATCATTATCATGGAAATAAAGGGCTTGATATTTGAAAATTTCTTTCATTAAATCCCACATTGTGGGAAGGGTTAATAAAACATCCTATTAATAAGAGGGATTGGTGTGTATAAAGTTCATATGGATAATTCACAGAACTAGGATTCCATGTTTGTGAACATATGTAGTAAATGAAAACATAAACATGGAAAAGTATAATAATTACCTAGGATTAACAGAGTGATAGAGATCATTGATCACAATAAAGTGGATGATCTGGAGATGTTTAAAAACCATAAAAACCATAATTATGTGTTGAATTAAGGTACTGTTTGATTCATCATAAAATGAATGTATTAGCATAAAATTTTTATTTCAGGATCATTTCTTAGTGTTGAGAAATGCATTGATCGTATATTCTAAGAACACCAGAACATATAATTTTTTGATATCATTTTATTTCGAAGGCATAATTTAATATTTTTGTTTTGCTTTAATTATTTTCCAGTGCATTCCTCACTATAAGAAATGATTATCCAAGATTATTTTTTTATACGTGAAGAACTGAAATAACCATTTAATGGATCAAAATATCCATAAAAGAGTATCAAGATATTCCACATATATTTATTCAAAAAATTATGGTTAGAAAAATTATCCAATAACACAAAAAGATCAGCTTAATATATTCAATAAATAGTTAACCGTAATTCTTTTAGAAAATATATATTACCAAAATTATATGGAAGGTCACCAAGTCCACCTTATATTCCTTAAACAATATAAGGTGTCCCATAATGAAAAATTTCAAATATATGAATACCATAATCACCATAAAACCTTAATGAAAACATTAATGATTCAAAAATAAAATATTAGTTCATCAAATATATTCCAAAAAACAATACTTCTAGTAAACTCTAAAAAAATATGAAATAAACTATGAAACAAAAAAATATATTTCATGATCACCAACATTATCCCATAAATATCACATTATTATATCAACATCAAGAACTTATTAAGGGTTATCCACCCCCAATCTAATGTTTTTTAAGAGGCTCAACTTTTCAATGAATTACTTTTCTTGTTCCTTAATACCCTTAATCATATTATCTCACATACATTATGTAATAGTACTGTAGTATAATCTTTATAAATTTCAAGATTATTATAATAATTATATTATCAATAAAATTTTATGACTGCATATTTCACGGATCCAAATACACCAAAACATTTTTTATTCTACTTCATCTATAGTAATAACAAAAACATATCCTTTATCCCTAAGTTGTTGTTCAGGTATATTCCCTTGATGCTTGGGGAATCAATTTACGTAGTTACTCATCTCCCTACAGTGGAAGTATTTGAGATTTGAAGTTTCATTCTGACCCATGAAATCATTAGAATTGTGGTGTTTCTCACCATACATGTAGAAAAATCTTTTTCAATTTATTTATGTACTATGTTGTTTCCTTTATTAAGTATAACACATTGAAAAATAACTATTTCCCTTTCTCCCATTATTTTTTGATTGTTTTATCATCGTCTCTTTTTTCCTCTTTGATTCCATGAGACTTGTGTAATTCAGTATCTGTATTTACTGAATAATATATTATATCCTCAAATGATGCGAAATTATTGTATACGAGTTCCCTTCAAGGGATAGGTTAATCCCATAAAATGAATGGTTAATCGTGATTTTTGTATTATGTACATAGTCTGTAGAATGCCTTTATAACCCTATAATGTCAGCATCATATGTGGAAACATAACATCTTATTTATATCATACACTAAAGAAATATCATTCCATATCCACTCATTACTAATGAGAAAAATATTTCCCCAAGGATAGTAACTTAAAATCCATCCACTCCATACATTATACTTCTTCATAATATTTAGTGTTTTTGATTAATGATCACTATTTTCAACATCTCCTGCTAGAGAACAAACTCCCAGGACAACATTATTCCATTCACAACTTCCCCGAGTGAGAAATTATTTCTCTATGGAACATGTCCATTTACAAACTAAAAAGTGATTTGTTGTCATATTCTGTGATGGAGGTTACTGATGCATGAAGCATTCTAACAATGTTACAATGCATGGTGGATCAGAAGGATTCTCCATATGATAATTTCTATTACACTTAACATGATTCATATTACCTAATATTATAATAATTTGATTATTTACAGCATCATCTCCCGCTCCAGCTTCATTATCTTTCCTAGGGCTAGAATACCTACATAGGGTATGTTCATTAATATAGTTCACATTCCTTAAATTATTTTGAAATTATAAACAATGTAACACACTAAATTATATAATAACATTATGAAACATAATTTATAATCCCAAAACGAGAGAAACACTTAACATAATTTTAAAAAAAATTGTATAAAAATTATCATAATCATAAATAGGTTTCTTTGGGGATATCATTAATTTCAAATACCTCAAATTCATTTCTAAATAAAATGTTAATTTACCTAACCATATCCCCAAGGATTGTAAAACCAATGGAATTGTAAGATCTATTTTCTTAACCTAGGTGATGATTTGGTCAAGCCCAATGTGACCTTTTCAGATTAAACAACCCTAGGTAAATGTATACCCGAATCATGTCCACTTGTAGTATCTATACAGGGCTTCATTTCTATTAAACAAACATAATACATTCCTTACCAAAACATTAAGTTATTATTGTATACATGTCCTCAATTATATCATAGGTTTATATTCCCTAATCTAGGTTTTCCAAATTCTAGTTCTCATGGTTTCTACGGAACTTCCTCTGATACCAATTGTAGTGACCCCACCGCTAGTATCCCGAAGTCAGTGCCTACATTATTACATTCGTATAAGATACAATGAATCTCATCCTAAATGATTAAATAGTTTATTTGACATAGAAAACTATATAAACTCGTGAATTTACATTGAATTTCAAAATATAATAGAAAAAAATTATTTTCATTGAGAACACCATTATTCATCATATCATATTTTTTAATATCAATTAAAAAAAATCTTGGTATCCTGTGGAAAATAAAAAAAGGGGTGAGCTCTGATGCTCATTAATGCTAACATCGTAGGGGAATCTTTGAGTAAATAAGTCATAATAAATATGGAAGTATAAATAACTAAGACCCATTACATATAATCAATAACATCATCATAATATTAAAAAGATAAATAATGATAAAATAAGGTCATGTTAATAATCACATGAGCTTGAAACTTTGCCTTGGATATTATGAATAATCAAATTATCACAAGGAATATCAATAACTATATTCATAATGATAGAACAAAAAATTTTGGACATCTAAAATATATTATCAAGGCCATCTTCTAAGAAATATTAATAAATGGGTAAGGACATAGCCCAAACCCAAGATATATTGTCTCTTGTGATCTATCGATGAATTTAGGGGCTATAATAAGCCCCAATCATCACTTACTATGTCAATTATACTCCTCATATAAAATTGTTGCAATAGAAGCATGACAAAAATTCATATTGAATAACTACCTTAAGAAATGTTAAAAATTACCCAATCAAAAAAATCATAATCCATCCAAATTAATATGCATGGTATCGAACTAGTACATCCCTGATAAAAATCAAAATAAAACATCCAAATAAATAATAACGATGATAAAAATTTTACATAACTGTAATGTTTCATAAGTGAAATTAAGGTATGAGGTCATTGATGAATAGAAATATCATAGATAACACTTAAAACATGTTTAAGGAAAATAATATTTTTATTTTTAAAATCAACTTTCAAACTAAAATTTTAATAAAAAATTCTGGAAATATTTTTTTTTGAAAATAAAATTTAAATCTTATAAAATAACTTTTGAAACATTTAGTGTCCAAGGAGGAAGAAAATTATTTTCCTTTTTTGTACATTATAACAACGATTCCTTCCACATTTTTGGTATAATCCAAACTGGAATTGTTTTGAAAACCACATGAATATTTGATTCAATTTTTTTTTAAAAAAATCAGTGTGGATAAAGATTTATTTAATACATGATTTTAAATATTTTGAAACCATGTTTGAATTTTTTTACAAAACATGTTGTTTGATTAAAATGGATATTTGAACGAAGGGGAAAATAATGTCTAATTTTATTAAAACTTTTTCTATGTAATTTTAAAAAATTATAATATTTTTTGAAATAGACATGAATAAAAATTGTATAATAAAATATATTTATTTCCCCATATCAATATCAAATATTTTTTCCAAGGGAGATCTAAACATAATCAATCCCTAAAAAAGAATAGATTGTGAAATAAACAATTACCACCTTGGAAAATTTTCATTCATATCCCCATGGATGGAAAAAATTAAATTAAACTTTAAATATCATGAATATAAATTAATTAATGATATAATATAAAAATGTGGATGTATATAAACCAAATAAAATAAATATGTGATGAATATGGCGTATGTCTCACAGAAGTAAAAGTGAGATGAAAAGCACTTACCACATTTATGATTACCTTTTTGAAAGTTTGTAACTCTTTTATAACTGTTTCAAGAATTATTTAAATATATACTAAAATAATTCTCATATTTATAATATCATATATGATTATATAGTAAAATTTTACCACCAGTTTGTTAATAATATTTGATTATTTTTATTTTTTGGGTGTTAATTTCCTTGTTTTCTCATGCATATTTTGTCATGAAATTTATAGTTATTTTTTAGGATATATTTATATATATATCATCTCCATAATTATAATAATGTTATAAATATACACATTATTAGTAGATATATTTTTAGTACCATTAATGAAATTTTGACATGGAAAATGACTTTTATCGCTTCGTAGAGATGGTAGACATACATACGAATGAGAGACAACGTCATTCCCTTAATAAGTGAAAGGTTATAGATTTGGGAGGTATATTATTTTTATTGAATCAATATAATATCATATATATCATGTATATTCATTTATTTTATCCTTATTACATTCAATGTATATTTTATGTGAAAAATTAATCAAATCATTTCACTAGGAGGTACTCCATCATACACATGAGTGACATTGCCGTATTTTAAATAGAATGGAACATAAAAAGGTATTTGTGATATGAAAATTCCAAAAGTATAATAATATCATCAATATAATATAAATTATGAAAATCCATTATTATATCTTATAGATACCCCAACCATTTTCAAATATTATTACATGATTTTAAACATAATTAATTATCAAATTACAAGACAAGGAATGTGAAGTATTTTTTCATTAGAAGCCACAGTAAATAAAACGAAAAATATGGGAATGAATAAAAAATTCCTTTATTTATCATATATAATGATCTCTTTACTCCCTTTTTTCCCTTACATCTGCATAGGATAACCTAGGAATTCCATGAACAAAGGGATCAACTAAAAATCCCAATAAGTAAATAAACATAGTAATATATCTAGAATATGAGTTAGATGGCATAAAATAATGATATAAAAGGCATGGAACATGAATAACCATAATGAATCATAACATATATAACATGGGATCATATAAACATGTAATCATAATAATTAGGAAGGAAAATAAAACATGACATTAGCATGAGTGATGTCTCGTTTCACATGGAGGAGCATAGGAAAAGGCTAACCAGCAAGGCCATTGCACATGGGGCACGATTCAACCATAACCACCAAGGATATTTCACATAACATTTCATGAGTCATAACATTACCCAATTCATTGGGAAAATTTTCAGGTTCAGCTATCATAACATGATTATAAATATGTGTTTCATATGAAGAAACATACATAAGGAATCAATCATAACATAAGGGTTACCCATAGAATGAAATGGGTATCATAATCATGTCACAAGGTATTAAAAATGGGTGTATCATAAAAGTGTCCATGAAAGAATTAATTTAAAACATTCTTGGAAATTCATAAAGGAAAATATACGTAGGACATGATAATTTATTTCCAATTTAAGTGGAAACATGTAATTGGAGTGTTTAAGAAACATTAGAAATGAAACATTTTTGTGTAGTTTAAGGAAAATATTAAAGAGAATTTTAAGAAGAAAATGAAATAATATTTCATATAAAACCATAAGTGGACCAAAAATAAATTATAATAAAAATTTTCATTTTAGAAAAATAATGATGGCTCAAAACATATTAGAGAGTGCAATGAAAATGGGTAAGAATTTGGGAAGTTCATTTCAATCAGGCTTATTTATCACGATCAATCGAGTAGGGAACCATTTACAAACATGTGTATACCTAAAATTAAGGATGTAATGATCTTTATATAAGATTTTGAAACATATAATCATAATTTATAAAATAAAAACAAATATTAAATAGAATTTCACTTTCATAAAAAGAGATAATGAACAACTCAAATGAATAATGGAGGTTTATGTAGAATCTCATACCTTATGTCTAAAATGATTCTTCGCCTAATCGTAATTTCATTAATAATAAAATTATTGATTTAATTAATTAATATTAGTTAATAGATGTATTTTATTTATTATAAATTTACTATGTTCATTTATGTATCTTTTTATGAGTTATAGTGTTCAATTTCATCGTTCGCTACCATTGTGGCAGTAGGGGCTTATTACCATGGTTTTAACCGTGGTAGTGGGGGCCAAGTGCCACAGTTACACTGTGGCATTAGGGGGCCTATTTCCATAGTTTTAACTATGGTATTAGGGGGACTACAGCCGTCATTTTAATCGTGGAATTATGGGGGCTACTATCATGGTTTTAACCGTGGTATTAGGGGGGCTACAACCACAGTTTTAACTGTGGACTTAGGCCCCTACTTCCACGGTTAAAACTGTGGTTACATCATTTATATGTTATTAAAAAAACTCAGTTCCCCTAGTTCCCCACCCCCACTGCTAGTTTCCCATTCTCCCTACCAGTCCCCCCTGCCCCTGGATAGCCCCCTTACACCCCCTTCCACCTAGTTCCCCACCCCCTCTACCAGTTTCCCCTCCCCCTGCCAGTCCCCCTACCCCTGGATAACCCCTCACACCCCCTGGACAACCCCCATGCCCCCATCGACAATCCCCATGCACCCCCTGGACATCCCCCCTACTCCCCATGAACACCCCCCTTCTCCCACATACCTCCCGTACAA
Source organism: Viscum album (assembly GCA_963277665.1). Lineage (NCBI taxonomy): Eukaryota > Viridiplantae > Streptophyta > Magnoliopsida > Santalales > Viscaceae > Viscum > Viscum album. The sequence continues at coordinate 76,640,659 of OY728122.1, read as the reverse complement.
CCTCATTTCACCCCCAGTAAAACCTTCTATCACCCCCTTGAACAACCCCCCCCCCCCCCCCCCGCACCACCATCCCCCTCACACCCCTTGGATAGCCCCCTTGCACCCCCGTGACACCCCCTTGCAGATCCCGGAACACCCCCATTCCCCACATGGACATCCCCCTTGCACCCCACAGACATCCCCCCTACACCCCCATGCCCCCTAGACAGCCCCTTTCACCCCCCCCCCCCCCTTGAACACCCCCTGCACCCCCACGCCCCATAGACATCCCCCTTTCACCCCCTTGGACACCCCATGCACCCACATTCACCACTAGACAACCCCCTTGCAACCCCTAGACAACCCCCTTACACTTCCTTGAACACCCTCCCAGCACCCCCATGCCCCCTGGACAACCCCCTTGAAGCCCCTAGATAGCCCCCTTTCCCCCCCCCCAGCACCCCATGGGCCCCATGGACAGCCCACTTGCCCCCCCCCTCCACCCACTTAAACACTCCCTCCCTGCACCCCCAATCCCACAATAGATAGTCCCCTTGCACCCCCTTGAACACCCACCCTACACCCCCATGCCCCCATGGATAGCCCCTTTCACCCCCCCCCCCATTTCTCCCCAATACATCACCCTTAAACCCCCTTAACCCCCCCCCCCCCCCCACCCGCATTCCCCCGGGACAGTCCCCTTTCACCCCCCCAAATAGCCCTCTTGAACACCCCCCCCCCCCCCCACACGCACCCCCATGCCCCTGGACAGCCCCTTCCACACCATTGAACCCCCCCCCCCCACACACACACACACACACTATGCCCCTGGATATCCCCCTTTCACCCCCTAGACATCCCCCTTGCACCCCATTGAACACCCCATAGACAACCCCCTAGACAGACCCCTTACACCCCCTTTAACACCCCCCCCCCCCACATGCCCCCTGGACAGCCCCCTTGCACCCCCTGGACAGCTCCATTTCACCCCCTTGACACCGTCTGCACCTCCTTGAACACCCCCACTACACCCCCATTCCCCCCTAGACAGCCCCCTTGAACCCCCTTGAACACCCCCCCCCCCCCCGCACCCCCATGCCCCCTATATAGCCCCCTTGCACCCCCCATAGTGGCCCACTCCCCCTGGATGGTCCTCTTTAACAACCCCTTGCACCCCCCCCCCCATATAGTATCCCACACCCCCACCCCATCAACCCCCCCCCCCCCACACCCCCAATACAAAGCCCCCTGGACATCCCCCTTGAACACCCCCCCCAGCATGTTGCAAACCTAACCTATATCTATGTGGAAATTGGATAAAATTACTTTCAAATTTTTCATAGTTTTACTCAGAATGGTTTGAAAATAGTATTCCTTATGTGGGATTATGGATTGGATCTCAAAGTCATATCACTTCATACCTATTCTAAAATCCAATATGGTGGAACACTTTCCAAACCATTTGGCTCAATTTTGTGGATCCTGGGTTGATATCTAGTGGCATTCCATCCAATTAAACTTTAGAAAGCATTTATAATGGTAACATAATTCACTATATGAGGCATCACCTCTCATGTTCCAAGTAAACCATTATTGGATTCATTTAACTCGTTAAATTCATTAATTTAACCTTGAAACCCCTGGAAAACCCCCTTGAACACCCCCTGCATAGTCATTCCCCATTGCACCCACCTCTTGGACACCACCTACACAGCTCCCCTGCCCATTACACCGCCCCCTGCCCCTCCCTCCCAGCACCCCCCTTCTCTCTACCCATGTCCCATGAAAAAGAACCTATCCCCCCTCCCCACCTGAAAGTTCCCCATACCAGTCCCCCCACCTTGTCCTCCCCCTGCTAGTCCCCCCTGCACCTCCATTCACTTTTCCCCTTGAACCCCCATACTCCTTTCCAGTCCCCTCACCCCTCCCCCAACTAGTTTTTCCTCCCCCCTGCCAGTTCCCCCCTCCCTTTCCAGTCGTGCCCCCTACCAATCCTCCCCCCACCACTTTTCTAGTTTTCCCTCCCCCTGCGCATGCCAGTCCCCCTCCATCATGCCAGCCCCCTTAAACTCCCTTTCACCCCTGCTAGTCCCCCCTTGAACCCCCTACCAGTCCCCTCCCCCTACCAGCTTCCCCCCTCCCCCTACTAGTTTCCCCTCATCCTTTCCCCTACCAGTCCCCCACCCCTGCTAGCCCCCCCCCCCCCACCCTACCAGTTTCCCCTCCCCCCAGCCCCTACTAGTCCCCCTCCACCCTGCTCCTACAAGTCTGCCTCCCTACTATCATCCTAACCCAATGGCTTATATCATGTCATAGGATCTACTAAACATTGGTGAAATATCCCAGACACTAAATATATTTCGTCATTCTAAAAACAATGTTACAAAATGAGAACGAGTTACTCTATTTATCACATAGAATATCAATGTGGTACTCACTCTCCAAATTAAATTACACACTAAGGATAAATACATATTAATCATTAAACAACTCCAAATATTAAAAAAACACATAACTTCACTTACATGAGTCTCCATATAATAAAAACTATCAAATAAGTCTGGAACCAACTCACAAGTATCTACAACACAAGGTCGAACATAGTTGTGCTCATTCCCTCAAAATATGGTAAAACAAAACATCTTACAAAATTCACAATGATTATAACTCAATAAATACGAATAGTGTATTCATACAACCAACAATAATAGAATAAATGCACCATGTATAGGAAAATAAAACCGGTCTCCAACTAAACAAATGTATGATAGATAAAAAATATTTCATGTGTCGATCTATATATCATTATGTGGTAGGATCTCATTTGGAGTTCCAATGATATTTTCTACAAATATCTATTATTAAGACATCCTTATAAGGTTCATCCATGTATCATTGGATGAAGTTATAAATATGAAAATTCCATGTGAAATAATCATCACATTTTCAAAAATCATGATTGGTTCATCATAAAGGAATTTCATACCATAGGAAATGAAACAGACCAGTCTTGGCCATGGTGAAGAAGGAGAAGTATCTAGGAAGGCCACAACAATTAGAGGGGGCATTATGATGGTCTTGGTGCAATGATAATGTTATTTTGTGAAACAAAAAAGTCCAGTATTGTCATGGATGACTCTGTAGTGATCATCTAGAATACTTGTGTGAAGTGGGTTATTTTGAGATCACCTTGCCACAAGACAAAATATCTTGATTGAAGTTAAAAAAGGATAAATTACAATCCATTATCTTTTCATAAGAAACAATTTTCCAAAATCCCTTCACCACATTCTTAATCTACATAACTAAGATTAGTGGTTTTGAGAAATCCACCAATGTGAAAATTCTCGCATGAGAGTGTCTTGAGAGCTAATAGGTGGTTGAATCAAGCCTAATAGGTGTTCAAATATGATTATCAATAATATACAAAGAATTTGACTTGAAAAGGTGAACATGTAAACATTGAAATCCTATAAAAATCATTACCCTATGTTGTTTAACATCCCTTTAAAAGTCTAGAGTCCATTTCATCATTTTCATACAACATTCTATAAAGGACCACATTCCGTGAGACCAACATCTATAATAATTCTCAGTCGAGGAAGAATGTACCAAGACAAGTCAGGAATCAAGAATCCACTAATCAAAAGTATGAAATCTAATAGATTCAATAAACCTCCTGATAAAATTATTCAAAGGATGTTTGTTAATGAACATACTGAAAAGAGAGTACTGAACATATGATGCCAGAAAATTCATTTCCTTCCTCAAAAATCAATGAACAATTTCTTCTGGTGCTGAAATGTAGAAGGAGAAATCTGAGATGATTCTTAATTCATATAACACATAAAGGATCTCCTAGAAACAACATTTGCAAAGGTATGAAAGGGTTTAATGTTAGATCACCTGTTTGATCACATTATGATGAAATTCGGTCAATACTCTTAATTTTTTCATCTAAACCATAATAAAAACAACAAAAACAACAAAAACAACAGTAGTAATAATAATCACATGATCGAAAATAATTATCCAATATCACATGGTCAATTATATCCACATTCTAATGAAGTACTTAAATTTATTTTAGAATTTTTTTTACTGAATTTAAATATGGCTGAGACCCTTTTCCATTATAAGAACCTAATTACTAGGCTATATTAAAATAACATAACCCACATATAATAATTAAACCACTATGAAAATAATATTAAAAACAACTTATCCAAAAATATTAATAAATGTAATTATCACCTGCCTTTAACCATTTATATAATTTAATTCAACCTCACTGTGACCATCAATCCCATCACATGAAAAAACCATTTCCATAGAATTATCAAATGATAGATTTAAACATTTACCAAAAAAATTCAAAACCGTCACTGTATAGAAATACTCATTGAACTATGTTAAAAAACTGATTGAACAAAACATTACCTAACTATCCTACCAACTAAAGAATAATATATGAAAAGGATGGTGCAACAACCATGGGAGAATAAAATCCAAACCTAGATGCAATGAATAGGGAGGGGATATAAGAATAAACAATGCAAAAGAGAAATTGTGTAGTCAACTTGTTGAAGCTATTGATATAAGAATAAATTATTAGATTTGAAAGGAAAAAAAGCAAGGATGAGAAGAAAATCTCAAATCTAGATGTAATGAATTGGTTGGAGATGCTGCTGGAGGAGAGGGAGCTGAGACGGAGGAGGGAGGATGTCGTCAGAAGTGAGGGAGCTAAGAGGGGCTAGGGAAGGGAGGTGGAGGATGGGATGTTGAGGTGGTGGTTGGGAGGTCAAGATCAGGAGTAGGGTTTAGGGAGGGGAAGAGAGGGCTGGGAAGCGGGGGTCAGATGTGCAGGAGCCGGAGGTCAGAGAGGGGAAGAGAGGGCAGGGAGGGGGAGGTCAAGGAGGGGAGGAGAGGGACAATAGGTAGTGGTCAGAGAGGTGAGGTTGGAGAGTCAAGGATTTAAACGGGGAAGCCTAGTGGAAAAGGTGAGTCGGTAGGAGAAGCCCGATTATTAGGGTTGTGAACCACAATTGCGATAAAATTGTGGCCTCATATAAACCTATTTCCATAGTTTTTAAAACATTCCCAATAGATGTGTGAAAATATGTCATATTTATAGTTCTAATGAAAGCATCAATGCAATAATGTCAAGCGAAATATTTAAGAATAAACTACCACATTGAGTTTTTGGGGACAACACACCTCTGTTGGAGGTGTTTTATTATAAAACTGTGACGTTTTCATCAAACAAAACATTTATTTTAACTTAAAATTGATCATGAATTTCAATTTAATATAAACAAGAATAATTAAAAAGTCAGATAATTGCAATTTAAATTCTTTAATTAAAGAGGCTAGGAGAGGGACTCATCCTCAATGTAGTCATGCCAGACATGGAACTTGACACTTTTAATCAGTGACAACTTTATGTTTCCCCATCCATCCTCCGGTAATATGCACATTTTCATATACATAAGGATTCCCTAACCCCTATGTATGTGTCTACATGGCCTTGAACACACACAAGAGGATCCTTATATATATGCTCACATGAATAAGCCTATTATCACCCATACACATATGCATTTTCGGTATATATATTTATATGTACACCTAGCCCCTTATATGTAATCGCACTACCATGGGAAAATATACATATAATGGGAGAACATATTATATATTTTCTTACCTATTCAAAGGCGGTGAGTCGCATTTGACTCCAATGACACGAATTTTCCTCAAGTATGATCAAAGTGCTATAATAAAATTACCAGTGGATTTTAATTTACAAAACCCCCAATTATAAAATAAGATACATCGAAAAATGAAGGAAAAATCACCTTAAATCGTTGGCAGTGAACCAAATTGGGCCGAACCTCTTTGTCTTCAGTGGCGGTTTCCCCAACACACACGAATGGGTCCCGAGAGAAATCAACAAAATTCCATATATATGATGAATTATTATTAATTGAACCTAAATATTGAAGTTGGAGGAACATAATTTGTGATAATGGTAATAATAAAACAGTAGATGATGAACAAAATTTTAATTAAATTAATGAACTATAATGCCCAAATGCATACCCTAGGGGTTCCATCCAGTCTAGATAACTGAAATCATGAATTATATAACTCGACTGTTGTAACATGATGTTATTATATGGACATGCACCTGGTCAGAAATAAAAGATTCCAAAAAACCAATTAGTATGGTTAGATCTATGAAACATATATAAGTAAAATAGTATGCACAAATTGGGAGAATCATACTTGAATCAAGATATAGTACGAATGATTATGTGGTTGGATAAACTATTATAACACTCCTATAATATTTCTTCCATACTAGTTTCGAAATGAATACTAATGTGACATTTTCCATATGAAGGAAAAATTCCAATGAAAGACAGTGAAATTTTTTCCAAAACCGCTAATGTTTTGTTCACTTCAACCCTACACTCAAAACATGTGTGCCGAATTGTTTCATAATGGTTATCCATGATGGATTTAATTTCTTCATACTGTATAGACATAAAGACAATAAACATTTTTCCTCATTAATTATTAAACTTAAATTCCCTCTTCCAGGATGCATAACAAATACATTATAATAATATGAATTGTCTTTTGTAGATATTAAGTTATAGAAACATGGCTGAGAAATGGATCTCAACCCAAAAAATCCTTTACATATAGCTCTAAAATATCTAAAACCATTAATTATTTATTTCACTTTATATTTATAGATCTGAACAGCATCAGAAAGCATGATTTTTTATTTGTATTAAGCTTTATTCTTAGAAGGAATAAGATTCATTAATTGAACTATCAAGGTACATTCATTTTCCTCATCTTGATCAATCTTTTTTATCTATTTCTAACTAAACTGGACATATTGTTACACACCCCTGCAACACTCCCCCCCCACACACACAACAAGAACCCATCCTTCGTCCCCACACCCACCCCCAAGAAACAGCAGCCCCTGCCCCTTCACCCCATCCCCCACTCCCACAACAGTCCCCTATAGGATCCCTTACAAAATGCTTTCACCCACAGTAGCATCCCCCTTCCTATGTCAAACCCTTCCCCACCCCCTAAAGTAGCCAACCCCCCCCCCCACAAACACACCCAATACCAATCCCAACCCCCACCCCCAGCACCCCCCAGACCACCACCCCCTAAAGCATCACCCACACACAAACACCATGCCCCATCCCAACCCCCACACACCCCGGGCCCCTTCCCAACCCCCGGAAGCATCCCCCCAAACCCATACCCCTTTCCCCCATAGGTTGAGAGAACTTTCCATGGTTGTGTTTTAAATCTAAGAATAATTTAGAATTTAGATAGATTTTGTTACTATTTTATTAAAAATTCATAGTCCTTCTATACTTCTTCTAGATATTTAGAAAATAGAGATAATATAGAAGAGAACCTAGCTTAATTAAATCGACCAAATAGATATTTGGGTGCATAAAATTTTAACAATTAAAATACCCAATTGGTGTTTCTAAATAATTAGGTAGACTTTGATTTAAATCATGGTATAATCCAAATGATTCATATTTTTCAATTTTTGGTAGGTGAATACCCCAATAAGAACATGAAGTAATTTGGCACCATATGCATTGCCTTCAAAAATGAGAGAAATTTCATTATCTGAAATAAAATTGAAATAAGTACCATTCTATCTAGAGGACTTAACAAAGTAATGGATATTCAAAATATATCTTGCAGAGGTGACAAGAAATTTTGAGCCTTAAAGAGCCATTCTTTAGAAGTTATTCTTTGATTCAAGGCGCACATTGTAAAAAATTGAGATTTATGGCATAATGAATGTTAATGGAGAAGCTCTTTATGGGTATTAGGATAGGTTCTAGAATTTTTTTCTTCCATAAAAAACCAACATATACGATCATCATTTCATAATCTTATTATATCGAGCCCTTTTTAATAGTGATAGAAACTTATTAGATTCTTCATTAGGTGGAGCTCTGATGGGAAATTATTTAACAGGGTCCATGGAATTGATAGATAAGGTCTCATAGAAATCCCAAAATATTCATACATCCACCACTAATAAAGGTGTACATGGGGTAAAAAGTTTTAACTCACATTTACTTGACTCAATAATTAAAGAACTAACCTCTCTTATGATATAATTAGTACTGAGAAAAGTGAATTAATCAATAATTACACCCCCATTTGTCTCTTATTTGTGTATTTTCTAAAGTGTTTTTTATTGAATGTTTCCCTTAAAAGTATAACACTGAATGATGTGACACTATGAACTAAAGATAATTCTATCCAATGAACAACCAAGGTTTCAAGGATTATTCAATAGTATGGTATGGATATAGAAGGAAATATCAATACAAGTCACCTTTACAATAGATTTTATAATAGATTTATCATCACCTACACTTATAATAGGTATGTAAAAACTATTAACCTTCAACAGGTTACCAAACCTAAGGTCAAATTTAAGATCCATCCATGAAGGACCTCTAGAGATAGATGGACTATCAAGGTAATCAAATATCTACTTTAACTACCCATGGTTCTAAGATTAAGGAGTAAAAAAGCCAATATGAACAAATCCTAATTAATTTAAATACATTGATAAATAAAGGTTCAGGTAAAAACATATCTTATCCAATTTTTAACCCAAAGTGTTATATATTTAAGAATTGGTAGGGAGGTATAGGGTAGTATGGATTAACCTCTAGAATCAAAACCAGAGACTAAACACCCAATGGAAAATGAATAAGACCATGTGGGGAAATAATCTCTTATGCGTATATCACGTCGTTGTTTCAGAACAAACATGCTCTATGTGACTCATCATAATCATATTGTATTTTATTTATATGGTAAAATGATTTTATATAAAAATAATTTGATAACTCAACATTAAATTTAGTAAATCCTCCAAACATTAGTTCTAATACACAACTGCAACAATATCATGATATGTCATATAACCATCACTATGAAACATATTTTTACAAAAACCAAAGTTGTAATAATCAATGAATACTATACATTTATGAAATTTTATTTTATATGTCACCAAAGACCATTCATCCAACATAAAATTATATCATCATAGCTTTTTATTTCTATCATTTTCATATTCAAACACTATAAGAGAATCAAACACAATGAAAATCAAACAAAAAATAAAAGAAATCATACTTGTGGTAATAAGTGGAACCAAATAAACCCTATCCAAGAAAAATGTGACCATTAAGAGAACAGTAAATATAAATAAATAAATATTACCCAATGAAAATTAATGAGGCAGTGGATCTAAAATCAAAGAAACACATCTTCATGGCAGATATCAGAGGGATTGTGAGGACTTAGAATTGTCCTGGTGAATATGTATATTATTGTGTATTGAATAAAATCAGATTTAATTGAAACCCCAATATCATAAATCGAATATAGATTTTCGAAAATAGAAAGCAAACCCTAACGCACCCTACAGAAATCCACTTATAAGTTTGGAGTTATAGACCTCCCACTAGTGATATGTGGAGGGGCACCTGGAATGTTTGAAGAATGTAAATATGTTATGTAGCGGTGAGTCGAGGAGGAGGGTGGCCCGAAGGTGGAGGCAAAGGATGAGTTGCTTCGAATCCGTGTTGGAATAATATGATCATAGGGTGGTTAGGTGGTCACATTTTCATTAGAGGATCATCCTGAGGTGGCCACGCCATCGGAGGAGGATAGCAGGAGGTCCGGTGGCACCATCATGTGAGGTTCGACGACTCACAGGGAAGAAAGATCACTACAGTAAAATGTAGGGGTGGAATAACAATAACATTGGGATTGGGGTCATAGTTCCCTGGTTATTTTATGACCCATGGGAATATTTTATGCTTTAGCCATGGTTTTTATAAACCCTGACTATATAACTGTGGCTATAACTCACAATTTTAGTAGTGTTTTAATAATCGGTTCTCTTATACAAGAGTATGTATGTTCATAAAAAATGGAAATATAAATCCATAATTGAAGTTATAATTTAGTAATGAGAATCAAAATGTTTAAATGATAATATAATTCATTTGGTTATTTTGGGAGAGGATGAATCATTAGATAATATATTAGTGATAATCATTCAGATTATTTTGGGTGGTTTCACTCACAACGAACTTGTTTTGTTTTATTATTTAACATCATGTATTTTTAATGATTAAAAAAATTAAATATGATTTTATAGATATATGATATTATTTTTATACCATATAAATGGGTTCATGACCATCCTTGAAAATGATAATGGGAATTGAAAATATCATCATCCGTGAATGTGATAAATTAACACTTCATATATAATGTTTTCATTTTTAGTACAAAAGGAGGTGGGAAAGAGATGAGGAATAATTTTTACATTAGATTGAAAAAATTCTTGCATATGTATAGTACTGAAGTTATGACACCATTTGGAAGAGGGGATGCATGGAAAGAAAAAAACAAAGGAACATTGAAAAGAATATTAAAAGAAAGGAAGAGGGTTTTACCTCTTGGTTCCTTCGTCTTGATAACCTCTTTAAGGGATTGGTTTTTGGTCTATTATTAATAGAAAAAGCTCTTCGACCTGGGTTAGTGGTTTGGGAATATTATTTGGCATAATTTGGGGATGTATCAATGCTTGAGATGTGTGAGGAGAAGATATGGTATTTATAGTGGAGGAGGGGGTGTTTTCTCATTATTTTATTCATTAGTTTATTATTTGGATCAATAATATGAATTGATTGATAATTATCATCATATATAATGAAATAATGAATTAGGGTTAGAGATTTTTGGCTTACATCATCCATAAATCATCTATGAATCCATAATTCATGTATTTAGCATTTATCCTAAATTGCCATATTTTACTATTCACCAAAATGTAAAGTGTTTTAGAAAAATCCAAAAAATTCATCCTAACAATTTGTTGATGTGTAGAATTCAAAAATGACCTCCATTTGATGAAAATAAATTTCTAACAATACTAAATTTTAATTAGAATCATCATTTACATGGAAATTTTAGATTTTAAAATTATATATGCTTTTATAACACTTTGAAAAATTTATTATGGTCTCATAAAACAATATCAATATCATAAGAAAATTTAATATTAATTTATGAACGCATTATATGAAAATAAAATTTATGATAAATTATTAAGTTAATCACAAAATTTTAATTAATTATTTAGGAGCTATAAGAATTCGCCCAATTAATTATTAATTTTTAAAACACTTATTTACATATACTGTGATATAATTATATCATATTACCATTTATAAGATGTTAAAATTTCATTTATAGGTGGGTTACTATTATATTGTTTGGTTTACTGTTCATAAGTGTTATTTTACTATTCCAAATTTTAAATTACTATTTTATCGGTATAGGTTCCTTAACTTCTTGAAATACTTATTATTTAATTCATTCATCATTTATAAATTTTATATGATGTTCTTTATGTAATTTAATGTGATTCACACAATATGAATTAATTATAATAAGGGGATTTCCATTGATAATATTTGGGTCGTTACATTTTTCCCCCTTATGAAATTTCTCCCACAAAATTACATTTTACACACAATAGTGAAAACAGGTGATGATACTTCTCTTTCATTTGTTCCTCTAGTTCACATGTTGCCACTTGATACTTGTGGTCCTTCCATTATCCTTTGACCAGGAGAGTGGTCTTGTTTCCTAGAACATTATCTCTATGATCCAAGATCATCACTGGCTTCTCCTCATAAGTGATGTCATTTTCCAACTATACCACCTCTAAATTCAATACATGTGAGGGGTCTGTTTTGTTCTTCCTCGAGAGGAATATGTTGAATACATCATGTACTTGAGGCATGGTTCATGGAAGATATTTTCTATTGGACACATCTCCAACATGATAAATGATCTCTAAGTGGCCTATAACATAACTTCCCTTTTTTCCCATGTCTCATGATCCTATTATAAGGAGATATGAGGCGTAATACCATGTCTCCACCCTTAAATTGAAGGTCTGATTGACAATTATCTACATAGCTATTTTTTTGACTTTATGCTAGCTTGATGTACTGCTAAATGGTTTTCACCTTTTCCCCCATTTCATTGACCATTTTATGTCCCAATATCTTACATTCACTGAATACAACCAATCATTTTAGTGTTCTTCATATTTTCCCATAGTGGGATTCATATGGAGCCATTGGGATACTGGAGTGGAAACTATTGTTGTAGGAAAATTCGACCAAAGGAAGAAGTTGGTACCATTCTCCTTTAAAGTCTATAGAAAATTCACTCAACATGTCTTCCATTTTTTGAATAGTATGGTCATATTAGCCATTATTTTGATAATGATAGGCCGTACTGATGACCAACTCAGTTGTTGGAGCATTTTGGAGACTTTTCCAAAAAAATTAGGTGAATCTCAGATCTTGACCGGATACAATAGATAGTGGTAATCCATAATACCTTACCACTTCATTGATGTTTATTCATGCAAGTTTATCTAGTGAAAATTCCTCTTGAATTGTGATAAAGTGAGATACCTTTGTAAGATAATCCATAATAACCCATATAGAATTATTTCCACTTTATGTCTTTGGAAGTCCAGTGAAAAAGTCCATGGTAATTTTTCCCAATTTACATGATGGTTGGTGTAATGGATCCATAATCCCTTTATAAATATTCTTTTCATACTTCAATTCCTGAAATACTAAGCATATTGATGTATATTCAATGATCTCATTTTTCATATTGTCCCACCAAAATTTCTCCTCGAGATCTCGATACATCATTTTGCTCCCTGGGTGAATAGAGATGTTGAGCTATGTGAATCATTCAAAAGCTCTTTCTTCATCATTTTTTTGGATGGTACACATAGTCCTGACCCCAATAATATAACTCCATCTTTAACAAATTGAACTTAGAAGATTTCCCATTCTTAATAGCTTCCACCTTTTTTGAATTTCTACATTATTTATATGAGAATCTTTTATTTTCTCCATAAGGGATTGTCTAGAAATCATTTAAGAATGTATTGATGATGTTCCTACCTTAATAATTCCCATTTACATTCTTCATATATATAAAAAGATAAGATCCTTCTCAATTATCATCAATGATAACGATACAAGATCCTTTCTACATAGAACATCTTCCACATTATTTTCCATTCCAGGATGGTAGTGGATTGAGCAGTTGTAATCCATGATGAGCTCCAACTGTCGTCACTGGTGAATATTAAGCTTCTTTAGTGTGAATATATATTTTAGACTCATTTCATCAGTATATATCTCACACTTCTCCCAATAAAGATAATTCTACCATATTTTCAATACAAAGATCATAGTTTCCATGTCCAGATCAGGTGTGTGATTGTATTTCTTTATGATTTTCAACTATATTGAGGCATAAGATATCACTTTATCTTTTATCATCAATAAAAATCATATGACCTTTTTTTAATTAATCCTTGTAAACCAAAAAGTGTTATCCATCTATTAAATGTGTGAGTACTGGTGATGTGATAATCCTATTTCTGAGCTCCATAAAGCATTCATCACATTATTGAGTCCAGAAAAACTTCACTCTCATCCACTTAATCCTGGATAATGGGTTTGAAAACTGGGATTAGTTCTTTAAAAATCATTATTAATACCTAAATAATACAACGAAACTATGGATCTCTATTACAGATGTTGTCCTAGGATAATATTTGATTGTCTTTTTCTTGGAATGGTCCACAGATAATCCTTTGTTTTGAAAACATGGCCTAATAATGATACTTAATCCTTGAAAAACAAAAATTTAGTTTACATTTACTTTATCGCTTTATAATATCAATAGAATATTATTGAAAAGCTTCTCATGTTCCTCCTTGCACTTTGAGTATATCAGAATATCATTAATAAATACCACAAAAAAAATTTAGGTAATATGTAAAGAATATATTAATTATGTCCATGAAAATTTATAAGGAATTAGTGAGTCTGAAGGGAATAACTATGAACTCATAGTGTATATACCTTGTTTGAAATGTAGTTTTTGGAAATATATTCTTTCCACAACATTAATTGGTGATATCGAGACAAAAGGTCCACCTTATAGAAATAACTACCCCTGCATAGCTGATCGAAGAAGTCGTCTATCTATAGAAGTGGATATTAGTTATTTATCATGATTTTATTGGGATTATGATAGTAAATTATAAGTTTCATTGGTATATCATTCTTCTTAATGAAGAGGACTATCTCACTCCATGGTGAAGCACTCAGGTGTATAAAACCCTTGTCCAAATTATCCTATAACTACTTCATTAGTTCTTCCATATCAATAGTGGCCATTATATTTAGAATATATGATATAGGTATATATCTAAGAATATGTTTAATTGATAACCCAAACTCTCAATATGGAGGAATTCCAAGAAGTTCATCATGGAAGAGGCTAGTGTAATCTATCATAATGGTAATGTCCTTGATAATGATAATCTCCTTTGTCTCAGTCATTTGAGTGAGATATTATTTTTATAAGGAAGTAATGTCAACACTATAGGTGATTATTCTAATGTAGATTCATCTTCCTCCATACACTTTTAAAGCATTGTAGAATGCTTCAGGATGTGAAGAGTGATCTCCCTTTCCCGAATGTTGATGTTGTCTCTATATGTATATATCCAACACCTTCCCACTATAGAATCAAACTCTACAAAAAGGAGTAAGGCAATATTGTTTGTGAGGTTCAGTCCACAAATATTAACTAGGGAGGAGTTCTGTTCTTTCGATGCAATAATTTCCCCATTAGTTTTTCTCATAGATAACTCAACCTCTATATTTTTTATGTGGTGATTGAATATCTCTATTAATCATTCAAGATATGAATTAATTAATTAAAATAGAATCAAATATTATGTTCTCTATTCCAGAATGAATATCCAGCATACCTACAACCACAATGTTTTTCGGATTCACCTCATCAGAAGTGATAACATATGACCTTAATGGTTTACATGGAGGTTTTTGTTGATAGAATATGACAACCCTAGGCTTAGGGAATTGGTTCGAAAAATTTCCAGGTTCACTGTAGTTGAAACATTACACTAAAGGATGATTACTAATCTAAGCTTTCCTTTCTTCTTTTACCTTAGTGTAATTCTTCATATCCCTTTGGAATTTCTTACCCATATGCCCCATTCTTCAATATTTGAAGCATTTTCTGGTTCCCTTTAGATAGTTCCCATGATACTTCTTCCCATAATTTTGACATGTGAGATATTCGATCTTCTTTCCATCATGGGATTTATTTTCTGATCCATCCATATTACAATTTGTTTTCCACATTATGTCACCAATCACCTATGACCAATAAGAGATCCCAATCTTCATTTCAACCTTGAGGGAACAGTGGAAATCTTTTCATAACTATCAAAAGCTCAAATCTACAATGATTTTCCTAGAGTCAGCTTTAGTTCACTAATGAAGTGATCAACCATTATTTAATTTTTCCTGAAATATTTGGAGGTGTATCTTGAAATCCTTGTATAGTTGGCATCAAACACCCAATAGACTCATCTTCTTATAATTAAATCTAATGAACTCTCTTTCCATATTGAGATAGATGGTTCGGGGAAAATATTTATTAAAAAACATTTTCTTTAATTCCTCCCAATCCAAGGAATCAATTTCATCCTTGAAATTTATTTTTTTCTTAGTGTTCTCCATTGTTCAGCTTCCCCATCAAAAAGATAGATTTCCCTCAAAAATTACACTTCTTCTGAGCATTGGATGATAGAGAATATCTTTTCTATAGATTTAATCCACTATTCCCTGAGGATGGGATCAGAATATAAACTAAACATGGGGAGGCCTTTTCTTTATAAGGAATTTGGCCACAATTATATCTTTATTAAGATAAATTGTCACTCTACATGATTCATGTTATTATTTATAACATGATCTAGTTGAGAAAGTTTTGTCACGATGATTTGAGAAAATATTCCCATCCTACATGGCATATCATTAGGAAAATCATCACAATGCCTATCACATTTATTTTTGGAACAAGTTATTATAGTCCAAACCATTATATAATAAAAATAACGCGGGGACTTGAATACTTAACTAATAATCATAATAAAAGGAAACTGTGAACATAAAGGGATAAATGTGTAAAGGAAAAGTATATCCTAAATTTTGATTCACTAATCTTCCATATAGGTATTCGTGAATCGATTTCCTAACATATATTCATGATGAAATTTTTATACCCTTAATAATGGTTCATAATGAGAATATGAATTTACCAAAGCATATCCCCGAGGAGTGTCAACCTAGGTGCACGGTAAGGCCCATTGACATGTACCTAGTTACCTTGAGTCAATACCATTACACATTGTTGGAGTTATTACTCCTAGGTACATTTGTCTAAGAACCAAATCCACTTTTAGTATTCAGAAAAAGATTTATTTTATTGATTAACCACTAACTCTATATGTACAAAAATTTAGGGATTTTTTCTTAGACTTAGTCTTCTCCCTAAAATCTTACTAAAGTGTTCTATTCCTAATCTCAAAATATAACTAGATCTTCCTCTAATATTGAATATAGAGACCATATACATTTTCACATATTATTACATGATTATATAAATAATTAACAATTCTATTAGATGCTATATATCGCAATGTATAGTGTCGTTGTAATACTGTGTAGATAAAACTAAAAACAAGGGAATAAATAAATCATTTCTTTATTTATCATACATTATGAGATCCTAACAACAATTTTTCCCTAAAACATACATTTGATGTCCTGAGGATAACATGAACTAGGTAATGAGATAAAAATGGAACTAAGGAAATAAATATAGGAATAAACATAACACCTCAGTTAGAAGGCATAACATAATGTTATAAATGGAATAAAACATGATTAACCATATGGAATCAGAACATATATAAAATGGGATCATATAAACATGGAATCCAAGTAATGTGGTTGAAACATAAAACATAAATTTATCATGAGGCAATGCTCATTTTATATAGATGAGCACAGGTCAAGGCCAACCACCAAGGTCATTGCACATAGAGCACAAGTCAAGCCTAGCCACCAATACTGTTGCACATAATGTATCATGAGAATAAATATTAACCATGGAATTAGAGCACTATCTGAGTGAGCCTGTTAGAACATTTTCATGAATATTTGGGCCACATTAATAATCATTCATAAGGAATCAATCCCAACATAAGGGTTACCCATAGAATAGAATGGGTATTGTAATCATGTCATAAGGCATTACAAATGGGTGTATCATAAAAATTTCATGAATGAAGGTATTGCGAACAAACATGGACATTAATAAAGTAAAACATATATAGACCATGATACTATATTCCCAATTTAAGTGGAAACATTTAAATAGAGTGTTTATGAAAAACTAGATATGAAACATTTTAGTGCGGGTTAATGAAAATATTAAAGAAAATTTACAGAAAAAAAATTGAAAAATATTTTATATAAAACTAATATAGAACCAAGAGTTTTTTCCTAATAAATTTTTTGATTTTATAAAAAAAAATTGGATAAAAACATATTATATATTTCACTTGAAAACTGGTTAAATTTTGGCAATGTTCCCTTAAATCGAGCTAACTTATTGGCAAGAATCGAGTAGAGAACTTTTTAAAAACATGTATATCCGAAAAAAGGATGGAAAGATCCCGATACATTATTTTGGAACATATAAACAAAATTTATATTGTGAATAAAAAATTAAAATATAATTTATTTTGGGTAAAAAGTATTAAATAATAACTCGAAAAAAATAGAGTTTCAGGTAAAATCCATTACATAATGTCTGAAATAATTTTTTAATTGATATTAATGTCCTGAATAATAAAATTATATACATTAATTAATTAATTAAAAACCTATTATAATTTGATTTTATTTTTTATAATTTTATCATGTTTATTTTTACCCCTTTTTATGAGTTATACTGTTCAATTTTATCATTCGGGGGTTCTTGTTTTCTTTGTTCTCATTATCAGATCTCTTATATAAGATTATGGATGTTCATGTAAAACTGAAATAGAAATAGATAATATAAGTTGTTGTTTATTAATTAAAAAAGGATAATTATTCATATAATTCACTTGGTTATTTTGGGTGAGTATTTATCATTAGATAATATGTTAATGATAATCGTTTGGATTATTTTTAGCAGTTTCGCTCATAATGAGCATGTTTTATATTATTTATCATCATCGTGTATAATTATTATATAAAATTATATAAAATATAAAAAAAATTAAAATATGGTTGTATGAAATAAAAAGCATCATGTCCTTCATTGAAGACATTAATGGAAATTGAAATCTCCATTGTCCTTGAATGCGATAAATTAACCCATCACATAGGATGATAGTATTTTTTTTATAAAATAAGGGGGAAATTGAGATGATGATGAATTATTCCTTTATAATGAAAAAATTTCTATACCTGTAAGGTATTGGATTTATCATGATATTTGGAGTTGGGGAGGTGTAAAAAGAACAAAAAAATGAACATTGAAAGGAAATTTAAAAATAAAAGGTAGATGTTCTTCCCTCTTTGTTTCTTCTTCTTGAGATCCTTCTCAGGTGATTGGTTTGGGACTTTTTTTAAGAAAAAAATATATTTGAAAGGGGAAATATCATTTGGAATAGTATTGGGAATAATTTGGGAAAGCCTCAAGGCTTGAGAGGTATGAGGAGATGTGGTGGTGAAGGGTGGTATTTATAGTGGATAAGGGGGTGTTTTCTCATAATTTTATTCAATAGTTTGTTGTTTTGGATCAATACTATGAATAGATTATTCATTATCATCATATATAATAATATAATGATGTATGGTTTGATATTTTGGTCTTAAATCATCCATACATTATATATGAATCCATAATTCATGTATATATTATTTATTTTAAACAAATGTATTTTACTATTCACCATAAATTAATGTGTTTTAGAAAAATCCAAAAAATTCACACTGTCCTTTTCTTGATGTGTATAATTAAAAAATTAACTCCTTTTAATTAAAATAATTTTCGAAATATTATAAATTTTAACATTAATTAAATTCATCATTTACTTGGAAAATATAGTTTTTAAATTATAACTCCTTTTATAACTCTTTAACAAATTAATTAAGGTCTCGTAAAATTTTCATAAAATCATAAGACAAAAATTTTGAAGTATGTAATTTTTTTATGAAAATAACTTTTATTTTAAATTATTAACTTTTTCTAATTTTTTTAACTAAATATCGAGGGCCTATAAAAAATACCAATAATTAATTAATAATTTTCAAAACACTTATTTACTTATACTATGTTATAATTATTTTGTATTACAATTTATAATATGGTTAATTTTTTTTTATAGTTGTGGTTACTATTACATTTTTTATTTTACTATTCATAATGGTCATATTACTTTTCCAAATTTTAAGTTACTATTTCATCGGGATAGGTTCCTTAACTTCCTGATATACTTTTTATTTGATTGATTATTCATTTATAAAGTTTATATTAAGTTATTTAGGTTATTTAATGTGATTTATAATATATGAACGAATTATCAGAAGGGAATTTACAGTGATAAAACTCTATGTCATTAAAGATCTATCCTTGATTGGTTGTGATGAAAAACAAACTATATTATATCGTGAGGTGGTATTCTATTGTACTCACAATCAATGATTTGATTTTCAATTTGATGGAAGTGGAGATGGATCAAAATTATACAATCGACATAATAAAATATTCATATATGGGAGATATCTGTTTTTTATTACATGTATTAATAAATAATATAAGGTGTAAATGAATAATTAAAATTAAAGAGCTATGTTAAGATAATCACCTTCGCTACGAGAGACCTCCTTTGGATATCCTCTTATGGACCCTAGGGTTAGTCTTTTAGGATGACTAAAAGATCTATAATTTTCATTCATATTTTAGGGATATAATTTTTGTGGTTTTTGTCAAAAAAAATTTCATAGGTGTTAATAAATGGAGTGAGGGAGTTCTTTTTAAATGTGGGGAAAGGGGATATTCATGGAAATTACATGGAAATATCCAAAAATAATCCAAATTGGTAAATTATTTTACATGGAACAAGCTTCAAAATTATCCTAGATTAGAAAATGGTAACAAAAATATGGAAATATTTACATAAAATAGTTTATAGAATTTTTTTGGTTCATTGTTAAGCCTTATCTTATTAGTTTAAACGAAAAAAATAATATTCATTTAAAATTCAATTTTTTTACTATTCGTAAGACAAATTATCCTTCAATAAAATTATGAAAAATTGACCCAAAAATTATTTTAACATTTATATTTAATAAATTAATATTTTTTTTCAAAAAAAATTCATAAATTAAGAAACTTATTTTAAAATTTTACGTACAAATCATGACTAGACTGCCTTCTTAAAAAATAATGTTTTCCAGAAAACATTTTTTTTCAAAGGAATGTTATTTCATTACAATCAATATATAACCAATTAATTTTTTTTATACATGTTTAATCCATATAATTTTAATAATTTAGTTGATATAATTTATACCGACTGTATGAATAGATAAGTTATAATGAAAATTCTTAAATACTAATATTTCAATAGATTATATTGTTTCATTCAAACCTAGTGTTGTGTTCTTGGAGAGATATTAAAGATATCATATTAATTTAAAATATATATATATCATAAATTATCATGATGTTATGTTATATTCTAGTCTTGTTTCTTCATTTAATACATGCTATAGAACATGATGTACCAATTTCAAAATCTATTAGTGTTACAGAAAAAATCACTTACCTCATCTCTGACTCATGAAGTACATTATTTATATACTAATATAATAAAATTATTTTATTTATTAAATTTATTGAGAAAAAATTAATTTTTATTATTCTATTTATTTAATTTGTTACCATGTTATATTTAAGAAATAAATAAATTAAGTCCATAGTTGACATTTTGATGATATTCGGTCCTTATATCCACAATGAATTAGGAAGGTTGAGTATTGTAAAACTGACCATTTTTTCCATAATCAATAGAATAATACTCATGAAATAATTATCATTCATTTACATAAATAATAATTTTTAAACTAGAAATTAAATATGGTTATTAAAAATTAAATATGTTACAATCATGGAGACAATAAGCCCTACTAATGCATGCATAACATTTTCATTTATCAATGATAATTAAAGAAAAAACGTAATTGTAATTTTATCTCTTTGTAATTATAAATATATAATAAAAACCATATTTTTTTCATCATACTTATTTATATAATCCAATTGATGTGACGATAAGGAAACAATCACATTCCCACATGGAGGTGGTAGTCCACAATGAACAAACGAATGACTATATCATTATTCAGTAAATTTAAATGTAAAAAGTAAAAGATATTTAATATTTTAATAATTATATATATGTAATTAATATCATTTATTTATATATAGTAAAACAATCATTAAAATCATTCATGTGATGTGGTGATGGATAATGGATTACATTGGTTTGAAAGAGGGTTGTTTGTTATACACATGACCGATGATTTTTTACCCATTTGATATAAGAGTATATGGATATAGGTAATTTCAGAAACATAATAAAATATAATTATATTTTAAATATTGAGGTTTTTATAGTTTAATAATTAATACATGAATAGTGGTGGTAAGAGAATTAGTAAAAAATAATGATCTCATAGAATAAAATTACCTTCCTGTAGAAAAATTACCTTTGGATATCTTATTAAGGACCCCCAGTTTGGAATTTTTTGAATAAAAGTATTTCTACAACGTTTATATATATTTGTGGGAGATTTATTTTCAAGGTTTCGTCGAGATAAATGTATTAATAGGTGTTAATAGGTATGGTGAGGATATTCCATTTTATAATTGAGGAGGGATGGAATTTTTAAAAAATACCAAAAACTATTCAATAATTGGAAGTCACTCTCAATCCAAGTGCATAAAATAAATATAATAATGGAGTGGAGGGAGGATAATTTCAAACTAAACTTCCACCACATAAAAATAAACATTTTTTAAACATGTTATTCCTTTAACATATATGGTAACTCCCTTTTATCAATTTAGTTTTCACTATGGTAACTAGTTTTTTATTTACCTATGTAATTTTTTATTTTAATCATAAAAATAATTTATACTTATTATATAACTGGTATCTAATTAATATTAATATAAAATATAATTTATAAAATAAAAATATTATGTGTGTCTGTGAAAATTAAATTTAACAAATGCACATGTAATGTAAAAAAATTATAATTTAACCTTAACCATGGTAACATATTTTCAATATGATAGGGTTATAATTTTATTTATATTATTAAAATGAATTATAAATGAACATTTTATGATATTTTTGACCATTTTTCATCCTAATTTTCAAATGGAAGGATTTTTTTAATAATTTATTAAATTATTATTTAACATAAAATATCATAAATTTCATTTTTTAAATGATTCATTTAGTTTGACTATAAAACCATCAAGACCAAGATGGAATTACAATATATAAAATTAACTTGTCCCTAACCTTTTATAATTTTCTTATAAAATTTTTACACAATAATTTATTCAAATTACATTGCTTTTAATTTTTCTAAAATAATTTAACAAATGTTCCTTTTAATTACATAGTTATTATATCAGAGTTGTGTAATCAGTTAAATTATTTATTTCATGAATAAAAACAATAAATAATTTTCCATGATAAATTAAAATTATTTATAATTAAAAATATTATTTATAACCAAACATAACTCCTTTTAATTCCTTTGTGAACACATACGATATTTTTTGAAGAGTGTGACATTGGTCCTTTTCAATACACAAATTATTATCAAGGACATAATCCTAGAAATATGGATTACAAAGGAGAAATTTATTGATATAATATGATATAGAATCTAAATAATCTATACAATTGAAATAAGACAAGTTTTTATGTAATTATAACCGTAATCTCTAAACTTTAACCCTTGAAAAACATGTTTTACCTAGATATAGATTTTTACTATTTTTTATATTCACTATAACAAACAATTATGATGATATTATTACCAAATATTAATTTTTTTATTCCAAATATTTAATCCATTTTATAAAATTCAATAAACATATGTTTAATAATTTAATTTGAAAATAACTCTTCCAAATTTGTCGAAAGATGAGTTTTAAAGGAATTTTTTTCAAGCCTAAAATAATATTACATTAACGATATATCTAGTGATCATCATTATATGAATTTGAATTTTTATACCTAGATATATAATATATCAATTTCATTTAAATTATTAATTATTTACTAAAATTTTATTAAATTAAAATGGATAGACATTATGAATTTTAAAAAAAATTAATTATAAACCTGTATTTTTCACTATTAATAAAAAAAATTAAAAAATATCCAAAATTTATCCTAAGATAATTTTCATATGATTATTTAAAATACTATGTTCATTTTATTAAATACACTTTCTAAAAATGAAATAAATTAATTAAATTGTCCATTTGAGAATAGAAAAAAATCATTTTTGAAAAAAAACATATTTCTAATATAAAAAATGACTTTATTGAAATTTATGTCCTTATTTCCTAAGAATTATTCAATAATTTTTTTATTAGGAATAGCATATATATATATATATATATTATAATGTGCTTAATCTAATTATTACCCTCCATTTTAACGGTTAGGTTATATTGATCATATTTAAATTATATATTTCGAATGTCGGTTAAGATTAGTGTGGCATGTCATAAAAAATATTAAACATAATGTTGTAATTTTAAAAAATTAGAAAAATAAATTATTACTTAATTAAATAAATTGAAACCTAAAAATTTTATTATGAGATCGGTAATTAATGGATTTTCATCTGGAAATAACTTTTTTGAAATACCACATCACACAAAGGATTAATAATACATCCTCTTAGTAAGAGAGAGGGTTGGGAAATATGAAGGTTAACATGAATAAATATCATGGGGTTTCCATGTAAAAATATAATATTGGGAAGTCAAAATATTAACATTCACGAAAAGATAATTCCCAGATGATTTTTAAGAGAGATAGAGATCATTGATCACAATAAAGTGACTAATCAATAGAATGTTAATGACTAAAAGTCCATAAATCTATTATGGATGAAAAGACCATTGATTTATCAGAAATGAAGTAAAATTTATATTATTTTTATTGAAAAATATTTTTCCAAATATAGAGGGATTGTTTTAATATCATGATAGAAGAGACCAAGAAATACATATTAGATATCATATTATATATAAAATTCCATCCATTGGTTGTCATTTGATTAATTTATATTTCATTTTTTAATCCAAGAAATGAATATCCAAAATGATTTTTATGCTTGGAGACCTAAAATATTAAACTAATGAATAAAATAGTACACAAAATAATATAAATTTTTTGCTCTTATCATTAAATAATATCCAAAATAAAATTGTTAAAAGAAGGTACAATAATACCCTAAATAAAAAAATATTATGAAGAAATAATACATTAATATAAAAATTCAAAAATGAAACAAAAAAGTTTAATAGAGATTATACCTTAAATAAATATCCCTATATCCCAAATAACACTAATATCCTCAAAATTGAGTAATGTTTTAACTTAAAGGGTTATGTCATACCCTTCATCATACACCTCCAAAAATGTAATAGCATTCTTCCCAAATAATAATTTAAGTTAAACCTAATGGTTATATATACTTCAACCTAACAAAACTACTCCTGAAATATTATTAATCACTTAGAAATAAAATATATTTGATCATATAATTTTTTATCACAAAATCAACATTATTTTTACCCATAAAATTTTTTACGTAAAAGAAAAGTCATACTAACCAGTATATCAGGTAAGCCAATGGTAGGCATTTCACTGTTTTATCCCTGTGGTTGCGGTCTCATTCCCTACAACCTTTCTAGATCTGATATATTATAATCCTACAAGTTGTTTTCCCTTTTTTAAAACTATATTAATATAAATCGTATAATGTTCCCAAAATTATTCTGAATATCTCCAAATATAAGATTAGTCATCAATCAAATTTTCGACCATTAATGTTTTCTATTTTAAATTGGTTTCACCAAGTAAAATAACATTAATTCACTATTATTACCTTAACATCATTGATCATATTAATATATAATGTTATCCATAAGTTTATAATTATTTCTAAAAAATCATTATTCCTTGAATAATATTCCCATTAAAACATATACAAAGTCAAAGGGTTGTATTAAAATAAATGACTCCAAAACTATCATTAATATTAATAAATTATCTCACATAAAACCTCAAAATAGTAATATATTCCTTCAAATTTGTAATAAACACAATATTTATTAACCCATCAAGCTATATAGAAATCATAAACTATCCTCATATAATTTATAAACTTACATTCTTAGTGTAATTTCCTCCAATTCCGTCATAATATTATGCTCCCTAATATATGATTAACTAAATCTATTTACCAAGGCTTTTATAAAACATTCTATTAAAGAAACTATAAATACCCCAACCCTAGTTTCCCAAATTATGTGTTTAATTTATTACATTTTTTCTAAATATAAGTGACCATGTCCCAAAAAAATAAATAGTTTAATAGTATTAGATAATTAGATACATATGTGAATTTAAAATTATATATGAAAATATAAAATAAAGAATACTATTTTCTTTTAGAAAACCATTATTCCATTTACCATATCTATCTATATCAATCATAATACACTTCCTATAATCCATGGGAAGTGAACCATAAAAAAGGTGCGATCTTAGACACTTAGTAAGGGTTATATACAATAGAATATATCATTATTTAGTAAGTAATAGTAAATATTGAAAGGTTAATAACTAAAAACACTTTTCATTGAATCAATAACTTCATCATCAAGAATAATATGGTAGGAATAAATAATGATCAAATATTTACATATAACAAATTACATTAACTTTAAACTTATCCATTGATATAATAACAACTCAAATAATCACATGGACATGAATAACTAATCTCATAATGATAGAATACATAATTTTTAACTTCATAAATATACCTTCAAGGCCACATACCAAGATATATTACAAAAAGGGTAAGAAATCATCAAATTACATAAACTAGATTGTCTCTTGGGGCTTATCGATGCATCAAGTGATTATAGTTGGCCCCACCCATCCCTGACTAAGTCTAATTCTTTCTTCATATGAAAGGGGTGAAATGTGATAAATATACATAACCATACTATAAAACTAGCATATAGAATC
The DNA here is from genome assembly GCA_963277665.1 of Viscum album. Taxonomy (NCBI): domain Eukaryota; kingdom Viridiplantae; phylum Streptophyta; class Magnoliopsida; order Santalales; family Viscaceae; genus Viscum; species Viscum album. The sequence continues at coordinate 76,614,228 of OY728122.1, read as the reverse complement.
TTAATCATTTTCCCAATAAATAAATTAATGTTAACAATTCTCCCAACTAATAAACATTTTCATACACTATCCAGATTAATATGGGGAATCAAATCAAAATAGTACATCATTAATAAAAAAACATCATAAACCATTAGGATAAATGATAATGATGATATTATTACTATATAATCCTAGTGTATCAAATTTTAAATAAGGGTTGGTTTCACTTATGAATATAAATACTATAAAAATTTAATTTAATCATTCTTGATGAAAATACCATTTCACAATGAATATCAATTTTAAAAACTATAAATTTCGATAATATTTGAAAAAGTATTTCATTAAAAACAATTACTCATACATTTAAATTAAACATAAAAATAATGAATGGTAATTATTCAAGAAAATTTTCATCATGTTGAGTATGTTAAATAAAATTCCTTTGGGGTTTTTTGTAAAAATTAAAAAATCAACTTTTTAGAAAATGACCAAAAGATTAACTTTTAAAATATTTTCAAAAATAATAACATGATTAAAAAATACTTAAATAAATCATTTTATTATATATAAAAATTTTCTAAAAACATATTTATAAAACATGGACATGAAAGAAAATATTCTAAAATAAAGATGAAATAATGTTTTTTATGAAAACATTTTTTGATCTTTTAAGTACTTATACAATGAAAATGACAAGAAAACATATAATTTTCATTAATAACTAGAGAATAAGAAACTTTATGTGGTTTGAGATAGAAGTATTAAATATTTCCCCCATTAGAGACATTAACATAAATAATCATATATAATAATGATATTTTGAAATAAAACATTAACAATTTGGTAAATTTTGAATCATAATATGTTTGAAAGAAATAACATCATGTGATTATTTGAATTACATTAATATAAAGGAAATAATTACATATCCTACTTATTAGGAATAACTAATAAAATAATATAGGTGTATAACATAACATATGTCCATAAGAAATCAATTAGGGGGGAAGAACCATTACGATGATCATAACGTTGAACTGATTGTGTGTATCAAATGGTAATATTCCTAAAAAAGTTGAAATACAACATAAAATAACAAAAATACATTACACATATAATATTACCATGTCAATTACAATTAATAAGTAATATAACCCAATAAAATGAAATTGAGTGATAAAACCACATAACACTTGGTAACTTTCATGTCAAACACCCATAGATGAGATAATTTGAATTAAAACATAAAATACCATGAGCTATGAATGATTCATGATATAATATTTAAATGGGTTATTATATATACCATATAAATGAATTCATGTATATATCAATACAATATACCTCATATAATGGAAATTAGGAAAAAATCCCTTACCTCAAGTCTGACTCGCAACGTATGTTATTTATCTTCTGTAATAATATACATATGTTATTTATTTTCATACACAATAAAATTTTATTGTTTATTGTTTGGTTTATTTTATTTATTAATTTGATTTATTTAATTATATAATCAATTATGTTCATGTTGTGGGTTTTGATTATGTTAGGTGCATATGTCTAAAATGACTTCGGTATGTTGAATATGGTAAAATTGTTCATTATTCCTTAATTTCAGTAATAATAATAATTGTATACTTATAATTTCTATACATAAATTATATTTTTTAAACAAACTATGGAATATGGGTATTAAAAATTATCATAATTATAATAAAGATGTTGGTATATTGTACGTACGCTTAAGTGATGTCTCCATTTTTCAAATATCATTATGGAAAGAAGGTATGTTTTATTTTTTCCTTCAATAATTATCACTATATAATAAATACCATATTGTTTGATTGATTATACTTATTTATATCATTATTGTGATGTTTTTATGAATCAAAAATCATATATCATTACAGAAATGGTAGTTCACATGTACGCATGAATGACAATATCATTATTTAGTTAATGGGGAGGTAAGAAATTAAAGGATATATTACTATTTCATAATGGTTAATAAATCAACAATATCATATATATATATATATAGTAACTTTATCATTAAATCCATTTGGGAATGGTGTTGATGGAAAACTAGTTACACTGTTTTGTGAGGTAGAAGTCCACTGTACACACAAACGATAGTTCCGTTTAACATTTTATGGAAGATGATATTGATATATATTATACCATCAACTTAATAAAATATAATTATATATTAAATTATAGTGAAATTATATAGTAATTTTTAATACATGAATGATGTGGGTAAGATGAAAAGTTAAAAAAGAATGATCATAGTGAAGATAGTTACATTCGATCAGAAAACCCTCCTTTTAATCTCTTATTAAGGACCCTAAGGTTGGAATTTTAGAATACCAGTAGCTATATAAAGTGGATAAGGATTTTCAAGAACCATTCTGGTGGTCCATCCAACCCGACACCCAACTCGGTCCAAGACAAGTCACAAAGGGAGTTCTCTATCCCCAAGATCAAACAAACTAGTGTTAGGGTATCAAAAATATACTTTGTTAAGCATTTCATACATTTATATAATTATAAAAAACAAAAATAATGAACATCACAATGACTAAAAACCATATCCAAACAAGGTACAACCATTTTTATATTCAATGTTTTACAACATTAAATGGAACCAAAAGGAACTACAACAAAATGGGAATAACAAAACTATAGAAAAAACCTCCATGAAAGATGGAAGACGTCACCCTCAAGCCACTACCACCAATACCTCCATGAAGTGGAACAGTAGCAACCGGATCTACTATCACCACCATGACACATAATTCCTTCACCTGTTTCAAACATAAAAAACTCTAAATATACACAATGTGTATATAGGGTGTGATACAAACCCCTGTAGGATGAAATCAAAAACAAAGATTCCTTACTCTAACATTATTAGACAAATAAACATGTTTAATTCCATCATATTATATTGAAACATTTCTAGGAAAACTGTTTAAAAATAATTATCAAGAAACACATTTAAAAGAAAACAATTTCTAAAAATAATCTTGATTTAAATAAAAATGTGGACAGGGTCCATCATACGTTGATGGCTCTAACCACATCACATAAGAATAATGTCAGAGGATATAACAATAGGAAAATCCTAATAGGTAAATAGAACTAGTTGGATATTATGAAGCTGGTACCACAATAATCAAAATCTTCCAATTCGACTTCAAACAACACTCTCATTCAATATGACATTAATTGTAGTTGAGTTGGAAGATTTTATCACCATGGTACTGAGTTCATAGTGTCCCACATATTCTATTTACCTATAGGTATTTGACAATGGTTCTCTCTTGGGACATTATTCATATGTAATGTGGCTCCATCCATCAATTTATTTTATACCTTGTTTACATTATTATTTAAAGCACTCATATTTTTAGAGGAGGGTTTTCTTTTTAATGTGTTTCATGAGAATGTTTTCCTTAAATTTTTTTCCTACAAATTTTTCAATTATTCTTATTAAAATATGCATGTTCATTTTTCTTATAATGTTATAGCACGAACTATTTCATTTGGGTGGTATCATATTGGGGTTTTTCTCACACCCTACTTACACTATTGGGTGTATGTATATGTTTTTATGTATGACCTAGGTAAAGTCAAGATGTGTCATGGGAGTGATGGTGGATCCAATTTCTACTGTTCCACTTCATGTAGTAGTTTGTGGTGGTGTCTTGACTGTGATTTCCCTCTTATTTCATGGAGGATTTTGTGATAGTTTGATTATTCCCATTCTATTTTAGTGCCTTTGGTATTTTTATAATGTTGTAAAACATCAAATCTAAAAAATGTTTTACCTTGTTTGGTTTTGGTTGATAGTTATTATGAATTTTATTCTTGTCAGTTGATTATGATAATATAGATGGGTGAAATTATTCCAAAAGTATATTTTTGATACCATGTCACTGATTTTCATCTCAGAGTGATTAAGAAGGACCTTCTATCCTTTTCTCATACCGGGATGAGTGTTGGGTTAGATGGAACGATATATTACTTCATGAAACAATGGTATCATAGTAGGTCGCTTTATTTTGGGTCAATTTATTTTGGAAACTGTCTGGATAAACTAGAGCTATATTTCTTAGGGTGTAAGGTTCTTGTTTTGAGTGTGGTTTCTAGATAACAAACCTCATGAAAGGACTCGAGTCACTGTGGGATGTTGATATATCTTTTGACTTCTCTTCCAGGTGAAATGTACTGGATGAAAACTGTATGTAGACATTGGGTGGGTGTAGAGTGTTTTAGTTGACTTTTTATTTTCATTTATTTTGTTATGTTTTTATTTCCTGAAGTGTTTGATATTTTATCTTATTGCTGAAAATTTTGAGAATCTTGAATTTATGTGTTTTCCTTAATTTTGTAGATTAATATAGAATGATGAATCCCCGTAGTACTCTTGTGTAGACAAGGGAAGAGTTAGGAGAGAGTTATCCCTCCCAAAATGATTAGACATTATTTATTTCATGAATTGGGAAAATAAGTGGTCTCTAGTCTTTGTCATGTTAGATAAGTTGAACGATGTCCGGGAAATGAAAATGCTCAAGAGTTACTCAATAAAAATCCTCCATCATTCCGAGGTAGAGTAGAACCTCGAGAAGTAATGGAGTGTCTTGGGAAAATAGATATAATGTTAGAGTTTCTTAATACTCATGAGGTAGTTAGAGTGAAATGTGATTTTTTTATTGTTGGAAGGTCCCAGTCAGAAGTGGAGGGGCTCAGTGGTTCAATCATGGAATCATGAGTTTTTTTATTTAGAAATACATCATGTTCATTTTCAATAAGAAGTATTCCCTAATATTTTTCCTTTCACCATCTCTCGAGAGTTTGGGGGGATTAATTACGGAGATCGAAATGTGATGGAATATGTTTACCGATTTACAGGTCTAGTTTGGTATGCACCAGATATTGTTTTCATTATGTAGATAAAGGCTTAGAAGATTGTGATGGGGTTTTAGTTAGATATCCGATTTGAAGTTATCTAGTTAAAGTTGAAAACTTTTGATGAGGATGTCAATAATTCCATGATGGGGGAAATTGATTATGTAATAATTTCGGGTTTCATTGGAGTAGTATCATCATAGGGTAATGGTAGTTCATCTGAGAAGAAGAGGATGTGGGATGAGCATGGGAAGAATGGGGGTGGTTGTTTAGGAAATCATTCTCGTCTGTCTTCATATATGGCTTCTGATGTTGGGTCTGTTGTGTTCCATCAGTGTCAAAAATCAGGGAACATGAAATATTGTTTTCCCATCCATCCAATGACTTCGCACCAGTTTAGAGTTATGGGCAACTTATCATGATTTTGAAAAGTGTAATTCCCATATTAGAGTGGTTCAAGATCTATAGCTTGCAAAGGGATGTCATCCTGGTCAGAACCTCTCAGAATAGTTTGTTCTCTATTTAGAGGTTGCGGAGGCATGGCTACATAATCTTTTTGGAAGAGTGAGTTCATGGTTGACTTGAAGACTAGTGGTAACAATCAGGCTAAAGATTATATGAGGAAAATTCAAGTGGTAGATCAATCACCTATGGAATTATATGTCGGGCATGTGACAATTGGAGGAAAAATTCATATCGTAAGAGAATTGTCTATTTTTCTCTTTGATACTAATGCATCACTTTATTTTATTTATTTTTGACATGTGTATTTATTAATGATACCAATAGATATTTTTTCGTATACGATGGATTTTCTAATGTGGCATGGTAAGAAGAGAGAGCATGGTTTTTGGTGTCTGTCTTGTGTACTAACCTTGTTAGGGGTCAAGTTAGAGATGGGTTTTTTTATATGGACCTCTTAGATTTGACACTTGGTATATATTGGATGGTTTTTTCTAGGGTGCACATCAATTTCTATAGGCAGCGAGTGACTTTTGTGGCAGCTGATGGAAGTAACCATTTTTTTCAAGGATAAAGGGATCCTCGGTCATGTTGTGTAGGACCTCTACTTCAAGAATTGGGAAAAATTGTTTGTCATATCTCATCAATAATATTGTAAGAAGATAATGCTACTCCTATGGTGGATGAGTTGGTAGAGGTTTTCCAAGAGAACTTTTTGGGTTTTCCTCTAGATCGGAATGTGGAGTTCTCTGTTCATTTGGTGTCGGGAACAAAATTAAAAACTCTTCCATCATACCATAAGATAACCAAAAAATTATGTAATTAGAGGTATATTTGAATGATTTGGAATCCAAATGATTTATTTTCTTGAGGATCTCACTAGGGGATACCCCATTTCAGTTCATGAAAAAGGATGATGGATTTCACTGGTAAAGTATTAATTATCAGAAGGTGGATAAATTAACAATCAACAACAAGTACCATTTTCCCCATATTGATACCCTTTTTTATTATCTTATCCTGGAAGGGTAATTTTTTGATCTTTAACATGAATTTTGAATATCACAGTGTTAGAGTTAGAAAGATTCATTCTATGAAAATTTCCTTCTAATGAAGGTATAACCATTTAGAGTACTTGGTCATGCCTTTGGAGATGCCAAGTTTTGTAGTGATATTTATGAAGCTCATGTATAAGATTTTCCACCAATATCTTGATTCGTTTTTTAGGGAATTCATGGATGACACATGTTCTCTTCTGATAATGAAGAGGAGCATGAGAGTCATTTGAGAGTTGTGGAATGTCCCCTTTGGGATCATCCTCTCAATGAGATGTTTTCTAAGATCACCTTCTGGATTAGGGAAGTTATGATTCTAGGTCATGTGATCATTGAACAATGGGTTTTATTAGACCTCAAGAAGATTAATATAGTCATTTCAAGGAAACAACAGAAAAAATTTTTGACATCAGAATATTTTTTTGGCATTGTAGGGTATTACAAGTATTTTTTGGAGATTTATCTTGTCTTTATTAATCTATGAAAATGCTTACCCAAAAAGAGGTAAAGTTTTAATGGAGTCCAGATTGACAATATTCCTTTGAGAAGATTAAATTATGGTTGAACACAAACCCTATTTTGATCTTACCAGATTTTCGAAGGGGATATGTGGTCAATTTTGATTCCCCAAGCATGGATCAGGGTTGTTTGCTGATGCAATATAACCATGTGGGGGCATATGGCTTGCACAAACTCTGAAAACATGGAATTAATTACCCAAACCATGAAATTGAAATATAAGTAGGGATTCATGCCATAAATACATTGATCCATTTTATTTTTTGGTATAAGTTTGTAGTTTATTCTGATCAAAAGAGATTAGCCTACATTTTCACCTAGATGGATCTCAATATGAGGCAAATTCATCTGGTTTAGTACCATCATGGGTTCAATTATGACATCATGTATATCCCATGAAAGGGTAATGTTGTGGAAGATTAATTGAGTTGGAAAGTTCCAGTGAAGGCCTTTAAAAAGTCTTTTGATGAGTGGGAATTGATGTGTCTTTTATATAATATGCATCCCAAGACCAACGAACACAGTGGAGGTGACTTCTTGTCCAGTGATCAATTGACACCTTCCATTCTATAGTTTATTTGGAAATAGAATCCCAATGGAGAATTTTGGATGAAATCAAAGTAGTTTCTTAAGTAGTGGGGAACTACCTTATGAATTTTCATTATCTCTTGAGGGATTTTTTTGCCTCAATGGATACTTCTTGGTTCCACTATCTTGGAGGAATGTGGTGATTGGGAATATCCACTACTCTTAGTGGTCCATTAATCCTACTTTTACCCATACATTTCATGTTGTTTATATTTAGTTTTGGTGGATAGGAATGAGTTGGGACATTGAAAACGTTGTATCATAGTGTTATATAATATATCATGCTATATAAGAGCATTAAATTCCCCTCAGATTTATTCAGCCACTACCCATTTCTACTAGGATGTGGGATGAGATCTCCCTGGATTTCATTTTCAATTTCTCCTCTTATATCATTGGGGAGGAATTCCATTTGGGTGGTGATTGATTATATGACCAAATAATCCCATTCCATTAAAATTTAGTATTGAACTAATGTTCTTGAGTTTGGGTTAGTTATAAGTTCAGGAGGTTTTGAGGATTCGTGGGGTCTCATTAACAATTATTTTAGATAGTGGCTCTTATTTTAACTCATGATTTTTGGATGGCCTAAAGAAGGACATGGGGTCACAGATCATGTTTTTAATAGAATACCACCCTCAAACAGATTGTTTGATACAGTGTTAGAGTAAATGTTTGGAAGAAATTCAATAGGAATGTGTGTTGAATTTTTCGGGTTCATGGGATATACATTTTTTTTATGAGCGGTCATATAATAATAGTTACCAATCCTTGATTTGAATGTATACTTTGAGGTGATTTATAATTGGTCAATATATATTCCATTCTATTGTGCTAAAGTGGGTGAGACATGATTTTTGGGACCGAGCCATGTTTGGGAAACATCTGATAACGTTAAGTTGATCATGAAGTGTTTTCTGATAGGAAAGAGTCATCACATGTCTTATGATGAGAAGATGTATCGAGCATTGGAGTTTTATGTGGATAAACTGGTGTTGCTGCAAGTGTCACCTCACTTGAGTTATCACCTTTTCAATAATAAATGGAAGATAACACTGAGGTATGTCCATGATTTTTATATTATTGAGAGAGTTGGTAAGGTGGAAATCAAGTAAGATTTTCCCACTCATTTGACATCAATTCATAAAATGTTCCATGTCTCTCAACTATAAAAGTATAACTCAGATCCTTCTCATGTTCTAAATTGGTAAGAGTAATATTTGGTACCTAATTTATATATATTTGAGTGTCTGGACTATATTGTTGATTTTTAGAAGAAATTGCATCATGGGAATTATATTCCATTGGTCCATGTTATTTGGCATCATGGTAGTGATGTTCATGAGACATGGGATTATAATTCATTGGTTGAAGAGGATTATCCTTTTTTGTCCTTTGATCATGCTTTAGGTTGACTTTCCCGTAGTGGAAAGTATACATAGTGGGGAGAATTTACATATATGTGATTTTCTTTTAATGTAATAATTTTTTTAGCATTTATCCCTTGGGTTCACCATGTGTTTTTAGCAGAAATGGAGTGTTTGGGATTGAAAAATGGTGGCCCATGTGTGGAACATGGTTAGTGGAAATTGTGATACCTATTCCTAGTAAGCGTGTGGCTAATGGTAATTTTATATAGTAGCGACTGCACAGTTGGTGCATGTTTTGAAAAAATGTGCTAGATAACCATGTTGCATGGCCCTCTTGGACATTGATGGGTGCATGGTTTCTGCATAGATTGGACGACCATGCTATCTAATAGTATAACCTATCCATTTCATTAAAAAGTAGAAACTTATCAATCCATCCTTTTTGATTTTAACCCTAAATCTACTCTATTCTACCCCATTTGGAATTTTAATCCATAGGAGATCCCTCCAAGTTTTCTTGGAGATCTTCTTCCTCAATACATGTGTTTTTTTTACCCTAGTACTTCATGGAATTATTATTTAATTTTTCTTCAACAAGATTCTACACTTTTTCTAGGGTTTATCTTCCCTCATTCTTGAGTTCCAATTTTCCAATGGGGTTTTTGACAAAAAGATGGTTTGATTATTTATTGTTGGGGGAAAAATTGATGTTATTTGATAGATATTTCCTTTATATGGTCTTATAGTGGCTTCATTTCGGTTTCTCGCAAATTTTTGGAAGTTTATATGAGTGTGGTATGTGGTTCCTTGTTTTTACATTATTTTATGAGTTTTTCATGCTTTCTTGGTTGAATAAATATTATTTACGGATTATTTTTTATGTTGAAAAATATTTTGTAAAAGGGTTTCGATATTCATAAGTGGTTAAAATGGGGTTTTAATTGAATTTTTGTATTTATCATGTTTTCCTCATTATTCTGTTTCTTGGAAATTTTCTATGCCTTGTGTTGATGGTGATAATTTTTTTAAAGTTATTTAATGGTGAAAAAGTGTTGAAATGGTTTTTTAAAGAGAAATGGGTTTTTCTTATATGTTGGATTCTTTTTTTAACCTTAAATGTGTATCTTAATTTTGGAAGTGATCGTAAGAGTGTTATAAAATGGTTTTCTTGATAATATGATTTGGAAAGTGGATTTCCCCATGGAATTGGTTGGATTAATTATGTGTTCTTCATATTTTGTTTCTAAATGGATTTCATAAATTTTGAATTGGTGAAAAGTGAATTCCAAATTTTTTTTCGTGTGCGTGTGAAATAGAATGTTGTTTCATCTATGGAAAATGGTTGTTTCCATGATGTTTTAGTCATTGGACCTTTCTAAAAAATGTGAAATTTTTTATTCCATTGTGTTCTTGTGATTCTTGGAATATGTATTTGAAAGTGTTGGTTATATGAAATGTGAAATAGAATTTGATCATAAATGGAATCAGGGTATCTAAGTGCGTGGGCTAGAACTAGTATGCTTATTGATTTAGAAGTGGCTGAGGGCCTGGATTCTTCAAGTAGGATTGAAATTGAAAACACTAAATAAATATGTGGTATTATCCGACACCACTAGACCACGGGATGTGTTCCCCTCTAGTGGTCCATGCACAAGAACACTATTGGTTTTGGATTATGATATGGAGACTATTAGACCTTGGTATGGGATACCCTCTAATGGATCATGCATAAGAATGTGGTTGGTAATTGATTTGGATGATTTTGATCATTGTGGTATGAGGTTAATAGTGTCCCACCTATTATAGTTACTTATATAGATTTTACCATGTTTATTTTATATAACATGTTTCATATTTTACGTGTTTCTAGACATTGGTATATTATAGACCATGTGAACATTTTTATTTTAAGAAAGCATATTTGTAGAAAAGGTTTTCATTTTAAAGTGTTTCTTGAGAAATATTTCCTTATAGTTTATTCCCATAAATGTTTCAAATATTATTATTGAAATATTCATGTTGATTTTTATTCTAATGTTATATCATGGAATCTGGATTTGGGGTGGAATCCTTCTAGGATTTTTCTGACGCCGTAAATACACCATTGGGTGAATGTAGACTTTGTTGTGTATTACCTAGGTAAAGTTATGATATGTCATGGCGGTGGTGGTAGATCTGGTTTCTAGTGTCACATTTCATGCTGATGTGAGTGGTGGTGAACTGAGGGAGGTGTCCTTCTTGTTCCATTGTGGTTTTTGGGATAGTTTTTATTCCCATTCAATTGTAGTACCTTTTGGTTTTCTTTAATGATATAAAAACATGAATTTAAAAATTATTGGGCTTTGTTTGGTTATGGTTATCAGTTATTATAATTTTTATTCTTTTTGGTTTTATATGATTATATAAATGGTTTACATCATTCACAAAGTATATTATTGATACCTAAGAACTAGTTTCCAACCTATGTGGATTAGGAATACCCATTGGTCATTGTCTCAGACGGGGCCAGGTGTCAGGTTGGCTGGCACTCTAGTTTGGATTGTGACAAGGATGTTGTGGGTGGATTTTTGGTAGGGTTTTGGTGTGGTAAATGGCTTAAAAGGGGTGATTAAGTGAGTGGAGGAGGTTCCCTTTTATTATTTAGGATTAGTGATATCTTTTAAATGACTAAAACTATTCAATAATTATAAGTCACTCTCCAAAAAAGTTCCAAAGGAATTAGTAAATAAATTATTGAAGGGAAGATAAGATCCATAAAAAAATCCACCAAAATAAAAAAGTTGTTTTAAATGATCTATTACCATAACCATTATGGTTACTCACTTTTACCAATTTAGTTCTCACTAAGGTAAATTGTTTTTTTTTTACCTATGAAATTTCTCATTAATCAATAAAAAAATATCCATATTAGATAATTTAGACCCACCGATTCTAAATATGAATTAAAATTTATCAAATAAAAATCATATCTCTGTGTAAAATTAAATTTTACATAATGGAATGTAATGCATAAGACCATGTTTAAAAATTAATATTGGTAAAAAAATTTCAAAATGGAAGGGTTGTAATTTTACTTATAATAGAGAAAATAGATCATAAAAAAATGGATGAAATTTTACACCATGTTTTTTGATAATTTTTATATTTAATTATTTTTAGTATTTTTAAATAATTTCATAAAATGTTATTAAACATAAAATATAATTAATGTCATTTTTGACATTATTCATTTAATTTGACTTTAAGAACATAATTTCCATGATTTTATTAAAATATCTAACATTAATAAATACCTAACATGTTATAGGTATCTAAAAAAGTTGTGGATCAAAATAAAATTTTCAAATTATATAACTTTTAATATTTTTGTTATAATTTGTTTTATTTTATATTTAGCTAAATAATTATAGTATTGGTGTTGGGTAAGAATTTATGGTAATTATATCATAACAAAACCATACAAATAATTTAAAATGATAAATAAAAATTATTTATAATTTACATTAATTTTTATAATTTAAACTAATACTTTTATCCCTACGTTAACACATAAGTTATTCTTTATAGTAAGAGAGTAGAAGTTTCCCATTTTTGTGGATAAATTACTATAATGGTTATAATCATGGTCATATTTCATAAAAATAGGAAATTTTAAGAACATGGTTGGGATAGGGTCAATAGATATCAATGAAATAAAAATTGGATATGTTTTTCATAGATCATAACCCCTATATCATTAGTTTAACCCCCATGTAAGCCGGTTTTACCCTTAACTATGGTAATTTTATATTTTTTTTATTCATTATGAAAAAAATTAAGTTGACTATATTACCCAGTATTAAAGTATATGATTAAAAATAAATAACCATTTTATCAAATTAAATTAACAACAGTTGTGGAAATTATTTGAAAAATAAACCTGCAAATCATGTCAAAAAACAGTTGTCTAAAATATTATGTTCCAAGCATAAGATGATCCTACATTAACTAAATTACAAGGGTTCATCATTATATTGATTTAAATTAATATTATTAGATAGATAATATATAAAATTAATTCAAATTATTAATTATAAAATATTATTTTAATTAATTAAAATTAAAATACATAGGGAATATAAAATCAGTTTTAGAAAAGCATAATTTTTCGCTATTAATTGAAAAATCCAACATTTATGAAAAAATCCCACAAATTCATATTAAGATATTTTTATATGACAATTAAAAATATCAAGTTAATTTTAAAATAAAAAATTTCAAAGATTGAAATAAATTAATTATATTATCCATTTTCAAAAATAAATAAAACTCGTTTTTAAAGAGAACGTATTTTTGAACCATAAAATGAATTTACTTAAAAATGTGTACTTATTTCCTAATAATTAATAAATAAATTTGAATTTATTAGCACATAAATATATATATGTATCATAATGTGTTTAGTATTATTTTTACCCACTAATTTAATAACTAGGTTATGAAAATCACATTTAAAAAATTGACTATTCAAGTCATTTAGGTTCTGGGTTGTGCATCATATATGATATTGAACTAAATATTATTATTATGTAATATAAGGGTGTTAAATTTGAATTTTATACAATATAATTGGATGATTTTTTTTCTAAAAAGGTAATCAGAAATAATATGGTGTAAAAAATTAAGTGAGCTAAATTTTTTATGTAGGTCATCATATAAAGAAATCTTTCAGCAAAGTCTATTCAGTAGTTCTTATTGTGTTTTTAAAGGAAAAACTTGAGAACGTTCATTAGATTGAAATATTTTTAATAATTTTTACTATAAATTTTTTTTGTGGTATTGTTTTATACTTGTTTAGAGTTCAGTATGTTTTTTAAGATATTAATTGTGAGGAAGGGAAGCTAATCTTACAAATTCGAAAATATCATAGTAAGAAGAACCTTGATTCTCATTAATCCTAATGTAATTTGGTTGATGAAGTGGGTGCTCATGAATACCAAATGATTTAATATTAATTTGAATTCTCTTAGTGTCATTAAAGATAATTGTATTAAGGGGTGATTTTAATTTAAACATTTCATTGAGTGGGGAAGTAAAAAAAATGAATCCCATATATTCTCTTACTCGTACATCTATAAATAGGGAGAACATTATAGTATGGGATGTTGTGTACTATTTATTCATGATAAATTTGAAGTGATGCTGAATTGGTTCTAGATAGGGATATTAGAGAATCTTATATAATCCAGATATTGAGAAAGAAGTTTCTAACCAAGGAATATATTTTATGAAGATGAAGGACATGGTAACTGATAGAGAACTTATGATCAAGGGTAATAGATAGAAGTCACCAGATCAATATTTATATAGGGTGGAATCAGAAGATTGGGTGCAGAGTATAGTGGAAATATAATGTGTCAGGAAGTTTTTTTATTAACAAAAGGTACCTGATGAACTTATCTAGACATAAAACCTAGAAAAATTAATCAGACAGACAATTGACAGATGGAGTTTTTTATAGAAGTCCAAGGTTATGTTCTAATTATCCAACATTTATATACATGAAAATTAAATTAATTATGAGGATTAATTAATACATTACACAAAAAGTCTCCCAAATCTTGTATTAGTTTACTACCATTGGAAAATTGGTAAACAATCATAATATTTGGTGAAAGATATTCAAAATCTCCCATAATGATCTTTTTATTGGTTTCCCTACCTAAAACAATCATTTATACCTTATGGAAAAGAACTCATTTTAAAAGGGTGATCTCTGATGCTCAGTAAGGGTAAAAAATGATAATATCAAACAAAACATGAATATAAGAAGGTAAAAAATCAAGATCCTAGATTTTGAAAATCATAAAATGATTAACATATATCAACATCATGAGTATTGAAATAAATCCTTGCAGTTCATAAAGAATAAATCATAAAGTAACATGAGCCATGAGAAAATATAATTGGAATAAAACATGTAATGGTAGAGAACACATAATAATATAAAATAATTTCCATATTATCCATGTCTAAATTCCAAGACCAACATGGTGGAAAAAGTCATTTAGTGAACTGATTTCACTCGTCGTTCAATCCCTGTATTACTAAACTAGGTTTACTTACCATTCCATCCCTATATTACTGAACCAAGATCATTTACCATTCCAGTTATTTCTATCCCATTATATATAAATATTTACCTAATTAAGGGGAAAGATATTTTTATCCCATCAATATTCTAATGAAATCATACTTATGTGTTCCAAAAAAATAAATCATTCATAATAGCATTGCCTAAGGAATAAAATGGGTTTCATAAAGATCATTCCATAATAACATAATTCATGTAAAACAAATGGATTTAAAAAATATCATTCCATCATATAAACAAATAAATTGTTGTAATAATAAGGATAATATACTTGATACATAACCCTATTAAATAATTCCATTATGGATGGAAAATAATTTAGATAGAACACTTGAAATTAATTACTAAGGAAAATATCCTTGCTTCATCATAAACGTTTTATTTTCTCAAAATTCCATGAAATTTTCAAATAAATGAATTTATATGAAAATAACCATGAAATATTTTGAAGGATGATTCATATAAATATGATGTTATGAAAATTTAAGAATCTGAACATGCTGTATAAGATAAAAGAAAATATTTTTACTTTTACATTTTTTGGTTAAGCCAAAAAATACCACATATCAAAAATAAAAGAAGATGCCTTTAAAACGATTTAAAAAATAACCAATTGGTAAAATTGACTAAAAACCATTATAGAAGAATAGACATAATATTTTTGAATATTTATTTAGGAAACATGGAAATGGAAGATAAATATACACTATTAAATACTTACTTTAAACAATCTCAGATAAGAATGAGATTGTGAAATTATCCCTTGCCTTTGGTTTGGGTTACTTCATATGCGTCTGATCCTCTTTTATAAGGGTTTAAATAATTTCATTAACTTATTCCAGAATCATATTAATTTTTATGATATCATAATTGATCAACTAATTACCTGTTTTTTAATAACATTATTACCAGCCCTTCAGGTATTAAGTTCATTACTTTCTTATGCATGTTTTGTCAGGTAAGTTCATGTTACTTTTATTCAGTTATAGTTATATCAATTTTATAATGATATTAATATAATATATATCATATTTATATATTATAAAAAAAATTATATAATGATTCATTAATGGGGATAATGTAGAATAAATCGAATCACATCATGGAGACGGTAGGTTATACATACGCACAAGCGACGATATCATTCCTTTAATTGTGGAATGGTATGGATGTGGATGGTATATATGTTGTTCCAAAATTAAAATACTATTATAATAATCATATATAGTTAATAATTCCATCATTTTACACAATTCTATAAGGTAGTCGTGAAAAACCAATTACACCACAGTGTGGCGACGGTAAGTCATACATACACACTTGTGGCGATTTCATTTTTTATTGGATTGATAGAAGGTAGAATATGGTTGTTCCATAATCATAATAACATATTATAATACTAGTGATACTAGAGTTATTATTTTATAATGGATTCAACTCAAAAATAGGAAGTAGAAGAATAAATAAGTTAGAGAGAATTGGTTGAGGATATTACCACTTCTTTGGCGAGCTCCCCCAAGATCTCCATTTAATGGCACTAGAGTTGGTATTTGAGAATACCAACACCTATAGTATGTTAATAAGTATGTCAATAAAGTAAATAGTAAGGGGATATCTATGACTGAAGGATCAATTTGAGTTGTAGCTGTGATGGAGGATGTTCCCTAATATAATTGGGGTGGGGGCACATTTAGAATCTCAACAAATATTAATTTATAGTAAAATTTAAACCCTTCAAAAAAATCCAAAATTTATAATTTTCAAGGATTATATGATGTAAGGTTTTAATATAATTATCAAGTAAATTTAAAAAATTCAAACAATTAAAACATTAAGATTTTAATTATCTCTTAGTTATTATATATTAATTTTAAATATTCTAACAAATTATTCAATAATTAAATAGTGTAATTTTTACTTATTTGATATCAATTAGACCATAAATGTACAATTTATAATATTTTATACTATATAATTTTTATTTTATATTTTTAAAATTTTATTATTATATTTAAATAATTTGATAAAATATTATTTTCATAAAATTTCAATCGTGTTAATTTTGAAACTATTCATTTTTATATTTTAAAAAATATTATGATAAGATTTTAAACATGAAAAAAATTATTATATCTTTAATTGGTCATGGTAATCTATAAAATTCAATGGATATGTTGATTATCCCATATTATATTTATTTTTAAATTTTATGTAACATTAATTTGATATTTAAATTAACAAAATAATTACTACATCAGTTTTGTGTATTTGTTTAAAATACATTTTCATTGAAAAAAATAAAAAAATACTATAGAGAAGATAAATAATATATATTTCATAATAATACTTATAGTGTATTATATTGTCTTGAAAATCCAACATGAAAAATGTTATATGCATTAAAACATGAATGTGCCAATTTTATCATCACATTGAATAAAATCTTATAATTGTAATTATACCTTTACATATAGCTATAAATGGTCAAAAACTAGACCCTTGGATGATTATTTTCGAGATATACTCAACCAATATGATTTGGTCAACTGTTTCTGTCTTTTAATTGTAATTATCATTTTAATAATTATTATTTTATTGATTAAATACTTTCTCCACCATCAATGTATATTCCTTTAAGGTTATTATTTATTTTTCAATAATTACAACTAAATTATCATGATAAATAAAAAATTATTATTTAAAATTATTATTTACAGTCAAATTTAGATTCTGTATAACAATATATTAAAAATTATATATTTACTAAAATTTTAGTAAGACATATTATTATTTTCCTTAAATAAATTATATTAAATTAATTGATATCATCCAAATAGATTCAAAATGATTCCATTCAATAAAAGGATGATGTAGGTCACACCATGCTTATATAATGATTTTAGGACTTGTTTTAGTGCAATTTTATAATATTTTTTACCCTTAATTACCTGATTTAACATTTTACCATATTAATTTAAATTACTGAAGTTGCTATTAATAATGCCCAAAAATAAAAGGAACCTATTTACACAATATGGACCCAATAATTAATATTATGTTATCCATTTTTCCAAATTCAAAACACACAAGATGCAGTAATTAATTTAAAATTTATCCTCTTGTCAGAATGAGAAAAGTGGTTTTAAAAGTTCAGACATTACAAATGATTGAAATGTTTATATATAAAAATACATTGTAAAATTATTTCCAATGAACTAAATTATATTAAATTATAAAAATAAAATATATTTAAATTTTAAAACCATGAAATAATATAACTTAACCATATAAATTAATTTAATTAAAAAATATGTTTACAATTAAAATTTAGTACATTTTTACTCCTCATCAAAACGTAAAACTTATTAGAGTAATATCAAAATTTAATTGAAATAAAATTTTTATAATTTGATTGTAAATAAGAATTATATTTTTGAAATAAAATATAAAAATGTGTTAAAAACTATATTTTAATTGGGTGGGAAATTAAATTGTTGCAAAAAATGCATTTTAAAAAAACTTATTATTTTATCTGAAAAATTGAATTTGTTCTTATATCATGTTTAGAAAACATATAAGATGAATTTTAAACATTATAATGGAAATATTTCATAAAAATTTCATTAATTAAATAATTTGTCCTAGAAAAAATTTCCTTTTATTTAAAAAGGGTTTTATTATTATTTATTATTAATTTCCCATAAAATAATTAATAATATATATACATGTCTAAATCTTATTTTCATACTTCAGTTACTAATATTAATATCCAGCATTATAATTTCTAGATTATAATTTAATATTAAAATATTTAGTTTTTCACTTCAAAAGGGTCTAATGAGAAATGAATTCTATCAATATAACTTGAAATTGTGTGTAACTTAAGTGAATTGAACTATTAGGTATACCACAAGCTCTGACGGTGTTGCATGTAGAACAAGCATATCATGGTTTATTTTATAAAACAAGACATAAAAAATCTAAATAAAAATCTCTTGCTATTACATTTGATCCCCATTAAAATGACTTCCTCCACTAAAATTATTCTGGTTTATAAAAGAATTAATACATGAAGGTTTCTTTCAAAGAAACCCGCATTATAAAATTAAATAATAATAATTTGTTTTAAAAATGAATGTGATAAACATAATGATTACCCAAATTCACTCAAAATTGAGTTTCCATAAAGGATAATGTTGGTGGAATGTTAGAACCTGGATATGAAAGAGAAATTTAACAATCAAGTCATGATGGAGAGTTATAGAGGGAAAGGTTAGGAAAATGTTAATAATAAAAAATCTATAAATCTATGATGATTTAAGGGGCCATTTGACTCATCATAAATTTAGGTACTAGGATATCATTTTCTGTTTTATGATTCATTCATCATAGTTGAATAATGTGAAGAAATACTTACTTGATTAAGTACAATCTCATCATTTCTGTATGACTTGATCAATTTCCACTTCATCTATTATTAAAAAAAATGAAGTTGAATATGTCATTCCTAAAGCATTAATAGATCATGTGATCTATAAATAGGGTGATAGGTAATTCTATGTGTCTAAAAAAAGTATATCACAAGTTATAAAAAATTCATAAGTTCATCTATGGTGAGATTTTTAAAAATATTCTAAATTTCAACTTATAAATTCTATAAATTTATAACCACAGAATCCTTCTAAATGATGAAAATCCAAAACATTAAAAAGAGGTTTGTTCACTAACTTGGCATAACCTTTATCCCGCATATATCTCATGGTATCTCTTGTTTTCACATTCAAAACATGTTTGTGTCTTTATCATTTATTTTCTTGCAACATAGTAAGTACATTAATTACCACATAACCTCAGTGAAAACATACATGATTTCAAAAATTAACTCTTTACACATACCATAAATCCCAAAAATTAAATATATTCAATCCATGATATCATAAATCACATTTTCATTATATTTTTCCTGAGGTCATTAATACTATCAAACCTCTCTATATTTCCTTATCCCATCATTATGAACATATTAAGGGTTATCATTCCTTTATTGTTTTTCCAAAAATATCTAAATCACCTTTCATCATTACCTATACAACTTAGCATATACTCTTAAATAAAAAGGAAAACCCACAATGGACCAATATATAGATATTTCATTATTCCATGACACCACAAAAGTAATTCTATAAAATTATTCTAGAATACCATTACATAGACAAAAAATAATTACACCACTTTATTATCATACTCCACATCTCCCATAATGAATGCTTGTGATTTTCCATTTCCATTGGACTTAAGGGGTTGCTAACATTGATCATCATCTATAACCATTGTATTAGGGAATTGGTTATCGTAATTCCCCATTTCATTTCACATGTAGCATTGAACTGTGGGAGGTGCATTATATTTAGCATTTTATCGACTCGCGTCATTGGCTATATTTTTCCCATTACATCAGTTCAAAACATCCTGAGGAAGTTTTTTCAAACATAAATCATTTACTAATCCAATAAAGATGATCTCCATAATAATTCTTTCCACAATTTGAGCATATAGAAATGCGCATCCAATTTCTACCATGGGTTTGAGGTTTTCCCTTAAACTCCATAATTTTTTTCTTATCAAAACAATGAGATTAATATGTAACCTCAAATCAAATTTCTACCTTGATATCATAAAGAAAAATTTGTTTATATTTACTAAAGTCTTTTATGGATGACACCCTTTGAAGATTTATTTTCAAGACATTGAAAAATAAATCAACTTTACTTTTTGGTTCGATGATAATTTCATAAGCATACCTTCCAAGTCTTGTATAATTTTCCTTATATGTACAAACAAATTCATCATAATTTTTATTAATATCAAAGAATTACTTTTTTATATTCATACTAATAATATGAGGAAAGTAAATATTGAAAAAAAATGTTCTCGATCTCAACTTGTTCTAAGGATTCAATTTTTTCTTGATTCCTTGTATTATTGGTTAAAGTCCACCACTGGTAATCATCGCATTCTAAATAATAAAAATCCAAAATGGTGTATTTATATTCATAACAGTGAAGGATATAAAATATATTTCTAGTCATTCTGATCCATTTTTTACTAACAAGTGGACCCAAATACCCACTGAAAGAATGTGGATTTTTCCTCAACAAGGACTCAACAAATATTTGTTCCCTTCTCTGCTCATTTGTTTGTATAAAATGATTTAAATCTAGTGAATTTATAGTGATAAGATTTTTCATTCCAACTCTAAAAACATTTGGTTGATCAGGAGTAAAACTGTTTCATTCCCATTACATCCATCATTAATATGATTCCTTCAGGTTCCTGCCGCAGTCTAAAACCCAAAAACAAAAGTCTGAGATGATAAATCTTACTAGGAGAACAACATTATCAAGTGTAAGTATTTTCAATATCATAAATCTCAGGGTTAGTCCTAGGTAAACCTAGATCATTACCAAAATTCAAGGATTTTAACCTATACTTTTAATTATCCTTTGGGACATCCCAAGATATTTCCATACAAATATTTCTAGATATCTCACTAAAGTTTTTTTTATTCTAGTTTCCAAAGGATGACTAATCATTAACTTTGATACCAACCGTAAATACCCAAGCTTGATGTACATGAATATTATGTTACTTTTGTGGAATATATAATACAATAAACAAATGGACTCACAAATACTATATTGGATTAGTTCCTTTGGAAACATGAAACACATTCTTCAAATTTAGGGAAATATATTCAATATCTCCCATAAATATCGTCCCCTTTGGTTTTCAAACCTCAAATCGTTCTTTATATCCTGGGGAAAAGAAAACATTTTAAAAGTGTGAGCTCAAATACTTCATAAGGGTAATCAAGGAAAATATCAAACATAACATGAAAATAATAATATAAAAATAGGAACATATCATTTAAAAATCATACCATGTATATCATATATCGAAATCTTGAGTCATAAACTAAATCATTACAGGTCATAAGGCACAAATCCGAAAACAATAGGAGCCATAAAAAATATTATTGGAATAAATCATGGAATTGTAGAAAATACATAAGCATAGAAAATCACTAACATATAAGCTAAGTATCATTTCCAAGATCATCATCACGGACATATTCCTTTACTGAACTGTGTTCACTCCTCATTCTGACCTTGTATTACTGAACCATGTTTACTTAAAATTCCTACTATATATTACTAAACCGAGAACTCTTCCCATTCATTAATTTCTGTCTCATATTATAGAAATCACTACCCAATGAATTGGAGAGATATATAGGCCACAACCATCTCATAATGAAATAATTTTTATGTGTGACACAAAAACATAAATTATTTATCATATCATAACCCAAGTATTAAAATGGGTTTCTAAAGCATCATTCCATCATAAAATAATGCATATAAGATAAATGGATTTCATATATATATTTAGATAATAAAATCAATTAAACCATAGGAATAATTTTTATAGTATACTTGAAGCAAAAACCTATTAAAAAATTCTATCATAGATGGAAGTAATTTTTATAGAACAATTTCAATTAATTTTGGATGAAAATATCCATTTTTCTTCAAAAACATTTTATTTTATCTAAAAGAGACATAATTTTAAAATAAATTAATTTTTTTGAAAATAATATAGAAATATTTTAGTGGAATATGAATTGAAATAATATTTTATTAAAAAATAAGAATCTTTTCATGCCCTATAAGATATATGAAAATATTATTCTTTAATGTTGTCAAATATTTCAAAAACTACATCGTATTGAAATTGAGAAAGGATTCCTTTCATACCTTTTAATAAAAATTATCTATTGGGTAAAATTGAAATTAAAAAACATTAGAAGAATTTAAATAATGTTTTGGAATACCTATTTAGGAAACATGGACATAGATTATAAATATACTCGAGTAGATAGTTATGTATAAATAATCACTGATAATAGTGAGATTACAAAATTATCACTTACCGTAGGTCTGGGGTCATTTTTACATTTCTGAAACTCCTTTATAAGGGCATAAATAATGTCTTTAATTTATTCCAAAATCATATCTGTTTTTATGATATCATAAGTCATCATTTAATTGCCTATTTGTTCATAACATTATTACTCATCCTTCGGGTATTAACTGCTTTATTTTCTTAAGCATGATTTTTCAGATAAGTTCATGTTCCTCTTCTTAGGTTATAATTATATAATTTTAAAAATCATATTAATATAATACATATAATATTTATTCATTTTGTACATTTTTATATAATCATGCTTTAATTAGGACCATGTAGAATAAATCTCATCACCTCGTGGAGACGGTAGGTCGTACGTACGCACAAGCGACGATATCATTCCATTAATTATAGAATTGAATAGAAGTGGATGCTATATATATTGTTCTAGAAACAAAATATTGTTATAATAATAATATATAGTTATTATTTCCAACATTATTCCCATCCAAGTAAGGTTTTGGTGAGAAAAAAAAGATCACGCTACGGTGTTGAGATGGAAAGTTGTACGTACACACGTGTGGTGATTACTTTTTCGTAGGATGGATAAAAGGTAGACAATGGTTGTTTCCTAATCATAATAAAATCACAAAATGTAGGTGATATTGTATTTATTACTTTATAATGGATACAACTCAAGAAGATGAATTATAATAACAAATAAGATTGAATGAATTGGTAGTGGAGATTACCTCTTCCTCGATGAGCTCACTCTAGATCTCATCTTAATGGGACTAGGGATGGTATTTAGAGAAGATAATCCCCTCTAGAATGTAACTAATGAAGTAGAGAAGGTAAATGGGAAGGTTATATCTACGATTTCAGGATCAATGTGAAGTAAAGATGTGAGGGAGGATGTTCCCTTTTATAATTGTGGTGAGGGACACATTTGGAATCTCCAAAACTATTAATTTTTTATAAAATATAAAAAAATCCAAAAATATAAATATTTTCATATTTTAGATGCATAGATGATATAAGGTTGTAATATCATCAAACAATAAATTTTATAAAAGATTTTATGTCACTTTAAACCATGTAATTTTAATTATCCCTCGATTATTTTATTTTAATTTTAACTACAGAAGAAAATTATTCAATATAAAAATAGTGTATTTTTTATTTATTTGATATCAATTAGAGAATAGATGAACATTTTAGGACATTTTAGACTATATAATATTTATTTTATTTTCTTAAAAATGTATTATTATTTTTAAATAATTTAATAAAATGTTGTTTTTAAGAAATATCAATTGTATTAATTTTGAATCAATTCATTTCATATATTTTTAAAAATATCAAGATAAGATGTTATGCTCATAAACAATATTTCATTAAACATGTATGGGGATAATGTTGTCTATAAAATTCATTTGGTATATTAATTATCCCAAATTATTTTTATTTTATTATTTTTAAAACACTAGTTGATATTTCCATTAATAAAATAATTACAACATATGATTTTCATAATTGATTAATACACTTGTTTGTTGAATAATAAATAAATAAAATATTGTGATTATGATTATTCGTATAGATTTCATAATAATAATTGTAGTAAAAATATATCTTCAGGAAAATACTACATTAAAAATGTTAAATGTATTAAAACATGAATGTGGAAACTTTATCATCACTTTGAATAAAATATTATAAGTGTTATAATATTTTCCATATGGCTCAAAATGTACAATAACCCTACCCTTGGATGATAATGCGTAAAATATAATTGAAAAATAATATTTCCTTAGAGTTGTTCTCTTTTATGAGCTATAATAATTTCAGTAAAAATTATTTTATTGATCAAATAATTTCTTCATCATCAATGTGTAAGACATTTATGTAAATAAGTATTTCCTAAAAAATAAATTATCAAGATAAAAAAATTGTTTAAATTATTCTTTATAGTCTAACTTATATTCTTTATAACATTATATTAAAAATAATACAATAATTAAAATTTGAGTAAGACGTATTTAACTTTTATTTAAATAAAATATAATAAATGTCTTAATCGCATCTAAGTGGCTTCCATAGGATACAATTTTGGCCCAATGAATATTTAGGTCAAGTAAAACACGTCTAAAGATAAAATTAAATGTGTTAGAGTAATTTTATATTTTTATTTTTAACCTTAATTACCTGATATACTATTTTACCATATTAATAAAATTAATTGAAGTTCACATACATAATGCCCAAAAATAAAAGGAACCTATTTACATAATTTGGACCCACTTATTACAATTATGAAATATATTTTAAAAAATAAAAAAAATTATGTTTATTTAATTATTTTAAAAGTCATCCCTATGTTGGAATGAGAAAACATGTTTTAAAAGTTAAAACATTGGAAAAGATTGAAATGTTTTTATATCAAAATATAAAGTAAAAATAATGATAGTCGCCTAAATTATATTAAATAATAAAAATATAATATCATTATATTTTAAAACCATTTAATTATATAACTTAATCATATAAATTATTTTGATGAAAAAAGTTGCATTAATTAAAATTTATTATATTTTTACTATTCCTCTAAACATGAAACTTATCTGAAAAATATCAAAAATTCAACGAAAGTACATGTTTATATTATGATTCCAATGAAGATGTTTTTTTTAAATAAAATATAAATATGTGTTAAAACGTTATTTTAAATTGGTGCGCAATAAAAAGGTGGAAGAATAATTTTTTTTTGAAAAATACCTCTTTTATCCGAAAAATTGAATTTGTTCTCATATCAGGATAAGAAAACATATTAGTTGAATTTCAATCATTATATTAAATATATTACAAATATATTTCATTGGTAAAAAAATTCAGAAAAAAAAATTCCTTTAATTTAAAAAGGGTTTTATTTTATTTATAATTAATATCTCACCAAATAATTAATTATAAACATATACACATGTAAATAATATTTTCATAATTTAGTTAATATTATTAAAATTCACCGTTATAATGGATATTTTATAAGATAGGCTGATAATATATATTTTTTCTCTTAAACTTGGTCTTGCGTGGAATGAGTTCAATCAAAATAACATGAAATTTTGTGAAACGCAATCCAAGCATAGTGTAGCATATACCGCAAGATAAGTCAGAGTTTTATGTGGAACCATATTATATTGGTATAGTTCATAATATAGTAAATCAAATCAATCTTTATAAAAATATCATGATTTTATAAATGTAAATTCCTTCTATTGGGAAATAAATTAAAGAAGATGTTCTTTACAAGAAGAGAGAAAGTGAAGAAGTGGAGAATCACAATTAAAAAATTCTGAGATTGTTAGTGATGCTTTCTAAAATTTATTACAGAATATTTGTCTCATATTATCTATATAGAAATAACATGAACTGTAGTTTTGATAATAGGTCATTACAAGGGTAAGATATTCCTTCCCTAATATAATAACACAAAAAGGATTATTTTTTAGTTGATTGTGTGGTATTTTACTAATTATAATCCATGTAATAGACAAGCTACTCTTAGTGAATAGTTAACCTTGTACATTCGTGTGTTCTAATGGAATGTTATTGTGTGATTGTTTTTATAAAATTAATAACACTATAATAGTATATGATGTTTTTTATAAAAAAAGAAGTTGTAAAAAGAGATACCTCAATAATTCACCCCATCATCTTATCAATGATCATGTAGATCTTATTGGGTCCTTTTAAGAAGTATACGATGAAAGAATGCCTTTATAGACACTTTTTTGATGTTTTTAGAAAATTTATGTTTTTATAGAGGTTTATAATTCTTTTAATAGTAAGGAGATTCTAGTTTTTGATGAATGCACAATAATATTTGAAAAGATATAATACTACCATAACTTATATCCCTTTTTTATGATGTTTTAGATGTTTCTATAGATAGGTTCTCACATAGGACTAAGATATTTCCCTTAACAGCTACGGATAAGAGTAATTTGGGGAATATTGGGTGATCTTGAAATAATTTACCTTCCTCGCTCTCTAGAAATGAGTTTCTTAGAGTTAAGGGAGTTGTAATTTCTAAATGCATTTAGATAAATTTGACGAAAAACATTGGGGTGAAATATTAAAGTAAATAAAAAAATTAAAAGTATAAGTGATTATGTAAGAATAACTTAATATGGTTGATTATGAATTTTTTATTGACTCCTTTTCAAGGTTAAATAACATTATAAGAACAATAAGATATCTTGGTGAGATGTTGGAAGATTCAAATGTGGTTGAAAATATCTTACACATTATTCATAATAAATTAGATACAAATGAGTGATCATTGGAAAATTAAGATTCCAAAACCATCTCTCTGTATAATCTATATAGTACTCTTATCACATAAAAAATGAGAAGATAAAATTTTTTCACTACTGGAAAATTGGGAAAAAGCCACATTCAAAAACTATGGCTATAAGCTATTGCCACAGTTCCATCTAGTCATGGAATGTATTGTCATGGATATAGCTGAAATCTATTTCCATAGTTCTATTATGCTATATCGATGGTTGCAAATTGTGGCTATATCCCCAATAGGTATCGACTATTTCATTTGGGCTATAGCCCAAGTAAACCGTTGCTATAGCCTGAAAATAATGTGTGCCCGACCAGATTGGATCTTTATACCTCCTCTATGTGCATCAACTTCCTTTCCACTGTACCAAAAATCCATTTGGGTGTATATATATATATATATATTTATGTTATTAAAAACCATGGCTATAGCATATAAACCGTGGCTATAACCCTTCCCACCATTTTTTCACTGGTTAATATATTCCTATGCAAGGGAGGGAGACCTAGAACCATGGTTTTGAGGAAACCTGGCTATATAAAATTAAAAAATACTCTATAACCATAGTTTTACATAAATAGTGGCTATAGACCAAGAATAAAATACTCACTATCCACGGTTTTACCAAAACTATGGCTATATCCCTTAGAAAAAGACCTTATAGCCATGGTTTAACAAAACCATGGCTATAGCCCTTTGAAAAAGACCATATTGACAAGATTTTACCAAAAACGTGATTATAGGACGTTTAAAATTAACCTAGAGACATGTTTTACCCAAACCATTACAATATCTCTCAAAACAAATCCCACAACCATAGTTTAGTGAAACTGTGGCAATATTCTTTTAATGTATACCCTATAGCAATTGTTTTATATAAAACTATTCCTATAGTCCAGTTTTCTAGTAATGTTTGAAGGAGAAATAAAAGGATAATAGGGAAATTTCATTCGAAGCTGCTAAGATACTAAAATATTGGAATTTTCATGTAGATAAAGAAGTTTTTACTTTCAAACCAAATCCGAAGTTTGTATAAATTTTTATAAATTTACAACATTTTTTTTCTAAAAAGAGGGAATGAGGCATAGGAAGATGCAAATTGAAGATACTATTGAATTGGTTTAGCTGTGGGGATATGGTCAATTTTGTTACAAATTTTCTATGATGAAATATGATGAAGAATTTGATGAGGATGATAGAAATTAAAGAAGATCATTTAGGAAGAATAAAGAAAAATCCATGTCATATTATTGAATAAAAGATAATAATTTCACTAAAAATTAAAATCTATTTTTCTAAGTGTGGTGAAGATGATGATAGTGAAGAAGAGGATAATAACTTCAATGATGATGTTGTTGAAGAAATTATTGTAAAAAAAGTGAATGAGTAAAACTTCAACACTAATGAAATATGTAGTTCAAAAATAATAAAAATAAATTAAATTTATGATCAATAGAGATCTGAAATAACTTGTTAAGAAAATTTTTGATATTTGAAGGGGATATCAAAAATATGAAAAGTAGAAATATGTTTCCTACTGATCTGGAATATTTTAATAAAGAAAAATAAATTTTGTTAAAATGGATTCATAATATGAGAATAATTGATAAAAACAGGAAACTTAACATAAAACATAAAAAAAATTGGGATGGAGGAAGTGTAATAACTTGTTCAAAATAACTTCTCAAATCCGGACAAAGAGTAACACATTTCATAAACCAAGTTATATACATTGGTAAAAATAATGAGAAGTGTAAATCTTATAAGTATCAATAATATTTATCCCTAATGGATGATACGAAGAATGAATTTTATAATAATTAAAAATAATTCACGAAAATCATGTATGTATCTAAGATAAGATAAGTTAAAAAATATTATGTTTATAACGATTCAAATTCTAAACCAATATTTTCTATTATTGTTGATTCTACCATGGAGAAAAAGAAATATAATATGAAAAAGGTCTCAGTTGATAAAAAAACACCAATGAACAATGAAATACCAAATTGGAAGGTAATAAATTTTATTAAAATCTAAAACACAACCACTAGAGGTATGTATATTACATATGGAAATATAATTTCTATATTAACTTCTTATGTTGAGGAGGTTTTGAAAATACCATAATATTTTATTGGTTTAATTACCAATGATACTATGAACCTTGGAGTAACTCTAAGAAAATTTTCAATTATATTCATTCCACCTGAAGAAAGAAACATGAGAAACTCACTTTAAAGTTTTAATATATATTCCAACCTTTGGAAACTATTTTTAAAACAGGATATCAACCTGAACATGTTACAAACAGATATCATATCTTAATTCCAACACAAGAATATTTATAAAACAAAAATCAAATTCTGATTTAGAAGAAAGATAGAGGAAAGCAAAGAAACATTATTGTTGAAACTTCTATTAAAGATACAGAAGGGGAATGAACCTGGATTTTGGATTGCTGGTTTTCTTCACATATGGAAGGTGATTTGAAGTTATTGAAGAATTTCAAATATTTTAATGAATACATAATGACTATTGGGAAATATGGGTCAGTTATAATCAATGTAATTGGATCTATTATCATTTGTGAAGATAAGAGAAAAATTTGTAGAGTTTTTTTTTGAAAAAAAAATTAAATTTTTCCCAACTCTGTGATGAGGGAAACAAATTTATTTTCAATAAAGATGGTTTTTTACAAGGATAGGAGAAGGGAAATTTTATACTAGATGTAAAAAAACAAAGGAATCTTAATTATAGTTTTTTATTTACAAAATTCATTCTATCATAGTTTGATATAAGAAAATAAGTTTTGGCTTTAATGGTTAAGGAATATGTGTTATAGGAAAAGGAGAAATCTTGAGAGTATAGAGAATATTTATGACATTCCCAATATAATAAGAAGAAGATATTGGTATTGCTCCATTTTCCATTAAGGGTGATTAAAAACATAGTACTTAATAAAATATAGGTACATTGAACACATCCCTTTGAGAAAACACAATACAACATTTTAGGGGATATGAGTAAACAATCAACGTATGAAGATAAATACGTTTTTATATTTCAATGATGAATTTAATCAAATTACTACTATTGTTTTTATAAAATATAAATCATATGCTCTAAATTTTTTTATGAGGGATGGTTATATTCTATGTATAAAATATGGGTTAATAATGGTGGAAAATATACCAATGGAGATTTCAAGGATTATAATGAAAAACATATCACTCATCCCATGATTAGTGCACTGTAAAATCCATATAAAAGTGTTGTTTTACAAAGAGTAAATATATGTTTTTTGGATGTGGGATGTATAATGTTGATCAAACATGATACCACTCTTTATTTTTGGAGAAGATCAATTAGGTCATCAGTTTATATTTATAGTTGATGTTTCTACTGGCCAAAATTTGATATGAATCTTTATGGGATGAATTACAAATAAAACCCATTTTTTATTCACCTAATTTTGTTTAACTATCAATATATTATAAAATTAATGGGGTTAAAATCTGGGGTTGTTTGATTAGATGGGTATTGATTGAATATTAATTTGATATATTTATACATATATAGCATATATCTATTCCAATAAAGAAGTAAGAAATAAGTTTAATTCCGAAAATTTGATCTATCTTGAACAATTTGATAAGATATTTTCTAAGATATTTTCATATATATAATAAAGGGAATATGATGTGGTTGTAGTTAAACAATTTGAAAATTTTCCAAAGGATTGAATCAATGTGGTAAATAATTTTGATGATTATTTTGACTCAACTATCTCAAGTGATGAGGAATAATTATTTTCATCTCATCCTTGTCTTATAAAATAGGTGGATAATATTCATATTATTAGAGATTAATAGAAATATTTTCTATCCATAGGTTATTCTATGTTACTTTCGCAAACATCCTTAATTTTCACAAGTTGAGAAAAAATATGTTGACAGACCTTGGAAGCATAAAAATTAGATTAATGTTATAAATAAAGAGATGGATTATATTTAAAATAATGGTACGGGGGAACGTATATCCAAAAAATGTGATGTGAACTAACTAGGTGTTCCAAAACAAATTGAACAAAAAAGGTAAAGATATGTGAAATGAGGAACTATTTTTTGTAATGGTTAATCGCAAATTGATGTCATTTATTTTCATGAAACCATTTCTCTAGTAGAAAGTTTAGAAACTGACATGATACTTTTTGTTATTTCTGTGAAAAAAAGATTTAAAATATTCAATATGGATGTGAAGTAATTTTTTAAAATAACAGCTAAATAAATAAGTTTATATTGAACTACCAAGTGTCTTCATATTGGGAAAGATTAATGTTTAGAGTAAAAATTGATAAATTAATTTTATGGGCGAAAGAAAAGTCTGAGATCATCTTATTCTAAATTGGATAATTTATAAATGAATATAAACTTCATGAATGGAAGAGTTGATAGTAACATCAAAATAAATGAAAATAAATAGTTTTCCCTCATTGGGATTGTTTATGAGGATGTTATTGTATTCATATGGAATGATGAAGAAAATGGATAAAATTTTATAGAAGAGATGAATAATATTTTTAGATGTCAATGTTGGATGAAATGAAATACTTTTCTGGCGTAAAAATATCTTAAAATAATAAATGTATTTTCTTACTTAATGTTATGTATTCTAAGGAACATCTATGGATTTTTGGAATGGAAGACTGAAAACTAGAATCCACACCAATTTTAGTGGGATTTATTTTCAAAATATATTTAAGGAAAGTATATAGGTACTAAAAAGTTGAAAATATATAGGTTGTTTGTTATATCTAAAAACCTCAAAAACATATATAGTGTTTGTTTTTACACTATGTAATATGTATCAATGTTCACCAAAACAGTCCCATATCATATATGTAAGAATAATTCTCTGATACATAAAAGGTACACTTGATTTTTGGATGAAATTTGGAAACATAGGATGAGTTGTTTTTTATAACAATATTGATTGGCCATGAAGTATATATCATTGTAAATCCATATCTGCAGGAGAAGTTTTATTGGGATAGAGATATGTTTGTTTGAATAGAAAGAATAAAAATTCAATAACACTCAATATAGTGGAAATGTATTATGTTTCTATAACGAAATATGTAACACAACTAATGTGGTTAAATACATGGTTGGAAGACTTGTCCATGGACATAATGGCCCCCCTTACCTTGGATTTTGATAATCATGGTGATATAAATATCACTAAATGTATAGTAAAATAATCTTATTAAAAGCACATTGATATAAAATATAACTTCCTCAAAGAATTTGATGATATTGATGAACTAAATTTGGAGTTTGTTAGTACAATGTATCAATTTTACAACATTTTCATAAAACCGTGATTGAAGGAAACATTTCAAAAGATGATGTTGATAATAGGTTCTCAAAATACCACTCTTTAAGACTATGGTATGTGATATCATTCTTATATCTCTTTTCTTTGGATAGTGTTTCTAAGGGGGATAAAATTATTGTAAATTAAATCTATCAATTGGTATATGGTTAAAATTTTAATAAAATCATGTATTTAGAGGGCGTTTTTAAAACTGGTAAAATGGGACATTAGTGTGTGTGAACTATTTTAATATTTTGTTGAATTGTATGTAGAAATTTAGATCTTATAAGAAAAAAAATTTTGTTAAAAGTTCCAAGTAGAAGAAGAGGTGTAAAAAATATTTCTTAAGTTGCTATTTATGGAAAGCATAGTATTTTCATTCAATTATTCTCTTTTTTGGAAAACATGTTCACTTACATGGGATTAAAATTATAGGATAAAAAATCCATTTCTTGATTTGAAAATTTTAATTGATTTATGTTCATGGAATGAGAAAAAAATCAAGAGGGGATTTTTGGGACCATGATGGTGATAGTGTCTTCAATAAGGTGATGTTTTTTGTGAAGATGGTGGATATAAGGAATTATTCCTTAAGAATATTCCTTGGTTTCTTAAACAAAAATAATAAATGTATTGTAAGCATTCAAAAAATAGGATTATAGAAAAAAAATTCTTAAATATTCTATTAGATGAACTATTCTGGATAAAGATTTATTATCATTGGAAAAGTGATGATTTGTTACCTTTATTATTACAAATTCATTGGAAAAAGTTTTTAGTGAAAATTAAAAATGGAAATGATTTTTTAATGTTAATGTATCAAACATAATTAGTTTTTAAATATCTCATGATCCACGAATTATAATAAAGGGTTTTAAATTCCTTAATATGTTTAAACATAATACAATGAAGTTCTGAGAAAGTGTTCGAGATAGATTTTTGGCTGAAGCTAGTTTTTTATAAAGTCTAAAAAGTTTGGAAGTTATATAACTGTATGCTTTTTATTGGTTGAATATATTTGTAG
This sequence comes from Viscum album, assembly GCA_963277665.1. Lineage (NCBI taxonomy): Eukaryota > Viridiplantae > Streptophyta > Magnoliopsida > Santalales > Viscaceae > Viscum > Viscum album. Next base: position 76,580,468 of record OY728122.1, on the reverse strand, counting down.
TTTATAAAATAGATGAATATTTATAAAATTAAAAAGTCAAGATATTTAATATTTTCATCAGATGAAGTATAAATAGGATAAATTCCTAATCAGATGAAACCCAAATAATAAAATTTCCAATCAGACAAATTTTACAGAATTTTTTTTGTAATTTCTATCAAACACACATTTATATAGTTTTTAAGTTCACGTTGCTATAATATGGTTAGATGAACTTTCTTGTATATATATCTTTAGAGATAAGATAGACTATTATGGAAATGGATAGAAAGTTTTAATTTAATTTATCTTATAGGGGAAGTGTTTGGGAAATTATTTATAGAGGTTATTATAAATTTTTTAAAGTAATAATCAGATGAACATTCTATGGATATATGTTTTTTTATTTTTTACTTGAAAACGTTTTTAGTGTGATTATGTTTTATTGGTTTGAAGTTATTTTCTATGTTTTGATGAAGATATTAATAGTGAGGATTAAATGGAGAGCTTTCAAATTTATGGATATCATGTAAGGAAAAATTGTGATTGTCACTAGGTCTAAATGATTTTTTTTGAATAATTTGGTCATCATGTTTACAAGATGCATTAGGAATTCTCTAGAATCATTGAGTAAAAACCATGTCAATTGTACAAAGAGGGTGATTTGAATTTCATGATTTCCTTGAGAGTGAAAGTAAAAAAAAATTATAATCCCTCCTTTTCTCTAATTCATGCATCTACTATTATAGTGAAAATCACAATACTGACTTCTGTGTAATATTCATTTGTAAAAAATGTGAAGTGGTACAAATTTGGTTTTCAACGATGATACGATACCAACTTATAAAATCCAAAGATTGAGTAGTATTTTTCCCACAAAGGAAACACATGGAAGGAGATGAATAAGTAGGTATCTATTAGATTAATTCTAACTAGGGGAAATAGATAGAAGTCATCGTAAAAATATTTATATCAAATGGAATCAATGTTTTCTGTGTAGTGGGGAGTAGATAGATTTAATTTAAGAAAAGTATTTTAGTAATAAGAAGGAACTAGATGCAATTTTCTGAATATAATAAACGGATAAAGAAATTAAATGAATAGTGAATGGATAGAGGTTTATAAAGTGAAATTTGTAATTTCTTGACTATTTTTTGGAAATAAAGTGGAGAATAAGGATTTTGTAAGAATATAAAAATGTGAAAAATTAAAAGCATCGCAGTGAAAACATACGAAGCCTATTGGTGAAGGTTTCTAAAAAATTTTACATAATATTTGTTACATCTTATCATTATAGAAATAATATACATTTTTTATTTTATAATATTTAAATTAATGTGTATGTATATTAATTTATTGTTGTAACAACATAAAAATTGTTTTCTAGTGGATTGTGTGGTATTGGATTATATCCCATACAAGATACGGACTAGATACTCTTTCTGAGTAGAGAACCAAGTAAACTCTTGTATTCCTCTGGAATGTACTTATGTGATTATTTTACTAAAATTAATAACTCTTTAACATGATTATAACATTTTATCGTATGAAATAAACAAAAAATATAAAAATATCACTGATTCACCCCATCCTCCTCCCACTATTCACATAGATCGTGATGGGTTCTTTCAGTATACTAACGAGTTATTTAAGAAGTTTTTCATAGAATAAGCAAGATAGATCTATACTCCTATAGATCTTGGGACTAACATTCTCAATAGTATAGATCAAAATTAGTTTCTTAATATTATTGGTATCCTAATTTAAATGATAGTGTTTAGACTTAAAATCATGTTTTTTGTCACTCTAAGTAAATTATTCTAATGTAATCCTAAGGATTCACATATCATGGTGGTGCAATGTATCTTTCAAAACATTAAAGGGGATATAGATTTTAGTTTGAGGTATAAGAAAAACATATAATTTAATATTTATATCCATTATAATGTAGATTGTGTTGGTGATTCTAGTGATCCAAAATCTATATCTATTTGGGAATTCATTATTATAGGAGGGAATGTTTTTGTTTAGGACTAGAAGTAAAATTTACTGACATTAAACACAAAAAATGTGAAGATTTTGATGCATCACAAGACATCACATTAATGATATGGATGAAATCACATCTTTAATGTGTTAGGGAGAATTTTTCAAACCCATTGATGATTTGGTGTGATAATCAAGGTGTAATCAATATATCAAAGAATTTGATATAACGATAATGTTCAAAACATTTTCAAATCAAGTAACCCTTAAAAGGTGAAGGTGGATTGCAATGGTCTTTAATTGATGTATGTTTTAACCAAGTTGTATATAATTAATATCTTGAACAAAACCCTAGTAAACTATTCATTCCAACATTTGATATTTTTATTAGGAGTGCATTATCTTAAAAAAACCGTCTATGTTTTGTATATTATTTTATAATTTTCATTTTTTTAAATTTATTTAAAGGGGGACACAAAAGGGTACCTTCTTAAAAAGGGGTGACACAATATTTCATTCTAAAGGTGATGAAAAAGGGTGAATATAAGATAATATTTCAAAATATGGTGGAATTGAGGATATGGTATCCTAATCGTGGAGAATATATCATAATCCTATTAGAAGTTTTCCAAAAAAAGGGATAGATTGAAAATACCTTGCGGTAGTTTATGACTTTGGATATTAAATAATCCACATGTGAAGTCAATTAGTGAATGGGGAGCAATGAGTTGATCTTAATTGATGGATGGTCAATATGAAATTGACTTGTACAGTTAGAGGATGGAGAACACTCAAAAACAAAATTTTATCTAATGATGTGATAATAATATAACTATAACATTGGTATCATGTTATGACTTTTTTTAGTCATTACATTCATTGTTTTTGAAGGTGTTTTCTTGTTTTATTTAATGAAAATTGGAAAACATATGATAAGGAGTCCAATTTGGGTAGAGTTTGAGTAAAAAATAATGATTATTACATTAGATAAGGGGTTTAATTGTGTGAAATATGTTATTTTATTGTGACAGGGTTGAATTAGAGGAGTAGGTTATACTTACAGAATGAGTCATTTTTCAAAGGATATATAGTACACCACGAAAAAATTATTGTGGGGTGGAGAATATTAAGTTGTGTTTTTGTAAAACCTAGATTATTTCATGTTATGAACATATTCAAAGTTTTTATAAACCATGTATATTTTTATGGACTTGGTCTTATAAGATATTTCATATTTTGATGGGTTTTTTTGAGAATTTAGGCTCAGTGAGAGAGGTATATTATTATTTTTTTATTGATATCACCAAGTACCTCACGATCTAGACTAGGTGAATGGTGTACCTAGAATAAGGGGTAACCCTTGTGGGAAACTAGGTGGTTAGTTACCCTAGGGAGGGAAGCTGATGGTGCACTGGGTTCTTCTAAATTGAGGACAAGGTACATAGTTGATAGTTGGGGTAATTTTTTAAAAAAATATTAAATTTTTTCAAAAAAAGTACATAAATGTGTTACCCTTAATTCCCTCCTACAACACACAACCCTTCATTTTCCCTCATTGATGTTCTCACCCTCCAAGATTTGTTCACCTCCAGTTGTGATCAACATTGTGGTCCATCATTCCCAATAGATTGCCTAATGTATGTTTATCTACCCTATATTTTCATTTATCATGTTATCATGTTATATCAATTTTATTAACTAGATATTCACAATTTTTTGAGGTTTTGTAATATTTTTGTGAAATTCATAGATTAAAGTAATTTATTATGATGATCTTAATCAGAATGATTCTAGTATATCAAGGTTGATGATACCTAATATTTCCCATCTATTTATACATTTTTAGGTCATGTTCTATTTATTTTCAGGCCAATCATGTGGTCTTGACCTAAAAATTATCAGAATTGATTCCAAAACCCCATATAAGTAGGTTAAGTATGAATAGGTCTATGTTGGATCCACTGTGTGTTGTTCTTTGATTCCATGGCTATCGATGTCCACAGTATTATGTTAAATTGTGTTGAACCACTTACTCAAAATCTAATTTTGAGTTTTTTGAGTTATATCTTGATGTAGTGGACCTTGATGGGTTTCATATCTCCCATTTGAGAAGGGGGTTGACATGAACCTCTTATACTGGTACTCCAACCACGATAGTAGTCAACATGGAGATGACCATTGAATCATATCTCCAATATTCAATGGGTTATAAACTATCACTAAGGGTATATGATGCATAGAAATGGGATACAATACCCTCAGTATGTACATTTTATGCTATGATATAATCCCCACCACAACGCACCATCACATAGATAAATAAACCATCCCATTTCTATAATTTAATGACATAATGGTGTAAAAAATCTAAATACCATAATCAAGGCCTAGAAACTGACCACAAACTCCAACATCTCCTTAATAACTCTGTAAGCTATTTACACATAGCTAGATCACTAAACAGCTCCTACAAACCCCAAAAAAAGTATATATATATATATATGTGTGTGTGTGAGGGGGATGATCATAGAGGTATATGTAGTAGGTTCATCCCCTTGATTTCTCTTTAAAATGTGGAAGTGTAAATTAAATCCCAGTGAAAAAATAGAAGAAAACTAACTCATCACCTATGATGTTAAAAATATATCCCATACTCACCAATGATCGATCACCAAGTTGCACATAGTGTTATGAACACTATATCAAGATAATATACATAATAAAGGTACCATACTCCTACTACCCCAAATGTTTTTCACTCTCATTACCCGACGTTAAACATTATATTATTAAATAACCTCTTTAATCATCCAACCCACCCACCCTCCCCCAGGGGAAACCATATCATATCCTTATATCATTTAAACCTACACACCATGCACATATATCCCAATAACATTTCACAACCAGAAAATATGTCTAAGAGTTATCATAGACTATATATAATGCATTATACCTTAGGTCATCAAAGCCTAAGAAAGCGCATTAATTGGTAACTATTGTCACTATGAGATGAATACATGCCTATTCCATAACCACAAACCACTACATCTCACACACATATGTATGGTAAAATAAGATCCATCACAACCCATGTAGACACGTACCCTATACCTTAATATATTACAGCCTGGATATTCATACACATCACGTTATATCGAAACAAATAGTGGGGATGTTGTATTAGTTGTCCCTATATTCCCTCACCGACATGAATATCAGGTGTAACACCTAGATCCAAAAACATTTTAGTGTCTATTTACCAACTAACTCAGGTTCTGGGGTATATGAAATTAGAAAATATAATTAATAAAATATCACTAAACCAAAATAAGGTAGACTACATTGACTCATACTTATTTTCAATTATCATCTCACATGACACTCAACTACGACTGCTATGTTCTAAAGAGGTAGATCTCATATAAGAACACAATCATCAATATTCAGAATCATTAATCTTTTTTTATAAATTTTAAATTTCAAATAATTCTTTAAACCTATTAAAATTTTGTGTTTAATAATTTTACTTTATCATAAGAGAACATGATTTTATAACTGATATTTCAATACTAAGATTCGATTGATTAATTTTAAATTATTAATCCAACTATAACCTAGTTTTTATCAAATATATTTCATTATATACATCCAAAAACCCAATATAATGAGTTATTTAATAATTTCATTTACTATTCCATAGTCAATGTGTTCTAGGACTCAGAATTCCATACAAAAAAGAAGATACACCTAGAGTGTAATTATATGTGCCTTATTATACCATTGCATTAGTGGTTTGGGAGTTGAAGGTGTTTAGGGGAGGAAAAATTATGGTTTAATGGATTTTTGAGTTTCAATTATACTATAGTGGGTGTTTTATGATGGTAATATGAGTTCACAATGTGATAATTTATTCACAACATGGAGGTTAGTGATTCATAGGTTAAAACTTCATAATGGGAATATGGGATTAATTGATTCAGGATGAAAAATTATAATTCAAAAAAAATTATTAATTTTAGTTTGATATTCCCAGAAATTTGATTGATAATCATTAGTAATTGAGTGTAAGGAATTCACAGTCTTTATACCTTTCACATCCTAAATTTTTAAGCCTCAAAAAATAAACAACATGAATTGGTGTTCCCCATAATGAATGTGTTTTTGGTCCAAGATATTTATAAAATCTGTATACCTCCCAATTTCATTAATACAATTATTTTTCCCTTGATGCTTCTGAAATCATTAGCTGATTTAAGAGGATCTTTCAGCCCCTTTTTTCCTACTATGAAACATGAATTTCGGAGGATGATGTTTGGAAATTTGTATTGAGTAAATCACATTTTCTACCTCTATTCCACTAATTCATATTTGGCAATTCATGAAGGTGATTTTATTATAATGAAGTGTTTGTGCTTCATTCTGATAATCTCATAGTGTGGTTCCAGTTAATCTTGAGTTTTCTTTATGTGTTTATGGACTTTCTATTTCATTCACTCTATAGTGCATCGAGGTTTGGAAATTGTCTTTGAGGTATGATATCCCCATTATATACTTTTTACATACATATCTGGGGATTTCATGATTTTTTCTTCTTTTGGGTGGAAGGTAATGGTCAATGTAATAAAATATTCATCATTCTAAATCTAAAATTGAATGGTAATGGGGAGTAGTCACATGTTTTCACTAATTTTGTGATATTTCCATTTAGATCATACTTTTATGTTTCAATTTTTTGCAATAAAAACTGTTGGGAGCCTTTAGTGTGTTGCGGTATTAATATCTGTGAAGGCCTTATTGTGTTTCATATTTTAAATCACCCTAAAAGAAAGTGATAATTAGTTATATTTGGTAAATTAATTTGATGTGCATCGGAAATATTAAATTTTTTAATTATAGTCATTATAATGATTATTTGACGTCAAAAAATACTTTGAATTTATTTTTTGGTAAATATAGAAGTCATTACATGTTTTTATGTGTGGGTTTGTTTGTTATGTTACCTTATATAATGTAGGATGATGTACAATGATGGTTGTGGTCAGTTTGGGTATGGAATGTATTGGGAAGTAAAGGGATGTTTTATTGGAATAGGATGTGATATAGTATTATGTGTGGTTTCTGGGTTTTGAAGTTGTTGTGGTGAGATGTTGTGGCATAAGATTCATTATTTAAATGGATTATATGATTTGGTTGAGCTATTATGTGGTGTGTTATTGTTATTTTCCAGAATAAACTTGAAATATTGTTACTAAAATGGCATGGTGTGGTAAATAAATTAGAATGAGATGGAAGTAACTAAATGAATTTGTTATATTGATGTGAATGGAAGGTATTAATAAATTAATGTAAATGGAAACTCATAAATCCTGAATATTTCAGAACAAAGAATTTAATATGGAATTTTGTGGCTATGTATTGTGGTAGTGCAGTGTGATTCATTTAGTTGAGATGGTTTTTGAGAGGGATACAGTGATGTGTAGTGGTTTTTATGTGGAGTACACTAGTAAGGTTGATGTTAAACCAAATGTTGGTTATTATGATCTATCTATTTATCATGTATTTTATTATATTTCATTACACACCCTACATGGGTTGGATAAACATATAAATGAACACATTTTTTGGGTTCGGGGTGTTTCCCCAATATTTAGGTGGTTATTGATAGAGATGGTTGGATAACCCCTCTTCCCCACACTTCTTCCAGTAGTAATGATTATACATGTTGGTGTTGGTGATTACCCAATAATGATATAGGTTTATTTTGGATATTATACATTGTTTATGAGGATGTGACATGTCTTGGGGTGTTATAAATGGTAGGAGTGGGGTGTGAAGTTGATTTCCTTCACATTTGTGATACCGTATACCATTATTATATGATGAAGTTAGGATTTGATGATGTATAATTTAACACTATATACTAGACCCTACAAGAGTTTGCGATAGGAATGGATGTGTCCAAACACACATCAGGTATGACTGGATGTGTGATATAATTTAAAGGGATGTGAGAATAGGGAGTCTTCCATTCTGGTGTAAGAGAGGAAACGAGAGGGGAGGAGGTTTTAGGGAAATTTTCCTTATATTATTTTGATATTAGGATACTATATTGAATGTTTTATTTCATGAGATCTCTATTCAGAGTTTGGTTTTGGTTAGTTTATGAGTTTAGGTTCATGTTTATTATGTTACTTATTCACCAGTGCATTAGTACGCACTTTTAACATGTGAACAAGAGACCTTTTGTATGATCTTATTGATTATGCATGTTATTCTCACCCTACATATATGTAAACTATTTTTTAGGTTTTTGGGAGGTTTTATAACAACAATATGGTCATTACTATCTTCGATATTGGAGTTTTTGTTGGTCACTATTATAGGACTTGTCGTTTGGTAATTACATGGGAACATTTATTTGTATTTTTTGACCTTATTCTTTCAATGGGGGGTGTTTTGTGTTTCATTTTATATTATTTGTTAGATTAACGTGGTGTTTTTTATTTACTCCCACTATCAAATTTGATTGATGAGGGTAATTCAATCCATATGTTGGATTTTTATATCCTCGATGCTTGTAACCAACTTATGGCCTACTAGAGGTTGGACTCAGTGGCTCATTACCTCCCTCTCATAATTTTTGGACTAGGAGGGATTCTATTAGAGGGATGGGTAATGAGAGAGTGGTATCAAATGATTTTTTTGATATATATGATTTATTTTCTAGATAATCACTATAAAGACTGTATGGGTTGATATGGAACCAGTGCAAGATGATCTTGGTATGTGATATAAGATTAGAAGATCGGCTAGGTCACATCATTATGGAGGCCTCCAATAATCTAATTCAATGAATATAATCTTATTTAACAACAATGTGAGGTGGAACTATTTATTGGTTTGGTACCTAGTAATGGTACAAACATCATGATTGATTAAATTTGTACTTGAAATTAGTTGATTTTTCAGAAATTAAAATTAATTACTTAAATTACCTTAATAAAAATTCCTTCTTAATAGTCATAGGCTTTTTTTGGAATGTATCTTTGTCATCATACACATCCAACTTATGTTGTGTAGTCTTATTAAGTTGATCTAGTTGATCATCAAAATATTGACTATATAGAGGAGGATGAGGCATGTAAGAGGGAATCCATGTGATGGTCTCCATCATTTTAGACCTAGATAGGATATTGTTCATCAAGGTCATTAATAGTGAGTTAAAGGTGTTGGGTGGAGGTATATTCATGTGATGTAGGTAGGAGAACTTGTAGGAAAGAAGGATTTCAGATATATTATTTGTTAATCATCTACCCCTATTTATTTATTATTTGATTCGAGGTCCTTGAACTCATTTGTTACCCCATATTTAGTCTATGCTTTGATAATAGTGGTGGGGAGAATTCTCTTACCCCTTGTTTTATCCATAACATTTGTAGGTCAATCAACTTTTTATAATTTTTACCGAGGAATTATATTTGTGATGCAAAAGAACCAATTTTTTGGGGCATGTCATTTTTCTAAAAATTTATCCATAAGATGTTATCCATGGAATAGATTGGTTTGATTTCATTCATGCAGCCATTGATGATTTCAGATAAGGGTTTTTTTTTGTTTTATGTTAAGGTCCAATGAGTAGAGTTCATTATAAATTAGATTTATTGAAAAGGTGGATGAATAAAAGGCAGTTCATTTTTCTTAGTTGGAAGATATAACAATAGAGGCTTAAGAAAATAATATTCCCTTAATTTTGGAGGAGTTACATGTTTTTTTCTAAAAGAGTTTATGACACTAACACCTTAATGCGACGTCAATTTTATGATGTAGTTGAAAATAGGTACATCTCTAATTGTGATGGCTTCCTATTGAATGGTAAATATGGAGATGCACGAGTTGAGGATTAAGGTCGATGATCTAATACAGAGGGGTTTGATCTAGCCCAGTGATTATCCTTAAGGTTCTCTAGTGTTATTATAAAATAAGTTGGTGGTAGCCTAATGTTGTGTGTGGACTACTGCATGACGAATTAGGTGAAAATCAAGAATTATCACCCATTTACAAGGATCAGTGACTTGTTTGACTAGTTTAATGGATCTGGTTGGTTTTTAAAGATCAACCTGCAGTGTATATATCAGTAGATGTGGTTGAAATATGAAGATGTCCATAATAATTACTTCAAGTGCATATATGTTCACTTTGAGTTCATGGTCATGTCTTTTGGTGTCAAAAATACAACAGATGTGTTAATGGGGCTCATAACCTCTATATTTTAGTAGTTCATGGACAAAAATTCAATGATGTTCATGAATTAAATATTTATTTACTCAATTTTAGAATATGATAAATTTGATCATCTTAGAGAATTCGTGAAAGCTCTTTGGTACCATAAGTACTATATAAAGTAATCCGTGTGAAATATTCTAGTGTGACAAGTTTATTTACATGGGATTTTTTTCTTAAAATGGTTTATTCATTGACCAATAAAATATCTAGGTACTTATTTATTTTAAAGAACATAAGACCATGGTGGGGTTCTTAGCTTCCTTGTTCATGGGGGATACTACCCAAGGTTTATGTATGAGTTTTCTTAGATTACAACACGATCGATAGCTTGGATTAAAAAGTAACATGATTTTTTATGTAATGATTAGTGTAATGTAGTTTTTAGTTAACTAAATGGAAAATTGTTCAATGCCCCAATGATTTTGTTTCCTGAGGAGGGTGTGATGTGTTAGGTGTATTATAATGTGTCTCATATGTATTTGGGATGCTTCTTGATATAGAATTGGTAATTTTAATTTTACTATTAAGGAAATTACATATCATTGATATAACTATTACACCCATGGTTATGAGCTGGAAGTTGTTTTTACACTAAATCATTGTTTCATTACCTCATTTGGGGATAATTTTTTTGCTTTCATGGACTACAACAGCTGAAAATATGTCTTCTATCTGCATGATTTGAATCTATTCTTTTGTACGTGGATGGATTTTCCCTAGGATTTTTATATTTATATATCCTATAACCTATGAAAATAAATTTTTTTCTGTTGATGTGTAGAGATAGATTATCTGAGGTGATGTGTTTCATGAGTATTGGGACATTTGGAGAGGTATGGAGGGTCTTATAGTGTTTCATCATGATGTGGGTGAAAGTAGTGACTAATGTTTTATTTATAATATGACCACAGAATATTCAAATATATATTAGGTGTATGAGATTTAGGGGGGAGATTCAATGATATAGGTGATACATGACCTTGTCTTCCAGGGTGAAACACTAGAGGGATGGTCAAAGGATGGTCAGAATTAGATATTATTATAGGTGAGGTTATTTTTTCTTTTGGAAAATAATGAGGTGTTTCTAAATGATTGTCAAAACTCAACCTTATTCATATATTTTAGTGTGAATAACTTTTTTCATGGATTTATTATGAAGATTTGGTGTCCCATGATAAATTGGTCAATTTTAGAGTTTGTTCCATGGTTTCTGGTATGTCAGTAGGTGAAGGCTGAGAACTGAGTTTCTGGAGGGTTTTTGCAGACATTGTATGTCCCTGAGTGGAAGTGGGAGGATATTTCCATGTATTTTATCACTAGGATGTCTTATGATTCAGGCAGTTCTGATGCGGTTTGGGTGATACTAAACTAATTAACGAAGTCATCTCACTTTCTAGATATTTGGGAATTTTGTGATATTGATGTTTTAGAAAGGTTGTATGTGGATGATGTGGTTAGGCTTCATGAGGTACTGAGGAAAATCTTCTCTAATCAAGATCGTTATTTTTCTTCATGGTTTTATAGGGGATTGTAGTATTCCATTGGCTCTAAGTTGAGACTTAACAATAATTTTAAACCTCTAATTAATGGTCTGGAAGAGTGAACCATTCAATCCCTGAAGGATATTTTCAATCTAGAATCATCGATTCTGGAAGATCATGGTTAAACTACTTACCCTTCGTTGATATCATTGACAATATCATCTATTACTCTTCCATTGTAATGGCTCTATTTGAAAAATTGGTTGGTTGGTCTTGTCATTCCATTTTGTGTTAGAATAAGGTTAGGGAGTCATCATTTCTGGATCCTAATGTTAGGTAGATCAAGATAGAGAAGATTTAGATAGTCTAAGAGTATATTAGGTAGGCACAAGACCATAATAAGACCTATCCTAATCGTAGTTGTAGGAACCTATAGTTATTTTAGAGGCTATTTGTTCCCGAGAGACTCCCCTTGTCAGAGGTACGAAGACTTGGCAGAGGGAGTATGATTTATCCCTAATTTTTCGGCCTTTTGAGGTAATAATAAATATTTTCATGGTAGATTAAAAGTTATAGATTCCACCTAGGTTTAACGGGATCTATGATTTCTTCCATGTGTCCTAGATTCAATGGTATCTTCAAAATGACTCACATATTATTAACATAGTAGTGTTGGATATCTAGAATGATTTAATGTTCTTGGAGTGGCTAGTATAGATCCATGATCTTAAATAAAATGTACTAAATGGATGAACCTCGCATTTGGTTAATTTGTGGTGGATACATAGTGTCTTGAAGGAGAGTAAATAGGTGTATAAGATGAAAAGGTGTTCCCAGTACATGGAATTGTTTTGAGTTTTATTTTTTTCAATTTTATTGTATGATGTAATGTTTGATTCTTTCTAATTTAATACATGTTACATTTTTCCCTTATAGATAATGTGTGGTATGGATTCATGTATATGAATAGATAAAAACCCATTCCCAATAAATATTTCTTATATTTATGAAAAATTTTAAAACCATTCTAGAAAGTATGTGTCACCCAATGTAGAAAATATCATCATACGATGGGTGGGTTTTCTTGATTATTTTTCCCTAGGTGGTGTTCTGTAATGATTATGGTTGTTTTTTCATGATATATTTATATTTTTCAATGGTGTTGTGAATATGTTCACGTCTAAAAGTTCTCAAGGGCTAAATAAGGTTTCCAAACGACAAAGCGAATTCTTATTCGGACCCGGGGTCCCCATCTAGGGGGCCTAGAGGGGCCGCGTGGAAAAAAATCATTGGTGTGAGAAATAATTATGTCCGACAGGGAATGTTCCAGGTTTCGTGAAAATACTTTGGCGTGGGCGCGAAATATTTCGCCAAACGCCCTGCACAGTCGACATTCCGCGCCGCCACCTAGGTCGTGAAATTTTTTCGCACCGACCTAGTTTTCGCGCCCCCATACACCTATAAATAGAAGGCAAACCCCTTCCACTTTAGGGATGAAGAATTTGAACCAGTCCTATTGGACGAAATTCACCTTCCACACATGCAAAGATAGCCTTCAGGTATGGTTCTTTTTACACCAATTCACCCTGGGGTCTGCCTTCGCGAGAGATTCCCTTAGTTTAAGACTGAATTTCAATCTCTTCAAGGTCTTCCCCTAGTGTGCAATCTCATTAAATTGCATGTAGGCCAGCCTATTGTACGCAATTACCCTCTATTGTGTGCACCCCCACCAATCGCGTGCAATCCTCTTCAATTGCGTGCACCCTGGTCATTGCGTGAAGCCTCTCCCGAAAGCGAGCAATTCGTACTCCTTGCTCAAAAACCTTCCTAGTCACTCGGCTCCATTTACGGGAAATCATCATTGGTTTCATGCCAACCTGGTGTTTTTTGCGTAGGGCTACTGATTTTGCATGCACGCCTCAAAGGTTGTGTGTAATTCCTAGAGACCCCTCACCACGGCACTCCTCGGGCATCCCCTTGCTCGAGTGCCTGATGCTCTTCTTACAGATTCAATTCATGGGTGCCTCTCACGCCCTGGGCATCGACATCATGCATTGTTTTCCCATGAGACCTTCTTGGATCATAATAAGTAACATCAAAGTCCCTTGGACAATACCACCTGTTGTGTTGCTTTGCCTCATGCTTCTTCACATAGGCATGCTAACAGCTATTGATTCTTCGCATATCCATGCTAACGTGGACCCCTCGATGGTTCGTTCCATGACACCCCCTCGCCATGGCGTTGCCTATGCCTTCCCTTCCAAAAGCAGCAGACGGTACCAGTTATGTAAGTCCTAGGGGTGCGGAGAAAACCCCCCTCATCCGAGCTACATGACGTTAAACTACAAAGCCCCATTGTCCTCAGAAAATGACATTAAACTGTGATCTGGCCCCATGCCTCGCACGTAGGGTCCCCCCCGCCTTGGACTATCTCCACGCCCACTCGTCTCCATGGGGATGGGATCACCCCTCCCATGGGATGATATCCTCCTTATTAGAGTGGCGTTTTTCTGCCGGGAAAGGGCAGCCACTTTGGTGTATGCCCCTAGCTTTTCTTCCCGAAGGCAGTATCCATGCTCCTCCTTTCATCTTCGGTCTCAAGGGCCAGCGAGGGGTGCTATGGGAAACAAGGCTCCTCCTTTCTTCGGTCCCAAGCCCCTCTCTCATTTCTCTATGTCGCCCACAGGGCCTCCATCCTGCAGTAAGCCCCGACTTCTCGGGCTGCTAACCATGCATAAGCCCCTATTTTCTCTTTGGGCCACCTCAGAGTGTAAGCCCCAACACCCGGGCCGCTCCACGTGTAAGCCCCACCCCATTTCCCACAAACCCACCATTCACGATGTGATCATCAGGCCTATGCTATCTCTTATTTCTCATGCCGATCATGACTCATGTGAGCATAAATCATGCACTGACCATGACCCGCACCTTTGGTCGCCTCAGAGTGTAATCCACATACCATCCCGAACTATGGTTACATTGATCCATGTCAAGCCATGGTACATAGGAAGCCTTCACGAGGTTCAATCCCACCACCCAGTCATTCTGACCATACTCACATCGGTTCACCAACACCTTGGGCCACCTTAGAGTGTAAGCCCCACTCCATATCCCGAACTATGGGGACTTTGATGCATTTCAGGGCATGGTACGTAGGAAGCCTCCATGAGGTTCAGGCCCACCACCCGGTCGTTCCGACCATCCTCATGTCGGTTCACCAACACCTTTGGCCGCCTCAGTGTGTAAGCCCCACTCAATATCCCGAACTACAAGGACTTTGATCCATGTCAAGTCATGGTACGTAGGAAGACCCATGAGGTTCAAGCCCACCACCCAGTCATTCCGACCATCCTCATGTCGGTTCACCAACACCTTGGGCTGCCTCAGAGTGTAAGCCCCATACCATCCCAAACTATGAGTACTTTGATCCATGTCAAGGCATGGTATGTAGGAAGCCTCCACAAGGTTCAAGCCCACCTCTCGGGCATTCCCTCACGTCATGTTTTCCCCCAACCCACATGACGATAAACTTTATCCACCACCATGAACTATGAGGACATTGATCCATGTCAAATCATGGTACGTAGGAAGCCTCCAAGAGGTTCAAGCTCACCATCCATTAGGACCATAGGTCCACATTCACATCGTTTTACTAACACCATAGGATACCTCAGATCATAATCCCCAAATGCCACCTGAAGTAAGTGGACTTTGATTCCCTGCCACGGGGATATGTAGGAGGCCTCCATGAGGTTCGAACCCATCACCACTCTATCATCCTGGTCTCTTGATCGACACCATGTGTATCGGGAAGCTCATGCCCCAACTTTGAGGTTCCACTTCCTCTGGGACCCATCCATGCATCCATTCTCATGGGTCTCCTCCACATGTGTCCCATCCTCCCATCGAACTATGCGTTCCTTGATTACCTACATCAGGGATACGTAGGAAGTCTCTTTGAGGCTCAAGACCAAATCCATATTCACCCCATGAAGGTTCCATCCAATTCACAAAACCCTCCATCACCCATCCCGATCCTCACCCGGGCCGCCACATCCCAGTGGAATCATTCCACCCTATTCCTTTCTCTATTTAGCCACATTTGGGAGGCCACCCATGTGTTGGCCCCAATATCGGTGTTCTCTCCAGGGGGTTCCTCCATCTGATCCACTCTAGAAAGCGTTCTGATCAGTCCGATCCATCTCCGCTGGACGATAAACTTGCGGCATACCCTGTGTTAAACATTGGAAGCTGAGGAAAACCTCAGATATATGCCCATGGAATACGATTCCCTACGTTCGACGTGGGATTCCTCGGGCTTCCGTGCCCTCGAGAATTCCTATAATAAGGTACAGATGACCGACATACCAATTCCCCAGCATCAAGACACGCCAGTGATGCCCAACATGACTACTCCCCAAACCGAAGGTTACTGCCCTTGCCGGACCCTTCAGAATGTCCTAACAGAAGATGTGTAATTAACGGGCGTCCATGAAGATATGGAACCACGTAGAGTTTCACGAACAATGTATTAAATCTATGAGGGAGACCCGGACTATGTGACGAGCTCCGAGGAGGAATCCACGGAAGGAAGAACCAACATCCCAACATCCCATTTCGATCAAGGAGCAGACATCCCTGAACAAGGAGCGGATGTCGCCAGCCTTTGGAAAGTGGGAATGCGGGGCAACAGCTGCACTTCCTCTCCATGACGGATGCACGCGCCCCGAAAAAAATGTCAGAAATAGAAATGGTGAACCCGATGTGAATATATTCTCCTCAGCATGGAGACTAGTATCGTTTGAGGAATCGGTGGTTTAGGAGGTCATATGACCTCGTCATACAGTACCAGGTCACACCAAGTGGGCATGACATGAAACTCGCCAGAAGTAGGGGCGGTCAGGATGTTAAGCATTCTGTTCTGCGACATTGTCATTGTGGATTCCTCTTACCAGCCACGGAAGATGCAACAGCGCTGGGCACTAGTTTTCAAGTTCTTTTCCTATCAATATTAATGATTTCATCTCCCTGCTTTTAGGAACCAAGTTTTCACATTCAGAATGAAATCACCACCTGCCCACCGGCACAGGGGCAGGGCCAATACCGACGCGGCCACCCTATGCGGTTATGCCTCTCCCATGACAGCCTCAACTGCCATGACTGCTGGGCACCCATACCCCCTCTCCCCTTCAGAAATTATCCAACGAAGTGTAATCAATGACCTTGTATGCAGGTATGAGGTGGAAGGGATCATCCCCACTAGGTATATGGCCCACCTAGATCTAGATGCGGCCGTGAATCGACGTTAACGCCTCCCCCAAGGACTGTACAGGGAGCCGCTGCTCCCCACCCCAACCTTCAATCATTTTGAGAGCTTGTCCCTAGAACGCCTTGACAACTCCATTCCCTATGCTGACGAGGTAGGGGATCGGGTCAGGCTGATTGGAGTTCCTCTCCAAGGGCTCCCAGCAAGGCCCCCCACAAAGCTACGTTAGCACCGCCGACCGGTTCGTCGTGCCAAGGAGTATGAAAGCCATGTGCTTAGACCACATGCTCTATTTCATCTGACCCATCACTAGCGTCGGGCACAAATATAAGAGAACACCCACTGTGGGGCGTCAGCGTCAGCGACTACCGTGGCCCGAGCCACCACTGACTCATATCCCCAACTCCCTGCATACGTTGAGCAGGTGAAGATATACACATGGCCTAGATTGAGGCCCCAACCACCCCATGGGTAGGCTAGGTTGACTCGCTCGGTCGCTGGCATAGGTGATTTCCACTGCGGACCAATCCGCCACAATGCCACCCAGTACGGATTCCCACTCCCTACCCCCCCCCCCCCCTACGGAAGGTGTGGACCTGCACTGCTTCCAACCTTGGCTTGGAGGTCTACCCTCGGCCACCTTCAACTGAAGAGAGGTTCTCCCCGGTGACATGGACCCTCATCAAGACATGGAACCTCATCCAGATGATCCAATGGCGGCACTCATCTCCCACCTGGAGGCACTGGAAATGCGATAGGCAGTCATCCCACCTGATGGAAATCCATTTCCGGCATTGGTGGATGATATGCCAACACCCCTGGGATTCGTAAATCCCACATTCTCCCCACTTAATGGGACAGGGGACCCACCGCAGCACCTGTACCACATCAATTCAAGGTGTGGGATTATGATAGGGACCCTATCATAGCAGGAGGCAACCAAGTTGCACTGTTTTTTTCAGACACTGGAGGGGCCGACATTCATTTGGTATAGCCAGATCCCCGTCGGATCCATGACCAGTTGGGAGGACCTTCACAGGATGTTCCTTTTCCAGTTTAACTCTACCCTCTGAAAAATGAGCATTACAGACCACTTCAATTGCAAACAAAGGCCTGATGAGCGAGTCATGGAATTTATCGCCCAATGGAAGGGGCTCACATACTGCCTTGACTTGCCACTGACTCAGGAAAAATTACTGACGATATGTGTAGGGAACATCAAGACGGAGCTAGTCCCCTCCTTGATCACTCAGAACTATCCTGGAGGGTTCCGAGAATTCTTTGATAAGGCCTAGTGCCTCGAAGAAGCCCTGCAACAGGCCAACCAAGAACATCTGCTGCCCTGTAGTCTCAGCAAGAAGGGATTCCAGAGCCGAGCCCATCATGGTGGCCTAGATAAAGGCCCCCAAGCAGCTAGAATTTTTACCAGTGGAGCTAGCTCCACGTCCCTGCAGAGGTCCACCACCATGGGCACAGCTTTCAGCCTAGTAGTGTCCACCTTAAAAATAGCAGGCACCTCCGCACAACGGGCTGCCTCAACCTAGGTGAGATAATCAAGTTTTTCCTCTTCAGAAGTCTCCTCCAGCCCCCCACCATGGTCAACCACCTAGAGTCCCCATTCCTGACTGAAGAAATTGGACCTACTCGTTCAATGAGTCTCAGGTCCCTGGTTACTTCTGTAGCGCCTTAGTGCGGGGAATTGTATGCCTGCCTGAGTGCCGAATGCCAGAAGAGGTGAATCTCACTTGTCGCCCCAACTACTACCCTTATCAATAGATCCTAGGGAACACCATCAAGAAATGATATGTGTTCAAGGACTAGCTCCACGACTATATTGACGAAAACATAGTCAGGTTGACCCGGCCCCAACACATGTGGCAGGTGTCTTTGTGAGGTCAGACAGCAGTAGCGATGGTGAAGGCGAGTGGCAGCAGGTTTCTAATTGCACATCTCAGAAGTATAATGGCTGGATGGCTCGCAAGATGGTCTCCCACTCCCATGGAATTATCCATGCATTCCTAAATGAGATGGATCCTTTAGAAGCATTGGCCACCACTTCTGTATCATCATCTCAGTCGGCCTCATCCCAGAAGATCAAGCATCGACGGCGTAAGAAAAAGAAAATTGCCCCACCAATTCCATCATCATCCTGCACTCTTGGTAACTTTATGCCCCCTGATATGGGGATCCCTCCTAGGATCTTCCCAGTAGTGGATGACTCTTCAAGTGATAGTCAAGAGTTCCCTTCAGTCAATACCGTTGAGTTGGTAAACCACTATATGAATCCTAATGAGGGGGAGCATCAGGTGAACCTCCCCAAAGTCCTTAGCTGACGCCAACGTCGGTGGAGCCGTACCCATATGGGTCGTCGGGGCATGTCAGTTGGCACTTCCTGCCAGGCTGTGCATTCCACTGAGGGTAGATAGCAGGCCCAGCGCAGAACCCAACACGCACAACCTCCTCATCCGGTGTCGAAAGGTCCGCCTCCACCACCATTTGGGCTAATGGATCAGGAAAAACCACTTCGGTCGTGCTGCGACCAGATTCTCCCTGCTACAGGCCAATCTCAGTCATTCGGTACTCCCCCGGAAGCTACTCTCCATTCTTCGACTAGTGAGAAATGGGATATACCCAGTACAAGTCAGCTGCCTATCCAGCTAGCAGGGCCCGCCATGTGTTCCATCAAAGAGAAGCTCCATGCAAGCATAAGTTCGCGCCTGGCACGGAAGTATGAAGTTCTCAAGAACCACGCTGGCATCCCAGTGAGGATTTCCGTCCATGAGGCCCTTCTCCTGTCGTCATATATCAATGAAGCAGTCGCTGAGGCTTTAAGGAGCCCCCTCCAATTTGAGACGAATATAACAGCTAGAGATGCTTTCCACACAGAAGTGCTTGAGAATGACGAATGTCATGCTATTATTTCATTATCAGAAGAGGATGAAGGCTCCCCCCATATAGGGGAACATCTGCCCATTGTATATCACCAGGAAATTTAACAGTGTGGAAGTTCGTTGATGTCCCGTTGACACCGGCTCTGGGATAAACCTTATCCCGACACAAACACAGAGAAATCTAGGGTTATCTGAATATGACCTTACACCCTCTAATTTAAGAATCCAGGGATATGAAAGGATAGAGGAGACCCTGGTCGGAAAGATCCATTTGAAGAACTAGTTCAGCGGCCTAATTTCCATTATCGAGTTCATGGTTGTCTCCCAGTACACCGCATATAATGCATTGATGGGCAGGCCATGGCTCCAACTGGATGTGGAGGTCCCCTCATCGTATCACCAATGCCTCAAGTACTCCATTTGGGTGTACTCTAAGGTGATTCATTTCCTTTCTCCTCTTTTTAAGCCCGCTACTTGGACACTGACTATTAGAAGAGCAAGGATAAACAAGTCCAGGAAAGTGAAATTGAGCCTGTCACCACTATGACCGACCATTGGACAGGCATGAATGATGCCTACATCTTCTCGATCCATCAGTTGGAGGCCATGAACCCCGATATGGGGCAATGTTTTGTCATTTATGGGACAAGGGGGAACCATGCTCCCAAATCCAGGCGGCGTTGGAAGATCACTTCATATTCTTATACAAATCAGGCCTCACTGATCTCGGAGCCTCCCACTCCCATCAGGTATCTACACGTCTGGCTCATGGAAATGGCAGTATGTCACACTTGACTATTTCGCTGGGCTGGAATAAGTCAGGTCCAGACGATACGCCACTATTACATTGTTATTATCAAGCATGGCCCATCGGGCCAAAGACCAGATGGGATCGGGTTGACAACATTCTCTGTTATCGTCTCGGCAGTGCAGGAGTGACCCAATTCAATAACCACTACCACGCCAGCTAGTACCTGTAATGACCCAAAGTTTCATTAATGGAAAATCCCTCTTGATCTAGTTAAATGTCTCTTTATAAATTTTTTTATAAGATGTCAACTTCTTTGGTTTTATGATAAGAGTTGTGACCGTTACTTTTATAGTCGTTGAACAGGGATCACATGATTAGGCTTTAACGAAACCAATTTTACTTAGACAAAGGAAGTGATGGCCTTATCCAGTAGAATTGCCCCATACGAAGCCCATTTTTCGGAGCTCCGAAAAGAGGTGGCATCCTTGGGCTTCACCCTTGACCAAGCCCAAGCTGAGCTTCACCATGTCAAGCTCGAACGGGACCGTCTACGGGAAAAGTGGAAGTTGATAGAGATTACCACTCGAGCGATGTTATCTGAGCCACACCAAGAGTCTGTCACCATCGCTCACCTTACCCTTAGGTCTTATGCAGCTATTTTAAGGGGTTATGTAACAAACAAGTAGTACTATGTTCATGTACATTATTTTTTTTGTATATAATAATGAATATAATTTCTAGTCATTTTTGATACATTGTAAATAGTTTTTAAAGTACAAATGGTGTTTTTAGATATTATTTAATTAAGAAATATATTTTATTAAATTAAGGGATTTTTGAATTAAATAATATTTTAATAATATAATATAATTATTATTAAATTAATTTTATTAAATATAAATGATCTTATAATTTTATGAGTGCAATTAAAATTTTTATTAAGGTTTGAAAGCCATTTCTGTCAAAACCCGTGAATTTTCGAGAAATGTCAGTTTTTATTTTTAAAGTGAAAAATCAAATTTTTAGAAAATTATTTGGATAAATTAAATGTAATTTTTGGAATCAGGATGTCAAAATTATCCAACGGTGAATTTTTCATAATTTTCTGATACAGTCAAATTTTTGGGTAAAAATTAAATACCTTTTAAATATATAATGTGTTTTATGACATCATAATGACCCAATGGTGATGTAATAAAGTACCATAATCCCAAAGTTCAGCTAATATATGTTTTATCATTAAAATAATGAAGTTTTGGGTTTGTTTGACTTACTTTTCAAAGCATTAATGAACCCCTCAAGACATATTCAACACTTTGCCTTTTTAAATTAATTTCCATGGGAGTGTGACTCACCTCCACATAAGAAACCCTAATATTTTAATAAGTTCGGACCTTGGTCTTGTAAAATATTTTTTCCCTATTTCATTTTCCAGAAACCATTCTCAAAAACCGTGGGATGGTTTGTGGTTTGGATTAGTTTAACATATGGGGTCCCAAACCTAAATAATTAAGAATTCTCTCACCTTTCCTATATAAACCCACCAAATCTCCCACTTCCTCCTCACTAAAATCCTTTGGAGTTCGTCCAAATTCTTCCCTACTCTCTCTAGAATCCTCCCAAGGTGCCCCAAGTTCCCAAGAATCCTCTCTCAAGCCTCTCTCTAGCCTTTGGAAGCACACTTCCAAGTAAGGGTTTCTTCTTCCTTTCTCATTTTTGTCCAATTTTCTTTAAGTTGTTTTTCCTTTTTAATTTCAATTATAAATGTTGGGGTATGGTTTCTCACCTCCCTCATACTGCCCTCTTTATTTTTTAATGATGGGAGACCCTTTTCTCTCTCATTAAATTCCTCCCATGTACACCCGTTACTATGCCGAAATTCCGAAAGGAACTTCTCTCTCTTCTTTTACATTCAAGAAATACTTTTGTATCATGAATCTAAATTCCTTTTCAATTGTTGGGACATGTATCTATATGAACTCCTTACTGTACATTACATGTAAATATGATGAGGAACCCCTTTCTCTCTCATCAACCATTTTTATGAATTCTTATGTCACGCAGTTACGCTGCCGAAATCGCACCGATTTTCTAAGCCAATGTCATTGTGTAGTGAATACCATTCCCATTTCTCCATCAAGGGTATTCACCTTTATGCACATTTACATATTTATTATAAGGATTCATGTATGAATTCCACATTCCATTATCATGGAATAAATGATTATGTTTTATGAATCCGTGGTTTATGATCCATGTGGCACACTTATGCATGAAATGAAATATTTAAGAAGGGTGAGCCCTTATAGCACTCCAATGCATTGGGTAAAGTATATTATCATGATACATCATTTTAAATGAGTGTTGACTCGTGCTAATTCAAGTGCGATGAGGGTTTACTCGTGCTTCATGTGCAATGAGGGTTTACTCATGCTCCATGTGCAATGAGCCTTGGCTCATGCTAATTCATTGTTAAGTGTTGTTGCCACATTTCCATGTTATGATTATCATGATTTATCATGCCTTTATTTTCATGTTTCTTTTATGCTCTATTGATATGCCTATTGTCTAAGATGTATTGTACTCCTCATGTTATCCCATGTGTACTCCCTTACTGGGCTTTATATCCCACCCTTTTCTTATGCATGTCCTCAGGTTATCCCATGAAATGCTAAGTATGAGGGAATGTAGTGGTCATGTAAAGGATGTTTTCAATAAAGATGATGTATTTCATGTTTTAAGTTTTTATGTAATGATCCTAAGCCCCAAAGACACTAAACCTCTCGATCTTATTTTTTGTATCAAGTGAAGCTTTATGTAATAAATCATGTTTAAGTTGTAATAAAAAGCAGGGTTGTCATAGTTGGTATCAGAGGATAGGTTTAGTTATTTTTGGGATTAGGAAACCCTAGTAAAGCCTAAGATACAAGACTAAGTATAATAAAAACGTCCCTAAGTTTTGGTAAATACTAAGTAAGTGGTTTATCTAACAAATACATCCCTGTCTGGATACGATCAGGTAGAGGCGGCTCTGCCACAGATGTATCCTAGGGGTAAAACCCGAAAACACCGCATTGAGCTAGACTCGAATGGGAACTGGTGCATGACAACGGGCCTTGCAGAACTCTTGGTTACGACACTCCTTGGGGATATGTTTTAATAAATTCACAATCTTGGTATGAACCCTTATTAGGGGAGAAATTCCCCTAAGAATATATGGTAGAAAGTAGATCATGAAAAGCCTATATTGAATCCTATAGACTCATGAGATAAAGAAATTAAAGTTTATTTATAAGTCATCAACTTTTGTCTTTGGATTACCCTTTATGTGTTACCCCTAACTTTCCTTTTATTCCAGCTAATGGACGGTAATAGGAGGACTCGGGCTAACAACCGTTTTGAAGATCAGTGTGATGATTGTACTAATGAGATTCCCAATCCAATGGGAGTGGGAATCGCGAACTTTGTCACGCTTCTCTCTCAGATAACTCAAGTTTTGAATAGAAACCTGAGCCAAGCGGAACGTTCAACCCCCCCCCCCCTCAGAATGAACAAGTCGCTATCGAGAGCTTCATGAGACAAAGGCCTCCTACTTTTAGTGGATCATCCAATCCCACAATCGCTGAACAATGGATCAACTCCATTGAAAAGATATTCTCCATCCTCCAATGTTCTGAACAAGAGAAGGTTCTCCTGGATTCTTATCATATGGAGGGTGAAGCTGATCAATGGTGGACGTTGATCAAAAATACGAAGCCTCAGGAGGAGATTCGAGGCTTTGTAATGGAATGAATTCCGGAAGATGTTTTTCGATAAATATTTTCTGAGCACCCTCTGACTTAAGATGGAAATGAACTTCCTTTCCCTCAAGAAAAAAGAAAAAGAATCTGTGGGAGCGTACGAGGAAAACATCACAAGGCTTGCACGATATGCTTTCAGCTTTTTCGTTACCCCCAAATGCAAGGTTGACCACTTCTTTGGTGGGCTGAAGCCTAGCTTGCAGAAAGCATTAGCGATCCGTGACTTTGACAACTATGAGGAAATTGTCCGATGTGCCCTCAAGGTTGAAATGGAGATCGGGAAATCATAGGGGAATCATGGGGACAAGAAGCGTAAGGTGGACTTCAATGCTGGTGGTATGATGGATAAATCCAACGATGCTAAGATGTTCCAGCACCCCACTTGCCAAAATTGTGGGAAGAAGCACCCAGGAAATTGCCTTAAGGGGACGAGAAAATGCTTCAGGTGTGGAAGAGAAGGGCACCTAGCTATTAACTATTGGCAAGAAGGACCCATGGCTGCGACAGAGGAGTGGAACGCTCCATTCAAACCTCAACGCATTGTTCAATGCTATAAATGCAAAGAACTAGGTCATTTTGCAAATAAGTGCCCTAATCCAAGGGTTATCGGAGGCAGCCAACAACCTCCAAGACAGCAAGGAAGAGATTTTGACATCACTTCTGCCGAAGTGAACCCCGATAATGAAGTGGTGACAGGTACGATAGTTATTCATTCAATAGTAGCGAACGTACTTTTTGATTCAGGTTCTACGCATTCTTTTATATCTCTAAAGTTTAGTAGAACAATCCCAGCACCACCAAAAATCATGGAAGTAAAGATGTCGGTGAGTACGGCAAATGGGGCAATCATTGCATCCCATGAATATAAGTCCTCCCCTGTTATAATATGTGGATTTAATTTCCCAGAAAACCTCGTCATACTCCCTCTAGTGGAATTTGATTCAATTCTTGGCATGGATTGGATTTCCTTATTTAGAGCCAACATAAATTGTCGGGAGAGGAAAATCACACTCCATATGAAGAATCGACCCCTGATTCATTACAAGTGTCAGGTGGAAGAGGAATCTAATTTATCTCCATCATCTCAATCATGGATATTATTTCCCTATGAGCACGCGTATCTGGCTCAGATTATTGAGTCTAAGGAAGAAGCCATCCTTGAAGAAATGCCTATTGTGAGGGAATTCGCGGAAATGTTTCCTGAGGAGCTTCCTGGTCTTCCTCCTAGAAGAGATGTTGAGTTCTCAATTGACCTTATACCTGGGGAATTACCAATATCCAAGACTCCATATAGAATGGATGTTGTTGAGCTTGAAGATCTGAAGAAACAACTACAGGAGAATCTGGATAAAGGGTTTATACGCCCACGTGCTTCACCACGGGGTGCACCAGTCCTCTTCATCAAGAAGAAGGATGGGTCAATGCGGCTTTTCATCGATTATCGTGAACTTAAAAAAAATCACGATAAAGAAAAATTGTCCTCTCCTAAGAATCGATGACTTGTTTGATCAGCTGTGTGGAGCACAATACTTCTCCAAGGTTGATTTGCGGTCGGGTTATTATCATATAAGGGTGAAGAAGGAAGATGTCCCCAAGACTGCTTTTAGTACAAGGTACGGGCACTATGAATTCATAGTAATGACTTTTGGACTCACCAATGCTCCAGCAATATTCATGGAATTGATGAATAGAGTCTTTAGATATTACCTTGACAAATTTGTGGTAGTCTTTATAGATGATGTTCTAATATACTTCAAAACCAAGGAGGATCATGAGGAGCATTTAAGAACTATACTAGAGACTTTGTGCAAGGAGAAGCTCTATGAAAATTACAGAAAGTGTGAGTTCTAGTTGAAGGAGGTCTCATTCTTGGGCCATAACATCACAAACAATGGGATATCTGTGGATCCCTCCAAAACAGATGCGATTGAGGGATGGCTGAGGCCAACATCGGTAACCGATATCCGTAGCTTCTTGGGGTTAGCTGGATATTATCGACAATCTGTGAGGAATTTCTCACGATTGTCCAACCCTCTTACCAAGCTAACTCGAAGGGGAGTAAAGTTTTCATGGAGTGATGAATGCGAAGAATGCTTCAAGGAGTTGAAAAGGAGGCTTATCGATGTACTCGTGCTCACTTTACCCACAATTGGGGAGCTTTTTGTGGTATTCAGTGATGCTTAGAAGAAGTCATTAGGATGTCTGCTGATGCAGAATGATAAAGTGATATCCTATGCCTCAAGGAAGTTGAAAATCCATGAGCGAAACTATCCAATGCATGATCTAGAGTTGGCAGCTGTGATCTTTTCCTTGAAAATCATGCGGCATTATCTCTATGGAGGGAAATGTGAGATATATACTAACCACAAGAGTCTTAAATATATATTCACACAGAAAGAGTTTAATATGCACCAGAGAAGATGGATAGAGCTCATCAAGGACTATGACTGTTCAATACATTACCACCCTGGGAAATAGAACAAGGTGGGAGATGCCCTAAGTAGAAAGGATCCAGTGATTCTATCAATGATGAGAATTGAGATGGATCCAATATTCTTAGACTTTATGAAGATGGTCGTGGGAATCATAAAGAAGGGAACATCATCAATCCTTTCACAAATGATTGCTCAACCATCTATTTTCGAAAGGTTAAAGGATGCTCAAAAGGATGATGTGGGAATTCAAGGAAAAGTGGAAGCTATCAAAAAGGGAAAATCCTCGGAGTTTAATGTTAATGAAGAAGGAATTGTGTGGTTTGGGAAAAGACTATGTGTTCCATAAAGTCTGGATCTGAATAAGGAACTTTTGGATTATGCACATTGTTCAAATTTCTCTATTGTCCTAGGGAGCACAAAGATGTATCAGGATCTCCGAGAAAACTTTTGGTGGGATAATATGAAGAAGGAGATCACCGAATATACATCAAAGTGCCTGGTGTGTCAGCAATTGAAGGCAGAGAGGCAGAAGTCTAAGGGGATGATGCAACTATTGCCCATACCAGAATGGAAATGGGAAAACATCACCATGGACTTTGTCACCAGACTTCCAAGGACATCCAAAGGCAACAATGCAATCTGGGTTGTTGTGGATCATCTTACAAAGACTGCACACTTCATTACTATTCGGGAGGATTTCCCTTTGGATCAACTAGCACGGATATATATCAGGGAAGTGGTAAGGTTGCATGGAGTACCACTATCTATTGTGTCCGACCGAGATCTAAGATTCACCTCTATGTTTTGGAAGAGTCTTCAACATGCTCTGAATACTGAACTGAACTTCAGTATGGCCTATCATCCTCAAACTGATGGTCAATCAGAGAGGACTATCCAAAAACATGAGTATATGTTGAGAGCGTTCTCAATGGACTTTAAAGGAGGATGGGATCAACATCTTCCTATGTTTGAGTTCTCTTATAATAACAGTTTCCACTCAAGAATCCAAATGGCACCCTAGGAAGCCCTTTATGGGAAAAGGTGCAGAACACCGGCATGTTTGGATGAGGTTGGTGAACGTAAGCTGCTTGGACCAGAAATGGTCGAGGAAATGGTGGAGAAGGTGAAAACCACTCAGCACCATATCAAGGAAACCAAGATTTGACAGAAGAGTTATGCAGATAATCGTCGACGAGACCCTGAGTTTAAAGTTCGAGACATGGGGTTTTTATGAATATCTCCATGGAAGAAGGCCAGGAGGTTGGGAAAGAAAGGGATGTTCAGTCCCAGGTACATCGGCCCCTTCGAGATTCTTGATCGTGTTGGGGCTGTAGCCTATCGACTAGCACTTCCACCTACTATGGCCAAGGTTCATGATGTCTTTCATGTATCCCTCTTAAGGAAGTACACACCGGACCCTTCACATGTATTCTCTTCCAAGGCGGTACAATTGGAAGACGATCTTTCTTATGAGGAGCAACCAGTGAAGATCTTAGATCGTAGAGAAAAAGTTCTACGAAATAAGACAATGCCCCTCGTCAAGGTGTTGTGGAGAAACCACAAGTTTGAAGAAACAACTTGAGAATCGGAGGAAATGATGAAGCTGAGTTACCCACATCTGTTTTAGTGTGGGAAAAGGAAAATTTCAAGGGAGATATTTCTTAAGGGGGGAATATTGTATCGACCCAATGTTTCATTAATGGAAAATCCCTCTTGATCCAGTTAAATGCCTCTTTATAAAAAATGTTTTTATAAGATGTCAACTTCTTTGGTTTTATGATAAGAGTTGTGACCGTTACTTTTATAGTCGTTGAACAGTGATCACATGATTAGGCTTTAACGAACCCAATTTTACATAGACAAAGGAAGCGATGGCCTCATCCAGTAGAATTTCCCCATACGAAGCCCATTTGTCGGATCTCAGAAAAGAGGTGGAATCCTTGGACTTCGCCCTTTACCAAGCCCAAGCTGAGCTTCACTATGTCAAGCTCTAATGGGACTGTCTATGGGAAAAGTGCAAGTTGATAGAGATTACCACTCGAGCGATGTTATCTGAGCCACCCCAAGAGTCTGTCACTATCGCTCACCTTACCCTTAGGTCTTATGAGGCTGTTTTAAGGGGTTATGTAACAAACAAGTAGAACTATGTTCATGTACATTATTTTTTTTTTGTATATAATAATGAATATAATTTCTAGTCATTTTTGATACATTGTAAATAGTTTTTAAAGTAAAAATGGTGTTTTTAGTTATTATTTAATTAAGAAATATATTTTATTAAATTAAGGGATTTTTTAATTAAATAGTATTTTAATAATATATTATTATTATTATTAAATTAATTTTTATTAAATATAAATGATCTTATAATTTTATGAATGCAATTAAAATTTTTATTAAGGTTTGAAAGCCATTTCTGTCAAAACCCGTGAATTTTCGATAAATGTCAGTTTTTATTTTAAAAATGAAAATTCACATTTTTAGAAAATTATTTAGATAAAACAAATGTTCTTTTTGGAATCAGGATGTCGAAATTATCCAACGGTTAATTTTTCATAATTTTCTGAGACACTCAAATTTTTGGGTAAAAATTAAATACCATTTAAATATATAATCTGTTTTATGACATCATAATGACCCAATGGTGATGTAATAAAGTACCATAATCCTTAAGTTCGGCCAATATATGTTTTATCATTAAAATAATGAGTTTTTGTTTTTGTTTGACTTACTTTTCAAAGCATTAATGAACCCCTCAAGACATATTCAACACTTTGCCTTTTTAAATTAATTTCCATGGGAGTGTGACTCACCTCCACATAAGCAACCCTAATATTTTTATAAGTTCGGACCTTGGCCTTGTAAAATATTTTTTTCCTATTTCCTTTTCCAGAAACCATGGGCAAAAACCATGGTATGGTTTGTTTTTTGGATTAGTTTAATATAAGGGGTCCCAAACCTAAATAATAAAGAAGTCTCTCACCTTTCCTATATAAACCCACCAAAGCTCCCACTTCCTTCTCACTAAAATCCTTTGGAGTGCGTCCAACCTCTTCCCTACTCTCTCTAGAATCCTCCCAAGGTGCCCCAAGCTCCCAAGAAGCCTCTCTCAAGCCTCTATCTAGCCTTTGGAAGCACACTTCCAAGTAAGGGTTTCTTCTTCCTTTCTCATTTTTGTCCAATTTTCTTTAAGTTGTTTTTCCCTTTTAATTTCAATTATAAATGTTGGGGTATGGTTTCGCACCTCCCTAATGCTGCCCTCTTTATGTTTGAATGATGGGAGACCCTTTTCTCTATCATTAAATTCCTCCCATATACACCCGTTACTATGCCGAAATTCCGAAAGGAACTTCTCTCTCTTCTTTTACATTCAAGCAATACTTTTGTATCATGAATCTAAATTCCTTTTCAATTGTTGGGACATGTATCTATATGACCTCCTTACTGTCCATTACATGTAAATATTATGAGGAACCCCTTTCTCTCTCATCAACCATTTTTATGAATTCTTATGTCACGTCATTACGCTGTCGAAATCGCACCGATTTTCTAAGCCAATGTCATTGTGTAGTGAATACCATGCCCATTTCTCCATCAAGGGTATTCAACTTTATGCACATTTACTTATTGATTTTAAAGATTCATGTATGAATTCCACATTCCTTTATCATGGAATAAATGATTATGTCTTATGAATCCGTGTTTTATGATCAATGTGGCACACTTATGCATGAAATGAAATATTTAGGAAGGGTGCGCCCTTATAGCGCTCCAATGCATTGGGTAAAGTATAGTATCATGATACGTCATGTGAAATGAGTGTTGAATCATGCTAATTCAATTGAAAAGAGGGTTTACTCATGCTTCATGTGAAATGAGGGTTTACTCATGCTTCATGTGCAATGAGCCTTGGCTAATGCTAACTCAATGTTAAGTATTGTTGCCACATTTCCATGTTATGATTATCATGATTTATCATGACTTTATGTTCATGTTTCTTTTATTATCTATTGATATGCCTATTTTCTAACATATATTTTACTCCTCATGTTATTCCATGTGTACTCCCTGACTGGGCTTTATAGATCACCCTTTTCTTATGCATGTCCTCATGTTATCCCATGCAATGCTAAGTACGAGGGAATGTTGTGTTCATGTAAAGGAATTTTTCAATAATGATGTTGTATTTCATGTTTTATGTTTTTATGTAATGATCCTAAGCCCTAAAGACACTAAACCTCTCGATCTTCTTTGTTGTGTCAAGTGAAGCTTTATGTAATAAATCAGGTTTAAGTTGTAATAAAAAACAGGGTTGTCATAGTACCAGCCTCCCATTGGGGCCTAGTAACTCAGAAGAAACTTCCCCCATGGATGATCCCACTATAAGTGGAGAAGAGGATATAAAGGATTCCCCCCGTGCCTTTGAGGAAGGTGTCTCCACCACAGTCGACGAGTTGGTACAGGTGATCCTCAGAAGCGAGGCAGACCTGAGACCCACATTGATCAGAGCCACCATGCCCCCCGAGGAGCAGCAACAGTATGTATACTTCCATAAATATCATCGTGAGGTGTTTTCCTGGAGTTATGAAGAAATTCCAAGACTAGATCCTCAGGTAGCTATCCACCACCTCTGCCTTCCGAGAAATCATCATGGATTCAAGCAGCCTCCCAAAAAGATGCACCCTTCTCATGGTGCCATGGTCAAGGTCGAGGATGACAAGCTCATCAGGGCCTACTTCGTTAAGGAGGTCCAGTACTGCAAATGTCTGGCATATATTGTACCAGTCAGGTAGAAGAACAGACAGATCAGAGTCTGTATCGACTTCTAAGATCTCAATCTCCTTTGTCTGAAGGATGATTTTCCCCTTCCTGTGAGAGAATTGTTTATCGAGGCCATGATAGGGTTCCAATCACTCTTCTTCATGGATGCTTACTCTAGATATAATCAGATCTAAATGGCCCCCGAGGATGAAGATCCCACAGCTTTCAAAGCACCCCAAGGCACTTTCTGTTACCAGGTTATGCCCTTCAGCCTGAAGAATTCAGGTGCCAACTATCAACAGGCCATGCACTACATATTCAAGACCATCCTCGGGACATTGGTGGAGTTATATGTGGATGATCTGGTGGTCAAATCATGGCAGCACCAGGACCATCTCAAGGATCTTGGGAAAGTTTCTGACTTCTCCATTCCCGACAACTGAAGATGAACCCACTGAAGTGTGCTTTTGGGGTCACCTCCAGGAAGTTTCTTGGATTTTTTGTCAGGTACCGAGGAATCGAGATCAACCTAGAAAATATCAAGGCCATCGTCCAGATGCCTCCCCCGAGTAACATTAATGAGTATCGAGGTTTCAAAGGCCACTTGGCCTCTATATTCTGATTCATTGAGAATATGGTAGGGAAGTTTAAGCCCTACTCTCAGCTCATGAATAAGGGCACCACTTACGAATGGGACGTAGAGTGCCAGACCACCTTTGTGTAAATCAAGCAGTATCTACTCCGGCCTCCAATCTTGATGCTGCCAGTCTCTAGGAAGCCGCTGGTCCTCTATGTCACCACCCTAGAATTATCCCTCAACACCCTTATCACCCATAAGAACAATGAGGGGACAAATGACATCCTATATTACCTCAACTGCATGCTCCTCGATACAGAGACCAGATACTCTATCATCGAGAAGAACTGCCTTGCGATTATATTCTCCGTACAGAAATTGAGGAATTACCTGCAGCCCCATGAGGTATAGCTGGTGTATTGAGTAGACCCGTTAATATACATCCTATGTATTCCCATGTTGACTAGATGAATAGCATGGAGGGTGGTAATTCTCTAGCAGTTTGACATCTGGTTCGTGTCTCAGAAGGTTATCAAGGGACAGGCATTGGCAGACTTTCTAGCTACCCATCCAACCTCCATAGGCCAGTCCCTGGACATGTATTTTCCTAATGAGGCAATCCTCTCAGTCGATCAAGTCATCCTGTGTTGGAAAATTCACTTTGATGGTGCCTCCCAGAGCCCCATTGTTAGGAGGCTCAATGATCCTAGGCTCAACAGAGTAGGCCTGGGTATCGTCTTTATTACCACAGCGCAAGCTGTTTTTCCAAACTCATTCCTATTCTTAGAAGGATTCACTAACAATGAGGTAGAGTATTAGGCCCTCGTTACTAGCCTCGAGCTGGCCCTCGAGATCTACGTGCCCCATTTTCATGTGAAATGGTACTCCGATCTAGTCATTAAGTAGGTCAATGGATGCTATTTTTTTAGGAGGCCAGAGCTCGTACCATTGTTAGAATGCACTCGCCAACTAATGGCCATGTTCCCTTCTTGGCCAGAGGTTATCCATGTCCCTCAGTCACAGAACAGTCAAGTAGATGCTTTGGCCAGCTTAGCCGCATCACTTGCAGAGCCCGAACAGGATGATCTGATTATCCATGTGGCACATCGGGGAGTCATAGCTCCTATTACCCCGGATGGCGATGACGGCCCACAGGTAAGCCATCTTACTGTCGGCACATCTGCATCAAGACCCCCGAGTCATCCGGATGCAGTGATCGAAATGGTTACCGATTGGAGGACACCCTTGGTTGAATACCTCCAACATGGTAATCTCCCGTTAGACTACGATGAGCGCGAGCGAATCTAATGTCGCGCGCTACAGTTTACCCTCCAGAGTGGTCCCAGTCTTGAGTCAATCCTCTATAAGCGCGGGTTTGATGGTGTTCTCCTATGTTTCATTCAGGGGGTTGAGATTCCCCAAGTTATGCAAAAGGTTCACGCCGGCTCATGTGGTGCCCATCAGGCTGGGCGAAAACTGTCTCACCAGATCCAGAGATTAGGGTATTTTTGGCCCTCCTTGATCCATAACTTCATCGTGTTCTCCAAGAGGTACCATGCGTTCCAAGTTTATGCTAACTCTGTGCATCGGCCACTAGAGCCTCTCCAGACTACCAAGTACTCTAGGCCCTTTGCAGTCTTGGGATTAGATGTTGTAGGACCATAACCCCTGGCAACAGCTCGCTAATGCTAATTTATTCTGACTGCTATGCATTTCTTTTCCATGTGAGCAGAGGAAATTCCGCTCAAGGAAGTCAAGGCCCGTTCTATCATTGACTTCGTGAGTTCCAATATCATTCATCGGTTTGGGGTTCCTCACGCTATCCTCACCGATAACAGAACCAAATTCAGAGCATCCAAGTTGAAAAAGTTGTACGCCAAGTACGACATCTGCTCTAACCATACCTCCCACTATCATGTGTAGGAGAAATGATAGATTGAGGCATTCAATAAATCCCTCTCTAACATCCTGCAGAAAATCGTTGGTCAGAACAAGAGGAGTTGGCTGGATAAGCTCCCCAATTCCCTCTGGGCCTATCAGATGATGACTCGTAATTCCACCCAGGTGACCCCATATTTCCTGGTGTATGGAACTCAGGACGTCCTGACAATCAAGATTCAGTTTCCCTCATTTCGGACAGTGGTCTACGACCAACAATCACTAGATAGAGTGGCTGAAATCCATCTAGCTGAATTGGAGGCACTGGATGATAATAGGCTTCGTGCCTTGAAAATCCTAGAAAGGAATCAGAGTGGGATGGCTCGAGCCTTCAACAAGAAGGTTCACCTCCACTATTCCCGGCAAGGAATCTTGGTATCGGCCCTGAGGGCCCCAATGATCCTCGGTTGGAAACCACCCACGTTGTAGCCCAAATAGGAAGGACCTTTCATTGTTCATAAGGTTTATCCCAATTATGCATACTCATGGGTGACCATGGATGGTGAGCGTATAACTCCTCCCACCAATTCCAAGTTCCTTAAACAATACTTTTCCTGACCCTTATGGGTCCTACATGACCTTAAACTCGATTACAGTCCCACACACCCTTAAACTATCGGTCCTGCATGACCCTAAACTGCACGCTCGTCCTACATGATGTTAAACTGTATGTCTTCCCACATGACATTAAACTATATTTTTTCCCACATGATATTAAATTGTATGTCATCCCACATGACGTTAAAGTGTTTGTTGTCCCGTATGACGTTAAACTGTATGTCATCCTGCATGACGTTAAACTGTATCGTCAAGAACTATGTGTGGATTGATTCCCATCCTTATGGGATACGTAGGACCACCCAAACATTCAAATTTTGGGTCCATCCCCTCCCATGTTAGGCCCCTCGACCCTTTATAGTGGTTTGTTGATGTATCTAAGAGTACTCTTGTCTAGGACCTGGATTGTCAGATTCAACTTGGGCAAGTTTCCATCCACTTTTCAAGCTTCATGTTCCCCTTTATTTGGGCCCCCATTATCTCTCACTCCCGAAGGGACCCCCAAAACAGTATGGATGTTAGGCCTAAGGGCTCTCCTACCATTATGGGACAACGCCACTGAGGTTTTCAGACAACAAATTGATACAAGTCCCGTGTTGCGAACATGGTCAGTGGTCGACGCTCATTTGTTTGTCCCCATTTCATGCTAATGAGAAAGGATGTTGTGTTGTGAACATGATCAGCAGTAATCCTCTGTCATCCCACCAGCCCCTTCAGGCCTTCAATATTGGTTACATGATTCACATTATGTTCCACCCCATCATGTACAGGTGGAATCTCGACACTCTTGGCACTATCGCTCAGTGCACCTCTACATGTCAAGTGGACAGAGCTGCAATACGGCGTCCTTCGGGGCACCCACAGTCAGAGTTTTAAGACTATAAACTGAGATCTTCTCTAATAGCTCTGTGTGTCGTGATCCTCATCCTCATGGGACACATAGGATCACTTGAACATCATGATTTTGGGTCCTGCCCAGCTGGGAGATAGCTTCTCCTGCCCCTTATCCTCTAGGCCTGAGGCTCCTCTCCCAGAATTACACATGGTGATGATGTGGACCTCATCCTCATTCACGTTGGGGATTATTTATCACGTCATGGACATTCCTTTGGGTCCAATCACATGACCCTAAACTGTGATAATATCGTCCCGGCCACATGAAAAAATACAGCACTGCGTTGTGATGACCTCATCATGGGGGACCTCACATTGGGTATCGGTCATCCACCATACCATTTGTCAATGCCTGTATATGGATTGATTCTTGTGTAAATGTTGGTAATTTCTACCCTAGGCCTGTTTCTTCACAAAAAAACATTCCCCTTAAAGGAAAAAGAAGATACATTAAATACCACTTCTTTTGGTGTGAGGGTTTGACCCATACACCCCTTTCCAAAACTATGTATGGCTTGATTCTCATTCTCATGAGATACGTAGGAACTCTCGGGCACTTACCCACTGGCCCAACCTACCTTTTGTGTTCAGTCCCTTAACATAAACAATTCCCCAAGAAACACATGGTAATTTGGACTTATTTCCTCATTCATGTCGGGTTTCATAAACAGCTTACCATGTGTCCCCTACATTCCTTACCGATCACTGGTCCGAATTCTAAGTCCTTAAACTAAGACCCCTTCTATAACTATGTATGGATTGATTTCAATCCTTATGGGATATGTAGGAACATCCAGATATTTTGTATTCGGTCCAGCCCCGGGAATCACGATTCCCATCCTTTCTCACCGATGACCCCTTGTCCTGACACCTCCACCATCGTCCCCTTGGCCTGACACCTCAGAGAGGTCCTATCATAGAGTAGGAATGATCCATTATCAGATTAATTTGTCCGCCTAATGTGCTTCCAAAATGGTGGCATAATTTCAGGAGTGTTGGGTTCTTCTCAAACAACGCACCACTTCACATTCCCCGCTTTGCGTGCCCCTTTATTCGGACCCTTGTCCTCTTTCTCATTTGAAGGGACCCCCTAACACTATGGATTCTCGGCTTATGGCCTAACTGCTATCCTAGGCCAACATTCTAGAATACTGAAGAATGATATTTTGGGTTAGGTCCTGTGTTTCGAACATGGTCAGCAGTTGACCCTCATTTGTTTTCCCTATTTCTGGCTAACACAATAAGGATGTTGTGTTTTGAACATGGTCAACATTTTTCCTTTATTGCCACTCCCCTCCTGTAGTGTTCTGAATTTGGGGTAATGTGATTCAAATTTTTCATTCCCCTATGTTCGGACTAATTCCAATTCCCCTAGCATTTCCCCACTCATGTGCTAGAGTAGGTTGGGAAGACGATACATCGATCGGTTTGAGGTCATCTTCCTTTGATTAGGCCTCCCTCTTCTCCATGGAAATCTAGATTCGATTCATGAATTCGCGAAGCATGGTTGACACTCCCATTATAAAACGAAGTGATAATATGAGCATCCCTTTGTTTCTCACATCGGGTACGACCCACGTGAGATTAGGGATGAATTGCTATTTATTTCAGGATTATGTTTGAGCATGTTAAACCAAGGGGAAAACTAAATAAACTTGTCCATACATAATGTTCAAAATAATAATATGTAAGGAAAAATGAGTATATGGGTTCAGCCAAGACAGGGCCTTTAAGTGTCGGATTCCTGGATAGATCGTTCGAACGCCGCTACCTTTTGGCTGGTGGCCTCCCAGACTGATTCCTGTCCCCCTGAGGACTCTCTCTTTATCAGTGTCTGTGGATCATAGTTCATTGACCCTAGCCTATGTTAGTGCCTATTTAGTTTGGAGCTCAGTCATCTGGTGACTCGCCTCCAGCAGTTGCTCTTGGGCATCTACCAGCTGGGCACTCAACTGCTCCACGAGCTTGGAACAGTTTGCAATGAATATCTCATTTTATTTTGCCTGTTCTTCGCGGTGTCAGACCTCCTACTCCGCCATCAGAAAATCTCAGGTGCTCCTTGACTCCTCCTGACATCAGGTGACGTTGGAGCTCCGGCTGCTCATCGGCAACTTCTCGGCCATGTAATCACAGACCGTTAGGTGAAGGCGTTGAGCATCTGCCCCTCCAGCACAAAGGAAACATAGCCAGGTCTGGAGTGATCCCATCTGCTTCAGCCATTCCATCTAAAGATTACTGAGAAAATGAAGTATTCACTTCCACCCTTTTCACCACATCATCTGGATCTCCTTGTCCTCTTCTGAGTCTAAATCATAAATTTCCTCAAGATCAACAGGCCGATAGACAGGAAAGCAGCCAACAGGCTAGTAGCAGGGTCTTCCTCGGATATTCCTCCTAGGGGGTTAGGCTCTTCAGCGTCTGAGCGACCTTCCTCTCTCCCCTAGATCCTGGTGGAACCTTCATCAACATTTGACCCTACCCTGACGGTAGCACCACTGGTGTCCACTACTACCTGCTCACCAATTGTCAGGGCCGACTTGGTTTGGGGGCATGTCTTGGATAGGGCGGTATGTTTGTCATTGACCCACTCAAGGATGGTCCTGTCTCAACAGCCTAACGAGCCTCGAATGTCGTGATCACTGTACAGACAATGAGCACCCTAATAAATTGAGTCCTCTAATGGTAAGTACCGGTATCGAAGTAAGGAACTTACAAGAACCCAAGGCGTCAGCCTCCAGTGTTCTAAAAACTATAGGAGTTGTCATAGCAGGGGATCCCTCAGCACTCGTTAGCTTGATAATGGGCATCGGTGCCCCACCTTGTTCCACCGGTGCTCCCCCCCCCCTCCTTCGACTGGAGACGCTTGATCACCACCTATATGCTCCTGAGTAAGATAAGGATGGTGGATTAAGGATTGTAGAAGAGAGTGGATAAAGAAGGAGGATGGATAAGGGTTGAATCATACCTCGAGTAGATCAGTCACATATATATCAGATCCAATGATCTCACCCCTCCCGGAGACTCCCTTGGTGGGATGCCCCTGATACCCCTCACCGTTGGGAACCTCTTATCCTTCACCTTCTCCTTCACCTTCTCCTTCTACATCCTCCTCTTCTATCTCGCCACCCTCTGACTCATCATTGCTATCATCATCCCCTGGAAGCATCGTTTCCGGATCATGCTCCTGAAAGAACATCACATTCACCAAGAAAGGTGGCTCCACATGCTGACCCCAGTGAAATGAGTACATTTCCATGGCTGTCATATGCGCATGTCGTCGATAGAAGTTCACTCTGTCGACAACCCGAACAAGACCAACTTCTGGCAGCTGGATTCCTTCCTGCACTATCTTCTACCAGAGGGCTTCGGTGCTCAACGACTGCTGAAGGGTTAGCCAAGAGGACCATAGTGCCAGGAAGATGGAATCCAGAGAAGGTTGAAGCAGAAATATTATTTTCTTCCCAGGAAGTTCTCTGGCCACTCCATGGGACCCTCCTCCTCTAGTCGATGAGGGAGTGGCCATGCCATGCGATGTCCCCGCTGGTGATATCATAGCATGTGTGGGCCCCATTGTCTGATGCACATCTTATATTCCCCCTCTAGCGGCACTCTTCTTGCTCTTTAGCTGCCTTGGTTCCACACTGGTGACCTTGAGTTTCCAAACTCACTTCTGCAAAATCCCCTTGGGGTATTATATGGCCCAATGTTTGGAATACTCTGTTGAGAGACCAACATCGACTCTGGTGGGAGGAAAGGTGATGATGTCGCTGGATCCATAGGTCATGAACATCAGCCACAACTGACGAAGAAATCATAGATTCCATTCTTCCCGGACATCTGTGTATACTTGTTTCGGCATTCGCTGTAGTCTCCCATACTGCCTAGCGAACCTGGATGACACATAAGGCTCATAGAAGTTCTTCCCATCAATACGGCACCCAAGCACCCCGCCCCTGATGCTCTGGAAGTATTCCTTCTGCTCTAATGATCATTTACCATTTTCTATCATATGGCCAATCATGGTGGGGAATGGGCTGAAGGTGATGTTGGCATGGTTACCAATTCTAATCCTTACTCCTTCTTCATTGAGTGTCAGCGGCATGACCCCGACAATGTTTAACAGAGAGGGTAGCAGGACATTGCCTGGAGGACAGATGGAATTTGGGAAGATGTATCCACCACAATGAGCCACAACCCAGCCATGGAAAATTTGGAAGGGGCCATAGACTCTCCTAGGTGATCCCCCTCTCAAGATGCGTCCCAAAATGGATTATAACCGATCCAACATAAGGAATCCTAGATTGAATATTTTATTTGAAGCAATGATTCCAGCCATCACCAGGGTCATTGGACGGACTCCCATCCTTGCATCCATCACCGGTAAGAGCTACCCACTCAGGAATGTAGTGAGAAACCCGGCATACCGAACATTCGGGTCCTGAAAATCATCTATGTTATAGCCCCATGACTAGTAGTTCCCCACTTCCAGGATCCTCCATTATGATCCGATCTTGCTCCTATGTGCCACCGTTGGACACCATCTCCCCCATCATGGAATCATGACTTCCGGATCCCTCTTCAAAAATAGGTCGAACCAGTCCTTGTAGGTGATGTCTTTCAGGAAGTCAATGACACCCAACTTTTTCTTAGCCAACTCCAATAAATGCCATGCTAGTATGGGGTTTGAGATCTATCTCCCCAGGTTCTCATCGATGGAAGGAATTAGTCATATTGGTGGCCCTCCAAAGGGATACCCCCGATGCAGTGAATGTCCCAGAGACTGATACTAAATTCCCCATGATGGAGATGGAAGTTATTGGTATCAGGGGACCAGCGGGTGAACAGCTCTGGCCCGAGCTTGTGCTGGCGGTAGAAGTGAAACTGCGATGTCCACACTACCTCGAATAAGCCAATATGCTGTAGCTCCGCCCCAAATTAGTCACATGTATGGAGAACCTAGTACGCCCAGCCCCATTCGTTGGTGAAGTTGCCTCCGGACCACAGGTCCCAGTCCTGCAACTAGCCTTTAGCGTCGTTAGTGACGCTCTGACAAAAGGGTCCTGCGTAGAGGTCCGGGGAGCTCTCCACAATAGGGTCACCCCCAGCAATGGACCAAGTCCTGGGATTCATGATGTAAACATCCATGTGCCTAGTTTCTCTAGCAAGATGACTATTTTTTGTGATGTTGTGTCGAGGGAGATCGTCCACTCATGTCAC
Organism: Viscum album; assembly: GCA_963277665.1. Taxonomy (NCBI): domain Eukaryota; kingdom Viridiplantae; phylum Streptophyta; class Magnoliopsida; order Santalales; family Viscaceae; genus Viscum; species Viscum album. Next base: position 76,539,648 of record OY728122.1, on the reverse strand, counting down.
CCATGACCGTGGTGTATCCACCTCAAAACCTGGAAAAGGGACCTCCTCCAAAATAGCAAAGCCCCATAGTGGCATATTGTTGGGAAAATCATACACCTTTTGGGTGGGGGTTAGCATATTGAAGAGGGTATGGTTATTGGAGAAAATACTTTGGGCACCATAAACCTCTGGGTTGGCGACCATTTCAGCTCTGCGAGCATCGGCTTCTCCCCCATAAGCCTGGTTTGCATCCATCTTCTTCCGACAAAGTGTTTCAGTAGTGGGAACGGAATCTAGGAATATGACACGAAATATCAGCGGGCATCGTGAAAAATCAGACTACGGCGTGAAAACCCCCGGGTTTGCACCTAAAACGACGCCTGATCTCAGTGGAATTACGCACGGCCCGAGAGGTTTTGCATGTAGGACTGGAGAACATTTCATGCAGAATAGCTCGAAGCTTGTCACGTGAGAAAATTTGTATGGATCATGGGACCTATGGTGGATTTTATAGGCTAAGACTGGTTTCCACGCCCGTGCGAAAATCAGATTCCACGCATTCATGATCTTTGAACACCGCATCCAGTTTTTTCACACTGCATCCATTTTTTGCGTGCATGGACCCTACAGAGCCCTTCGTTTTGGAGTTTCCCTCAGAATCCGACCATTGTGATCCCTCTCTGATCCAATTTTAATGGGGGGCATTTGTAGATGTCTAAAATCTTTCAGGGGCTGAAGAAGGGTTCCAAACAACAAAGCAACGTCATATTCAGACACGGGGACCCCGTCTGGGGGACCAGGAGGGGCCGCACTGAAAAAATTCATTGGTGCGTGAAAAAATTATGTCCTGCACAGAATGTTTTTGGATTCGTGAAAATCCTTCAGCATGGGCATGAAATATTTCGCACCCTTCCCCACACGGTCGACATTATTCTCTGCGACCTAAGTCATGCAATTTTTTCATTGAGACCTGGTTTCAATGCCCCTAGATGCCTATAAATAGAAGGTGACCCCTTCCACTTCAGGGATAAAGAATTTAAACTGGACCTCATGCACGAAATTCTCCTTCCACACGCGCAAATATGGGCTTTTGGTACGGTTCTTTTCACGCCAAGTCGCCCAGGGGTCGCCCTTCGTGAGAGATTCCCTTGTTTTAAGACTGAATTCCAATCCCTTCGAGGTTCTCCCCTAGTGTGCAATCCCTTTCACTTATTTGTAGTCTGGCCAATTGCGTGCAATTCCCCTCCATTATGTTCACCCCCTCCAATAGCGTGCAATCATTTTCAATTACGCGCACCTCGATAATTACTCGCAACCTCTTCTGATTGCACTCAATTCGAACTCCTTGCGCGCAAACCATTACAGTCGCATGGCTCCATTTACATGCAATAATCATTGGTTTCGCACCAACCCAGTGTATTTTGCATAGGGTTACTGATTTAGCGCGCATGCCTCAAAGGTTGTGCACAATTACTCAGGACCCCTCACCTCAGAACTCCCTAGGAGTCACCTTGCGCAAGTGCCTGATTCTCTTCTTACGGATTCCATTCGCGGGTGCCTCTCATGCCTTGGGCATCCACATCATGTGCCATTTTCACGTACAACCTTCTAGGCTCATACGAAGTAACGTCAAAGTCCCTTTGATGATACTGCCTATTGTGTTGCTTTGCCTCATGCTTCTTCACATAGGCACACTAACAGATATTGCTTCATTGCATATCCATGATAACGTGTATCCCTCTATGGTTCATTCCATGACACCCTCTCTCCACGGAGTTTCCAATGACTTCCCTTTCACAAGGATCAGAGGGTACTATTTATGTAAGTCCTAGGCGTGCAGAGCAAACCCCCCTCGTCCGAGCTGCAGGACGTTAAACTCCCAAGCACCATCATCCTCAGCACATGACATTAAACTTTGACCAAGACTCGTGCCTCAAACACAGGGTCCCCCCGCCTTGGACATTCTCTATGCCCACTCGTCTCCATGAGGATGGAATCACCCCTCAGATGGGATGATATCCTCCACAATGGAGTGGTGTTTGTCTGTGGGGAAAGTGCAGCCACCTCGGTGTAAGCCCCTTTCTTTTCTTATCGGAGGTAGGATCCCTGCTCCTCCTTTCGTCTTCAGTCCCCAGGGCTAGTGAGGGGCGCGCTGGGAAACGAGGCTCCTCCTTTCTTCTGTCCCAAATCCATCTCCCGCTACGCTTTTCTGCCCACAAGCCTCCATATTGTAGTATGCCTTGACTTTTTAGGCTTCTAACCATGAATAATACTCTGTTTCCTCTTCGGGAAACCTCAGAGTGTAAGCCCCAACACCCGGGCCACTCCACGCGTAAGCCCCACCCCATTTCCCATGGATGCACCTTTCGCGACATGATCCTCAGGCATGTTCTATCTCTTGTTTCTCACACCAATCATGACTCACGTGAGCTTAGATCAAGCTTTGACCATGACCCACACCTTGGGTCGCCTCAGAGTGTAAGCCTCATACCATCCCGAACTACCGGGACTTTTATCCATGTCAATGCATGGTACATAGGAATCCTCCATGATGTTCAAGCCCACCACCCAGTCGTTCTGACCATCCTCACGTCACTTCACCAACTCCTTGTTCCACCTCAAAGCGTAATCCCCACTCCATATCCCGAACTATGGGGACTTTAATCTTTGTCAAGGCATGGTACGTGGGAAGCCTCCATGAGGTTCATGCCCACCACCCAGTCATTCCGACCATCCTCACGTCGATTCACCAATGCCTTGGTCTACCTTAGAGTGTAAGCCCCACTCAATATCCCAAACAACGAGAAGTTTCATCCATGTCAATGCACAGTATGTAGGAAGACCCACAAGGTTCAATCCAACCACCCGGTCGTTCCGACCATTCTCACGTCTATTCACCAACACCTTGGGCTGCCTCAGAGTGTAATCCCCATACAATCCCAAACTATGAGGACATTGATCCATGTCAAGGCATGGTATGTAGGAAGCCTCCACAAGGTTCAATCCCACCACCCAGTCATTCCCTCACGTCAGGTTCTCCCCCATTCTGCAAGATGATAAACTGTATCCACCATCCCGAACTACGAGGACTTTGATCCATGTCAAGGTATGTTACATAGGAAGCCTCCATGAGTTTCAATCCCACCATCCATCAGGATCCCAGTTCCACCTTCACATAATTTTACCGACACCATGTGCTGCCTCAGAGCGTATGCCCCAAATTCCACCTGAACTACGTGGACTTTGATTCCCTGCCACGGGGATATGTAGGAAGCCTCCATGAGGTTTGCGCCCATCACCGCTGTCTCATCCTGATCTCTCCCTCAAGCCCATGTGTCAGGGGAAGCTTATACCCTAACCTGAAGGTTCCACATCCCCTTGGTCCCATCCATGCATCCATTCTCACAGGTCGCCTCCTCAGGTGTCCCATTGTCCCATCGAACTACGTGTACTTTGATTCCCTTCCACTGGGATATGTAAGAAGTATCTTCGAGGCTCAAGCCCAAAACCATCATCACACCATGGCGGTTCCATCCCATTCAAAGAACCTTCCATCACCCATCCTAATCCTCACCCGGGCCGCCACATCCCAGTAGAATCATGCCACCCCATTCCCTGCTCCGTTTAGCAGCATTCGGGAGTCCACCAATGTGTTGGCCCCAATATCAATGTTCCCTCCAGGGGGTTCCTCCATCTAATCCACTCTACAATGCCTTTTGATCAGTCGGATCTGCCTCCGCTGGATGTTAAAATTGTGCAATATGTTGTGATAAATGTGGTGAAGCTGAGGAAAACCTCAGATACATGCCCATGGCATACGATTCCCCGCATTCGACGTGGGATTCCTCGGGCTTCCGTGCCCTTTAGAGGCCCTATAATAAGGGACATAAGACAGACATGTCAATTCCCTAGTTTCAAGACACACCAGTGAATCCCAACATGACTACTCCCCTAACTGAAGGTTACTGCCCTTACTGGACCCCTTGGAATGTCCTGATAGAAGTAGTGTAATTAACTGGAGTCCATTAGGATGAATTTCACGAACAATGCCTTAAATCTATGAGGGAGACCCGAACTAGGTGACGAGATCTGAGGAGGAATCCATGGAAGGAAGAACCAATATCCAATCATCCCATTTCGATCGAGGAGCAGACGTCCCTGACCAAGGAGCGGATGTCACCGGCCTTTAGAAAGCGAGAATGTGGGGCAACAGCTGCGCGTCCTCTCCGTGACGGATCCACACGCCTCGGAAAAAGCGTCAGAAACTGAAAAAATATGTAGAATAAGGATCATGTGTCTTATGTGAGAAGTTAAAATGTTGTGCCTATTAGATAATGGTGATGTGGTAGTGTTTTGGATATAATGAGATCCCTGATTGGTGTCTTGAGCGATTACTTTTTATAACATACCCTTTCCTTTTGGCATTTTGTTTTCATTCATGGGAAAGAGAATGTTTTTAGGGGTTTCTAATGTAATGTTGAATGCCTTCTTAGCCTGTTACCTTTCTAATTTGGGAGTTGTAGGTGTTCAAAGGATGCTTGAGGAGGGTTTAATAATGATTTGAGCTGCAATTCTACTATAGCAGGTGGTACATGATGTGAATATGTGTTCTCCACATGAATGTGTTTTCATGTAATAGAGTATGTCGATTCATGGATTGAATATTTGTATAGGTATTTTGTGCTTAAGTGATTGATGAAATGAAAAAAAATGTTTTAAAACATTTATTAACTCATGTTTGAGACACTATGAAAAATGAAAAATAATATCTAGGCTTCATGATTAAGTAATTTTTTTCCTGAATCTATTTTATATACTGAATTTGTTGGTCACATGAATAATTATGTCTTGAACAAGTGTTTCATATCATTAATGTTTCAAGGTCCATCCAAATTATAGTATCTGGATCACCCCTGATTCATTCACTCCTATATCATCTCCCTCATACCGTGAGTAATCCCTAAGTGATTTTGGAGGATCTTCAAGCCCCCTTGATATTTCATTGTTCCTTCACATTTGGAGGTTTATTTTTGGAAACCTACAAAGATCAAATCCCATTATGTCCCTAGATATATCCAATACTGTATTAGTAATTCACATTAGGGACCATTTTTTTCTTCAGGGAGTGTTTGGGATATGTTTTAAGGAACCTTGACGTGGATTAGGTTGATCTCAGATTTCCCTTATGTGGTTTTGTTCTTTTAGTTGTTTCTCCTATTCCTTACCATGTGAAATTGTTTAGAATGATTTTTTCCATTAGGGTATCCTCATTCTCACCTTTTTACATGAATATATGGATTTTATGTTTTTTACTTCCTTCGGTTGGCTGGTAAGGGTGATCATAATAAAATAATTAATTGAGTAAATTAGAAATTGAATATTAATGAGGATAAATCAAATTTTTTACTACTTTTTTGATATTTCCAATGTGATTATACTTTCTTCTTTTTTTTCCTAAAAACCATGAATGTTGGGATCCTTGTTTATATGGTCATTAAAATAATTGTGAATCCCTTATTGTTTCTCTTGTTTTAAATCTCCCTGAATGAAATGGATAATTATTTATATTTTTATAATGAATTTATTTTCCATATAAAATATGGATTTTTTTATAATACCCATGATAAAGAATATTTAATGTCATAAAACCCCTTGAATTGAATTTACGGTGAATATGGAAGCTAGGAATTATTTCTATGTGCGGGTGTGTCTGTTTTGTGGTCGTATGTTATTTGGGATGATGTGTTATGATGGTGGTGACTATATTAGGAGTGGAATGTGTGGGGTAGTGGACAAATTGTTAATTTGAATCAGTTGTTATGTGTACCGATGCCTATTTGTTGTTCTTTATTGTTATTATAGTGAGATGTCTGGAAATATGTTGCATTGTGGTGATGGTTGATGTGAGGTGGTTGAGAATTAATGTGGCATGGTTGGGTTAGTTTCTTATTATCCATAGAATTAAAATCAAATAATTATATAGAAATGAAATGGGTCGGTAAATTAAAAATCATGGTATGGAATTAAGTAAAGGAATATGATGTGTTGATGTTAGTGAAATATATTATTAAATGAGTGTTAGTAAAAACTAATAAATATTGAAAATAGTCAAACTTGTAATTTAAAGAGAAATTGTGTGGCTCTGTTTGGTTTTTTTATAGTGTCATGCATTTTTTGGGTGTCATCTGTTGTGTAGGGTCACCTAAGGTGCAGTGGTGGTGATGTGGAGAACCCTAGTGAAGTTGCTATTAACCCATAGGTTTGGTATTGAATGATATGAATCAATAATCTATTTTCTGTTATTTCATTACCAACCCCACTATAATTGGATAACCTTACCAATTTCTAAATATTTTAGGTTCTGATTAATTACAACAACATCCAGGATAGTGGTGATATGAATGGTTTTATACCCCCACTTACCTACTCTTCCTTTAGTAATAGTGATCATACAAGTTAGAGTTAGGGATTACCCAATGATGATACAGGTTGGTGTTTGATATTACATAGTGGTGATGAAAATTAACATGTGGTAGAGTAATGATTGGTAGTAATACAACGTGAGGTTCATTTACATCATGTTCAAGATACCCTACTATCCCGATTGTGTGAATGGGTTTGATGTGATGTTGACTGATACTATAAATGGATACTAGACCCTATCGGAGTTTTGAATATGTATGTATGTTTATTGACCAACATCATAGATAGATGGAAATATGATATACACATATGGGATGAGAGTAAAAGGTGTGTGACATTGAGGCATTAGAGGAAAAACTAGTGGGGAAGTGATTATGGTAATCCTTTGATTTATATTCATTTGATGTTATACTATTACAATGGATGCAATATTTAGTGAGTGTTCTATAGTGAGGTCAGTTTTTCTTAATTGATCAATTTTGGTGCATGTTGATTTAGTATTTTATTAACTAGTTCATTAGTATACTCTTTTCACATGATCACAAGATAGCATGGGTATAATCCTTCTAAGTATGCATGTTTTTATAACCCTTCATATATATAAACTATTTTCATGTTTCCATAAGGATTTTAGGATCTATTTTGGGAATTGCTATATTATATATTAGAGATTTTATTGGGACTATACTATAGTAATTTTATTTTGATATTTACATGGAAACTTTTATCTCTTTTTTAAACTCATTCATGGGTTGTGGGATGGATTTGGATTAATTTTAAATTATGTGATGGAGTCATATTATGGTTATTAATTATATTTCCCAATCCTATTTCACTAATCAGGGTAATTATTCTATATGTGAGGGTTTTATACACTTGGTGTTATTCACCACCCTAGGGCCTACTAGTGGTAGGGCTCAAGGGGTTATTATCTCCCTCAATTCATTCCCATCCTAGGTGGGGTTCCTTATAGAGGGATGGGTCCTAGAACATAGTGCATAATCATACAACAATAGGTAGATGGAATTAACAATAAATAACCATCATGATAACTATCCACAAAGAATAAAAAATCATGAAAATTGGGAAATGACTTCTCTCATCTCGTACAAACCAACCAATGAATATCCCAACCCAACAATCTGGTAGTATTAAAGCCAATATCTCCACCTATTTTATCTATACCTATATTAGTACCATATTAAAAAATATAAACCAAGAAATCCCATATGCCAACTTACGTAACCAAACCCTCACTTGATATCCCAACCGTAGTGGGTTCACAATAATTCATGTCAAGGGATTAAACAAATTAAATCATGTACACGGTGAAAATTGTATCTTAGAATAGAAAACTGAAAGGGGAAACAAATTCCATAACACCCAAGAACACAACCCTATAATAATCAACTATGGGATCACAACATCCCCAAATATTTAATTTAAAAAAACAACATTTTTCATATACCATATATGAGAAATAGATTCATTATAAATAGGTTTCATAAAAAATGAAATTAAATGAAATAGCTAAAAATATCTAGGAATCAACTATAGAAATACTTCAAGTAATAATTTAATGTTAATACATTTATAATGAAAGAATTTAATTAATTACACATTCCTCATTCATCATTCTCTTTATCCTACAATTTTTGAATTGTTTAAAAAAAATTAAATTATATAATCCAACCCAATAGAAAAAGTTCCAAACATTCAATTTCACATTATCTATAAGAAATCAAGAGTAATACAAATTTGCACAAACCACATTTGATCATTTAATTTCTTTCCATTTTTCAATCTTCCATAGATTTATGGATTACTATCTTCATTGGGTTAATTAAATTGTTAATTAAATATGTTAAATCGTGCCAATCCCATAATTATACATAAAATAGCAATATGTCACAATTCTTCTTCCTCGACATGAATCATTCAATATTATCTACATAAGAATGAAATTACTTGTGATGATATCCAATAACCTCTCCCATGAGTAATTTTTAATCCCAAACTAATTGAAAACATATTTATTATTATTAAAATCACTATTATATAAAATGTGGGAAACCAAGCATGTTCATAGCATGAAATCAACCAACGCCAAATGAAACCACCCTACCATTGAAGGAAATATTATTTCTATTAGAACCCTTACCTCTGTATAGACTCCATTAATTAGAATTGACCTTTGGTTATAGATCATCCTTGATTTGGTCTTCAAAACTATTGGCTATATTGGCCCAATATTGGATATACTCTTCCACACTAATCATCCTTTCAATGAATCTATGTGTCAAAATGAGATTTTTATTATTTATCCATACTCACAGTTCCTTATTGATGTCCACTCAAAATTTTCACTCAACCATCCTATCAAACAACACCTATGTAGAATTGATCTCATATTCATCCTCTAAAATTTTTTCATTGAAATGAATAATGATCTCCCTTGCTTCCCATTTTTTCACAGACTCATTATCTGTTTCTCTAACCATAATATTAATTAGCTCCAACTCCAAAATCAGATCTTTCATCATACCACAACATTTTTCTTGTTCATTTTCCTCACCCCACTTCACCATTTTATTTTCAAATGGAGTGTTTGAGATCCCCTTTCCATCCTTGTCCTGAGACATGGGATCACTATCTATCTTATTATTCCTTTTTTAGGACCTTGTTTCCATAGGATAATATAATTTAGAGTAGTCATTTCATCCATTAAAATTAATTTCCTTTAATGCAATGTATCTCCCATAATCCCTTTTTCCTTTCTTCCCATTCTACCTCATTGGGGGTGTGTATGCCTCTTCAATGCCTCGATCGACAGTGTTCACAGAAACATGACAAGATATCTTATCCAATGAATCTATCCAATAAGGTATTTTGATATTTGATAATTTCATCACTATTATTATTATTTGGATTCCCATTATTTATAGTATCACATCCCTTTTTTCATGTGATGAAACATTAACAAAAAAATATTCAAAGAAATTACGAACATTACTAGTCATGTTTTTCATTCTCAACCTCTCCATACATGTTTCATTAACCCATCCCCACTACCTCCACTAGTTATACAAACCATTGCAACTACATGCTTCCTATAAAACCTACTTGACTTTATATCCATCACCAATTCTCACTGCATCCTCATTGGATGCATTGAGGGATGAAATCATTTGGATCTCTATAGGACTTGTTTCACACACACCCTCCATGTCATGCATCAATATACCATGTGTTTTGACAACATCTGGATCAAGGATTAACGGTTATGAATCCTTCCAAATGATGAAATACTTTATCGTTATATTTGAATCCTACTTCTTGGATTCAAGACCAATAGAAATTTGTAGCCCCTTCTACTCCCCTACCTTGATCGACTCAAAGAACACTACCTCCAAGTTACTACTTCAATCAATTGAAATACCAATTTCAACAACTTTCTTTGTACATAAACTAGAAATAGAAACTAAAATCATACCACTATATTCTAACCCAGTATTAATCTTCTAGTAGGGGTTTACGCACCCATGCATACCCACATCCGTTAATTGACTCACTTCCCCTCACAAAGTGAAGAAACATATCCATAACTCAATGATAATTGGTTTATTATATTGTATCTCTTCCTCAACTAAAATTCAAAAATAATATTCTGGAATTCTTGAGAAATCAAATACAATGTATTTTAGTAGAGAAATAGGGTTTCAAATAGATCATGTTCTGCAATTAGAACATAATTCTTGACCAACTAGATTCCCTTATATTTTAATAATCAATGGATTATAAAATGGGAGAGGGAGCTTAGGAAAACTAACCAAAGTAATCGTGGCCATAAAAGTTCATTCCAAGATTAAAGCATAAGTCCATCTAAGTAAAATTATATGATATTAATTTCATATGTGGGGGGAACTGGCCAAGGCTTCAACCATGTTATTCTATGAATAAAACCAAATATTGATGTGCATATTGTCGAGAAGACCACACATTTTTCATTTATGTAATTCATAATATCCAAAACTAAACTTGTCAAATGAATAAACCGATAGGAATTTTTGTTTGAAATTTCATATTATCATTAGATTAAGGAGTGAAGAGGAATCATTAAACTTCAAGGAAGAAAGATAAAGTTACGTAATTCCATAGAACACATCTATAAGTATATAAAAAATAAATATTTTATTTAAGGAAGGTAATCAGGGATAGAAAATTTGGAAAAGGAGTGATCTAAAGCTCCCTAAAAGGAATATGAAAGTGCCTCCAGGAGGGACCAATTTAGTGGCCATGGCTGCTGCATTTAGTAATGGTGGCATGCTTCTTTCAACTCCCTATTAATCCCTCGTAATATGATCCCATCATGAATAATCCATCAATAAATAATCGAACCCCATGAAAATAAAGGGAAAAATGTTTCTATATAATTTAAAGAGAGTGGGGAGATATTTTAACCAAAGAAGAAAAAAATAACATCAAATCACCTACAAATTAATCTCTAAAAGTTGGGGGATAAATGCTAGAATTCTTGTTCAAAAGTGTCTAGAAGAGTTTTTAGGTTCACCATGAGTTCATAGGGAAATGTAACAAATAAAAAGAATTCAATAGGATGTCTAAATTTATCGAACGTATATAAAATATAAGTCCATGATACAACCCATAAATAATTTAACAATATGTAGGGTTTTCTCTAAAATAATTGCATATAAACAAAATTTATGCCGCAAACGATTGAATACAAACTCCATATCCGAAATTAACATCAAAATTTATTCTAATATCTTATAAACCCAAGGTACCAGCATAATTCATCCCCAACACCACATTCTAGGGTTCCCCAAATTGGCATGGACAATATCTCAACCAACATGACCCCATAGTGCATCCCATATACCACTCTATAGTAAACCTTTAGAAATAAAATATATAAAATCCAATACTTAGGGATATATAATGAAACTAAACCCCTACACCATAGATAAATTCCTAAGTAAGTGGAAAGGACTTCTCTCTCTAGTCTCCATGATTCATCCTTGAGCACCATGCAACAACTATCCTCAAAATAATAGAACCAACAAAACATTCATACTAAGACTCCATGAAGGAGTGGCCATGAATATAGAGTAATATTCCATATCTAAAGCCACACTATGCACAACCTCATAATCTACACTAGAACCACACTCAATAAATACAAATTCAACTTAGGACACACTTCTAAACTTTTGACCATTCTCAAAAACCTCCAATCATAAAAAAACTAAATCGATGGGGTCAAGACAAATCATATCCTTACATAATATATATCATAAATAATTCTCATCCATGATAATTTAGACAAAAACAATGTATGGAATATAATTTTAAATTGTCCAACCAAACTATGATATACCTCTTAAAGATCTCGTTATAATAAGAAGACCACCTAGGTATCATAGGAAGAGGTTACATTAACATCCAACATAATCAATCATCTCATAAATCATCAATGGTAACAAATATATTCTTGATAAAAATAAAACACAAAACAACATTGGATATTGAGAACCCATCTAAAACTTTTTCTTCCAAATATACTCCTCTAGGCCACTATGCCACAACAATACAAAAACAAAAGCAATGTCATTTTCACATAACACATTCTCTTGATAGTTCAAGATCTCCACATGTTATTCCTTAAAGGTTGCATCACCCTCAACATCCAACATTCCTAAATCAATGAGATGGAAATAATCATGATGATAAATTTGAAGGTGTAATAGATAAAGTAAATCTTTGAGCCAAATTTTAAATAGATTACTTGAAAATGGATATGCACTATCTCCAACACATTCCAACAATCAGAATGTTGGTAAAAATAGTGGAGAAAGATTACTCCCATGAATAAATTTATATTTCCCATGAAAAAGAGATATCTTCGTGAACCCAAGATCTCTATAATAAATCTCCATAGGTATCCCACTATTATCATCGTATTATCTCTCATGATTTTTTTCTTCCTTCGTTCACTCATAGATCACATTCACCTTCTCTAACATGCTCTACACCATTTCTGTCCCAATAATATATGACTATTCATCCGCAATAAATCATAATGGAGATCTAGAAATTAAGGCATATAGTTCTTAGAAATTTCCCTTACCAAAGGTAATGTGATCAAGGTTTTTATAATAAAACACCATAATCGGTGTGTTCCTCACTTATAAACCTCTAAAGTCAAAAGTTCATGTTCACAACATGTCCTATAAATTATGGATAGTATGTTTTTTCAGTCATCCATATGTGGAGGGAAAGTACTGCTTAGGAATTAATGAGAGAAAAAATAGATTATAGACCTCCCCAAACTCAAAATGTAAAATGAGGATCTTAATGAGAGATGAAAACATTCATAAACCCATGAAGACTCACCACATACTACAAAAACTACCTTCAAAAAACATTAATTTAACTTAACTCTTTAATCACTAATAAGTGAGTTGATTTCATAGAGTGGTATAAGATAACAAATATAGTAACAACTATACCCTTAGATCATCGAACTACAATGAAATATTCTATCGGGATATCCTCCCACTTCCATTGGGGATGTCAATTACATGAAGATGCCCACCCAGAACATCATTCTAATCCTTCGCCCTTAGGAAAATTAACAATCAAGATACAAATTGTACAATAGGCCTCTTCATCTCATGCCACCAATACTAGATTCTCAAGTCATGGTACGTCTTATGCACATAAGGGCGTACCTCCAAGGGATAATTTTTGTACTCATAGAATACCAATTCACATATCAACAAAGGAATAATGAAAATATTCTAAAAAAATCATGTTGATGATTATCCTCAAAATATCCCTTGATAAAATCACCACAAACAACCCAATCTCTCCAAAACTACACCTCAAAATACTCTAACCAGTAATCCTATTCCTATTACACTAAAGATGATTACACTATAATCTAATAAAGGAAAACTCTACCATAAATGACTCCCATATCAAGGTGAATCATAGAAAGATCCTCAATTACCATCTAATCATCCCCATACTTGTGCACATAACCTCTATGTGACTTTCTGCTTATGGAATTGGTTAAAATATTGTATTTCATTGGTATATAGGAATTACAAAAAGTAATAAACCTAAAATAATTTCATCCTCTATAACTATATAAATTTAATATCTTTTTTAGAGAAGATATATATCATGATTTTATGATCATAGAAAACTACAAATCTTTCACTAATAAGGAAATTCAACCACAACATCATGTCACACACAACCAAAACAATCTAGGGAATCATGGGTATTTAATTTACATTTATAATGTTTTATCACTTTATACCCATATGATATAAAATCTCCCTATTATATCAAAACACATTATAATAAAAAAATAAATGCATCACAATAAACCTCAGACATAATACCCTCCTCCAAAAAATGAAAAACTAGGGCACTGGCCATATTCTCATACAAATACTCAAAATAATATGGGAATAATAAATTACACATAAAAGTATAATCATTCCTATTAAAATAACTCAATGGATCTAGAATATAATATAAGTCAAGTATGAACATCCTTTAATAACTATGAAGACCAAGAAAAATATAAACATCTGCAATGTTCTTAGGGGATATCCATGAAACAACCACCTCAATACATGAATGATACATAGATACTCCAAACTAAACTCAACATGTCCGATGAAATGGACCTCACAATCCCAAATTGCCATCCCAAATAGCTTCCCAGAAAGTTGATGATGTTTAAGAGCTCTATGAACTATTTGTAGATGATCTGTAAGTTCCTCTTCTAACCTAGAATACATCCAGTTTCCATTGATGAACAACCCCATGTACTAATCCATAAATTCAATGAAAATAGAAATCATCAACCCCATGAACATCTATGGAGTGTTCGTGGTACCAAAAAAATAAAATAAACACAAAATGTCCAAAAAACATCATAAAGTAGTCTTGAAAATATCCCCATTCTTCTCTAACATCTAATGATATCATGAGAGAAAATATAACTTCAAGAAATAACTATTCCTTCAGATGATTGATTATATTATTAATATATGGAATGGGATAGCGGTTCTTCATTTTCAACATGTTCATGAAATTATAGTCAATACAAGAATGATAATTATTATATTCCTTCTTCAAAAATTGAACCAGATCACCCCAAGGAAACACACTAGAATGAATAAATTATATTTGAAAGGGTCATCTATCTAAATATATATCTCCCACTACGTGAATGGTTTCTTATTATACAGTGACATCGATATTAGAGTGATACTCAAATATATCTCTATCCCAAATACAATTTATCCTTGAGGTGGTATGTAAAAACCTCTTCCCTAAAAACATCTGGGTATTCTTGTAAAACCTTTGGAAATACCATTGATTTATCCTCTATATACTCTAAAATCATCCAAGATATCAAAAAAATATGTATTCAACATGAAAATGGCACGTATAAAGGTATCTATCACCAATAAACATGTAATTATCTTCATTTGAATCATAGAAAATAACATACATCCAAGACAAATAAACCATATCATTCACCAAACACAACCAATTCAGTATGAGGATGAGGTTTTATAGTTATATTCCTAAACACATAAAATCACCCCAAGAGTGATGCTTCCAAATCCTCAACTCATAATCTTTGCACATATCATACAATCTATCTCAACCTCCACCTGTCAAATTCAACACCAAAGGAACAAAAATTCTCTCCACCTCTAGTTCCAAATCATGGAATATGGAGGTTATAATGAAAAATTGTGTAGCTCTTGAATCAAATGAATCATACACCCAGGTAAAATTAAATTAGGTAATAACTTGAATGATTCCTTTCTTTCCTAGTGAGGAAAAATATATGGAAAATATCTGACCATATCAATCATTATTTCCTCAATAAACTTGATTGGGACTACCTCCATAGTTTCACTCCACTCATTATCCTTGCGGAATATTTGAATCAAGGGGTGTTACTCTTCCTAGACCTTCCCTAATCATTGGATCAATGGATAGAAGACCCTGTTGTTTTTTATACCTTTATGGATACTGCAAAAACAAAATCATCCTTCTAAATCCCCAATTAATACTAAAAAATGTTAGACACTCAATCTTTCAATGGATATGACCTCCATAAGAAATAAATCATTCCCAATCCACTAGAGGGGTCCAAGAACCACCATACCTAGTGAATCATGGTGAACTAGGTTGTAAATGGTCTCCATTGTTTGAGACTTAATCTTACTCAGAAATAGAGAATCTTTTTAATAGCCCTTCTCACTGAAGAGTTGTGAAGAATATCCTCCCATAATGATCTAGTCTTAGCCAGCATCCTTTAAATAACCTCCGACATTATAACACCATGAGATACATAAATTTTTTGAATATAATGACCTAGTTCTCGATCTCTAGATAAAAATCCTCTTAAATTGTCATCCCTAGCATCCTCATCTGGTAGAAGGTCTGAAACAAAACATAATAGGTTCTTACACTAGATACTAAAATCCAACACGCTATAAATCCCTTGGTGGAGAGTAAGGATATCATAAACACAATCATATTTCATGGTCAAAGAATGAAATTTAAATTTAAATTGATCAAAAAACATCTCTTATGAAATGGCCAAATCTTTGTGATACCTATGGAATAAAAACCACCACTATTATGTAGACCCACCTAGTTTATTGATTGCCAATAGAACCCAGTGATACCTTCAAGAATAGTTCAAAATGAATTTAATCTTTACCTCCTCCAACCAAGGGGCATCCTTATTTTCAAAAATGGGTCTCTCATACTTCTATAATCTATAGTACTAACACTCTCAAAGATTCATTCTCCATGATCCTTTATTACCAATCTCAACTCTATAATCTTCTTCTAGTTTATCTTGTTGAACATCATCAACATGAACCTGATGGAGACATTGAAAAAAAGACTTACCTGTAAATGACTAAACAGTTAAGGACTCATAAACCCAGAATATTGAATATTATTGAATAATTAATTCAAATTAAACCAAATTCTCATTATCCACCCAATTAAAACACTAGTTTAGAGATTCATGATGCATTACCCTTACCTATGTGTATACCCTACAAGAAATAACACTATAATTAAAATGTTCATTATTTTTAAGTTCCTCGCATCGAATAATATGTGGCCCCAAAATTTGATGTCATGACTAGTCTACCATGCCTATATCATACACCATGTCTTGCGGATGTTGGTTCCCTATTGAAAAATCTAATAAATACCCATTTATATCTCCATATTTCATCTTATCTATCAACAATAATATCTAATACGAATTTTTCACCCCCCCCCACTAGTACCCTTATGAGGCCAGATGTGAAGATGATGATGACCCCTAAATCCCACCTCCAATTGGTTATGGGTTAGTGGCTCAGATAGAGGGTATATAACGCATACAAATGGTAGGAATTGAACTCAATATTTCAATTTTTATATAATATATAAGATATAAAAATCAAAACTATCACATATATAAATTATACATTCCAATAAATGAATGTAATTTCATATAGGCATAAACAGGTCTAAACACCAAGAACAGATCCTTGGAAGTGACCATGAACTCCAAAAGCTCTAGAGAAACTCCAAATTCGAGTAACACCCAATTTTATAAACAAATAAGTACTATAGACCTAAATATGTATATATATATATATGGGGTGAGAAAACATGTATACTCAATAGGATCCTTCCTGAAAAATATCCTGAAAATGTGAAAGAAACATACTAAATCCTATTAAATAAATAGAGGAAACCAACTCATCACCAATGTAGGTAAATATATATCTCATCCTCACCCAAAACATCATCACCCAAGAACACTCTCCATTTAATAGATAGAGGTTAGAAACTATATATATAAAAAATAGATATATAGTAATGGTACCCTTCACCCATTCACCCACCACTATTTTCTCTCATTCCCCAATGATAACAGTTATGTGATTCAATCCCTTCTTTAAGTCATCCCCCACCCTCGGTGATACCACATAAAAACCATATCTCATCTCATCCTGCACCTCATGCACACATATCCCAATAAAATATCATAACTATATAAAACGTCCAAAATCCTTCATATTCTGTATATCATGAATTATTCCTCAATCCATTATATCCCATGAATGTAAACATATGGTGACTATGGTTATTATAACTTGAATACATGTCTGTGTTATAACCTCAAGTTTTTATATCCTACACACACATGTATGGTAAACATAAAATACATCATATTTTATGTATAATGTTACCATATACCGTATTCAATAATATCCTAGATATTCCAACACATCATGCTATGAATGAAGCAACAATGGGAAGGAGAAGTCTTTCATCTATTTTGCAACCAAACATGATGTTGGGGGGGTAACACCTTGACCCCATCGTATTTGGGTGTCAATTTCACTCCCAACATGGTTGGAGGAGAATATGAAATAACAAAATATAAGGAATAATAAATCACAAAACCAAACTAAAGGCATATACCTCTCCTTAGACTCGACTGAATATATCATCCAATATGACACTTGGCTTCCTTCACCAAGTTATATGTAACTAGATCAAATATAATCTTGAAAAACAAAATATTTTTCGTCATTTTTCATTTTCAATTTTAAATTTTAAATTACCAATCATTCTTTAATCCTATTGAAAAGACTAATTTAATCCTTCCATTTCATCACAAGAAAATATGATTTTATTATTCATATTTTAATTCCCATATTCCATTCAATGCTTTTAAAGAATTAATCCAACCATATCATGGTTCGTATTCTATATCTCCCTAAAAAATTCAATCCCTTGAGTTCATTCATAATTTAAATTACCATTCTATAATTTAGGAAATCTTAGATTCATCCTAACATATCAAAATGAAGATGCACTTGTAGTGTATAATCCAAATTCATTGGGTAGTTTGATGTCACAATAAATATCCATAAAGAAGTAAAAATCAAGTAAAATAGGAAATATCATCTCTCAACTTGTACCAACTAACTAATCAATAGTCCAATAAAACAATCCTATAGTATACAATCCCACCTTTTAACATGTTTCATATATCTGAAAAATAGCTAGATCTCAACGAATATATCATATACACCACGCCTAATATCTCAACTATACTGTTTTTTTTTTAAATTCACAATATAGGATCAAATAAGTTAAAACTCATATAAATTAGCCGTCATATTTTTAAAATATAAATTTAAAGGGGAATCCATGGACACAACACCCAAGAATATAGGCCTCTAAAAAATAATGTGATTACAAAATCCCCAAACATTTAATTATATAAAAAACCTTTTTTTCTTCATTATCTTGGATTAACTAATTCATTATGAGTATGTTTCATAAAAAAATACAATAGCTGAAAATAGATATGGATTAACATAAACATAATTTATTAAATACAATCATATTCACATTTCTTTCAAGGAAGAAATCTAATTAATTCCACATGCCTCATTTGTTATTTTCATTATCCTACCTAATTAGTATTTTTTAACCAATTTCAAGTACATCATAAATCCCAAGGAACAACAAGAATTCTAGAAATCAATTTCACTACATCTCAAAAATATCAAGAGGAATCAAAATAGCATAAACCACTTGTGATCATTATATCATAATCCATATTTCATTTCTCTTATATTTTTATATTATTATCCTCATTAGGTTGATTCCGAAAATAGCCAAATATTATAAAGAATCCATACACCATAGTTTTATATAATATTATAATAATTCATGAATCCCCTACCTTGACAAAAATCCATCAACCTTCTCCAATAATTTATTGAACAAAAAGTGTACTTCTCTAATAAACTCTACATTGAGGAACTCGTGACCCTTAATGATTTTATCCCACCCTAAATCTACCCGAAATAATCTATAGGGATTCTGTAAAAATTTAAATATTAAACATTTCATTTAATGGAAAGAGATAATAGGAGAGAGAAAACAAATTGAGGAGAATAAAATTAACATAAAATCATCCATGAATCAATCTCGAGATGTTGTTGGATAAATTCCTGAAATGGGGGTCAAAAACCACTAAAAGTGTTCC
This sequence comes from Viscum album, assembly GCA_963277665.1. NCBI lineage: Eukaryota > Viridiplantae > Streptophyta > Magnoliopsida > Santalales > Viscaceae > Viscum > Viscum album. The sequence goes on along the minus strand of OY728122.1, from coordinate 76,520,102 downwards.
TTTAGTATCATTGGTTTGATTTAAGTGGGAGGAAATATGAGGAATTTTTGTGGACATCCAAATTTTTATAGTTTGGATAAAACATAAGTGTATGGTGCATCCCCCTTGACTACACATTAATAAAAAGAGTTTTTAGTAAAATTTTAGCATAAGAGGGGAGAATAAGAAATAAAGGTTCATATCCAGTTTCCTCTAGAATCCATGATTAAATTTCTTACCATATCCTATAAACCTATTGTAACACCAAAATTTATCCAAGACACCATATTGTAATGGTCCCCTAAATCAATAAAGATGAGTTATTGACCTTCATAACCCACAAAATAGCCCATAGCCCTTTCCACAGTGACCCTTAAGAAAGAAGAGATAGAAAAACAAATACTAGGGGATCCATAATGCATCCTACAATATACACTATAGTGGCTCATTAAAAGGGTGATATAAAAACCCAAGCCATTAAGCTCTATGGTTTATCCTTGATAACCATTCCTTTTCTATCCTTCAAATGATAGAACCAAAAATACCTTCACCATGACCACAAAAACCATAATGTCCATGGATATTCTGAAAACATCCATATGTAAAAAAAACACCATGTCACAACCTCAAAAACCATGACATAATCACTTTCTAAATGTAAAAATAAATATTGGACCATAATTCCACTCTTAAACAATTTCTCAAAAAACAATAATCACCCAAAAACACAAAGTAAGGACTCAATAAAAATTATTCCATTTCAGAGATGTGTATAAACTTGTTGGCGCCAAAATATAGGGAGAGGAAAAGCAATCAAAAAGAAGAAAAAACCTCTAATGAGGATGCCTCACAAATCCTATTCGCAGAGCCCCATAGAATCGCGGCTGGCGCAAAGACACCCCCTTTGGGGGAACCACGAAGCAAAGATTTGGGAGGCTTCAAAATCTGAAAGATGTTTGTGAATCCCCTGTGAAGTAAAGAGGCGGGAGGCACTGCGATCTGAAATAAGTTTGCAAAGATGCTTCAGGGAAAAGAGGTGGGAGGCTCCGCAGCTATGACAAAGCGCCATGTGGCTTCACATCGAGTTATCCCAGCTTCACAACACCTCATTCCCTATAAATACGTAGCTTCCCCAGATCACAAAGTATAGATAATCTGACCTTTATCCTTCTCATTACTCAAATCACAAATCAAGTTCTTCTCTACAAAAACAGAGCTATCCATGGGACTTTAGCATTGTGAAGGGCCTTTCCTTTGGCTTAAACACAATACCTCTTCAAGAAGGGATTCACTTCGTGAATCCTACTCGCCTTTGAAAAGGAAGGACATCTCTAAGGGGACTCGGGTCTTCTAAAAGCACTCGTGCTTCATGAAGTACCTACCATGAAAATGTGAACCACATGCTAAGGTAAAATCACTATGATTCACAAGGTATACTACATCGTAGTGCTATGCTTCACAAGGAACCCTTTCTTCGCAAATCCATACTCAGCAATAGCCTCTCTTCTTCACAAATCACCCTCCATGTGCACCTATGCCCTTTGCCTACTCTAGGACACTACTCTTTGTGAAGAATACCCCTTCGTGAAGCCCCTCCACTACCTGGAGCACCAAAGCTTCATGATACCACTTCCTATGAACCCCTTTTCTCTACATCCCCTTTTCCCATACGACCCTCTAGGCCTGTATGAAGTGATTTCAAATCCACTTAGGTGATGATTTACATTTTTTTTCTTATCCGTATGCTTATTCTCCATGGACCGCTAATGGTTATTGCTTCTTCACATAGTCGTGCTAACGTTGTCCCCTCAACGGATCACTCCATGACCCCTAGTCACCACAGCATTGATGATGCCTTCCCTTACCCAGGGGTGGGTGGGTATTAGTTATTTATGTCCTAGGGGTGTGGAGTGAACCCACCTCGTCTGTGCTATAGGATGTTAAATTGCTAAGAACCCTTGTCCCTAGCACATGATGTTAAACCGTGGCCTCACCCGATGCATCATTCGTGGGATTCCCCATCTCAGACATTATTTACGACTGCTCATCTCCATGGGAGAGATATATTCCTCCCATGGAATGAGATCCTTTTTGATATAGTGGTTCTTTTCCTCAGGGAAGGGAAACTTCCATGGTGTAATCCCAAATCCTTTCTTACAGTAGATAGAATTCTTGCTCCTCCTATCTTCCTCGGTGCCGAAGACCATTAGAGAGATGGGAATGAGGACCTTTGTTATCCCATCCCTCTCCAGTTGGTCTTGGTCATCACCTGGTCCTCAACCCTAGAGTAAGTCCCAATATCAATCTCTATGGGATACTAACCATGCATAAGCCCCTATTTTTTCTATGGGATTCTAACCATGCATAAGCATGTGTTTCCTATTTGGTCCACTAACCATGGGTATGCCCCATTCTACATCCCACAGACTCACCTTTTGCGATGTGATCGTTAGGTGTTTGCTGGATCTTTTTCCTCACACCGAGCATGACTCTTGTGGGTTTAGAGTAAGCACCGACCCTGATATCCTCTTTGGACTGCCTTAGTGTGTAAGACCATAACCTCAATGAACTATGAGGATTTCATCCTTTCAAAGGAAAGGTACATAGAAAGCATCCATGAGGTTCAATCCTAACAATCGTCAGTCTTGACCCCCTTCACGTAGGTTCACCTTCGTCCCGCATGACGTCAAATTGTATCCACTATCCCGAACTACATGGAATTTGATCCTTGCTAAGAAAAGGTACATATAAAGGCTCTTTTAGGTTAAATCACAACACCTACTAGTATTGACCCCTTCATGTTGGTTCACCAATCATTCCAAACTACGATTACTTTGATCTTTTCTAAGGCAAGGTATGCAGGAAGCCACCCTAAGGATCATGCCAAAAAACCATCAGTCCCCATCCCCTTGATGTTGGTTCTCATTAATCCCGCATGATGTTAAACTATATCCACCATTCCAAACTATGTGTACTTAGATCCTTGTCAAGGCAAGGATCATAGGAACCCTCCCAGAGGGACATGCCCAACACCTACTAGTCCCAACCAAATCATGTCAATTCCCCAATAATCATGAACTACATGGACTTTTATCCTTGCCAAGGAAAGGTACGTAGGAAGCCTCACTAAGGTTCAATCCCAACACCTACTTGTCCCGACCTCTTCATGTCAGTTCACCAACCACTCAAACTATGGAAACTTTGACCCCATTCAAGGAAAGGTACATAGGAAGCCTCCCTGAGGTTCAATCCTAACACCTATTGGTCTTGAACCCCTTCACATCAGTTCACCAACCACTCCGAACTACATGGAATTTGATCCTTTCCAAGGAAAGGTATGTAGGAATCCTCCTTAAGGTTCAATACCAACACCTACTAGTCCAGAGCCCCTTCATGTCGGTTCACCAACCACTTTCAACTACACAGACTTCAATCCTTCCCAAGTAATGGTATGTAGTAAGCCTCTCTAGGGTTAAATCCAAACACCTTTTGGTCCCAACCCCCTTCACGTTGGTTCACCCTCATCCTACACGACGTTAAATTGTACGCCTCTTTTTTCAGCATGACGTTAAACTGTACATATTTGAACTACGTGGGCTTTGATCTCTACCTCCATGGTAGGGTACATAGGAATCCTCCATGAGGTTCAACCCCATATGATGGTAAGAAGTTGTGATCCCCATCCAGTGGTAGGCCGTTGGGATCCCCATATGACAGTAAGCCATTGTGATCCCCATCCAGTGGTAAGCCATTGTGATCCCTATCTAGGGGTAATCCGTTGTGTTCCCCTACCTAGGTTAAGTCATTGGAACCCCATTTAATGGTATACCTTCGTATCCTGACCAGAGGTAAGCCGTTAGAAACCCGACCAGTGGTAAGCCGTTATCATCCCCACACAATGGTAAGTTGTCGTAAGATGAACTACATAGGTTTGATCCCTATCTCCTAGACGTTGTACGTAGGAAGCCTCTCTGAGGTTCAAACCCAAACACTATTAAACTTTGGTGTCCCCCCTATTGGGACCTATATCTCTAGTCCTCCCCTTGAGCATCAGATCAAACTAGGGCTACTAACCACGCATAAGCCCCAGTATATCATTAGGTCATTATCCTATGTGTACACCCCAATCTTATACCCTCATCCTAAACTACTTGATCTTTGATTCCCTACATCATGGATACGTAGGAATCCACTCTGAGGTTCAAGCCTAACACTACCATCACCTCCGTGATGGTTCTATCTCATCCTTCATCCACTCTCAATAATCCATATCCATCCTGATTCTTACCGGGAAACAACATCCGGATGAGATCACGTCACCCACATTCTTGATTTTCTTATTAGAAATTGGGCTACTAACCATGCATTAGAACTAGAATCAGGGTTCCCCCTAGGGGTTTCACCCATCTGATCAACTCCCTACAGTGTTCTGATCAGTCTGATGTGTCTCCTCTAGACGTTAAACACGCAACATACCCTTTGTTAAACATGGGATGGTGAGGAAAACATCGGAGACATTCTTATGGCTTAAAATTCCATGCATTTGACGTGGGATGCCTTATGATTCCTCACCCTTGAGAAGCCCTATCATAAGGGGATGAAACCCAGATTCATCAGTGTTCCAGCGTCTAGACACACTAGTTATGTCCAACGTGACTACTCCTCCAACCGATGGTTGGTGAACTGGATGGACAACATGGAATGTCCTGACATAAGCAGCATAATTAACAGTCGTCCATGAAGACAAGGAACTGTGAATATTTTCAAGAACAATGTCTTGAGTCTGTGATGGAGAATCAGACTAGGTGATGAGTTCTGAGGTGGAATCCATGGATGGAGGAACCTATATCCCATCATTCCATTTCAATCAAGGAGAAAACATCCCTAAATAAAAAATGGATGTGACCCACATTTGGGAAGTGTGAATGTGGGGAACAATCAGCACGACCTCCACAAATGGATATGTGTGCCATCAAAAGCATCGAAAATATAAATGGTGAACCCGACGTGAAATTCTTCTCCTTAATGTGGAGATTATTAGAGTTTGAGACATTTTTATATTAGCAAGTCACCAGATCCATGTATCTGGTGCAGGGTCCCCCTAAGAAACTTGTGGACCTAGCATGAAACTCTCTAGAAATTGGGAAAGTTGAATGTGGTACATCACAGTCTGCAACATTATTAGCGTGGATCCTTCTTACCAAACATGGAAGATTGAATGGAACTGGGGAACTATACATCACTTTTCCTTCATTCAGCTCAAATGGTTAAATCTCCCAACTTTGTAGGACCCAAGTTGCTATGATAGGAAATCGATCACCAACCACCCACTGATGTAGGGGGTAGGGGAAACGTTAACACAAAAATCCCACATGGCCCCATTGCTTCTGCAACATCTACCACACCCACAGCTGCAAGGAGCCCACACCCAATCTCCCCTTCTAATATCGTTCAAAAACGAGTGATAAATGACCCCTTTTAGTGATATGAGGAGGAGGGGATTATCCCAACCTGTAATATGGCACGACGTGATGTTGGGGATTCTATGCCTCATCGCCACTGATGCCACCAAGGGACATGCAGGGAGCCGCTTCTCCCCACTCCGATGCACAACCGTTTTAGGAGCCTCTCCCTAGAACTCTTTGATGACTCCCTCCCCTATGCCGATGAGGTGAGGGATGTCCAGGACAACCTAGAAGGGATCCTTTTCCAAGGGCACCCAAGGGGAGCTCCTACATAGCCATGTCAATGCTGCCACCCGACCCCACGAGCTGAGGATTGGGTAATCCATGCACCTACACCACTGGCCCCAATCTGGTTGACATGATGCTAGTGTCAGGTACAGGCTGAAGAGGACGCCTGCTGAGGGGCGTCAATGTCAAATAATACCATAGCTCATGCCACCAATGACGCATACCATTAGTCCTCTATCTATGCTGAGAAAGGGTACCCATATGCCTGACCTAGATCGAGGCCCCAACCGCCCCACGAGCAGGTCGGGTTGACTCTCCTAGTCACTGACGCAGGTAACACCTACCACGGGCCGACATGTAGCGATGAAAACCAGTATGGAGGTCCTCCTTGTACTATCACCAATGAGTGCACGGGCTCTTCCCACTCCCAAGTACCACGTGGAGGTCCCCCCCCCCCCAATGATAGCTTCAATCTTAACCATGGTCTCCCACGCTATAGGGGTGCTCTGTATGGAATCATCCTTCGCACCCACAACTACAGGTATGGAGCCATTCCTCTTGTCACCGGTCTTCGGTGTGAAGATGTTACACATCCATTCAACCATCATTGTGAGGTCCTTTTCAATGTCCTTATAGCAACCGAAGAAGGTACTCATCATCCCATCAACCAGAGAAACAGAGGTTTGTATCACTTCGTAGACACACAACATGGAGGTCTTACCCGTTTTCTAATCAACGAGTACCAGGACCCTCCTCACACTGACGTCGCTAGAGGAAGTAATCATAAAGGCCCTACCCATCCGCCTGCCAGCTCTCGCGGAGGTCCTACCCACTATAACACTTCTCGTGGAGATTCCCCTTGTCTGTCAGCCAGTGGACACAGGGGTCCTCCTAGGGTTCCCTTTGATATCTATCTAAGTGCTCCCCACACCCTATCTCACCCAAGAGAAATGCCTCTCAGCCCCAGCACCAGTTTGACCGAAGGTCCTCCTCTCCCCAAAAATCTACCATGTCCTGAATAGCCATATTGGGGTAAGAGGGAAGGTCACCAATGCCATAAAAAGAATAACAGGAAGATTCAGACTAAGAATAAACATGTATGCTTCTCAGATTCTAAGGTGGAATACTACTAAAAAAGGGAACCCTCACCTAAATCATATGTGTTGGGGGTTGGGGAAGGGATGAGGCGTATCCATCTCATACTTCCAGAATGCAAGGTCCACTAGATCTCTGCCTCCCTTCGTAGATAGATCCTAGAGGATGAAGATTTGGCATCTCCCCAGGGTCTGGCCATGAAATCGCCATATCATTTCCAGGAGCACTCTCTACCTCAACCTGAGATCATAGAAAATTATTCTGGGGACCGATGGAAAATGAGAAATAGCATGCTCCCCCCCAGAAGTAGTATTCCCTGCAGTAGAAACTATTGTCTCCATCTCATCTTATAGTGATGTGATGGCTAATTCATTGCACTCTTCAGAGGGTAGCCCAAGATGTGGAATCTTGTTTGCCTGCTCGTTGTATTCTCCACTAACCAACTTACCATCTCAATAGTCTGCTTCAGTATCGCTACCGGTTCCTCAACCACCTTCATTCGAGGGGTGGGGAAACAAAGGGACAGACCCAAAGTTTGAGATTAGAAGTTTGTGGAAAATTCGTGTGGTATACCATTTCCCTGAGTTGTTTTGGACCATCACAACACCAAATTTCATTGCACCAAAATCACTCACCCAGGAAGAAGTTGGTTGCATTCTTCAGACCCTTTGGAAGACTCACTTTTTTCTTCATCATCGATGAGTTACATACCCACAGAGTCAGTCACACTTCAAAGACCTTGGTCAACAATGTCGTTTGAACGATTTGGCTGCACTCCCTATTTCCCAACATCTAGAGTCACCAGGCCACCGTAGGACCCTTAAGCAAAAATGCGTTCAAATATTTAAAGTGCTATGCATGATTATCAAGGAGGATAATCCACAATTTTAGATTTCATGGTTGGGGGCAGTACGCGGCCCTCCATTTTAGTTCTATTCAGTGCCAGCCCAAACTTCTAGGAGATATCAAGGATATGCCTCCAGGAAGAGTCATGGTTAACATTGTCGATATATGAAAGGGGGAGAATGAGTTGGAGCTCCTTGATGGGGACATAATCCCCAAGGGATTGCCAAAAATATTGGACCAGTTGGGAAGGGTTACTCATTAGTAGAGAAATATACTCGTTCATCCCATACCTATAAATTCATTAGTCCTCATCCATAAGCCCAATAGTGGAAAAGAACACCTCGGAGCCGCCAAACCCTATGACCCTTCAGGCTCAGTGCAGAAGATGGATGATGATCCCAAAAAATCTGTGTTGCGTCAACTGCTCATAGAGCACAAGAAGAGGGTTGATGACCTTCTTGCCGAATGTGCGATACAGTGATAACCTGATTACAATGATCCTCTGTCGGGGCAGCAGGGTAGGCACAACTTCCCCCAGGTGAATTGCCTCTAAGTGACCCTGGACATCCTACCCACATAGGTAGAATAGAGGCCAGAACTTATGGAAAGAGGGGGTGGTATGTGTCTCTAAATTCACTTGAAAAGCGTGAAAATCCCCAGGACCTGGCTCAGGTTCCCCCAACCACTCTTTAGGCCATCCAACTAGCTGCTCCACGAGCCGCTAGACCTGCTTATCATGTAGAAGAATCTAAAAACACACTGGTGATTAAGAATCCTTATCTAGACTAGAACCCCCATCCATATGATCCAATGGCAGAACTCATTACCCACCTTGAGGTGTTGGAGAGTCGATAGGTGGAAATCCCCAATGATTTCAAGTCATATCTGGTGTGGGTGGATGATATGCCATCACACCCGGGTTTTGGAAATCACACCTTTTCCCCCTTTAATGGGATGGGAAATCCACTACAGTGTCTAGACCACTTCATCATAACATGTGGACCCATGCTGGGAACTCTAACACAATAAGAAGCCACCAATATCTGATGTTTTGTATAAACATTACAAGGTCATGCGTTTTTCTGGTACAGCCAGCTACCAATCAGGTCTGTATTAGGGTGGGAAGATCTTCATAGGCAATTTCTTTACGAGTTCAGTTCCACCACATGGAAGATGAGAATTTCAGACATCTTCATATGCAAACAAATGTCTGGAGAACGTGTCACAGACTTTTTCACCTGGTGGAAAGGACTCACCTACTCTTTGGATATGATGCTAACTCTGGAACAGTTGCTGACAATGTGTGTGGGGAATGACGAGGCTAAACTATTCCCCTCTCTCATCTCCCTAAATTACCACAAGGGATTCTGAGATTTCTATAATAAGGCCGAAATCCTTGAGGATGCTTTACAGTAGTCCATGCAGTCACATATGTTGCCTCCTCTGATTCCCTTGATGAGAGCCTCTGTGGATGATCCCACCACGGTGGCTCAGATAGAGGCCCTGAGACAATTAGAGTTATTACTGGTGAGCCACCTCCACAGTCTCGTAGAGGCCCGCCATCTAATGCTCAGCCTTTGGCCAAGTAACACCCACCTCAGAATCGGAAGGTTACCCCGTGTAACGTGCCGCCACCACCCATGTGATATAACAAGGTCCCACCTCCTCGATAGGATCCTCCAGCCCCTCGTCAGGGACAGGCTCCTAGATCCCCCTTACCAGAAAGGAGAAATTGGGCCTACTCATTCAATGAGTCTCAGGTCCCTTGTTATTTCTGGATATCCTTGGCACTGGGACTTATACGTTTTTATGAATTCAAGAGGCCATAAGAGGCAGATCTAACTGATCACCCCAACTACTGCCCCTATCATCGGATCTTGGGTCACAACCTCAAATAGGTCTATGGGTTTAAATACTAGCTTCTGGAACATATTGATAACAACATAGTAAGGTTAGGACCTACTATGGAATAGGTGGCATGTTTCTTTGTGAAGCCACACAGTAGCAATGACAGTGAATGCGAGTGATATCCAGTTTCTAACTACAGATCCCAAAAGTACGATGACTAGATGGATCGTAAAACAGTAACCCATGCCCATGGTATTATCCATGCATGTCTAAATTGTCCTGAACTGCCAGTGGAATCCATGTCGCCAACCTCCAATACCTCTGTTTCAATGGTTCATTCATCCATTACTCAGAAGAGAAAGCATCAGCGGCACAAAGGAAAATGAATTCCCCCACGGATGTCATCGTCATATCGTACTCTCAGTGACATCATGCCCCCACAGATGATGATCCCCCCAGAATATGTTCAGTGGTGGAGTATTCTTCATGTGACAGTCAAGGGTACCCCTCAGTTAAAACCATAGAGGTGGTAAACCCCTACATAATTTATGATGGCGAGGAGTGACACATGAATCCTACCAATGTTCCCACTTGTCGCCAGCATTGACGGAGCCATGGAAATATGGTTCTTTAAAGTCCCTTAGTCAGTACTTCTATCCAGGTCGTACATGCCATCGAAACCAGAAAGCAGGCCCAGCGTAGAGCTCAGTATGTCCAGCCTTCTCATCTGGTGTCATCAGGTCCACCTTCATCACTGTTCGTGTTTCTTGATCAAGCAGAGATTCCCCAACCGTGATGTGATCATCCACGCTCTGTTACGATCTGGTCTCATTCATTTGGCCCTCATCCAGTAGTCACTCCATAGGGGTTGACTAGTTAGTATTGGGACATTCCTAAAAGCAGTCAGCTGCTGGTCAAGCCAGCAGGGCCAACCATACCTCCTGTCCCAGAGTGACTTCCTGTAAGTAGAAGTTCACACATAGCATGGAAGTATGATTTCCTCAAGCATATTGCCAGAATTTTGGAAAGGATCTATATCCTTGAGGCCCTCCACCTATCGTTGGATATGTGTGATGCCATCGCTGAAGCATTAAGAATCACCCTCCAGTTCGAGACGGAGGTTGCAGCTGCATAAGCCTTCCATGATGAGGCAGTCGAGCCTTCTGAATGCCAGACCATTATCTCATTCCCTGGAGAAGATGAAGTTTCTCCCATAAAGGGCCATATTCACCCACTATATATCACTGGACATTTTAATGGTGTTGAGGTTCATCTTTTTCTTGTCTACATAGGCTCTGGGATCAACCGAATCTTGACTCAGACACCACAAAAACTGGGGTTGTTTGAGGATGATCTGAGTCTCTCTGACATGAAAATACTATGATAGATAGGATAGAAAAGTCACTGATCGGCATGATCCTCCTGAAGGCCTAGTTCGGTGGCCTAGTCGTTAGCACCGAGTTCATGGTTTTCTCCCAGGACACCGCCTACAATGTGTTGATGGGTAGGCCATGGATTAACCTACATGTGGAGGTCCCTCCATCATATCACCAGTGCATTAAGTACTCCCTTAATGGTCGAGTGGGCGTACTGCAACACGATTTTTCTCCCTTTGCCTCTTTTAATGCCCACTACCTAGATGTTGACTATTACAAGAGAATGGACAAGTAGATTCAGGCCAATGAGGTCAAACACGTGATTGCTACAATTGACCCATGGATAGACCAATATAATGCCTACATTTTTCTGATCAATTGACTAGAGGCTACGACCCCAGATATGGGTCAATGGTTTTTTATTTCTAGAATGATGGGGAACCACATTCCAAAGTATAAGAGATGCCAAAATATCACCTTGTATTCCAACCCAAATCTGGCTTGGGTGATCCCATAGCCCCCCGCCCCCATAAGGTATCAGGATGTCTGCCCTATGGAAACAGAAATACACCTTACATGCTTGTTTCCCCGGTTTGGGATAAACTATGGCAATCTGATGCACCACTCTTTCTATGATATCATCAAGTGTGGCCCCATGGGCCGAAGACTAGATGGGGTTGGATTGATAGCTTTTATCGATATGGTTTTTCCCGCAATGGAATCCCTCGATGATGTGTCCACTGCTGCTCAGGCTAGCACCATCATCCCATCGGGATCTATTGGCTTAGAGGAAACTCCTCACACTGAGGATCCCTCCTCTGTAAGTGAAGAAGATTATTTGGAGGATGCACCTGCAGCATTAGAATAGGCGTCTCCACCATAGTCAATTAACTAGTACAGGTGAACCTCGATGGCGAGACGGATCTGAACCCCACATTGACTAGTGCTGATATACCTATTGAAGAGAAATAATAGTATGTGGACTTCCTCGAACAACATCATGATGTATTTTTTTGGAGCTATAATGAATTGTTGGTACTAGATCCCCCGGTAGCCATCCACTTCCTCAATCTGCCAGCAAACCACCGAGGGTTTAAGAAGCCTTATCTAAATATGATCCCTTATCATGATGACATGGTCAAGGACAATGTTGATAAGCTTATCAGAGCCAATTTCATCAAGGAGGTTAAGTACCATGGAAGGTTAGCCAACATAGTGCCCATCAGGAGGAAGAACAGATAGATCAGAGTCTGCATAAACTTCTGGGATCTTAATCATCACTGTCCGAAGGATGATTTTCCCGTTCCCATGATAGAGTTGTTGATTGATGCTGCTTCTGGGTTCCTGGACCTCTCTTTCATGGATGAGTATTCTGGGTATAATCAGATTCTAATTTCTCCTGAGTATGAAGATTCTACAGGATTCAGGGAACCACAAGGTACTTTTTCCTACCATGTCATTCCCTTAAGTCTAAAGAATGTAGGTTCCACCTTTTGGAGGGCTATGCATCACATATTTAAGCCGATCCTCGGGACACTGGTGGAATGCTACATAGACGATCTGGTGGTCAAATCTCTCCAACATATAGACCATCTCAAAGACTTTGAGAAAGTGTCCATCTTCCACCATTCTCACCACTTGAACTTGAACCCATTCAAGAGTTATTTCAAGGAAACCTCTAGATAGTTTCTTATCTTTTTTGTCAGATACAGGGGCATTGAAATCAACCCAGAGAAGATCAAGGCAATTATCCAGATGTCTCCCCCGAGATACATTTGGGAGATTCGAGGATGTCAAGTCCGCCTGGCCTACATTTTTTGATTCATCACAAATTTTGCTAGAATGTGTAAGCCTTTCTCTCGGCTCATAAATAATGGCACTGTATATTAGTGCGATGAAGGATGTCAGACTTTTTTTGAAGAAATCAAGAAGTAGCTACTCCAACCCCAAGTCCTGATGCCTCCCATTTTCGTAAAGCCACTGGTCCTTTATGTGACTGCCCTGGAATGATATCTCAACACCCTTATCACCTAGAAGAACAATTATGGAATATATAATAGTCTCTACTATCACATATGCATGCTCCTCGATATGGAGACCAGGTACTCCCCTATCGAGAATAGTTTCATTGCACTAGTATTCATAATAAAAATCATGAAATTACTTAAATCACAATGAGGGACAACTAGTATATCAGGTGGATCCGCAGAAGTACATCATGAACCACCCAATGTTTATAGACCGTCTAGCTCGATGGTATGTGATCCACCAACAGTTCGACATCAGGTCCGTCCATCAAAAGGCTATTAAGGGGAAAACATTGGATGATTTCCTCACCACCCATCCAGCCCCCGTGGACTAGTCTATGGACCATGATTTTCCTAATGAGGAAATCCTCTCTATAGACTAATCCATTTCATGCTGGAAATTACACTTTGATGGTGCATCCTGGAGCCCTACCGGTAGAAGGCTCAATGACCCTAGACTCAATATAGTAGGCTAGTGTATCATCTTGAACACTCCGAAACAAGCTATTTTTCAATATTTATTCCTACTATCAGAGGGTTGTACCAACATTGAAGCAGAGTACCAAGCTCTCATCACTAGCCTCGAGATGGCCCTTGAGATTCACATTCTACACTTGCATGTGAAAGGGGACTCAGAACTAGTCATCAAGAAGATCAATGGGGAATATGTAGTCAAAAATCCCAAGCTAATACCACTGTTGGAACACACCCTTCAATTGATAGCCTGGTTCTTAAATCGACTAGAAGTTACTCATGTCCCTTCATCCCAGAACGGTCAAGCTAACTCTTTGTCCAGCCTAGCTACTTCACTTGCATAGCCTGAACTGGATTATTTGATTATCCATGTGGTACACTGGAGTGTCATTTCCCCTGTCTCTTTAGATGATGATGACATCCCTTAGGTAAGACACCTTACCACTGTCACCTCCACATCAAGACCCCTAGGTTACCTTGACATAGTTTTGGAAGTAACTCCATATTTGGGGACCCCCATTATCGAGTACCGCCAACATGGAAATCTCCTGGCTGGTCGAGCCAAGCGTGAGTGAATCCGACGTCGCGCGTTGTTGTTTACTCTCCAGAGTTGTCCCATCCATGAGCGGATTCTCTATAAGTGAAGGATGTATGGGGTTCTCCTCTATTGCATTAAAGGAGTTCAGATTTATCATGTCATGCTGGAGGTTCAAGTTAGTTCGTGTGGGGCTTATCAAACCAGGCTGAAGTTATCTCACCAGATCCAGAGACTGGGGTATTTTTTCCCTCCTTGATTTGTGACTACATAGAGTTATCCATGTGGTGCCCTTCCTGCCAAATTCATGACAACTTTTTGCATCAGTCACCAGAGCCTCTCCACACTAACAAGTACTCTTGGCCCTTTACAGTATGGGGACTCGGTTTCATGGGACCATATCCACCAGCGATAGCCTGCCAATGTTGGTCCATTCTAACCGCAATGGATTTCGTTTCCAAGTGGTAAATGTTTGTCCCACTCAAGGAGGACAGGGCCCATTCTATTATTGACTTTTTGAGCTTAAACATCATCTACTGGTTTGGAGTCTTTCATGCAATCCTCACAGATAACGGCACCAACATTCGGGCGGCTGAGTTGATGAAATTATACACCAAGTGCAATATTCATTGTAACCATACCTCCCACTATTAGTCACATGACAAAGGGAAGATATAGGAATTCAAAAAAACCCTCTCCAACATTCTGTAGAAGGTGGTTGGTCAAAAAAATAAGAGTTGGCCGGACAATCTCCCCAATGCCCTCTGGTCTTCTCGAACAATGACTCGCAAATCCACACAGGTGACCCCATACACCCTGGTGTACTGAATAGAGGTCGTCCTACCCATCAAGATTAAATTTCCTTCATTATGCACAAATGTATTTGATCAGCAAGCACCATATAAAGTATCTGAATTATGTCTGGCTGAATTGGAAGCACTTGACGAGAACAGGATTCATTCCCTACACAATTTGGAAATCCATCAGAACAAAATAGACTGAGATTTCAACAAGAAAGTTCACCTCCTCTCTTTCTTGCAAGGCAACATGTTTTTGACTCTGAGAACACCAATTATTCCTAGTAAGAAACCACACAAGTTGGAACCCAAATGGGAAGGACCCTACATCATTCATAAGTTTTACCCCAATGGTGCGTACTCCTTGGCCACCATGGATGGTGAGCGTATAACTCCTCCCAGCAATGCCGAATTCCTCAAGAAATAATTTTCCTGAGTGTATGGGTCATACATGACCATAAATTGTCACGTACCAAATGACATTAAATTGTATGTCGACTCGTAGGACATTAACTGTATCAGGTCATACATGACCTTAAACTGTTATGTCCTGCATGACATTAAACTGTATGTTGTCCAACAAGACGTTAAACTGTAGGCAGTCCCACATGACCTTAAACTATCAAACATCCTTGATGCATGACGTTAAACTACACAACACCTTTCAGAACTATGTATGTCTTGATTCCCATCCTCATGGGATACGTAGGAATGCTCAGACGCCTTGTCTTTAGTTTATCCCCCCATATTCCATTTTGACTATCCCCTTTACGTATAGATCTCTTAGAGGATCCCTCATGGTTTCGTGTGGGCTTCTTTGTCCCCACCATATCTGGATTATGATAATCGCACCATGTTCCCCTCCACATTCTTCAATTCACCCACATCCTCACCGCACGACACTAAACTGCATGACCATCAAGAACTACATGTTGCTTGATTCCCATCGTTATGGGATACGTAGGAATGCCTAGAAATTTTGTTTGTCAGCCCAACCCAAAATTTTAGGATCCTCCCTTGGGTAAGAAAACATGGTGTGGTGTCGGATCTTTCCCTCCATTACGTTAGGTTCATCATCACTGCACCATATATCCCTCTCCTTAGAGATCTCCACCTCTTTCACCGTCCATCTTGATGTTAAATTACACGAGCACATTTATGCTTCACACGTTCCCTTTACATGGTACTCCATCATATTTCATGTCTAAAAGGGCCCCTTAATGATATGGATACTTATTATAAGGAATGTCCTATCATTTTGGGCCAATGCCCTCAAGTACATCGAATGACAATTTGTTACAAGTCCTGCGTTGCGAATATGTTCAGTGGTTGATACTCATTTGATATTCTCATTTTTGGTCACAAGATAGAGATGTTGTGTTTAGAACATGTTCAACAGCAATCCTTTATCATTTTCACCACCCCCATATGTCCCAAATATTGGGTGTAGTGGTTCATGTGGTCCCGTTGTCCCTTCAAATGTCAGTCTTCTTCGGGTAGGAGTGTGAGTCCAGCTGCCATACCCTTATATGTTGGGGAGAGATGGGTCCTTTCCCTTGTTTCCACACTGAGCATTTCTCTTGTGGTATTATGAATTTTGGAAGGCAATACCCACATAATGTGTCAGGTGTCTATAGTCCGAGCTCTATAACCCTAAACTAAGAACTCAATCGTCCTCATTGAAAGACATTAAACTGAAAATCGGCAAGGACTTACTACCTCAAGCCCCTTAACCATTTTGTCCCCCTAGACCATGTTATCATTAGTATTGTGTAGTGTGGAATGTACTTGCATCCTCATTCATGTCGGGATATTTTTTCCATGCCACACATGTCCCCTTGAGACATCCATCCTTCATCTATCATCCTTTCCGCAAGAATAGGTCATGACATGCTTCGCACATCCCATCATTTGTGTTTCTAGAATTATTCACATCCAAAAGGACCCTTGCATAGCATGGATGCTAGGCCCTAGGGGTATACTACTATTTCAAGCCAACCTCCCCAAGTATTTTGAGCGATAGGTTGATACAAGTCTCGTGTTGTGAATGCAGTCAACAGTCGACACTCAATTATTTTTTCCCAAACCATGGTCACAAAAATACATATATTTTGTTGAGAACATGGTCAAAAGTTACCCTCTATCATTGTTTCATTTTTGTGGTTTTCCATAGGCATGATGTTTCTCCCTCCCACTCACCTTTCCCATGTATATGACATGAAACTAGGCATCTACAGTTTGAGCCCTATAACCATAAACTAAGAGCACCATCGTCCTCACCACAAGATGTTAAACTGGAACTGGTTGGGGCTTCCTACCTTAGATCCCTCAACCTTATCAGCCCCCTTTAACAAGATCTCATTTGGGATTTCACAGTGTGGTATGAGCTTGTGTCCTCATTCATGTCGGGTCATGCGTCGTGTTGTACACATCATTCGTCAAGATACCTTGCCCCTATCTGTGTCCTTGTCACGTGACGTGAAACTGTACAACATCCTCCAAAACTATGTGTGGCATGATTCCCATCCTTATGGGATACGTAGGACCGCCCAAACAATAATCTTTTAGGTCCAGCCCCATTTCCTTGAAACCATCGTATCATTATGTCCCCTTGGCATGCGTTCTTCAAGGAGAGGGGTATACGGTGTGGTATGGGATTATGTCCTCATTCATGTCGAGTTTTTAAAAACTACTCAATGTAAATATTTCTCCTAAGAGCTCTTCACCCCCTGTCGAATTCTCGTAATTTCTAGTTGGCTACTCTTAATTTAGGCCCCTCGACCCTCTTTTTAAATTCACCATGGTGCCTAAGAGTACTATGGTTCCGGACCTAAAGTCTTAGATTCGACCTAGACATGCTCTCGCCCATTTGTTAGGCTTTGTGTTCCCCTTTATTTGGGATTCCATCATCTTTCACATCCAAAAGGAACCTCAAATGGCGTAGATTTTCATCCCAAAGGCTATCCTACCATTTCAGGCCAACATCCTTGAGTATTTCGAGTGAAAAGTTGATAAATGTCCAGTGCTGCGAATGTGGTCAGTGGTCAATGCTCATTTGACATGCTCATTTCAGGTAACATGATAAGGATGTTGTATTGCGAACACAGTTAACAGTTATCCCCCCTCATCACACCATCCCCATCAATCCGTAAATGTTAGTTTCATGATTCACATTATTTTCACTCCATCATGTCCATGTGGAATTTGGACACTCTTGTTACTATCACTCAATGGGTTTTTGCACATTAGGGGTACAAAGCAAATGTAAGGCGTCATTTGGGGCTCTACACCGAGTTAACCTTTCATGCATTCCACATGTTTCAGAGACCTTCCCCTCCATTTTCCCACATTGAGCATAGCTTACATGATCTTAGGGATCATATCTAGGTTTTCACCCTCATGGGAGGGTCTCGCTTCTCTAGGGTTCAAGCTCTAAGACCTTAAACTATGATCTCCTTCTACGTCCTTTATATAAGGAATAAGAACTATCTCATAACTACGTATAGCTTGATTCTCATGCTCATGGGATATGTAGGAACGCCTCGGAATCTTGTCTTCAGGTCCACCCCAGGTTCCACTAATTACCCCTTCTATTCGGCCTTGAGGTCCTGACTTTCATGGAATTGCGTGGTGTGGCGTAGGACTTACATCCTCATTCACGTCGGGTTTGCAATAATTGCACCACGTACTTCTCTTCTTGGAGCTAGTCTCTTATCCCCATCATCCCTCAAGTCATTAAACTGCACCATCTGAACTACATATGGTTTGATTCCCGTCCTCATGGGATATGTAGGAACACATGGATGTTTTTCCGACAGATCCAGCCCCATATTTTTCTAACCTTTGTTGGACCATCACCCTGAGATTTCATCCTATGAATTGTGCATAGTGTGGTGTAGATCTCATCCTCACTGACATTGGGTATGCTTCCTCACGTCATGCGAACCCCCCCAACCTCGTTTCTTCTATATGTGTCCAAGTCATATGACCTTAAACTGTGTTTCCTGGTCCCACATGATTTTATAATGTTGAATCTCTATTTCAAGACGTTAAAATTCAATTCTAGGTCCTATCATATGACCCTAAAATATGATATTATCCTCATGGCCACACAACAAAAAATGACACTTCATTGTGATGTCCTCACTCAAGGGGACATCATGTTGGGTATCGGTCCTCCACCATAAAATTTTTCAATGATTACATGTGGATTGATTCCTACACTAACACCTAGATTCTCCATCCTAGGTCTATCACTTCATAAAAAAACACATCCATCCAAAGATAATAAATAAGATCTAGAAAATACCGCTTATTTTTGTGTGTGGGACAGAACCACGCGACAGTATTGTCCCTGACACTGGTACCCTACCACGCCACTTCTATAACTACATATGATTTGATCCCCATCATAATGGGATATGTAGGAACGTCCATGCACTTGGCCCTAGGGCCTAGCCCAACTCTCATTTTTGGTCCCTCGACCTAAAATTTCCCCATGGAGTACATGGTATTATGTGGGAATATGTCCTTATTCACGTCGAGTTTATAGATACCACATCACGTAATCCCTTACTAGGATCTCCCCCTTTCACTCATAGTCCACTCATATGATGTTAAACACGAGTCCATGCATCCTTAATGAATGACACTAAATAGTTGTTATACCCTGAACTAGTTCAGGATGCCCCGTATTAACTATGGGATGCACCTCTTTCCTCATCAGAGTGGGTTTCCATTACCAGCATTGGTCTCCAACCACGTCATGTTATAAGAACTATGTTTGGATTGATTCTCACCCATATGAGATATTTAGTGACTTCTAGGCATTTCAACTCAGGCCCAACATCATGGTCATTAACCCTTCTCACCCCTCGACCCTGATCATGGTCCAGGCAGTATGACCTTGAAACTATGTGCATCGTCGACTCTGTACGACATTATACTACATGTCTATCATCCTCCGTGGTATGAAATAATACCTCAAGGCATTCAAGGCCCCCACTAGAGAGGTCCTATTTAAAAGGATTTTTTATCTCTGATCAGACCAATGCGCCCACCTAATCTATTTTCACCATGCTGGTGTAATTTCAATAGTGTTGGACCCCATTCGAACTACCCATCACATGACCCTCCGTGCTTTGTGTTCCCCTTACATTGACCCTCATACACTTTTATGTTTTGAGGAACCCCATGAAAGTACAGATGCTCATACCATGGCTTGCCTACTATCCTGGGATAATGTTCGGGACGACTAACGGATGGAATTTTTAGTCAGGGACCATGTTTTGAATATTGTCAGTGGCCAACCCTCATTTTTTATCCCCATTTTAGGATAATTCAATAAGGATATTATGTTTCAAATAGTGTCAATAGTAATCCTTCATTTTAATTCCATCCCTATAGTGTTCTTAATTTCAGGTATCATGATTCACACTTTCCACTCCCCTATGTTCAAATTGATTCTAGCGACCCTGGAATTACCCCACTCGTGCACCAGATCACGTTGGAAAAACGGTACTTTGACTGTTATGAGCATTTCATCCTCCAGTCAAGCCTCCCCCTTTCTTCCCAAAGGTCTGGATTGGTCATTCAAACCCTGGATGCCCAAATCTTGGTTGGCACTCTCATATTCGGATGGAATAAGAAGGAGGTCATCACTTATTTCTCACACCGGGCCCAACCCACGTGATATTAGAGATTGATCTCCAGATGTTTCAAGAATGTGATAGACACATAGTAGGTTGAAACAAATAATGGAACTCATGGATGCGTATAACATAAAATATTAATACGTGAAAGTACTTTTGAATGTTTATAATCATTACAACACCTGAGGATCGACCCCTCCCAAGGATTGGTTGACCTCTTCGATAGAGTGTTCCAGCTCTGCCACTCTCTGGCTTGTGCATGTAGGATCTGCTATCTCGTGTTTACTTTCCACTCCTCCTCGGTAAAAATGGTGCATAATTTGTTAGCTTCAAACCAAGCCCACAACACCTCTACTCGGATGGCGGCCATCTGCTCGGAATCTTTCTTTATTCAACCATCGAACTCTTCTAGTGAGGCCTTCATGCGTGACATGAGCTCTGATTGTGCATTATGGAAAGAGGAGTGATCATTCACTCATGCCTGAAACTGCTGAACCTCCCCTTTAGCCTACTAAAGCCTCTTGATGTTAATCGATTTCCTCCACTGCCATCCCACACAAAGGATACGATCATGCTCCCGAATCTTCTCTACCCTGAACTCCCCGATGAGCATATGGGGACACTTGGCATCTACTACCCCAGTGCATAGCTTGTGTATCTGGGAACAAAGCCTCCCCATCCGGTCAATATTTATCCCATGAAGAGTCTCCCTAATGAAGCGCTTAATCATCTTTCATGACAGACGACGAGCGATCTAGATGTCTTCTTCATTTGAGGTCATCTCACCTCGTTCTATGGGATCCGTAGGATCATATGCCGAGAATGCCTCCATAAACTCGTCATCAGGATCTATATCTGGTGTGTGATTGGGTACATTAGGAACCATGTTTTCTGGTTGATCCTCATCATCAGATCCCACCACAATGATCTCAAGCTTTGTCCTATTGACGATCCCACCAGTGATGGGAAACGTTGCAGCTTGGTCTGTTCATAAGTCTGCTTCCACAACCATCAGTGTTCCCTCGAGAAAGGTGCCTCCCAGAGATCCATCCAACCTCACCAAGGCAGCCCATTCCATTTGAATAACTTTTCATATAAGAGGCACGCAATCATTAGTTAATCTAATCGATGGACAACAGTTATGTATTTTGTGAAGGATACATACATAGATCAAACAGTTGGTCTCTTTTTTGGGTTGTTGTCATTAAAACCCCAAATCATGGCCCTCCACATATTTTTGGGAAGTCCTAAGGTTATGGGAGGACCACCCGGGGTGTCGCGGCACCTCTCAACATGATGATAATCATATCCATGGGCACATATCCTGATGTTCCCGCAGTTTCATCTACTACTGGCTGGGTGCGGGTTTTGCACATGAGGCCCTCCTGCACAGTTAAAATGATATTTGAGAAGTTCTAAACAACTCAGGTGAAGACTCTGGGGAATGGTTAGGATTTTACCTAAAGGGCCTCTATAAATTATTCTAGCTCTGGTTCTGAATCACCAAACTCACCTTCTTATAAAGGGCTCCCTCCACCTACTTCTTCCCCAAGGAGGACTCATCTGATTCTTCTAGTGGAGGGAAGAATTATCTTAATTCAGTAGCTGACAACTGCAGAGGGGCTGTTAAATCTATAATCACCTTTTCCCAATCCATCATTGGATGTGGAGCACCCTGGGAGTGCAGAAAGTCCTCCATCTCAGCTAGGTATTTCTCCGCCACCACCTCGGATTCTACAAAGATGGCCCTGATAGGGCCGATCCCTGAAAATTCCATCATGATGTGGTTTAGGTGTTGCCACATCTTGGATGGGATGAGGATTTTCCTTTTGACATCCTAAATGCACTAAACCTCCTGGAAGACACCATTCTACAACATGTATATATAGCACTGTCGTTTCCCCAGAGCCTAGGTGGATATCCTACGAAACCCCATGGGTGGCCTCCCCTCTATATAACTCTGTCCCTGTAGGAATACTCGATCCACTACTGATGCCTCCCTTTCGAACAGAATAGGCCTCGTTGCCACTGTAGCACCTCCACCATGATATTTCCTCACCACCTTCTGGCCTCAACCTCGAGGTTGGGGAGACACCCCGTCACTGACTCAGATGGTTTGTTGCTTCAGCATCTCCCCCGAGTAGGCCACCTCTTAGCTCTTCGCATATTCATTTACCATCCCAACGACGGTTTTGGGTGGAGGTATATCGTTATTAATCTTCCCATCCTCCCACATTAACATGAGTCATTGATACCCCATCAAACATGGCTGATCCTCATTACGCACCCCCCCAAGTAGACCCACGGAGTTAGCCACTACAAACACCGAAATTGTCTCACTAAATGGTGTGGGTTTTTCGACTGGAAATGAGACTCACAGTCAACCCAAAACCCAAGACTCCTCCTTGAAAGGACACGAGGTAGGACCGATGCTCTTCCATTCCCTGGCCATCATTAGTGAACACGCCTGATGGAAATGGGAATGGGTGGAAGTTGAACTCGTCTACCTTCCAGACCCAGTTCAGCACCAACTACCGGGTCAGCTTAGTCGAAAAGATCCCCTCCACATTTATAATGGTTGGAATAAAATTCAATCCTGGAGGGGGGATGGGGTTCAGATATTCGTAGATACCCCTAATATGCACCGCTATCCACCCATACAAAAGGTGAAATGACCTACATATCCTCTGCATCTTCTTCTCCTCGCAGATATGCCACAACATCCTATACAATGTGGTGAGCATCAGGATCCTGAGGTTGAATCATCCATCTTTAGCCAACATGGATTCCATAATGTACACCCTTAGTCACATGACCTTGTTCATTTCCCACACTTCCAAGATCCAACCGTAGATAAGTGCCGTGATGAATGAAGATAACCTAACTACTTGTTGCTTCTCGATACTAACACTGAATACCCCATTTTCCACTGGATGTTCTTTAAGAGGCACTGGTATATGTTATCATTTCCCCATTTAACCCCCTTCATGTAGGTTTGAGGCCTCATAGGGAACTACCCATTTTTCGAGAAATTCATGAACTGCTTAAACCACCGTTTAAAATGGATGTCCCTCACCGACTGTTTGTCCTCCCCTGGCACCAGGTCCATCAATGCCCTTTCCAATGGCGGCATTTTCTCTGGGTCCTACGATGAATTCACAATGGAGAGGAACTCATCATATATTTCCCCCATTATCGGGATCCCTATGATCTGGTGAATGTCCCACAGGCTGATGTTGACCTTTCCATGGTGAAAATGAAAACTCTTCTTCCTTGATGACCATCTTCTTAGAAGCTCTACCATCAAATAATTTGGCTAGTAGATATGGAATTGAGAATCCCAAGAATCCTCGTACAGGCCCACTCACCTCAACTCTATCCTGAAATCCTTGCACGAGGCACATACCTAGTAGGCCCAAGCCCAATAATCTATGAAACTTCCTCCCTAGTGAAGATCCCACATGTCAGTCCACCCCTTCTTTGGGTTCCCTAGTGCCACCTTCCTGATGGTGTGGAGCAATGGGGGATATTTATCTGGCTATAGTGCCTTCCCATTAATGTCAATCACATGGTTGTATAGGCAACCAGCGTTAATAGGTGTGATGTACTCCCATGTATGGTTGTTGACTACCCTGAACCACTAGTGCTGGCATGACATTATCCTCTACCAGTAAGCTAGCTCAGACCTGCACCCTTCTAGAAGAAAGACGTCATCCCTCAGACCAAAATTGTACAAAGGCAGCATTTTGTAGAGTGGGAAGTTCTTATGGCTCTCTGATAGTAGCTCTTCCATAAAATCCTGATCCAAGTGGCTTTGATTGAATTCCTTGATACATGAGATATTCTCCATCTCTTCCCTCCAGGATGTATCAGTAAGGCCCCCCCTGGCAGCTTTCGGGTAAGTGATTTAGTTTTCAGAATCTGGTCCCATTTTGTTATGGGTTTTGAAGCTCATTCATAGAGCTCATTCGCAGAGATTGTTCATGAAGATTATTCGCGGACCTTACTCCCATCAAAAAATCATGAAGCCCTTACCCCGACCTAGCATACACAAGACCCAGAGTGCACCCTCGTGGAGTCAAAGGACTCGCTGTGCACTATGAAGTAGAAAGACCGATTTGCAAAGAGAAATCACAGGGAGCACAGAGCTTCATGAATCAAGAGCACTATCACCAAAATGTGCAGGTGAGAAAGGACAGATGTGAGGTAAGCCACCCCCATTTATAGGTGATGACCCCTTGTGTTTATCAACACATCTGTATGCATAGAGCTTCATGGTGCTCTCAACCTACGGGTCACCTCTCTACCTCGTGACCCTCCTTTGTGATCCATCTCTGCGATTGACAAAATAGTTTTTGTGATTGAAGCTCAAACTTAGACCCTTGTTATCTCCTCAACTCCAAGTCTAAGGGGGGGGGGGCATTTATTGGTGCCAATATATGGGTAGAGGAAAAGAAATTTCAAAGAGAAATCCACCTCCAATGAATCTACCTCACAAAGACAGTACGCAGATCCCCCTTTGGGGGCACCGCAAAGGAAAGTCGCAAGAGGATCCGCGATCCTAAAGATGTTTGTGAAGCCACCGCTAAGAAAATTAGTAGGAGACTCCACGGTCTGAAAGATTTTTGTGAAGACACCATGAAGAAAAGAGGTTGGAGGCTCTACGGTTACAACAAAGCACCACATGGTTTCGTGTCGAACGATACCTACTTCACGCCACCTCGTTGCCTGTAAATATTGGGCTTCCCCTGGTACCAAAGGAAGGGTACTCTAACCTTTTTCCTTCTCATCTCTCAAATCGCGAAGCACTTTCTACTCTATGAATAAAACCCCTTCAAGGTATTTAGATTCGCGAAGTGCCTTTCTATTGGCTTAAACACACCCCCTATTCAAGAAGGGATGCCCTTCGTGAAGCCCACATGCCTTCATAAAATACGGTGATCTCTAAAGGGACTCATGTATTTGAAAATACCTCAAGTTTTGTGAAGTACCTTCCATGCACATGTGAACCAAATGCCAAGGTAGGGTCACTGTGCCTCATGAGGTATACTGCTTCATAGTGCTATGCTTCATAAGGCACCATTGCTTCACGGATCCCTACTCTGTGAGAGCATTTATGCTTCGTGAAGTACCCTCCATGTGCATCTATTCCTTCTACCTAGTATAGGACACTCCACATCATGAAGAATACCCCTATGTGAAGCCCCTCCACTACATGGAGTACCAGATCTTCATGAGGCCTCTTCCTGTGAACCCCTTGTCTCCGCAACCCCTTTTCCTGTACAACCCTCCAGGTCTGTACGAATTGATTTAAATTCCCCTTGGGTGATTCTTTTAATTGTGTTTCTTAGCCTTATGCTTCTTTGCATAGGCACACTAATGGATATTTCTTCTTCACATTACCACACTAATGTAGTCCCCTCAATGGCACGCTCCTGGACACCCCACCACCACAACATTGCTAATGCCTTCCCATCCCCAAGGGCGGGTGGGTATTAGTTATGTACGTCCTAGGGGTTTAGAGTGAACGCACCTTGTCTAATCAACTCAACGTTAAATTTCCAAGAACCCTCTTCCAAAGAAAATGGTGTTAAATTGTGGCCTCACCCAGTGCATCCTATGTGGTGTTCCCCATCTCAGACATTCTCTACGCATGCTCGTCTCCATGAGAGTGGGATATTTCTCGCATGGAATGGGATCCTCTTTTTTGGAGTGGAAACTGTCAATAGGGAAGGGAAACCACCTCAGTGTAAGCCCCTAGACATTCTTATAGGAAGTATTATTCTTATCCTCCTCCCTTATTCAGTGCCAATGACCATAGGAGAGATGGGAATTGGGACCCTCGTTATCCCATCCCTCTCCCATTGGGCTTTGTCTCCACCCAAGCCTTCACCCTGGAATAAGTCCCAATATCCATCTCTCTAGGTTGAAAACCACACATAATACCTTGTTTCCTCTTTGGGCTACTAACCATGCATAAGCCTCTATTTCCACTTTGGGATAATAACCAAATGTAAGCCCCATTCCACTTCCCATGGAGGCTCCTTTCACAACGTGATCATCTGGTATTTCTTGCCTCGTGTTTCTCAAATCGAACATGACTCGTGTGGGCATAGAGTAAGCACCAATCTTGACATCCTCTTTTGTTCTCCTAAGTGTGTATTCCTCAAACCACTCTAAACTACACAGACTTTGATCCTTTCCAAGGCAAGGTACATAGGAAGCCTCTATGAGGTTCAAGCCCAACAACCATTGGTCCCGACCCCATTCGCATCAGTTCACCTTCATCTTGAATGAAGTTAAACTATATCCACCATCCCGAATTATGTGGACTGTGATCCTTCCCAAATAAAGTTACATAGGAAGCCTCCCTGAGGTTCAATACAAACTCCTACTTGTCTCAACCCCTTCACCTCAATTAACTAACAATTCTAAACTACGTGGACTTTGATCCTTGCCAATGAAAGGTATGTAGGAAGCCATTCTAAGGTTCAAGACCACAATCATTGGTCCCAACCCCCTTCACGTTGTTTCACCTTCATAGCACTTGAAATTAAACTATATACACCCTTCCAAACTTTGAGGACTTTGATCCTTTCCAAGGCAAGGTATATAGGAAGCCTCTCTGAGGTTCAATCCCAACACCTACTGGTCCCGACCCCTTCACATTGGTTCATGAACCACTCTGAACTACGCAGACTTTGATCCTTACCAAGGTAAGGTATGTAGGAAGCCTCCCCAAGGATCAATCCCAACACCTACTGGTCCTGAACACTTCACATCGGTTCATGAACCACTCTAAACTATGTAGGCTTTGATCCTTTCCAAGGAAAGGTACGTAAGAAGCCTCCCTGAGGTTCAAGCCCAAAACCTATTGGTCCCATCCCCCTTCATGTTGGTTCAAAATCCACTCTAAACTAAGTGGACTATGATCCTTTCCAAGGGAAGTTACGTAGGAAGCCTCTCTATGGTTCAATCCCAACACCTATTGGTCGCGACCCCCTTCACGTTGGTTCACCAAACACTCCAAACTACGCGGACATTGATCCTTTCCAAGGCAAGGTACATAGGAATCCTCCCTGAGTTTCAAGCCCAACACCTACTAGTCCCAACACCCTTCTTGTCAATTCACCCTCATCCTGCAGGACATTGAACTGTACGTCCCTTCTCATCCCACAAGATGTTAAACTATACCCATTCGAACTACGTGGGATTTGATCCATCTCTCCAAGGCAGGGAACGTAGGAAGCCTCCACGAGGTTAAACCCCATTAAACAGTAAGCTGTTTTGATCCCCATCTAGAAATAAACCATTGTGATCCCCATCCAATGGTATATTGTTGTGATCCCCATCCGATTGTAAGCCGTTTTGATCCCCATCCAATGGTAAGTTGTTGTGATCCACATCCAGAGGTAAGCCATTGTTATCCCTATCCAGCGGTAAGTCGTAGTGTTCCCCAACTAACGGAAAGCCATTAGAGCCCCATTCAGCGGTAATTCATCGTATCTTGTCTAGAGGTAATGCATTGGAAACCTGACTAGTGGTAAGCTATTGTCAGAACCACACGATGTTAAGCCATTATAAGACAAACTATGTTGTTTTGATCCCTATCTCATATAAATGGTATGTAGGAAGCCTCCCTAAGGTTCAACCCCAAACATTGGTAATCTATGGTGTCCCCCTTGTTGGGACCCACATCATTGGTCCACCCCTTGAGTGGTAGATGAACCCCGTGCTACTAACCACGCGTAAGCCCTAGTATATCATTGGTTCATTGTCCTATGTGTACACCAGGATCTTATACCCCTATCCTGAACTATGTGAACATTGATTCCTGGGTTAGGGGATATGTAGGAAGCCTCTCTAAGGTTCAATCCTAACACTAATATCACCTTCATGAAGATTACATCTCATTCTCCATTCACTATCAACATATAATATCCATCCTGATTATTATCTAGGCCGCCACATCCCGGTGAGATCATGCCACCCACTTTCTCACTGCTCTTAGTTGTAATTGGGCTACTAATATAGCGTGTCAGCCTTTTCTTACATTACTATTACATCATTTTAAAGATAAACAACATAATAGTTTTACACATAGAGGATCCAATAGTTTAGTGTCTTGGGAAAACTAGGACCATACATAAAAATTATAACATCAAGCATAAACATTTATTTAATTTCTTTTTCTCAAGCTTCCTATTTCCACATGGCCTTTACTTAGTACATGTAGCCACCTAAGGATATACATAAAAAGGGGTGACATAAAAGTCCAGTAAGAGGATAGATGAGAACAATATAGCATGGGGTGAGCATAATCATAACATGGGAAAAATATCATGAACATTAGAGGATTATAAATAAAATACTTGAAATGTGGAAATGCATAAAAATGAAACATTAGGTCTTAGTGGTTAACTACCACACATACTTGCAAACCAAGATAGAATATTGTTCACACATAATTTCACATTTACCCATGAGATTAATCACTTTACACAATGAATTCGAGCACTATATAATTGGGGCGCCCCCATCACTTTGAAACATTCATATTGCGCTATATAATTCTGGGCACACCTGTCACATCAAAACATTATCATTATCATGCTTTCCACATGGAACATATATCAAAAGTGAACATAACTAACCCATGGAAAGGAATGGGTTACATCTCATAAGAACACATTCATAAAATTTTTTTTCCCAAAATAAAGAGGGAATAACATACATGTTACAAGAACAGTCCACTTTGAGTGAGAAGTAAAAGGTGTGTTCTTAAAAGAAGAGTTCTTTTGGAAAACATTTTTTTTTTGACATAAAAAACGGGGAAAAAATTGTATATCCCGGAAAAGGAAAGAAAATGATCAATAAATGATCTTTTAGGAGTAACCATATCAGAAATGGAGTGAAATAGGGAGAACCCAAAGGATGAAGGTTGGGTTTGAGAATTTCCCCTTACCTTGTATCTGAATGCTTCCTTCTCCTTAATGTCTTGTATAATGACATTATATTCATTAATTAGGCATCCTGAACCTTGTGTACATTATTATGGTTTACTATGGATTTAATAAGTGATTTTATGTGCCTTTGGATGAGTTATAGAGTTTAAAAAAATTATTCAGGAATGTTTGTTTTTATGGTTTTCTTGAGTGGTTCACTTGTATTCTTAAATTGAAGTTTGGGTAGAACACGGGTAAACAACCAGAACTGATATTACAAGTTATTAATGATTTTACAGGATATTTAATGATCTTATAATGAATCATATTATATCCATGTTGATTAATCATTAGATAAAAATTAAATGATGATTATTTGGGTTAATTTGGGCGGTTCTTCGATCACAACGAACTTGTTTTAATTTATCACTTAGTAATATGGACATAAGTTATTTCTAGAACTTTAAATAGGAAATAATACATATAATAAATCCTGTTAAAACCATAAAAATGGGTTAATGACAAGATCTGAAGGTATAAATGGAAGAATAAAGAATGTTGTTCTTGAAGGTGATAAATTAAAACCTCACGAACAACGTTCTCTTTAATAAAATAAAAGGAAGAGGGAAAGGGGATGGATGATATAATATCAAATTAGCATAATAAAATTCTAGTACATGTATAATACTGGAGATAAAACACCATTTTTATGAAGATAGGAGGGGAGAGATCAAGAAATGAACATGAAATTGTAAGGAAATTTAAGGAGAAGAGAGAGAGAAATTACCTCTTAAATCCTCCTCTTGAGATCCTCCTTAAGGAAGCTATGCTTGGTCTTTTGATGGTACTAGCAGCTCTGGGACGTGGGAGAGGGGCTATGGAAGATGTTTGGGGAGTGTTTAATGAAGTTATGGATCTTGAGAGGTGTGAGAAAATGAGGGTGTGAAGGGTGGTTTTTTTAGTAGAGGGGAGAGGGGTGTCTTTAATATAGAATTCATTAGTTTATTAATTTCCCTTAAGATAAGGAATATTAAGTCTTTAATGACCAAGAATATTAATTTTATCATGTGATCTCGAACCAAGTGGTCTTACACCATCAGAACATCACACATGACTCTATAATTAGCTTATTTAGCATATTTTTGTAAATTACTGTATTTCACTATTCATCAAAAATTCAAGTATTTCTGAAAAATCCAAAAAATTTACCGCATCCATTTTTCGATGTGTAGAATCCAAAAATGAAGTCCATTTTTCAAAACTAATTTTCAAAATATGATTAATTTAATATTTAATTAAAATCATTGTTTATTACAAAAAAACAGTTTTAAAACATTCATTTACTTAGTCTAAAATATAGGTACATCATACTTTCACTTGAATATTATTTTTATACTATCACAGGTAAGGTTACTATTTTTATGGTATATCACTATTCATAAAGGTATGTTACTATTCATAAGGGTAGGTTAAAATTTACCAAACTTATTTTTGTTTTATTAGACTCCAAAAATCATCATGAACACAACTTTTTATGCGAGATTTTCAAAATTCCAAACACAGTAGTGACAAACTTATGTTTAAAGGTTAATTATCACTTAGTAGTTAATTATGTTTTGTTTTCATGTTATTTTATGACATATTTATAGGAAGGTAAATTCCATTGAAAAACATTGGGTCGTTACATTCTTCCCCCCTTAGGAAATTTCACCCCCAAAATTTCACTTTACACAAACAGGTGAGGGTGTTTCTCCTTCATTGCCACTTCTGGTTCCCAAGTTGCTTCCTCAAACTTATGGTTCCTCCACAAAAAATTGACAAGATGGGTTGTATTGTCGCGTAGAACCTTATCTCTCCGATCAAGAATCTTTATTGTCTGCCCCCTGTAGGAGAGTTCATCTTCCAGCTGCACCACCTCTGAGTTTAGTACATGTGAGGGATCAGGTATGTACTTCCTCTAAAGTGATAAGTAAAAAACATCATAAACTCGAGCCATATTCGGTGGAATTGAAAGCCGATAGGCCACGAATCCTATGCGGTCAAGGATCTCAAAGGGGCCAATATACCATGGGATTAGCTTCCCTTTCTTCCCGAATTGCATGACTCTCTTTCTTGGAGATATTCGAAGGAAGACTTTATCTCCAAAGTCGAACTCCAAGTCCCTTTGACGGTTGTCAACATAGCTATTTTTCCTAATTTTAGTAGATTTGATGTGTTTCTGGATGACTTGAACCTTCTCTATCATCTCTTGAATAAGATCGGGTACAAGTAGATTTCTTTCTCCAACTTCATCCCAACGAGTTTGAGTTATACATCGCTTTCCATATAGGGCTTCATATAGAGCCATCTGAATAATCGAGTGGATGATATTGTTGTATGAGAACTCAACCAATAAGAGATGATGATCCCAACCACCTTTGAACTCAAGATAGCTGGCTCTTAGCATATCTTCAAGTGTTTGAATAGTCCTTTCAGATTGGCCATCAGTTTGGGGGTGATAGGTCGAGTTGAAATTTAATTCATTACTCAAAGCATGTTGGAGGCTCCTCTAGAATTTAGATGTGATCCTTGGATCACGGTCAGAGACAATTGAGAGTGGAACATCGTGCAATCTCACCACTTCTTTCAAATATATCTCTACAAGTTGTTCAAGCGAGAGATCTTCCAAAATAGCGATAAAGTGGGCAGTCTTGGTGAGTTGGTCTACCACAACCCATATCGCATTATTTCCCTTCAATGTCATTGGGAGACCCATGACAAATTCCAGTGTAACATTTTCCCATTTACTCATGGGTATATGCAATGGATGTATTATACCTTTGGACTTTTGTTGCTCAACTTTAACTTGCTAACTTACCATGAAACTTGATATATATTCCACAATCTACTTCTTCATATTATCCCACTAGAAGTGTTCTTGAAGATCATAGTACATTTTGGTACTACCAAGATGGATAGAGAATGTTGAGCTATGTGCATTATCCAATAGCTTATCCTTTATCCTAGGTGATGAAGGTACACAAAGCCGTGTTCCAAACCGAATCACACCATCATCGTCGATATGGAACTCTTTCATCTTCCCTTCCTTTTCTATATTCACCCTCTTTTGCATCTCCACATCATCCCTTTGTGCTCCCTTAATCTTCTCATGGATGGATGGTTGCACAATCATTTGGGAAAGGTAGGATGTATCCCATTCCCTTATTATTTCCAAACCCATTCCTTGCATATCCAAGAATATAGGGTCTTTCTCTATCCATAGCATAGATAGAGTAGCAGTTTATTTTATACTTAGAGCATCAGCTACCTCATTCACCATTCCAGGATGATAGTGAATAGAGAAATCGTAATCCCTTATTAGATCTAACGATCTCCTTTGACTCATGTTGAGCTCCTTTTTTATGAATATATACTTAAGGCTCTTGTGGTCAGTGTATATGTCACACTACTCACAATAAAGGTAGTGCCACCAGATTTTCAAGGAAAAAATCACAGCTGCCAGCTCTAGATCATGCGTCGTATAGTTCTTTTCATGGATCTTCAACTGTCGTGAGGCATAGGCTATCACATTATCATTTTCCATGAGTATGCAACCCAATCCTTTCTTTGAACCATCACTGTATATCACAAAACATTCTCCACATTTCGGTAGTGTGAGTACAGGTGCAGTGATCAGCCTTATCTTTAGCTCCTTGAAGATTCCCACACATTCTTCCATCTAGATATAATTTACCCCATTCCTTGTTAACTTAGTTATAGGGCTTGACAATCATGATAATTCTCTCACAAAATATCGGTAGTACCCAGCTAATCCAAGAAAACTACATATTTCTGTGACACTAGAGGGCCTGGGCCATTCCTTAATCACCTTATTTTAAGGATCCACAGAAACTCCCTCACTTGTGATTACATGTCCCAAGAATGTGACTTGTTTCATCCAAAAGTCACACTTGCTGAACTTGGCGTACAACTTCTCCTTTATAAAATTTTCCAACACAAGTCTTAGATGTTCTTTATGTTCCTCCTTGCTCTTGGAGTAGATGAGAATATCATCAATAAACACTACCACAAATATTTTGAGGTAATGTCTAAAGAATCTATTCATCAAATCCATAAACATTTCAGGGGAATTAGTAATTCCCAAGGGCATCACCAAAACCTCATAGTGCACATACCTGATATGGAAGGCAGTCTTCTAAGTATCTCCCTTCTTCACCCTTACCTGATGATATCTAGAACGAATATCCACCTTTTAGAAGTATTGATCTCCTCTTAAATGGTCAAAGAATTCATCAATCCTTGGGAGAGGATACTTGTTATTTATAGTGATCTTATGAGTTCTCAGTAATCGATACACAACCGCATTATTCCATCCCTCTTCACAAAGAGCACTGGTTCACCCTAAGGTGAAGCACTAGGGTGTATGAACCCTTTGTCTAGATGCTATTGCAGATGCTTCTTTAACTCATCCAATTCGATAGGAGCCATCCTATAGGGAAAGTTCGAGATAGGAGTAGCTCTGAGTATGAGTTTAATTGAGAACTCTACCTCATGATCCAGCGGAATTCCAGGCAACTCTTTGGGAATTACATTTTTGTATTCCCTCATGATGGGAATTTCCTCAAGGTTGGCACTTTCCTTCTACTCAACCTTTTGGGCGTGGTATGCTTCTTCATAGGGAATCAAAACCCATGCCATTAAAGGATTTTTCAAAGGATATTCATGATCTTTCGTGTATTTGTAGAGGATCATGATATGGTTTGGAATATGAAAAGATATTTACTTTTCCCAATAGTTGATACGTGATCTATCTAACGAGATCCAATCCATTCCCATTATAGCGTCAAATTCAATCAAGGGAAGTATTATGAGATTTTCCAGAAGAATCTTCCCCCACACTTCAATAGGAGAAGAGTCAAACACTTGGGTTGCAATGATTTCACCACTTTTTGTTTTTACCTATATGTCTACCTCAAGGATTCGAGGCTTCGATTCTATAGTTCTAGCAAACTTGAAAGATAAAAAGGAGTGCATAGAACCACAATAAAATAAGACTTTTCCATTCCTGAGTGAATAGGAAGTGTACTTTGTACAAATTCATTATCATGATCCACCTCCACAGTAGTGATGTCATTAGCCATCCCTTGTTCCTCTGGCTTTGGTGGTTGCTGAGGTTGATTACCCTTGAGAACTCGAGGTTTAGTGCACTAACTTGCATAGTGCCCTAGCTCCCTACAGTTGTAGCATTGAACCATGAGTGGTTCACTCCATTCTTTTTCAACATTCTCCTTTCTTTTTGTGTCTTTTCGACACTATTGAGCATGGTGTCATTCTTTA
Organism: Viscum album; assembly: GCA_963277665.1. Taxonomy (NCBI): domain Eukaryota; kingdom Viridiplantae; phylum Streptophyta; class Magnoliopsida; order Santalales; family Viscaceae; genus Viscum; species Viscum album. Next base: position 76,485,499 of record OY728122.1, on the reverse strand, counting down.
CCACACTTGAATCACTTCCCAGTCCCTTTGAGGCAGCTCCCATGGTGCAACATCCCACATTTTTGGCATGTGGGTCATTGAGTTTTCTTCCCACTTTTGTCATTAAATCCTCCAACATGAAACTCCATCCTTTGATTCGTATCGCCATAGCCATGGGACCATTCTACAAACTCTATCTACACTTTGAGGACACATAGAACAACCTATTAATAACTCCCAAAGTATTTAATTTCAAGATCATTTCGAAGGTTTGGTTTTAATCCACTAAAGAATCTTTCAATTTTTCTATCATTGTTGATAACAAAACTCGAAGCGTACCTTGCATGCCTTGAGAAATTCGCTTCATAAGTTGTGACAGAATCTCCTTCTTTTTGATTAAGCTCCATGAGTTATCTCTCCATCTTCGTATGAAGAGTTCGTGGGAAATACGTATTAAGAAACATTATCTTAAAGTCTCCCCATTCTATCTCTTCAATTTCGTCCCTTAGCTTGGTGTTCTTAATCAATTCCCACCATTGATCGACCTCTCCATCTAGACAATAAATGTCTAGAGTCACATTATTCATCTCAAAATAGTGAAGCATAGAAAAGATATTCTCCAAGGATTTGACCCACTCTTCCGCAACTAGTCGATCAGAAGATCCACAAAATGTCGGTGGTCGTTGCCGTATAAAACATTCGATAGCCAGTTTCTCCTTCTTTGGTGAAGGAGGATGTTCCCCATTATTATGGTTATTGTTCATAACCTATGATAATTGGCTAAGAATCACCACAAAATTTTGAACTCCACATCCCAAATCATTGGGGATGTAGTTCGGGCAATCGTTTCATTCGCCCTCGCATGAGTTGTTGGCCCGATTTCTCCGGGTTCCCACCATTTTCTAAAATAGAAAATGTTAGATCAAAACATAAGTAAACAAGTCGTGAATTAATTATTCATTTAAATAATTTATACCAAAAACATAACATATGGAATCCCTATTTAAATATTCTTTTGTGCATATTTGTACTTAGTCTCATGCTATAGGTTTTCTCTAGGGTTCACTAATCATAATACCCAAATTAACTAAACCTTTCCTCTGATACCAACTATATCGTCCTGGCCTTTTCTTACATTACAATTACATAATTTTAAATATAAACAACATAATAGTTTTCCACATAGTGTATCCAACAGTTTAGTGTCTTGGGAAAACTAAGACCATACATAACAATTACAACATCAAGCATAAACATTTATTTAATTTCTTCTTCTCTAGCTTATTATTGCAACTTGACTTCTCCTTAGTACATGTAGCCACCTGATGATATACATAAAAAGGGGTGAGAAAAAAGCACAGTAAGAGGATAGATAAGAACAATATAACATGGGGTGAGCATAATCATAACATGGGAAAAACATCATGAACATTATAGGAGCATATATAAAAGACTTGAAATGTGGCAATACATAAAAATGAAACATCATGCCTTAGTGGTTAACTACCCCACATACTTGTGAACCAAGATAGCATCTTGTTAACACATAATTTCACATTTACTCATGAGATTCATCACCTAACCAATGAATTTGAGAGCTGTATAATTCCAGGCAGACCCGTCAGTTTGAAACATTCATATTGCGCTATATAATTCTGGGCACACCCATCACACTTGTCACATCATAACATTATCATTATCATGCTTTCCACATGGAACATATATCAAAAGTGAACATAACTAACCCATGTAATGGAATGGGTTACATCTCATAAGAACACATTCATAAACTTTGGGTTCCCAAAAGAAAGAGGGAATAACATACATGTTACAAGAACCATCCACTTTGAGTGAGAAGTAAAAGGTGTGTTCTTAAAAGAAGAGTTCTTTTGGAAAACATTGTGTTTGACATAAAAAATAGGGGAAAACATGTATATCCAAGAAATGGAAATACAATGATGAAGAAATTATATTTAATGTGTAACCATATCAAAAATGGAGTGAAAGATGGAGAACCAGAGGAATGAAAGTTGGGTTTGAGAATTTCGCCTTACCTTGTATCTGAATGCTTCCATCACTTTAATGTCTGGTATAATGACATTATATTCATTAAATAGACATCAAGATCCTTTTGTATATTAATGTGGTTTATTATGGTTTCATTAAGAGATTTTATGTGACTTTGGATGAGTTATAGAGTTTAAAAACATTATTTGGGAATGTTTGTTTTTATGGTTTTCTTGAGTGGATCACTTGTATTCTTAAATTGATGTTTGGGTAGAACATGGGTAAACATATAGAACTAATATTACATGCTATTTATTATATTACAGGATATTTAATGATCTTATAATGAATCATTTTATATAAATGTGGATGAATCATTAGATAATAATTAAATGATGATTATTTGGGTTAATTTGGGCGGTTTTTCGATTACAACAAACTTGTTTTAATTTATCACTTAGTAATATGGCCATAAGTTATTTCCAGAAATTTAAATAGGAAATAATAAATTTCATAAACTCTGGTTCAACCATAAAAATGGTTTCATGACCATATCTAAAGGTTGAAATGGAAGAAGAAAGCATGTGGTTCTTGAAGACAATAAATTAACACCTCACAGACAACGTTATCTTTAAAAAAAATAAAAGGAAGAGGGAAAGGGGTTGGATGATATAATATCCCATTAGCATCATACCATTCCAGTACATGTAAAATACTGGAGTTAAAACACCATTTTGATGAAGATAGGTGGGGAGAGATCAAGAAATGAACTTGAGATTGAAAGGAAATTAAAGGAGAAGAGGGAGGGAAATTACCACTTAAATCATCCTCTTGAGATCCTCCTTAAGGAAGCTAGGATTTGCCTTTTGAGGAGACAAAAAACTATTAGAAATGGGAGAGGGGATAGGGAAGATGTTTGGGCAGAGTTTAGAGAAGCCATGGAGCTTGATAGGAGTGAGGAAATGATGGTGTGAAGGGTGGTTTTAATAGTGGAGGGGAGAGGGGTTTCTTTAATATAAAATTCATTAGTTTATTAATTTCCCCTATGACAAGGAATGGTGAGTCTAGAATGAAAAATAATATTAATTTTATCATGTGATCCCGAACCAAGTTAGCTTACATCAGAGGAACATCACACATGACTCTATAATGAGCTTATGTAGCTTATTTTCGTAAATTACGGTATTTCACTATTCATCAAAAATTCAAGTATTTCAAAAAATTCCCAAAAATTTACCCCAACCATTTCTTGACATGTAGAATCCAAAAATGAAGTCCATTTCTTAAAAATAATTTCCTAAATATGATTAATTTAATATTTAAATAAAATCATGGTTTATTATTGAAAAACAATTTTAAAACATTCATTTACTTATTCTAAAATATAGGTACATCATTCTTTCACTTGAATATTATTTTTATACTATCATAGGTAAGGTTACTATTCTTTTGGGTATATCACTATTCATATAGGTATGTAACTATTCATAAGGGTAGGTTACTATTCACCAAAAATTATTATTGTCTTATTAGACTCCAAAAAACATCTTGAACACAACTGTGTGTGTCCGTTTTTTAAAATTACAAACACAAAAGATAAAAAATTATTTTTAAATGTCAATTATCACTTATTAGTTCATTATGTTTTGTTTTCATGTTATTTTATGACATAATTATAAGAAGGTAAATTCCATTTAAAAACATTGGGTTGTTTCATTCTTCCCCCCTAATGAAATTTCACCCCCGAAATTTCACCTTACATAAACAGGTGAGGGTGTTTCTCCTTCATTTCCTCTTATGGTTCCCAAGTTACATCCTCAAACTTATGGTTCCTCCACAACACTTTGAAAATATGGTTTGTCTTGTTGCATAGAACCTTATCTCTCTAATCCAGAATCTTTACTGGATGCCCCTCATAGGAGAGATCATCTTCCAACTGCACCACCTCTGAGTTTATTACATGTGAGGGATCAGGTATGTACTTCCTTAGGAGTGATACATGAAAAACATCATGAAATCAATCCATATTCGGTGGAAATGCAAGCCTATATGATATAGCTCTTATGCAGTCAAGGATCTCAAAGGGGCCAATATACCTTGGTATTAGCTTCCCTTTCATCCCGAATCGCTGACTCTCTTCCATGGAGATATTCGATGTAAGACTTAATCTCCAACGTCAAAATCCATGTCCCTTCGACAGTTGTCAGCAAAGATCATTTTCCAACTTTGAGCAGCTTTGATTTGTTTCTGGATGACTTGAAAATTCTCTATCATCTCTTGAACAGATCAGGTCCAAGTAGCTTCCTTTATCAAACTTCATCCCAACAGGTTTGAGTTCTACATCACTTTCCATACAAAGCTTCATATGGATCCATATGAATACTTCAGTGGAAGCTGTTGTTGTATTAGAACTCAACCAATGGGAGATGCTGATCCCCACCTCCTTTGAATTCAAGAGAGTAGGATCTTAGAATATCTTCAAGAGTCTGAATAGTCCTTTCAGATTGGACATCATTGTGGGGGTGATAGGTCATGCTGAAATTAAATTCAGTACTCAAAGCATGTTAAAGGCTCCTCTAGAATTAGATGTTAACCTTGGATCACGGTCAGAGACAATTGAGAGTGGAACACCATGTTGTCTCACCATTTCCTTCACATATATATTTCCAAGTTGTTCAAGTGAGAGATCATCCCAAATTGTGATAAAATGGGCAGTCTTGGTGAGTCGGTCTACCACAACCCATATCGCATTATTTCCCTTCGACATCATTGGGAGACCTGTGACAAAGTCCATATTAACATTTTCCTGTATCCACATGGGTATAGGAAATGGCTGCATCAAACCTTTGGACATTTGTCACTCATCATTAACTTACATAAATACCAAGAACCTTGATATGTATTCCCCAATCTCCTCCTTCATGTTATCCCGCTAGAAGTGTTCTCGGAGATCGCGGTATATTTTGGTACTCCCTGGATGGATGGAAAATGTTGAGCTATGTGCATTATCCAATATCTCCTTCTTTATCCCAGGTGATGAAGGTACACAAATCTTCGTTCCGAACTGAATCACACCATCATCATCGATATGGAACTATTGCAGCTTCCCTTCCTTTACTGCATTCACCCTCTTTTTTATCTTTAAATCATCCCTTTGTTCTTCCTAAATCTTCTCCGGGATGAATGGTTGCACAATCATTTTCGCTAGGTAGGATGTATCCCCTATTCTTATGATTTCCAAAAACATTTTTTTCATATCCAAGAAGATAGGGTCTTTCTCTATCCGCATCATGGATAGAGTAGCAGGTTATTTTCTTCTTAGATCATCAGCTACCTTGTTCACCTTTCCTGGATGATAGTGAATAGAGCAATCGTAATCCTTGATTAGCTCTAACCATATCCTTTTACAAATGTTTAACTCCTTTTGTGTGAATATATACAATAGGATCTTGTGGTCAGTGTATATGTCACACTTCTCACCATAAAGGTATTGCCGCCAAATTTTCAAGGAAAAAATCACGACATCCAACTCTAGATCATGCTTCGGGTAGTTTTGTTCATGGATCTTCAACTTTCATGAGGTGTAGGCTATCACATTATCATTTTTCATGAGTACGCAACCCAAGCCTTTCTTTGAAGCATCACTCTGTATAAAAAAACTTTCCCCACTTTTCGGTAGTGTGAGTACAGGTGTCGTGATCAGCCTTCTCTTTATCTCCATGAATCTTCCCTCATATTCTTCTATCCAGACATACTTTACCCTTTTCCTTGTTAACTTAGTTAGAGATCTTGACAATCGTGAAAAGTTTCTCACAAAATGTCATTAGTACCCCCCCCCCCAATCCAAGAAAACTACGGATTTCTGTGACACTAGAGGGCCTGGGAAATTCCTCAATCGCCTATGTTTTTGAAGGATCAACTGAAATTACTTCACTTGTGATCACATGTACCAATAACATGACTTGTTTCATCCAAAAGTCACACTTTCTGAACTTTGTGTACAAATTTTCCTTTCTCAAAGTAACCAACACAAGTCTTATATGTTCTTCATGTTCCTCCTTTCTCTTGGAGTATATGAGAATATCATCAATAAACACTACCAAAAATTTGTCGAGGTAATGTATAAAGACTCTATTAATCAAATCCATGAAGATTCCAGGGGAATTAGTATGTTCGTAGGGCATCACAAAAAACTCACAGTGCCCATACCTTGTACGGAAGGCAGTATTCTGAATATCATACTTCTTCACCTTTACCTGATGATATCCAGAATAAATATCCACCTTTGATAAGTATTGAGATCCTCTTTACTAGTCGAACAAGTCATTAATCCTTGGTAGAGGATACTTGTTCTTTATGGTGTTCTTTTTGAGTTCCTGATAATCGATACACAACTGCATTGTTCAATCCTTCTTCTTCACAAAGAGCACCGGCGCACCCCAAGGTGATGCACTAGGGCGTGTGAACAATTTGTCCAAATTCTCATGCAGCTGCTTTTTTAACTCATCCAATTCGATATGAGCCATCCTATAAGGACACTTTGATATATGAGTATCTCCGGGTATGAGTTCAATTGAGATCTCTACCTCACGATCCGAGGGAATTCCAGGTAACACTTTGGGAAATACAACATAGTATTCCCTCACGATGGGAATTTCTTCAAGGTTGGCACTTTCCTTCAACTCAACCATTTGTGTGAAGTATGCATCTTCATAGCGAATAAATACCCACACCATTGAAGGATTTTTCAAAGGAGATTCATGGTCTTCCTTGCATTGGTAGAGGAGCATGGGATGGTTCGAAATATGAAAGGATATTTTCTTTTCCCGATAGTTGATATGTGCTCTATATAACGAGAGCATATCCATTCCCATTATAGTGTCAAATTAACCCAAGGGCAGTATTATGAGATTTTCCAGAAGAATATTCCCATATAAGCCAATAGGAGAAGATTCAAACACTTGGGTTTCTTGGATTTCACCACTTGGTGTTTTTAAAGATATCTCTACTTCAAGGTTTCAGGGATTCAATTCTACAGTTCTAGGAAACTCAAAAGATAAAATGGAATGCATAGAACGAGAATCAAATAAGAATTTTTCCATTCTTGAGTGAATAGGAAGTGTACCTTGTACAAATTCACTATCATGATCCACCTCCGCAATAGCGATGGCACAATCCTTCCCTTGTTCCTTTGGATTTGGTTGTTTCTGACGTTCATTACCCTCGAGAACTCGAGGTTTAGTGCACTGAATTGCATAGTACCCTAGCTCCCTACATTTATAGCATTGAACCATGAGTGGTTCTCTCCTTTCTTCTGCCACATTCTCATTTATTTTCCTGTCTTTTTGACACTCTTGACCATGGTGTCCTTCTTTCCCATAGTTGAAGCACTTCCCCATCCCTTTGAGGCAATTCCCATGTTGTAACTTCCGACATTTTTGGCATGTGGGTCATTGAGTTTTCATCCCACTATTGTCATTAGATCCTCCCGCTTGAAACTCCATCTTTCGTTTCTTATCCCCATTGACAGGGGACCATTCTACTAACTCCATCTCCACATTTAGGGAACGTCAAACAACCTCTTCATAACTCCCAAATTCTCGAATTGCAAGAGCCTTTTGAAGGTGTGGTTTTAATCCAATAAAGAATCTATCAATTTTTCTATCATTGTTGATAACAAAACCCAATGCGTACCTTACAAGCCTTGTGAAATTTTCTCCATAGGTTGTGATAGATTCTCCAACTTTCTTAAAAAGCTCTATGAATTATCTCTCTGTCTTCATACAAAGAGATCGTGGTAAATACTTATTATGAAACATTATCTTAAAGTCTTCCCATTCCATCTCTTCAATTTTCTCCCTTAGCTTGGTGTTCATAACCATTTCCCACCATTGATCAGCCTCTCCATCTAGACGATAAATGGCTAGAGTCACCTTATCCATCTCAAAATAGTGAAGCACAGAATATATCTTCTCCATGGAGTTGACCCACTATTCCGCAACTAGTGGATCAGAAGATCCACTAAATGTCGGTGTTCGTTCGCGCATAAAACATTTGATAGCTAGTTTCTCCGTCTTTGGTGAAGGAGGAAGTTCTCAATTATTATGGTTATGATTCATAAACATAGATAATTGGGTAAGAATCACCATGAAGTTTTTAACTCCATCTCCCAAATCATTGGGGATGTCGTTCGGGTAATCATTGCATTGGCCCTCACACGAGTTGTTGGCCTAATTTCTACCAGTTCCCACCATTTTCTAAAATAGTAAAGATTAGAACAAAACATAAGTAAACAAGGCATGAATAACTTATTAATTTAAACAATTTATACCAACAACATAACATATGGGTTTCCTATGTAAATATTCTTGTTTGAATATTTGTACTTAGTCTCATGCTATAGGTTTTCTCTTGGGTTCACTAATCCTAATTCCAAAATTAACTAAACCTTTCCTCTGATACCAACTATAGTGTCCTGACCATTCATTACATTACTTTTACATCATTTTAAAGATAAAAAACATAATAGTTTTACACATTGAGGATCCAATGGTTTAGTGTCTTGGGAAAACTAGGACCATTCATAACAATTACAACATCAAGTATAAACATTTATTTAATTTCTTCTTCTCTAGCTTCTTATTTCCACTTGACCTCTCCATAGTACATGTAGCCACCTGAGGATATACATAAAAAGGGGTGAGATAAAATCCCAGTAAGAGGATAGATAAGAACAATATAGCATGGGGTGAGTATAATCATAACATGGGGAAAATCTCATGAACATGAGAGGATAATAAATAAAAGACCTAAAATGTGGAAATGCATAAAAATTAAACATCATGTCTTAGTGGTTAACTACCACACATACTTGTAAACCAAGAAAGAATCTTGTTCACACATAATTTCACATTTACTCATGAGATTCATCACTTTACCCAATGAATTGGAGAACTGTATAATTCCGAGCGCACCTGCCACTTTGAAATATTCATATTGCGCTATATAATTCTGGGTGCACCCGTCACATCATAACATTATCATTATCATGCTTTCCACAAGGAACATATATCAAAAGTGAACATAACTAACCCATGATATTTAATGGGTTACATCACATAATTACACATTCATAATCTTTGGGTTCCCAAGAGAAATTGGGAATAACATACATGTTACAAGAACCGTCCACTTTGAGTGAGAAGTAAAAGGTGTGTTCTTAAAAGAAGAGTTCTTTTGGAAACCATTTTGTTTGACATAAAAATCAGGGACAAACATGTATATCCCAGAAACAGAAAAGAAAATGATGATGAAATGATATTTAAGGAGTATCCATATAAAAAATGGAGTGAAAGAGGGAGAACCCGAAGGATTAGAGTTAGGTTCGAGAATTTACCCTAACCTTGTATATGAATGCTTCCTTCTCTTTAATGTCTTTATAATGACATTATATTCATTAATTAGAAAAACAGAACCTTGTGTACATTAATTTGGATTATTATAGTTTCATTAAGTGATTTTATGTGCCTTTGGATGAGTTATAGAGTTTGAAAACATTATTCGTGAATGTTTGTTTTTATGGTTTTCTTGAGTGGTTCACTTGTATTCTTAAATTGAAGTTTTGGTAGAACATTGTTAAACATACAGAACTGATATTACATGTTATTAATGATATTAATGTATATTGAATTATGTTATAATGAATCATATTATATCCATGTGGATGAATCATTAGATAAGAATTAAATGATGATTATTTGGGTTAATTTGGGCGGTTTTTCAATCACAACGAACCTGTTTTAATTTGTCACATATTAATATGGCCATAAGTTATTTCCAGAAACTTAAATAGGAAATAATACATATAATAAATTTTGTTTCAAACATAAAAATGGTTTGATGACGAGATCTGAAGGTAGAAATGGAAGAAGAAATATTGTCGTTCTTGAAGGTGATAAATTAACACCTCACGAACAACGTTCTCTTTAATAAAATAAAACGAAGAGGTAAAGGGGATGGATGATATAATATCCCATTAGCATCATAAAATTCTATTACATGTATAATAATAGAGTTAAAACACCATTTGGATGAAGATATGTGGGGGGAGATCAAGAAATGAACATGAAATTGAATGGAAATTAAAGGGTAAGAGGGAGAGAAATTACCTCTTAAATCCTCTTCTTGAGATCCTCCTTAAGGAAGCTAGGATTGGTCTTTTGATGAGACCAGTAGCTCTTGGACGTGGGAGAGGGGATAGGGAAGAGGTTTGGGCAGAGTTTAGAGAAGTCTTGGATCTTGATAGGTGTGAGGAAATGAGGGTGTGAAGGGCGGTTTTTATAGTGGAGGGGAGCGGGGTTTCTTCAATATAAAATTCATTAGATTATTAATTCCCTATAAGAAAAGGAATAGTGAGTATTGAATGACCGGGAATAGTAATTTTGTCTTGTGATCCCGAACCAAGTGGGATTACATCAGCAAAACATCACACATGACTCTATAATTAGCTTATTTAGCTTATTTTTCTAAATTACTGTATGTCACTATTCATAAAAAATTCAAGTATTTCAGAAAAATCCAAAAAATTTACCCCAACCATTTTTCGACGTGTAGAATCCAAAAATGAAGTCCATTTTTCAAAAATAATTTCCTAAATATGATTAATTTAATATTTAATTGAAATCATGTTTTATTACTAAAAACTGTTTTAAAACATTAATTTACTTATTCTAAAATATAGGTACATCATACTTTCACTTGAATATTATTTTTATACTATCATAGGTAAGGTTACTATTATTTAGGGTATATCACTATTCATAAGGGTATGTCACTATTTATAAGGGTAGGTTACTATTCAGAAAAAATTATTTTTGTTTACTTAGACTCCAAAAATCATCTTGAACACAACTCTATATGTCAGATGTTCAAAATTCCAAATAAAGAAGTGACAAACATTTGTTTAAAAGTCAATTATCACTTAGTAGTTCATTATGTTGTGTTTTCATGTTATTTTATGACATATTTACAAAAAGGTAAATTCCATTGAAAAACTTTGGGTCGTTACAACTAACCAGGCATTAGTCCTAGCATCAGTGTTCCATCAAGGGGTTTCACCCATCTGATCCACTCCTGCCAGTGTTCTGATCAGTCTGATCCATCTCCGCTAGATGTTAAACATGCGACATACCATGTGTTTAACATGATAAGATGAAGAAATCCTCAGAGACATGCCTGTGGAATAAATTTCCCCACATTCGATGTGGGATGCCTCATGCCTCCGCACCCTCAAGAAACCCTATCATAAGAGGAAGAAACTAAGACACATCAGTGTTCCAGTGTCCAGACACACCTGCGATATCGAACGTGACTACTTCACTGACCAAAGGTTGCTGCCCTTGATGGACCCCTTGGAATGTCCTAATAGAATAAGTGTAATTAACTGACATCCATGAAGACATGTCACTGAGAAGAGTTTCAAGAACAACACATTAAGACTATGAGGGAGACCCGAACTAGGTGATGAATTTTGAGGTGGAATCCACAGAAGGAGGAACCAACATCCCATAATCCCATTTCTATCAAGGATAAAACGTCCCTGGATAAGTGAAAAATGATTTATGCCTTTGAAAAGTAGGAATATGGGGCAATAATCAGTGCATCCTTTAGAGATGAATGCACAACCAGGAGAAAGTGTTGGAGAAAACACTATTGAGAGACTAGACCTAAGTTTCTTTGTGGGGTATATAAGGGTTATTTTATATAATTGATTATATCTTTGACATGTATATGGAGTAAACGACCTCCTCATTTATATTAAGTGGTTCTTAAGGGACCATGCCTTGGGAAAGACCTTGTGAGGGGTTTGGTATTTGTGGACAAACATAGTATTGATTATAAGAGCTGTGGGATATTAGACAAAACCATGTCATGATATGATATCTATTATTATGGTTATATATATATATATTTCATGAGGGTTAATTATGAGATTTATTAAAATACATTGAGATGAAACTATTATAGATAGTGGTTTCCCTTTATCTTTTTCTTCACATTTCTATTTTGACATCAAGATGCCTTAGGTATGAAATTATTAGGGACACAGGGTCTCCACTCATATGATCTTCAAATTATTATGTGTTGAGTAAAGATTCTATAAAAAAATATAATCATTTAAATGAGGGAATCATTCCCGATTTTTTTAATACTAATATGTGTCGGGACTAGGATGATTGAGGGATGATATCATTATGGATCGGTGGTTACCTTTCATATTGGTATTATTACTATTTTAATAAGAAGTTGAGATATATATGGACTAAGATCATTATGGATAGTGGGTTTATTTCCCTATGTGTTTATATATAAATACAGTGATTGGGATACTTAAGGCTTAGATCATTATTGATATGTGTCACATTACATATTTTATGACTCTTGATATAAAAGGGTCTAGATTCCTAAGGGAATATATTGATATAGTCATAATCCACTTTTACATTGGTATTATATTATGTTGAGATCAGATTGAGTTACCTTAGGGATGAGATCATATAGGTTGGGATAATTTTAACCTTGTTCTTATATCACATGAAGTGGTCAAGATGACTTGAAGTTGATATTGATATAAACATGGGGATGCTTCTCCCATTGTCTTTACTCTACTATGGGTATTGGTTGAGACACAATTGGAGTAAGAGCCTACATGTATGGTAATGTAATTCCTTGTTATCCTAATTTAAGTGTTCTGATAAGTAATGATACATTTTGGATCTATTGATGTAGGTGTTGTCTCCCAATGTGTGGATTTTTGAGAACTTGAGAGTGTGGAATTCTATATATTTATTTATTTATTATTACTGAAATATCAACTCAGAAATGAACCAATATTTTATATATTTTTTAAGAGACATTGTTGGTGGTCAATTACTATGTTTGGCTGACACTCTACACAGGAATCCTGAGGCACATAAAAATTTCAGGTTTCGTGATAGGGATAAAGGTAAAGGCAATGTTTGGATGATTGAGCTGGAGATTCTTGGTCAGAGCTGATACATGGTACCATTTCTAGTCTCATGCATATTTTTATGTATTTTACACATATTTTGATTATTTTTTTGACCATGTTTTATTTGATTAACTGAAGAAAAATCTTGTTTATTTATGGAAGACTTGTATGACATTACAATATCACATTTGTATACTGTATATGATATGTTATTTATTATTGGTTTTCATATAGTTGTAATGTCCATATTTTACTATTATATTATGATGAATAGTTATTATTATAACTTTTTCTTTGTTATATATGGTTATCTATACAATATAGGGTATATTATCCCCATTATATACATAGACCTTCACCACTAGTTGGAAGCCTATGACATATAAGGATGTTAACTTGAGGTGTCTGACACTCTAGTTCACTCATAGTGAAGGTGAATTACGTCATGATATTACAAAATGGTATCAGTGCCTTGTTTCTTCCGTGTTACTATTTTTCATGGTGGTTAGACATAATATATTTTCAAGACTTGGGATAGAAGTTTTTTATTAGAGAAAAACCCCTGTATAATGAAATTCAAATTTAATTAGGAAGTAAATTTTTTTTCTTTGATTTTAGGTGTTACAATTTCATGATATTCAATTATATGATGTCTGATTTATAGATTAATATTTTACACATTTCCTAAGGTGGTTAATGGGTGTGTGTTTATGTATAATTTTTTATATACAAGATTCAAACAATATTTTTCTTCTTACCTATGGTAAATCACTCTAATTATAATATAGGGTTTCAGTATTTAAAGTTTCAGTAGTAACTTATATTCTGTTTTTATATATAATTATTTAGTAGAATTTCATTTTACTGAAACGTGTTTCTAGTTATATTATTATTTTCTAGTGATCGGATATAAGGATCTTATGTGTATTTTTTTGACACCCAATAATGGGTAGTTGAGGAAATATTGAGTGCATGAGTTCTGTGGGAACCATTAATATTATGGTGTATATATATCTTAGTTGGGTATGATACCTATTTATACTTATCCTTTCTTTGATATCAAGTCCTATGGTAAAAAAATGTGTTTTTGATTTGTGCGTTAGTCATTCTAGAGACATGAAATCATGATGACCATTGGTTCAACACCCGGATGAGAGGATGATCCTACACCACATGTTTTTACCCAAAAACCCTTGTTTCATTGATCCATCCTATTAATAATTATCTCCATGAGATTATTATTGTTTTTATATAGTTTATCAAATATAGTGCTCTGATTGGTGAGTCCTCCATGATAAGTCTGACATTAGAGTCTTAGTTAAAGTATCCACCTCTATTTACTATAGAGGGTGGACAATCTACTATAGAGTTATGGGTTGAGTTCATACAGGATATGTTTTACAATGTTGTGACACCCCTTAAGAGGTTAGTGGATTTTATTATGTATATTCATTGAGGACTAGTTAATTACTGGTGGTATTTATTGTTCCAAACATATCAACATGTGTGGCTATCCTAATAGGACTTATATGAATGTTTTTCTGATAATTTCTTTCGAGAGATGAAAATTTCTATGAGGGATTTGGATTTTAATCATCTAATTTTTGGGAACATGTTAGGAATGGACTACACATCCCAATTTACCAACCTACATTAGATTTATCCAATGTTTACATATGATGAGATTGTTAGGGTTCGCCATTTAGATGATGGTTTGAACTATTTGATAACAGTACAAGTGGACATTTTTAGTATTACAGCCTATAATGAGGTTATGAGCCGGTCCCACGTTTCTAAGTGGAGTTCTGTTAGTGGAGTTATAAAATGGTAGTCTTGATTGTATTCTAAATTAGAGAGTGGATCTTATGGTTGTAATAAGTACTGATATGATGATTATAATCAGATTTGTGATAGGAAGGCTAGTCAGGTCCATTAAACTTCGTCTTCCTAATGTGGAAGGGTCCCTCCCATTAATTACTAGTGGGGTAAGGTGGGACATACCAAACCATAGTTCCAAAGAACATAAATGTTGTATTGATCATGTGGGAAAATGGAGAATATGTAGTCCTATTTTTCTATGTTAATATTAACTAATTAGAGATCATGGGGATGGAAAGGGTTGAGGATCTAGTGTAGTATTGGGTGATTTAATTCAGAGTGATTGATGTATTACCTTTGAAGGGATATGGTGTGGAGGAGGGTGTTCTCATTAGGGTATGTCAATATAGTAATGTGGTGCTCCTCAGGGTCATCAGTCTATAAGAGTATATATAGAAAACTTATGTTTAGGCCTTCAACATGCCATTAACAAAACTCATACTGATTATAGTGAGGGATAGTAAATTATTCAATGTACATTACTAGTATAATATACCCTAGAATTCATTTTATTTGATATGATTTTGTTTAATTTGTTTATATATACTCAAATAGTTGATGATTTAGAACATAATTTAGAGTATATGTGTTGTTTAATAACATTTGATATGCCCTTAGGGGTGTGATTCAAGGTTATTCATAGGTTTCCAGAGTGTGTTATCAAGATCAGTGGGTGTAGGAATCTTTAGGATTTAATTTTATTAGAGATAGATTTTTCAATCTGAACCTTGGAATGTATTGGATGACTCTGTATGCAACACACAACACCTTATATCACTAAAGAGAATCATTTGTGTCTATTAAGGGTGACTATTATTCCCTATATTGGTATTTTTTATAATGTCTTAGTGGACCTAACCATCGGCAACTGTTAATGATTTTAACCCAGTTTTCTATCATTTTTTTGGATATTAGGATATACTTTAGTTTAGATTTCATCATATATTTTACTATTTGTAAGATAAATTTATTGAGGAATTATCGATGTCACTATCTGAAAGATATATTTAGTTAAGAATAGATTTAATTCTAGGAATGAGTCCCAAATTCATTTCTATATATAGGATATATCATAATGATCTAATTTAGATGATATCTCTTCTTGAGGACATTAAGATAAAGGGATTAATTCACCTGATCATGTCTCTTTAGGGTTATTCTACCTTATTTACTAGGTTTTAATTACGTTAAAAACCCAAAGTATTTATAAAATTAAATTATAAAACACAATGAGGAGAATAAAAATTATATGAAAAACACTATAAAATAAAAATAACTTTTTAAAAAGGTTCTAAATATTTAGGTTACACTTGAATTAACAATTTCAATTTGCCTTCAATATCCACTGAAAATTTCAGTCTCTAATTTCTTACTGTGAGTCTCTTCCTATTAATGTGATTATAGACACACCATTAAGACAAATTATTGATGAAAATATATAAATTCACTGGAGGGCCTCTTGAATGAGGAAAAATGTGAAACTCTTTTTGATAAGGAACATTGGAGAACACAAAACACATCCTATTATTTTTCTCAATAGAATTAAAAATACACTCATATTCCTTATTATTTGATGGAATAGAGACATTTAAGATCCTATAAGGAAGATAAATTTATCAAACCCAAGTAGTTACAATAAATATCTACTGATGGTAATTTAGAGTAGTAAATAGCCTCCAAAAAAGACTTAAGCCCCAAACTACCTTGGGAGTTGCATTAAATTTCCTTCAAATTTATTTAATCATGAAATGAAGGTTCCTAAATGGTTTTTAAATGTGATATTATGAATTTTAAATATGTAAGGACCTTGGAAAACAATTAATTCATTCCCAAGCCTAAATCCCATTTGGGATTTTCAATTTCATCATGTTTATGTTTTAATAATATAATTATCTCATCATTTTTATTATAATTACCATTAATTATTTTACTAAATAACTCTTATTAAATAAATTATTTCAAATGTTTAGAATATATATATTTTTTATTATAATAAACTTAATCATATTTAAACATGATATTATCATTTTTCTCATAAAATACGAATTGGTATTATCTTATGTGTAATCCCTCTGTCCCTTTTTAAAGTTATCAATAATTATGAATCTAATTAATAATTATAATATAATAGAGGTATCTAAAAATATGTTATATATTTCCAAATAATAAATGAATTTGGATTGACATAATCAACCACATGTTCATTAAAAAAGTCCAGTTTTCCAGGACATGGAGATTATGCATGATACATTGATAATGTCAATCCTGCATAGATTATCTCTTTTATCAATTCCTGAATTAATTAAATTTATATACTTATGTCACATTTAATTATCCTAGAATGTTCATGCACTTATTTATTCAAAACTCAATTGACATTCATGATTTCCTAACCCATCATATGGAAAGAAGTAGCATACCATGGTTAATTAAATCCCTATGATTGTATGGTATCATACCCAATTACATTTTATTTTTCCCAAATTGTCAAATTAATTTAAATAGGTATCATGTATGAAACCTAAAAATTAGGTAACATATTTTAATAACTCAAGGAAAAGGATCCATAACCAGTGTTCACTAATGTAACACCAATGAAACATATAAAATAATTCATGTGGTTCAGTTTATATGAGTTAATAAAAAAACATGGTCACTAACTTATATCATATTAGTGATCAATTATATATCAATAAGTGGTCATATTCATACTTATATTAAAATTTCATCAGAACCAAATATAATGATTATCAGTTGAATATAAACTAGTAATACTTATATTTTATAAGGTTGTAATTGTATCATCTCCCATGTTTTATGCAATAAGAATAAATGAATGTTGATGTATTTTTATTAATATATATAACATGATTAAAATGTTCACTAATCCATTGATACAAGATTTAATTTGAGATACTTATACTAAAAATACCCCACATGCACTAAATATAGTCTCATATGTATCTAATATGAAGATAAATTGTGTGAATTTCCTAGTTTTTTTCATAAGGGGTTTTGTTAAGTCATCTATACTATTATCATCTTTATGAACTTGACACAACATAATATCGCTACTCTTAATTATCTTCTAGATGTGATTAATCAATGTAGAGTATGTTGGGATCTTTGGTGAGACTAGGTTCCATATCATATATAGCCACTCTACTACTATCCATGTAGTGTTCAATTCGATATATAATTCTTAGTTAGATAATGAACATATTTATCCAAATAGATTCATTAACAACAGTGGATGTTCTAATATATTTTTATTATATTATAAAATCATAAACTATCAATTAATTGGAATATTTTTAGCTAAATTCTCCACCATTAGGGAAAACACTTTGATCAGATCTAAATCATCATTTTTAGTTTAGAAACTAGCATTGGTTCAACCCTTTTCAATGAGATCTTCTTTCCACTAAATAATACTAATGAATCCTTAGTTGTAATAAAATAATTAAATATAATATTCATAGATACCCAATGAATTACACCTATATTTTATCGGTATTAATATAACATACTCAATGTATAAGATATAACTCGGTGAGTACATAATAAGGCACAAATAATAGATCCAACTACTAATGCATATATAATATTAAACATGTGTACTTACTCTTTAAAAAATTAAAGACACAATTTCTTTGAAATTCTATTATAATGTACCATTAGTGAAGAATATATTTAATATATTTATATGTAAAAACTTTTAAAAACATTACTAATGTATGTGTTCTAACCAAGGACAACTATTTATTTTGATCTTCCTCTATATATCTACATACCTTGTGTGCATGATTCTTCACCAAGGAATTTTATTTAGAATAAATTTAACAACCCATTTTTATTTTATTTTTAAATTGGGATACCATTTTACTAAGAAGTATCTCATCCAAATTCAATACTATAAATAAAATATATCTCCCACTAACCTCTTTATATACATAAGATTTATCTTCATTTTTGGTAAAGTAAACCACATAAAAACGTAATAAAAAATAATATAAAAACATTGATAATCCTGTTACATTATATAAATGAATCATTGAGGATTAAAAATATTATCAAAAGACATTGTATACTCAAAAACATCATGTTTTTTCATATATACATTCTAAAAAAATCCCATAAAATAATTTTCTTTTGACATCCATTTGACATATCTCATAATAATAATAACATACAATGTATAAAAAAAATCCTAATGTATTTTATCACAGACACTGGAGAAATGGTTTCTTTATAGTCAGTAGAATGACATTTATTAAAACCATTAACTACTTTGAGATCTGTGTAGATAAACACTCTATCATCTATATTGGTACTTTTATGAAATATCTTCTTACAACCAAAGATTTTTACCCCATTAGGTGGATTTAATAGGGTTTATACCATAATAGTGTACATGTATTACATTTCATTTTCCGTTACATTTAACCATTTATTAGTTCCAGAAATCACGACGGAGTCTTTATAAGATATTAGATCATCTTCTACGACCAATATATCATATTCATCATAAATGATGAATCCACATAAATCGAGTTCCCAATTGTATTTTCTAATATATTTTGGTTTTTATGTAAATGAGTTAGATGATTATCTTTATCCATTTATGATTCCGACTCTTTAATCTAAATAATAACTCCATCTTGTTGGTATTTAAGCTCATCTTGTTAAAATTCACTCCACTAATTATTTAAAAAAAATATTTATTTTTAGTAATAAGGTATGTCAATCTACAAACATTTTTCTCATTAACGTAATATAAAAATAATAACCCATGTCTATTTTGGATAACCAATTAATTGAAATTTATCTAATTGGGTTTAATGTTTACTAGAGGTAATTACCTCACATATTCATTACAACACTAAAACATCATGAAAGACAAATTAGGTTGTTTACAATTCCACAAATCATGTTGCGGATTTTGAATAGCCTTGTATGGAACATGGTTAATTATAAATGAAGTATTTTTTTAGAGTATAACCCAAAAATGAAATATAAATGACTGTATGATTATTTATTGATCAAACCATGTCAAATATATATTTTTTTATCCGTTTAGAAACACCATTTCATTATGGTGTACAAGGTGGAGTGATTTGTGATACTATAACATAATATTCTATATATCCATAATATTATTAACTCAAATATATTCCATCTCAATCATATTAGAGCGTTTTAATACTTTTTCCAAGATTATCTAATAATTAATTTTTGAGCAATTTGAACATTTTAATGGATTCATACTTGTGTTTCATGATATAGATGTAGTTATACCAACTGAACACATCAATAAAGTTATTGAAATGTTGAAATCCATTGTAATTTACATTACATATAGATAAAAATACACCGATATGCTTGTGATCTAATGAATTAATATATCATTTCCCAATATCATTAAAATGAAATTGTTTAACGTTTTCTAATAAAAATTCCATATGTATAAAATGATTCATAATCATCTAAATCCAATAATTTGTCATTATAAATTCATTAGTTGCAATTATAATTTATAAAAACATGGAAAACAATTCAAGCATAACATTAATTTAAATAATTAATTTTTAAATTTTTATTATTTATATTATAGATAATATTGTCAATATTATATATATAGGAAATTAAAAATGTTATAATAAACATAAACCAATTAATTCATATAAATATAATATTAGTTGTTCTTAATTACAAATTTTACTCCCACTCTATCCAGGAAAATATAAAAATCAAATTTCAATTTATTGATGGTGCATGATAATAATATTCACGAAATAATGGAAACAAGTTATATATAATTATATTCACTATCAACAATTATATTTGAGAAACTATTTCTATATTCCTTACTGGTGTTTCCAATAATCCTATAATCCATTTCCACTATTATTTGAGAATATTCATATTACTAAAGATATGTGTTTTGCATCTGTTGTCAAATACCCATGATTCATAGTTAGATAAATTTATATCTATAATGTATAATTTCTCACATATAATAACCTTTAATTTATTCTCAATCAATTTAATCACACTGAATATTTATATATCCTCATATATGTTATGAATATTGTAAATAATCATAAAGTGCATAATAAATCTAATTTCATATGCATACTTATGATACTTTGCATAAAGAAACCATCTTTCTAGGTAAAATTAAATTTCTCATATGGCATGTATTTTACTAAACTGTATATCTTATTATCTTGTTTGAAAATAATAATCAAATTATGATATGAATATATGAATCTATTATCATTAGATATGTCCATATCAATGAATTGCATAATAGATAAATTTGAATTTGTGTTTAATTCAATGAATATATATAAGAAAATATGTTTCATTTTTAGTATCATGTATGTTTCTATTACATATGGTCTATTAGTAAGTACACTTCCAATATAACAATAACCATCACCATTATAAATTATTGGTCCAAGATCCATATTATTACTTGTCGTAACTGAACTAAGATCATCTATTAAAGGTATGGATATTTAGGTAAACAAATCTTTTTAATTTTTTCAAATATAACTATTAGATTGTTAAGTGAGAAACATCTTTCCCAATTCATCTCATGAATATCCTTTACACCATGCCTCTAACTCATAATTCAATTGGGTTTCCGCATCAGGTTTCACCCATCATTTAAATAAGGATAAATGTTACCCTTTTCACATAACACAATATATATTATTGATTCACATCTAATCACAAAACATCTATTTCATTGATCAATAACATATGAAATATTATTATGAATAGAAAGAATATAACACTATGATATTTAATCAATGATTTGACATTTATCCTCACTATTTACATTTAAAACATCACATATATACCATTTATGGTTACATTCATAATAATTCAACATTATGTATCACATAAAAACTCAAATCATCTCATGAATATTAATTACATAATTAATTTACATTTATATCAAATTAAAATGTTCAAGAATGTAATCACATTAACTATAACATTTATATCCACCTCAATTTTAGTAAGACATGATATTCAGAATACTTATGCGGTCTTGAAGACTAGAGCATAGGGAATGTTATATTTCACAAAAGTACCTAGAAAACCCCCAATATATAGAATTGACCTTAAGGGTAATGATAAAATCATCAATCCTTCCATAAATTTTTCATGTGATTCTTAAATGATTATTACATAATGTGAAAAGAAAATATTATAACAAACTAATATTTAGTTAATGTATTTTCCATTACTTTGTTATGACTCTGATACTATTGTTAGGATTTAATTATGTTACCTACCCTTACTATACCAATAAATAAATTATAAAACCCAACCATGAATATAAAAAGTAAAAAAACATTAATAATTCAATTAATATAATTGCCTTTTTTTAAAAGTTTAGGATATTTATATCATGTTTTATTTGATGAATTATAGTCCCCTTTGGTATCCATGGATAATACTAATCCCTAATAACATGGTAGGATTATCATCTAATAAAAGTGACGATAGTAAAATTTCTAATCCAAAGGATTGAAGAATGAATGAGAAAGATATTAGAGAACCTCTTAATGGTGAGAGCTAGGGAGATCTCTTCGAGGAGGAACACTAGAGAACACTAAGAATCGCCTTTTCTTTATCTTAATGAAATTAATACTACAACTCATATTCCTTTCTATTTATATGAATATAGGAATTAAATTTCCTCTATGTAATTTAAATTCATATAAAATAAAATGAAGTTCAATAAATAGCCTGAAATGGTCATTTAATGAATTAAATAAACTCTAAAAGTATCTTAAATACCAAATCAACTTCTTAAGTTCATTAATGGGAAAAAAATTAATTAAATCAAGAAAAATAGGTTCTTAACTGGTCTCTTGAATAGGGATCATGAATTATATGCATGTAATGGGCCTTGGAAACCCATTTATTCAAGCTTATACCTATATCCCCTTGGAACATTTTTGTTCCTCATGTTTACGATTTAATAAAATAAATAACTCATTATATTAATTATAATTACACATTAATTATTTAATTAAATAATTATTATTACGTAAATATTTCAATATTACAAAAATTCCCATTTATTTTTATAATAAACATAAACATATTTTCACATGAACTAATCACATTACTCCAAAAATACCTATTGGAATTATCTTATGTGTGTCCCAATGGGACCTTTGTAAAGTTATAAATAATTATGAATCTACTTAATAATAAAAAAATAATAGGAATGACTATGAATATGTCCTATCATCCCAAATTAAATAGGGGGATACTGTGATCTAATCCACCACATGTCTATTAGAAATGTTCCATAGTACTTGAAATTAGGATTAATCCTAAGAGATATATATTGTTAATCCTATATACATTATCCCTTTTTTCAATTACAATGTAGACTAAGTGTTATATAATTATATCACATGTGATTATATTTTAATAGTTACACCCATAATTTATCAAAACATGATTGAGGGCCATGATTTCATAATGTGTCATATGGATGAGAACTTCCTAACTTAGTTTATCAAATATCTCCACATATTTGGTATCATACGTAATTACTTTATATTAAGATAAATAATAAAAAGAGTTTAGATAGGTAGAAAATTCTTAATCCTCATTGGTAGAAAACCTATTAGAAAACATCAACTCAAAGGATCTATAGGAAATGTTCACTTAAGTAGCTCCAATTTTAGGGAAACCCTTCTCTTTATTACACACTAAAACATGATTTATGAAATAAACTCTTCACTTGATACAACATAGAAGATCGATAGGTCTAGTGATTTTGGGTCTTAGGATCATAACATAACAACTTAAATTATGCAATAAAACATCTTTATTGAAAACATCAATTACATGACCACTACATTACCTCGTACTTAGCATTGTAGAGGATAACCTGAGGACATGCATAAAAAAATGGTGAGCTATAAAGCCCTGTAAGTAAAGAAATAGGAAATAACATGAGCAATACAATACATGTTAGAAAATATTAATATCAATGGAGCATAAGAGAAACACGAACATAAATAAAAGATAGAGTATTATAATTATAACATGGAAATATGGTAACAACACTTAACATGGGATTAGCATTAGCCAAGGCTCATTGCACATGGAGCATGAGTAAACCCTCATTGCACATGAAGCATGAGTAAACCCTCATTTCACTTGAATTAGTATGATTCAACACTCATTTCACATGACATATCATGATACTATACTTTACCCAATTCATTAGAGCGCTAAAAGGGTGCACCCTTATTAAACATATAATTTCCTTCATAAGTGTGCCACATGGATCATATAACATGGAATCAATCAACTTAATAAGTTATTACATGATTAATTAATGTGGAATAAATAAATGAAAGTATAATTAAATATTTATATGTGCACAAAGGTGAATAACCTTGATAGAGACATGGGTATGGTATTCACTGTACAATGATCTTGGCTTGGAAAAACGCGGTGCAATTTCGGCAGCATAACGGCATGACATAAGGATTCATGAAAATGATTTATGAGAGGTAAAAGGGTTTCTCATAATATATAAATTAAATGGGTAGTAATTCGGTCATATATATACATTTATCAACAACATAATAGAATTTAGATGCATAATACAAAATAATTACTGGGATGTAAAAGAGGAGAGATAAATCCCTCACAGAATTTCGGCATGGTAACAGGTGTACATGGGAGGAATTAATGAGAGAGAAAGGGGTCTCTCATTATAAGAACATAAATATGGAAGTATGATGGAGGTATAAAATCATACCCTAATATTTTTAATTGAAAAAAGGGCATAACAACTTAAAGAAAATTGGACAAAACGAGAATGGAATAAATTCCTTACTTGGAAGTGTGATCCCAAAGGCTTGGGAGAGGCTTGAGAGAGTCTTCTTGGGAGAATGTGGCACCTTGTTTGGATTCTTGATATAGTAGGGAAGGGTTTGGTCGAACTCCAAAGGCTTTGAGTGAAGAGGAAGTGGGATCTTGGGATGGTTTATATAGGAAAGCAGAGGGAATTCTTTATTGTTTAGGTTTAAGACACCTCACATTAAACTAATCAAAACCACAAACCAGCCCATGATTTTTCCCATGGTTTTTTCCAAATGGTATCGGAATGAAATATTTTATAGGGCCAATGGCTGAAATTCTTAAAATAATAGGGTTGCATATTTGGAGGTGAGTCACACTCTCAAGGAAAACAATTTAAAAAGACAAAATGTTTTATAAGCCTTGAAGGGTCCACTAAAGCTTTTTAAAATAAATAAAAAAACCCAAAATAACATTATTTTAATGTTAAAACGTCTATTGGCCGAACATAATGATTATATTATTTTATTACATCACCATTGGGTCATTATGAGGTCATAATACCATTATATATTTAAATGGTATTTAATTTTTCCATAAAAATTCGACTATATCAAAAAATTATGAAAAATTCACCATCGGATAATTTTGACATCCTGATTCCAAAAATAATATTCATTTTATCTAAATAATTTTCTAAATAGGTGAATTTTTTCTTTTAAAATAAAAACAGATATTTAACGAAAATTCTTGGGTTCTGAAAAAAACAGCTTTCAAACCTTAAAAAAATTACAATTGCATTCATAAAATTATATGATCGTTAATAAAAATATATTTAATAATAATAATATGTTATTAATGTATTATTTATAAAAAAATCCCTTAATTCATCAAAATATATTTCATAGTTTAATATTAACTAAAAATATTCTTTTTTCTTTAAAAACTATTTACAAAGTAACAATATTAAAATAAATTCACATTTTTGTTCAAAAATATTGTACATAGTCATAGTGCTTGGTTATTTTTACATAACCCATTATAACTACCGCATTAGACCAAAGTGTATGGTGTGTGATGGTGACATACTCTTAGGGTGGCTCAGATAACATTGCTCGGGTGGTAATCTCTATTAACTTCCACTTCTCCTGTTGTCGGTTCCACTCAAGCTTAACATGTTCAAGATCAGCTTGGGATAGGTCAAGAGCGAAGCCCAATGATGCCACCTCTTTTATGAGATCCAAAAATGGGCTTCGTATGGGGCATGTCTACTGGATGAGTCCATCGCTTCCTTTGTCTGAGTAAATAGGATTTGTTAAAGCCCTATATTTATACTAATCATGTGGTCATTATTCAATGGATATATTACAAATTGTCACAATTCATATTAGTAATTTAAAATCCAGAAACATAAAACCAATGAAGATTAAATTTTATATAACCATAATAAGACATTTAATTAGATCAATAGGAATTTCCATTAATGAATGTTTGGGTCGTTACAAATTGTACATATCTGACAATACTTGTGGTATACTTTATGCAGTTCAATCTGAATACATGTTCAAAAAATTATATCTTATGTGTGATAATTTATATATCTATACAATTTTTTCAAATAATAATAATCCTAAAATATAATCACATCCAAAAATTATGGACATCAATTAGAGATAACCTGGTAATACGTATATTTAATTAGTTCTTATCATGTCATCTACCATGTATAAAACAAAAATCATAAATTAATAATAAAGTATTTACATTAAAAAATATTCTACCAAATACCTATATCAACAACACTTTGTTGAAATTAAGGAAAAAAACACTATCATTTTTATCTAAGAAATGCAATGTTATCTTGAATTTATGTGTGTATTGTTATGACTAAGTTGATGATGAGGGAATTTGCTTCCAAGTTATGTCTTTTTTTGTCAATATTGTTTTTAAAAAAAGTAAATCACCTCATGTTTTATTTTATGAAAATAATATTGATGATTTTTTTCAAAATAATATGACTCTCCATGGGTTCGATGTAAGAGAAGATCATAATAAGGAATTGATTATTATCTGGAATGATTGAATCAGTTTCATGGAGAATTTATCATGTTGAAAGTAAATGGTCATCGGATTTACTCTGTATTGGGTATGAATGAAGTGAGTGTATTAGAGTTTGAATGAATTTGAGAAAATTTATTTGTGATGATACCTTTCTGATTCATATTTCAAAAATCAAAAGTTAATTGGAGAACTTATAATATAAGATTGGTGACTGAAATGGGTAGTGAAAAAGATTTACAGAGATTGCTTTCTGAGAATAAAATGTTGTTGGGAATCATTCTCAAAATATCCTACCCATGATAATTATATCTAGGATAATCATACCCAGAATGATCAGGATGATCCTATCCAAGTCAATCATACTTAGAAAAATAATACTCATGACAATCGAATTCAGGATGATAAGGAAATAAAAAAGGTAATCGAGGATTCTATTGTTATAATACTTTTAATTGTATGTATGGAACTATAGAAGTTGATCCTTAAAAGTATTCAAAGTCATATAATGTACCAACTAATCCACAAATGTATTCAAATTGTGGTATTGTAGTACCCAATCATCAAACATATTTAAAAGAATGAAAATGATGTTGATTGCATATTATAAATAAGATTTAATTGGTATTGTATTCATAAAAGAAATAAACTTCAGATCGGACTCAATATTTCATCATTTTCAGAGAAGGAATTGCTTAGGACTGATGAATGAAAAGATAAAGAAATAATGAGATCAATAGTATAGTTATCCATTTCAAAAGGTTTTAATTACTTTTTAGGTTTCCAACTGGGTCAACAGTCGAATTGAAGAAGTAAAAGTGGTTTTTAAGACGAGCTTTCGAAATATATTGTCATGGGGGATCTTGGAATTCAAAAGAATGGTTTTATTCAACACTCTCTCTGTTATCTGTTTATTCATACATTCACATACAATTGATATAGATATTTGTTTTGAAACAATACAATTCAAAGAATTAGACTCATAAATTGAAATTGGACTAGAAATTGAAATGAATGTCTAAAGAAGAAGTAAAGATTGTAGAAGATCCAGGAAGAACTGAGAAGCAATGAAGAAGTCAAAATACACACATGAATTTAAGGGAAATTAATATTTGGGTGAATTTAAATGAGAGAGAAAGGTTTTGGGATTCCAAATAAAACCCCTTATGGTTCACATATAAAGGTGAAAAGGACATCATACTTTTATTATGACTAATATAATGTTACCGATGAAGGGAGAGAAGCTCCCAGTTTTTTTAGAGAAGAAGAGGATTTTCGTATAGAAATTTTTGTTGAAAAATATTTGATGGATTGAAGTGAAAGAGACGAGACAAGATCACAACATTTAATTCATATGATCATCATACTTAGTGATTATCATACTTATCTTGTTTTTATATTCATCTAGTCACTCATATTCGGCTGATCACTGTATCAGGTTGGATAATCGAACTCATGATTTTTTTACTAAGATTTTTTATTTGAGGAATAATCTTATAGGGAGGATCATACTGGGTTTTTTGTAATAATAATTAAAAACCATATTTTTTATACTAGGTAGAATCATAACTATAATAATCATACTTAGAGGAATCGTAATGGGGAGATTCATACTCAGAGGAATCATACTGGGAATATCATACTGGGAAAATCAGACTGGGTTTTCCTTAACAAATTATAAGAAGTACTTACCATAGTCTAGGTAAGAAATTGAAGAAGTTTTTTCAATTGAATGCATTTTTGAAATTGAAGATAATAACAAGTAACATGTGTTGTTACACAAACATTGCATAACCTAATTTGTGCTAAGAGGGTGTACATATATTTTTGGATTATCTTTAATTTATTACATGAGTGAAAGGGTATATCCTAGTCATTGTAATCCAAGGATTTATTTCTAGTGGATTGTGTGGTATTCGGTCATTTCCATACTATACCAAGGATATAGCTATTCTTATTCAATAGTTACTCTTGTAAACACTTGTGTTCCTGTGGGTGTGTGTTTGAGTTTTTTAGAAGGGAATAAGATCATTAACATGAGGTGAAAGTTGTTTCAATTGAAAAAAAAACATGAAAGAATGCGTCATTGATTCACCCATCCTCCTCTCAATGATACAATTACACTGATTGGGAACTTACAAATAGTATCAAATCATATGTTCCCTTCACTTATTCTTTACTGATGGAGAATTAAAATTATGTGAACTATAAATGTATTTTGTTTTTCAATGGAATAAATTATCATATCTGGAAGGATAGAATGTTTCCTTATCTCATGTCTATTGGATATGATGTTCTCGAAGCTGCAACAGATGGGTTTCCTCTTATTGATTATAAATCTCCTCTTACATATATTGAAAAGTGGAATCTCAAGAATGATGTATGGTAGAAGAATGTGAGACTATCATCACATTCGGAAATTGAATTCCTAAGGATTGGAGGTGTTTCCACAGCCAATGGTATATGGGATAAATTGAAAAAACTTATACAAAGGTAACATAAATTTAATGAAGAAAAAACATAAAATCTAGAGATTGAAGTTTGAATACTTGAATATGGGTGAGTATGAATCTACTAGGGGAATATTTACAAGGGTAAATGACATTGTGAGTACTATTATATGTCTTGGTAAAAAGTTATATTATTCAATAATTGTGGAAATTATTTTCAGAATCCTTCCAAACAAATTTGATTAAATGTTTCTTCATTGGAAGATAAAGATCTTGAACATTATCTCTTGAGGATTTTTATAGCACTCTCATTACTTATGAAATGCGAAGGTAGAATGCTTTGAAAATAAAAAAAAATTGATAGAAAAAATTATTTCAAGGATACTAAGAAAAAAATTCAAAGAAGATTCTCAATGAAGACGAAGCTAGGGATTCATACTCTGAAAAAGTAGTTTGTAAAAAATATTGATGATATTTTATCCATGTTTTATAAAAATTTTAAAATATGTATAGGGAAATGAAAAGGGATAAATCCCTTGAAATGTTTTAAATATTCAAGTATTGGTCACTTTATAGCTAATTTTCCTCAAAGAAATAATAAAAATTATTGTGGTGAAGAATAAAGAAGGACAAGAAGATAATGGAATAACAATGGGACAAAAAGATAAATAGAAATACATAGAGAAAGAGGGAATGTTCTTAAAATCCAATAGAATAAGTTTCTTGTCTAAAGATGAAGAATAAGAATATTGTGATGATGAGTTTTAAAAATCAGTTGAGTGTGGAATTGAAAATAATTTTTTATAATAGTAAATGATGAATAATTTATAAATATTAGTACTAAAGAAGAAGAAACTAAATTGGAAAACATTTAAAAGAAGATTTGAAAGAATTTTTGAGAAATATTATAAGTCCAGAAAATCAAAAAAAGTTGGATGATGAATGTTATATAATAATAAATCAAGAATGTTTTTTTATTGAGAAAGAAAATCTGGTAAAAGAGATTGATTATTTGAAGAAATATCTTGATGAAGAAAAATATCATAATGACCAT
This sequence comes from Viscum album, assembly GCA_963277665.1. NCBI lineage: Eukaryota > Viridiplantae > Streptophyta > Magnoliopsida > Santalales > Viscaceae > Viscum > Viscum album. Next base: position 76,455,207 of record OY728122.1, on the reverse strand, counting down.
ATGGAGGTGAAGTTGAAAGAAAAAGAACAAGAGTTGGAACATCTCTAATAAAAACATTCAAAAGATGATATGGAAAGTAAAAGATTAAAAAACTCCATCACTTAAGTTGGAGAAATTACTCTAGAAGACAAACCTAGGAATAATCAACAAGATATGCTTCCAAAGGGTAATAACAAAGATTTAACTATTTTTATGAATGTAGGGAAATTCATCTATGTGGACAAGACAAATAAAGTAAGGAATATAGAATTAATAAAGACAACTGAGTCTGAAAAATTATTGACACAATCTGAGTGCAGAAAAGTTTTAAACACATCTGTAATCTAAAAAGAAAAAAGTGAAGGAAGACTCTGATTGATAATAGAAAGGTTTGTGGCTCAAAAACGAAGGAGAAGAAGGTGGATGAGAAATGAGTTCAATGATCCAATCAATATGTATGCTTCAAATAAATTTACTACTTCTTTGGATATTCCAGGCATTGTGGTGGATTTTGAAATATAGAAAATATGATTTGGTTCTACCAACAACATTACTATTATTCCAAAGGTTATGAAAGGTAGTGGTTGAGGGGGAGTCAATTCCCTCAAAAGAATAAGTCTAATAATGTTGATACAAGTGGAGGGAAAATTTAAAATAGGTTTCAACCATTGGAATATATTTTTGAAAGATGTTAACAACATGAAAACCTTGAAAAAAATTATTTGTTTTGTTATCGGCACAAAAAAATATTCCTAACAATTCTTTGAATATGATGATGAAGAAAAAAAATTAAGGAGAAAAGGATCTTGTTTTTGAAACTACATGGAAAGTTATAAAAGGAGAATGACCTAAAATTCTTAATAGTGGGTGTTCCTCTCATGTGATAGGATATTTGAAATTCTTAAAGAATGTGAAATATTTTAAAGAAGGCATAATGACATTTGGAATTGATTAATCCCTAAGAATCAAAGTTGTTGGATCAGCCACCATTAGAAATGAAAAGTATAAATCTAAAAATTATTCGTACGTTTATGGGTTGAAACACAATTTTCTAAGTGTTTCATAATTCGGTGATTTGAGTAACAAAGTAATCATCAGAAAATATGGTTTTTTTTTTGAAAAAATAATAATATAGAAATTTTTTAACGAGAGTCCAATGTGCATAAGAATTTTTTTTCTTCAGATTTGTGAAATTTAAAACTCATGTTACATGAATATGGTAAAAGAGAAAAATTATGGAATAAAATTATAAGAAACATGTGTCAAAGAAACATGAGAATTTTTTATAAAATAAATAGTGTTGGAGACTTTCCTGATTTTCCCAGAAGAATATATTGGTGTTTCACTATTTTTAAAAAATGAATAATTGCAAATTTTGTTCATAAGAAAGTTGAGATTTTTTCAAAACAACCCAAAGAGATGATTCATTATGATATTTTTAGGCTAATGAGAAAACATTAAAAAATTAATGATATGTACTTCATCACTTTAATTGATGATATTAATTGCATTACTTGAGTTTTTTTAGGAAACATAAGCCATATTCCTTGAAGATGATTAAATGTTTCGGATGAAAATATTTAAAATAATTTGAGTATTTAGTGAAAAAGTTTAGAATAGATAGTGGTGGTGAATATAGAATTAAACAATTTGAAATTAATCTAGAGAAGCATAGAATTAATCATGAGTATTGTTCCCCAGATACTCCTCAACAAAATGGGGTTGTTAATGGAAGAATATAAGGCTGGTGGAAATGGGAAGAACTATTTTACTTGAACATAGGCTATCTCATTACTTTTTGAGTGAATCTGTTAGTACTACAATTTATATTCAGAACATTTTTTTCAATAAATTTAGTTATGTCTCCATATGAATTTGTTATTGGAAAATTCCATGTTTAAAGGACTTCAATGTCTTTAAGATTCCATGTATAATAAATAATAAATGTTGAAACTATGTAAAATCTAAAAAAATTTGATGATGAAATCTTTCATGGCTAGGCTCTGGGTGGAAGAAGAAATATATGCTTCAAAAAAGGGAAAAAGTAATTATTGATTCTATTGATGTTAAATTAATTAAAAGTGGAAAGAATTTAAAACGTATTTAGGAAGAAAAAGAAGTTGATCAAGTTTAAGAATAAAATTCTGATAAGGATACAGAGATGTGTATTCTTACTCAAGAAGAAGAATCAGACATAACAATTTCTAGTGATGAGGAAGATACTTGAAAATATCACCTATGCTGAGGGAGAAAGTGGATGCTCAGAATATAATTAGTGATCAACATTAGAAAGTTCAATAAAGATGAAAAAAATACATTACACATACATATTTGTATTCAAAAGTCTAGATAAATAATGTGAAACAATCTTTAGAGTATCCAGAATGGGCTCAGGCCATGAATGAAGAATTTTATTAGATTGAAAAAAAACAATACATGTGAACTCAAAAACAATTCAGAAAACAAAAAAAATTATTAGAAAAAATTTGGCTTTCTTAAACAAGTTTAATGAATATGGTGAGGTAATAATAAATAGATAAATATTGGATTGAAAAGGCTATTCACAAATTGAAGGTGTCTATATTTATGAAACCTTTAATCCGGTGTGAAGAATAGAAAAAATCATAATCTTTCTTTGTATTTCTACACAACAAGGCTACAATATCTTTCAAATGGATGTTTAATTTTCATTCTTGAATCCTGATCATGAATAGAATTTTTATATTGAACATCCATGTGGTTTCTTTGGGAAAGATGAATGTTATGTGTGCATATTAAAAAAGGTTTCATATGGCCTAAAACAAGCTCCGAGGGAATGATACACCAAATTGGATGCATGCTTAAGAAATTTCAATTTCAAAAAAGGAAGTGTAGATAGATATATTTACATTAGAGAGAGTTAGAAGTAAACCCTAATTATAATCTTTTATATTTATGACATTATCATTGCTGGGAATGATAAAAGAAGATGTGAAAAAATATTGTAGAGAGGATAATTTTATTTGAAATTTACATATTTGGGGAAATGAAATAATTTCTTGGATTACAAATCCTACAATAGAATAAATGCATTTTTCTTTTTCAATAAAATTATGATAATGAAATTCTTAAGAGGATTAGAATAGAAAATTCTAAACTTTTTTCCACACCTATTTCGAAGGGAAAAATGTTTTTCAATATTGGATAAAGAAAATAAGTTGATCAAATATAATTCGGGAAGTTGATTGGATTTTCATTGTATTTGACTGCATCAAGACCCAACATTGATTATTTTGTTAAATAATGTGCAAGAATTTGGTGTTCTCCAAAATAATCACATATAATCTATAGAAAATGAATTCATAGATACATTAATGGAACTAAATAATTTGGAATCTAGTATGGAAGCTCAGATAGTATTGAATTTTTTGGTTATTTAGATACAGATTGTACAGTTAATGTTGATGATAGTATATGTATATCTGGTGGAGTATTCTTTCAAGGAAATAATTTTGTTAGTTTTAATTCCAAAAAAACATAATTCAGTAACTCTTAGTATGGATGAATATGAGTATGTTGCTTCCACCCAACCCAATGCTCCAATTATTTTAATGAAAACACAATTGGATTATTTACATGTTTACGTAAAGTTTCCCTTTCTCTTGGGTTGTGAAAATAAAAGCACAATAAATATCACCAATAATGTTGTTTGAAATTCTCATTAAAAACATATTGATATCAAATATAATTTCATGAAACATAATGTTGAGAAGAATGAATTGAATTTAGAGTATCTTCCAACATCAGAACAAGTGGTTGACATTTTCACCAAACCTTTACTGAAAGAAATCATTTTTCAAAATTGAGGTTGAACATGGGTTTCCCACAAAATTATCTTAAAGGTTTAGGCATCTGTTTTTACCCCTCTCCCATTTTAATTTTTGATTGTATTGTAAAGGGAGAGAATGTTTTCATTTATCAATCATTTTGGAATGTAAAAATTTGGAGTTATGGGTAAGTTGTGAATTCAGTATTGTTTTGTGGATAAACTACTCTAAATATTTTTTGTAGTGGTTTTAGGAAACAAATTCTATTATTTTCTAGGAAAAGAGAAGAGGTGAGAAATAAAAGTGATGAGATAAGAATGAAAATATTAGGAATATAAAGAGGGGTGTGAAAATCAATAATTTTGGACATCATGGATTTATTGTCAAGGATTATTGTTTCCTACAATGAGTTACCTCACATAGGCTTAGAATTATTGATAAGTAATTAATTTCTTGAGGATAAAAAGTTCCGTTATTAATGAAACATGGTAGACAAAAAATCAAAATTGAGATATTGTTAGGATCAATCTGATAGGGAAGGTATCTTTTTCTAAGTGTTGTCTTTTTTTCAAGGAATGTATTTGAAGAAAGAAAATCTCCCCACTTTTTAGTTTTTTAAAATATTATTGATGGTTGTTTTAAAAAGAGTTAGACTCACCATGTGTTCATAGTGTGAGAATATCATAATGAGGAATTGATCGTTTTCTTGAATAAGAGAATCGGTCATAGGGAGAATGTATCTTGCTGGATGTAAATAGTCATTGGATTAACATTAGATCTGATATGAATGAAGTGATCGTATCAGAGTCTACATGACTAAGATAAAATTTAAATGTGAGGATTCTTTATTGATTAATTTTTCTTAAATCATATGTTAATTAGAGAACTTATTATGCAATATTGGTTAAAGAAAAGGGGGGTGAAAATGATTAAGGGAGATTGTTTTATGAGAATAAAAGGCTGATATGAATCATACTCAAAAGAGCATACCCATGATAATTGTATCCAAGAAAATCATACCTTTATTGATTAGGATGATCATATCTAGGCTAATAATACACCTAAATAATTAAACTCCTGAAAATCAGATTAGGTCTGATATAGAAAAAACATACATTGCAGGAGGATTCTAAAGTTTCAATACATTCAATTGTAAGTCATGAATTATAGAAGAAGATATTAAAATGTATTAAAAGTCAGGCACTGTAGTTTCCAATCCTCGAACATATTCAAAGTGAAGCACTATAGTATCAAATCATTAATGAAAATTAGCGGCATGTGAATGAAGTTGTTGAGAAAATAGAAATAAATTTTAAGTGAAATTGTATTGAGAAAAAAATATGGTGTTGATCGGACTCGGTATTCCATCTTATTAGAAGAAGGAATTTGTTGAGACTGATGAATGAAATAATAATGAATAATGAGATAAAAAATTTATTCAACCATTTCAATAGGGTTAAATTAATTTGTAGTTTTCTAGCCGGTTCAAGAGTATAAGTGAATAAGTAAAAGTATTTTGTATTAGGATATTGTTTAATGTGCTGTCAAGGGGGAGTTTGGAATTGAAAATAATTGTTTCATTCACCATTTAGAGTGGTATCCATTTCTTCATGCATTCAAATTCAATTGATACAGATATTTTTTGTTATGAAATAATATTAAAAAAATCAGACTCATGAATAGAAATTACATTAGAAATTGAAATGAAAGTTTGAGAAAGAAGATAAATTTTTAGAAGATTCCAGATGAATGGAGAAGTGTTTAAAAAGATGAAATACACCTGATATTATAAGGTAAATGATGATTTGGGTGAATTTAAGTGAGCGAGGAAGGTTTTGGGATTCCCACAGAAACCTCTTATGGGTCACCTATAAAATCATAAAAGTATATCATAATTTTCTAAGGACTGATGTAATGTTCACCACAAAAGATAGAGGAGATCCCTGTTTTTATAAAGATGAAGATGATTTTTATATTGATATCTTTATTAAAAATCATTGATGGATTGATGAAAAATTGAAGGGGCAAGATCAAAATATTGTATTCAGAAGATCATCATACTCAGGGATTATCATACTCAGCTAATTACCATATTCATCTTGTCAATCGTATTCAGTTGTTCATTATATAAGGATGGATAATTGGATTTGTGATTTCCATACTAAGATACATTGAAAAATGAAGAATAATTCAGGGAGAATCATATTGAGTTTTCTATACTCATATTTGAAGTGGTTCTGACTGATCTCTACCATATCCTTTGAATGTCATATTTTTTATACAGGGGGAATTTTATCTGGAAAAATCATACTTGGAATAATTTTATTATGGAGAATATTACTCAGAGGAATTAGATAGAAAATATTGTACTAGGGAAATTTAACAGGGGTTTCCATAACAATGTTATATAAGATATTATCATATTATGGGTAAGAAATTGAAGATGTTTTCTCAATTGAATACATTAGTGAAATTGAAAATAATCACATGTAACATGCATTGTTACACAAAAATTTCCTTAACTTATTTATACAAAGAGGGCGTACACATACTTTTGTATTGTTTTAAAATTAATACAAAAGTGAAAGGGTATATCTTACTCGTTGTAATACAAGGATTGTTTTCAAGTGGACTGTGTGGTATTGTATCATTTTCATACCCTACCAAGGACATAGTCATTATTATTAAATAGTGAACTTGGTAAATAATGGTGTTCATGTGGATGTGTGTTTGAATTGTTTTTAATAAGGGGATAGAATCATTAACACAAGGTGAATAATGTTTCAATTCAAATGAAACATAAAATAAAAATTATCACTAATTCACCCCCTCCCACTCTCAATGATACGATTACACAGATTGGGAACTTACATGTATTAGTGGATTTTGAACCATGTGATGATCATGAATTTGTATCCTCTCTCTGATATAGAATACCTTTTCAAAAAGCCAATGGGGGCTAACTGGTTCTCTATTATTATCTTGGGATAGATATATCTCACTTATAGGTGAGTCTAGTTAAGGTCCCTTAATGAATTTTCAATACAATGTATGTATTGTATGAGTACCTTGTGATTTCTTTTAGTGTGATGGACATATTTTGACTATTTAGAACCCTCCTTTAATGAGGTTCTTCATCCATTCATAGATTTTTTCTGCTGTTATTTTTTATGATATTTTTTATGCCCCTCATCAGAGGACCGTGATCATCATATAGATATAGTTATGGTCACAATTAGAGTGAATAATCATTATGTTAGTCACTTAAAGTGCATGTTTTGGATCTCTGAGGATTTATTGTTAAAGTATGGGATATGAAAGGTTGGTATATCTATAAACCCAAATAAATTTGATTTTGTGACTTATTAAGAGTGACATAAGAATGAATTTCATATTCAAAGATTCCTGGGATTGGTATGATATTAACGGGAATATATTTGAAACTTATACCAACTACAAGTGATAATGAAATCCATAACCCAGAAGGGGGTGAATTTTGATTGGTCCAATCCATATGATATATACTTCAATGAAATTAACTTTTACATTGATATTTACCTTTCCTATGTCATGTAATGATTATAAATTTTATTGTGAAATTTCATGGGTTGATATTTTATTAATTAAAATGTAATATTTGTGAGTAATCACTTATAGAAATGTTCATTAGGGGATACATCAGAGGAATTACCAGGATCATGATCTAGATTATGTGGAAGTATTTTATGCATTGATTTACTACAATCACAATGTATTTTTTATAGGATTAAAGTGTGTGGAGATCATAATATCATAAATTACATCGTTTCATAGTGTGACCTAAACCTTAGATTATAGAGGTTAGTTGAGTACCTTAAGATACAAGACGTCAATATGACAAATACCATTGGGAAGGGGAATGTTATGGTTGATCTACTAAGTAGGATGACTAAAGATCATGTTTTTTAAGATAGTTGTGACATATAGTGTTGATTCTCTTCAAGTACATGTATCTAAATGTTTATGAGTATTCGGGTATATCTAACCACACATATTGGGTTATTAATTCTTTAATCCTTGATATTGTTAAGGAGATTTATTATTCTAAATTACATTTCATAATTTTGGGAAAAATACTTAATAAATTATAAAAATTCACAGAGTATACATTTTATCCAAAAAAACAAAGCATTAATTTAATGCCCCACTTTCATTCAATACTCATATTCATTGTTTTAGATGATCCAAGAAATTGGATATATTGACCTTGATAAAATTTATACACATATTTAGATCCTATAAAAACATTTTGAAAATGTGGGATGAGTTAAACAGATCTTAGTAATAAAAGAAAAATAAAATAATTCAGTCATTTATGAGAAAATATTAAAACCAATGACAAAGTTTACCTTTTTCCAAAAAAACATTGGGAAAATAAATAACATATTTCCAAAAGTGAAAAATAAATATTTTCTCAAATAAACCCCTTGAAAACCATTATAAACAACAATAAAATTCATGAAGTCATCCTTAGAAATATGGGGATATATAAAAACATTATTTGAAAAAAACCATTATCTTTTAAATATTCTTTAACTAAAGAATTCAAAATATTTCCTCAAAATAAATTTCTTTGGATGAATAAAATATTTATCTTAGAGAATCATATACATAAAAATTTTCAATATATTTTATGATATCATAGAAAAACTAATGACCAGTTAATTCTATAGGAGTAACCTACCTTGTTATCTACTCTATTTTTTCATCTTAGAAGACTAAATCCTAACCCAACACATTTGAGAGATATATCTAGATCACCCCGCATCATGAGATATATCAGGATCAATATTAATCATTTATAATTCCCAGGTTCTATATCATGAAAAAATTATAATAATTTCATTCTTCATCATAAAACATTTGAAAATATCATTTTAACACACAAGGAAAACACTTTCTATTTTAGATAATCATAGTGGGAAATATCCATTTTCTATGAAAACTCTTAAAATAGAAATTTTACCAAAAATAGTGGGAATATGATAATTTTTAAAATCCATTTAATCCTGTATAAGAATTGTGTAAATTAATAATGTATATGATGGTGAAAAATGAATTTTCACCATATATAAAGAAAACTCATTTATAATTTGGTTTACAAAAACTAAAATGGATCGTGCAATAAATGTTTAAAAGTTTCATTTTAAAAAACATAAAATTAATGTTAAAAGTAGTTTAAAATTACCTTTAAAAATATTTTATTTACAAATAATAAAATACTTTGAAAATATTTAAGAACAAGTATATAGAGAATAAATGTTTAAAACATTTAAAATAATGTTTTAAAGGAAAATTCCTTATAACTATGGTAACTTTTAGATCTAAATATCGTTGAAAGATAGAACATGAAAATTATTTTTAAACATATTTATTTTTAGAGAATTAATGATAAAATACATACCTATATAATTATATACACCATATAAAAAATTTTGGGTGAAAATGGCATGGGTCTCAAAGGAAAGAATTTGATATGATAAATCTCTTAACTTATGTATCATCTAGAATTATACATTGTCTAAAACCTAGATAAAAAATTATATTAGTATTATATTATATTAATATATTTTTCATGATTATTTAATTATTATAAATCCATTTATTTCCATTATTACTTGGTTTTATTTAGTTAGGAAAATGGTTAAGTTCATGCAGGAAATTTTCAGGACATTCTATTTATAACCTCATAATGAAATTATTGTGTTGACCACAGTAAAAGTTTGTTTGGTTACATTAACTCTATAATCATAAAATTATTATAATTTTCATATTTCTAAATTAAATAAACTTTCAAAACCAACCATGAACATTAGGACTAAAAATAAACTATGTCCTTTCATTGAGATGGCAGTCCACACATTAACATGAATGATGTTTTTATTTTTAGAATGAGAGTAAAATAAATAAATAGGTTGATATTTTAAATTTAAAAAAATAAATTAAGTTGTATATATCATATTTATTAATTATTTAAATCTATATGATTGTCATTGTATGATGTATATGAAAAATTAGTCACATTACTCCATTGGGGTGATAGTTCATAAGTACGCACAAGCAGTGTTATTATTTTCTAATAGATGGTAGGGTCATAAGGTAAGTAATATATTATATTAAAATAATAATAATTATTTCATAAATATTTCTCAATAATTTTTACCAGGGATATGCTCCATTGATGAAAAATGAAATACATCACTTCAGGGAGGTGGTAGTCCACATATACACATGAGCAATGTTTTCATTTCCCATAAGATAGAAATAGAGATGAAAAAGGGTATTATCATAATCATTATAAAATTTAAGTATATTTAAGATACCAATATTACTATTTTATCATTTTAATGGAATATTTGTGGGAGGTATAAGAACAAATAATATGAAATTACCTAGTTAAAAGTTATAACTCTTATTTGGGAAACCATATTTGGATTACACTTGAAGCATTATAGGTTTGGAATTTTGGTGAGACAAAGATCTCTATGAAATGGTTAGTGATTTTAGGAAAATATTTGGATATTTCTTGGCTAAACTATAGTGCTAAAAATGTGTGTGTAAGGAAGCATTATAGGTTTCATTTTATAACTAAGTGGAGTGGCACACTAATGATTTTTCAAACGAGATAGTTTAATAAAATCATGATACGGTAACATGAATGAGATATCATTACACTAATTATTTACATAACACTTATACCTACTCAGACATATCCTCATGTGTTTTTTAATCATCTTTACATTTTCTACCTTTTCTTACATTGGTTCCAGTCCCAAAAACATCCTTTCATAAACTTCACTCCATCATGATTGAGTTAAATACAAATTTCCTTATAATTCCTCAAAAGGAATCATATGTATAATGGAATGAAATATGTTATTATAATAAAATTATACAAATTAAATATATAAATCTAAACTTCCTTAGTAATCCAAATAGAAATCCCAAAGCATGTCCTCCAATGTCTAAATAATTGTATCTGACTATTTATCATATTGAGGATGAAAGGCTATAATAAAATTTAATTTAGTACCCAATGACTTTGTAAGTCCATTCAAAAAATTTAATGAAAATATCAAGATGTATTAGATAATGCCACTATGAAATCCATGGATTTATTCTCCCATTTCCATTATGGAACTCTAAAAGGATAAATCATCCCATTTTCTAGTTTTATTTTAGCTTTAACCTATTGGAAATTTGAATATTTCATAGTATATTCAGAAATATTTTTCATCTGACATTCTCTCAAAGAATATTCCTAAAGGTATCTGTATATCATATTACTACAAAAATGAAGGTAGATATAGATTTATGATCTTTACGAAAAATTATTTACTTAATTTAAATTCACTTAGGTCACAAATCCAATTTATAATTCTTAAAACACCATATTTTTCATTACTAAAGTTATTATATTTACCTTATTTATCCAATTCAACCTTTTCCTATAATCCAAGATCATCCATACGATCATTCTTAATACTTTTTTTCCAATGATGATTATACTAATAACTAAACCAAAGGACTGGGATTTCTTGTATAAATAAATTCTATGAAAACATTAATTAAATAATTAACTAAAGGATCATGTTCCAATCATAAAATTATTCATGATAAATTATATTTTTGACTCAAGACCACAATTCCAACACCTCACTATTTTTTGATATATTTATTTTCAAATAAATCTAATATATTGTGATACATGCCAACCTATGTATAGATAAATAATAATTTTTGGATTTCCTTATAACCTAGATGTTAAATCAGGGGATTTATTGAGAAAAAATATTTCTAAAACTATGTATAATGGTTTTAGGTAAATCAAATATCTTGATAAATAAGTACTCTATTTTTAGGAATGTCTTTAGAAGCATGAAAAATATATTTTCCAAAAAACTAGTTTTTAATGATTTTTGTGAAAAGATAATATAAATAATTTTCTACACCGATATAAATATATATTTAAAAATTTATATTAATATTTTAAATCATAGTTTCAAAATTATCATAGAGTTAGTTTTTGGGAATTTTAAAAAAAGATTGATTTTTTGATGAATATTGAAAAATACTTGTTTTTATTAAAAACTAGGTTGCCTTTTAAAGCATTTATAAAGATCAATTTTGTTTGAAAATGGTTATAAAAGTAAAATATATTTTTTTATTGTCTATAATCAAATTTATTTCATTTAAATTAATTTTATGTTGGATTTTGGTTTGAAAACATTGAATAATTAAGAACTCATTTTTATGGAAAATAGTTTTTCATCAGATTTTCATGTTTAATTTTAAATTTAATACTACCACTTCTATTAATTTAATTTGATAAAATGGAATACATATTTTTAATAATCAATTAAATTTTTTAAATCATTCCACATTCATTTTTCCTCATAATGAATAGTTAAAATATTCAAAAAAATTCACCACGGTGATGGTTAAAAATTGTTTACTAAGGAGGATAAACCTAGATATTAAGGTGATTTTATAGATTAAATATGTCAAAATCTTATTTTAGAGCCATATTTAGTCATAATAATATCCATAATTTGAATCAATTTTCATTTGGAAGAATTTTTATTGAGTATGATTTTATTGAATTTTAATCTTATAAGAAATTTGATTTTTGTCTTCTCCCACCACTTATAAAAGGACACATCACATTTCTTTTTTATCAATCCGTCAACCCATTTATATAGATCAAAACCTACCCGATTATCTTATAAAATTTCTTATACATGAATTATAGATTATTTTTTCTTAAGATATAACTCTAATGTCCCGAGGAAAGATATAAATGTGGCATATTGAAGGATAGGTAATCATCCTACCATGCCTCCTTCAAATTGTTTCTTTTTCCAAATGCTCTAAATTTATGGTATTCGTCACAAAATAATAAATTCTATATAATAAATATATTTAATTTTTCTTATGATTATGTAAAAACCATTAATCATACTCTTTTCCATCAAATGGGAAATGAAATTATCACATGCACGTACATGTGGACTATTGCCTCCCTATAGAGATACAATTCATTTTAAATCACCATAATTCATGTTTGGTTGTTATGATGGGTTTGATATTTTATATGATATTTATTCCATAGTTATTCTTATGTAATTATAATTTCATATTTAACTTGTTAACTTCCAATCTGTTGGAAAATGGTAATGTCTCTTGAGCATAAATGTGGACTACCACCTCCATAGTGTGATGTGATCTGTTTTTAATTTCTAATTTACATGGATGTTTATAAGGATATATTTATGGAACATATATAATATATATTATATCATTATTATTTTTAAAGTGTTTATTATTATTTACCATTCTAATTTTCCATCCATAATGTGTAGGGTAATTCTACTCATAGAGTTTCAATTGATGTAAATCATATACAATTACCCATTTATCATTAAATAATACACAACCATGTACATTAAAATAATCATCACAATAAATAAAAAATAACCATTTATTGATTGTATGGAAAACACTGGAGTATTAATCAATATTTTTTTCAATTCCATAAACAATTCATCACATTCCATTTTCCAAATGAATTTAAATATTTTTTACTTAACATTATTAGTGGGATATATAACCCATAAATGTTTTCCAAATACTATCATTATTTTCCCACTAATTCGTGAAAACTTTGAATCTCAATGACATTTGGGTGTATTGAAATTTTTTTTATCACTTTGGTTTTATAAAGATCTACATTTATTCCATCTTTAGAAACAATATTCTAATGAAAATAAATCTGTCACATTTAAAATTGACATATTATAAATTTTACATATATTTTATTTTCTTTTGATGTTTTTTAAATAGTCCTTAGGTGTTTATCATGTTCCCCATATCTGTTTTAATAAAACAGAGTACTGTCAATAAAAACCACCATAAATTTATCCAAATACTAATAGTAACCTCTATTTCCAAGATTCATAAATATATTTGGGGCATTTTTTACCTAAATTGAATAAAAAACATATAATGACCATACTTATTATGGAACATCATCTTTAGAATGTTTTCCTTATTCAAATTTTTATTATTATTCCAACACAAAAGATTAATCTTTGAAAAATATTAAGACCATTGAAGTTAAGAAAAAATGATATAGATATGATAAAATGGATACTTGTTATTAACATTGATGTTTTTGAGTTCTCTATAATCAATAATAAGTATCTTGGAACCATACTTATGTTTAAGAAATAAAATAGGCTCAACCCATGTTAAAGTGATAGGGAAGATGAAACCCTTATCAAAAAACTCTTGTAGCTTGATTTTAGAATCTTACAACTCAACTAAATCTATTTGATAAGGAGTATTTTAAATTTTCTTCACATTAGACACAAACTCAATAGTAAACTCCACTTCATGATTAAGAATAACCCCAAGTAAATCATCATTAAATACATATAAATCATCAATTTGAATAAATCATTTATTTTCCATAACATGTTCTACAGAACATTCACTTCAACATTTTATTTATTTATCATATTCTAAGAATTTCATAAAAGGTATGAAATCATTATTATATACAAATTTAATCTCACTCTAAAAATTCAATATGACTTATTTAGATTTTAAATATATCTTACTGTAATAAAATAGAATAAATCACATACTTATATTAACATAAAACTATTCAATGGGAAAGATATCAAGGTTATCATGAAAAATTATTCCATATATTATAATAAAAATATTTTTATAAATTCTTATTTCCTCCCTATAACACCTAAACATTTTTACCAAAATTTAAGAGATAATTTCTTAAAATGGTTTAACAATTTTAATTAAAAAATTATTAGATATAAAATAATATGTGGATCTTGAATAAAATAAGACATTGTTCTAGTCTAAATAAACAAGAAATATACTTATCACCACTTCATTTAATGGTATATAATATGTAGTAGTAATAGAAAAATACATTTCAAAACATTTCCTCTTTTTTAATTTATGATTCCCACATAGAGTAACTTGATTTAAATATGTATTAGCATAATACCCCTTCTCAAAGAAACTAAAACATCTCACAGCTGAATGACAATCTATTTTCTCATTACTAGTCTAACTGGAACTGTTTTCTTCTATTCATGAGATAAATAACTAATATTTTCACATCAATAAAAATTTCCTTCTATAAAAAAATATTTCAATGGTGTTTACCACATTTATAACCTTTATGGGATTACCTTCAGATTTCTTGGTTAACTGATTCTCTGTTTCATTCCACCTTGACCACTTTTTACCCATATTTTCATGAAGTTCTTAAGTGTAAAAAACAATCCATCATAATTTTATTAACCCAACAAACGACATCACTATAATATTTAAATTCATTAGATTCCAACACACTTCAAAAATTTATTTTTTTGACCAATGTAAAATTCAATGCATACCTAGCCAGTCTAGTAAAATTTTCCTCATAATTGACCAATGAGTATTCCTCCTTTTTCTTCAAATCATGAAATTTTTATTCCATTTTAATCTAAAAAACTTTATGAAAATAATTCTCATGAAAAATATCATTAAATATTTTCCTCCCCTTGGAATCAATATCATACTTTTCCTTGGTATTTTTAATAAGAGATACCACCCTCAATTAGATTCAATTTTAAAATGAAAATTATGAAGTGTTAAATTTTGATGCACTATAAATCAAAAAATATAAAATATATTATACAGTGAATCTATCCATCCTTCATATTTCAAAGTTATATAGATCCATCAAAATATAACTAGTGTTGTTTTGTGAAATTATCCACTATAGATATGTAACTCAAAAGTTAATTTGGTCTCTCTATTTTATAGCTTAATCCATTAATAACCTATTTCAACTGAGTTAATACATCCACAAAATAATTCATTCCCATTATTCTAAGTTGTGTATTTGGAAGGTTATTATCCCCTTGAAGCCTTTAAACCCTAGTTTCCACATTTCCTCTACAAAAACCCATTATAAATAGAAATTGATTATCTTAATAAACATAGAAATATTTAAAAACTATAACTCGATAATATAACCACAAATGAAGGTCACATTAATGTGTCATTTAACATTCTCCTAACCTATAAGTGTATATAAACCTCTATTTTTATACAAAATACAATTCCTCATAACATATTCAACCCATAATTTATTGATTTATAATAAGGGTTTCATATTCTATCATTTAAAGGAACATTAAGGATTATATTTTTATTGGATTATGAGAAACATTACAAATCAAAGAGGAAAAATTGGCACAATATATATTTTTTCCACAAAAATCAATATTTTTACACCCCTATTTCATTTACGACTCCCGTGTTTCATTTAAGAGATGTCAACAAAGTTGAAATATGTACCTTGTTAATATTTATAAAAATTATTAGCTCTTTTGAAAAATATTTGAAAAAATAGTAAGTGAAAAAAATAACATAAAAGAATATAAAAATTAAATAATATTGATATTATAGTGAAAACATGAAAACCCATTAGGACATTTAAATTTTACCCAATAAAATTTCAAGAAAATAAGTAAAATTTCCACAAGTTATAATAAATATTTTCTCAAATAAAACCCTTGAAATATATTATAAGGATTCGTAAAAATAATGAATACACCTTGAGGAATGTGGTAACTCATGAAAACATTACTTTGAAAAAAACCTTTCACTTTTTAATTTTCCTTATCTCATAAAATCAAAATATTACCCTATAAATATTTTTTAAAAGAATAATAAATGAAACATGGAGAATAATAATCAATATCAATGTTCACTCATTTTTTACCCATGTACGAATAAATGATTCCCAATTAATTTCATAGGAGTGAGCTACCTACTTATCTCTGTCATTTTTGACCATTAGAGACTAAATAAATACCCAATTTATTGAAGATCTATATCAGGAAAACTAATCCTTATGAGCTATATTGGGGTCACTCATTATTATCTATAACAATAAAGTATTATATCATGTATAAATTTTGATATTACACTTTTTCATCATAAAACTCTTGGAAAACTCATTGTAATCCATAATAAAGACACTTTAAATTATGCATAATTATAATGAGAAACACCCTTTTTCTTTGAAAAATCATAAAATTGAAAAAATCCTAAGAGGGAATATAATATTATTCTGAAAACAATGTAATATTTTATAGTAATATTAATAATTAACAATGGATATTATTGTGATAAAAGGCGGAAAGATTTATAGGTATAAAATATATTATTTTCACTTTTATAAAAAAATCAAAATAAACCACATGATAAAAATTTAAATTATTCATTTTAAAAACATTAAAAAAATTTAAAATATAATTGAACATAATATAAAATTATTTTATGTATAAATAAGAAAATTATTATATAATTTTTATGAACATGTTATGGGGGAGAAAGATTTTAAAACATTAAAAACAACGTTTTTAATGTAAATCCATTTCCACATTGGTTAATTATGAATAAAAAGTTCATTAAAGGATATAAAATGAATATGAATTGTAAAAACATTAATTTTAGAGAATTAATTATAAAAATACACCCATAAGTTAGTATATACACCACATAAAATAAAACTTCTGCTGAAAATTGAATATGTCTAAAAGGAAGAAATTTGATAATAGAAATCCCTTTATATATGTCTGATACAGCTTTGTACATTCATTAACTCCTAAATTATAACATTTTATTTATTTTATACAGAATTAATAACCATTTAATATTAATTTAATTACTATTACTCATTTTATTTCATAAATTATCATGATTTATTTAGTTACTAAAATGGTTAAGTTCATGATTGATGTTTAGAGGATGTTTGGTTTATAACCTCAAAATAACATCGGTGTGTTGATCTTGGTCCAAGGGGTTATGTTTACATTAACTATATAATATTAAACATGTTATATTTATAATATTAATTTATTAAAGACACATTTAAAACCAACCATGTAATATGATCATGAAAAATGATCCATATCATTTTATAGAGACAGTAGTCTATGCGTACAGATGAATGACATTATGATTTTTCTAATGGGTTTAAAAGAAATAAAGTAGAAAATGTTTATTTTTTTAAAAAATAATTAATAATTTATAAATTAAATATTTTGACATTACTTACATCCTTATTACCATCCTTTTAAGGTGGATATTAAAAATAAATCACATCGATTTGTAGAGGAGATATTCCATACATCCAAACAAGTGACGTTATTGTTTTCCAATGGATGATAGGGTAAGAAGAAATGTAATATATTATCTTTAAAGAATAATACATATGTTATAAATATCATATATATTAATTTCATCCGTCATTTTAACCATGCATGTGATTTATTGATGAAAAAACAAAAAATGTTGCTTTGTGGAGTTGGTAGCCCATACGTATGTACGGGTGATGTTTTCAGTTCCCATGGGATGGAATATAATATGAACAATGATTTTATAATAATAATAATAACATTTATGTATTTTTAATATACTTATGTTATTATTCAATAGTTTTTATGGAATATTTTAAAGAGGTGGAAGAAGAAATAACCATAAAAACACTTAGTTAAGAGTTATAACATTTATTTTGCAAACCCTCTTTGGATTACTCCTTAATCCGTATATGTTTGGTATTTTCTGAAATGAGGAAATATATTTTTCAATGAGTGATTTGGGGAGATATTTGGGTAGTTATTTTCCAAAATAGCATACAAAAAATGTGTGAGGAATGGAGGAGAAGAGGTTCGCCTTTATAAGTGAGGGGAGTGGAACAATTACAATTTTCCCAATTTTAGAATAATATAAAGTAATAAAATGGAAAAGTGGAACTAAAACTATAAAATTCCCAATTTCAGGTGATAAGGGTCGAAATAAAATTGTAAAATCATAATTAATTTAATATTTTGTGTCTTTATCACTTTTTTTACGTTAATTATCCTTATTTACCTTTTACCACGGTGACACGTTTTTTCCATGGTTACTATTCATAATGACAAAAAAATGGAATTCACCTGATTAATAAATTTATCCTCTTTATTAAAAATATGGAAACAATTTTTCAATATTAAATCTATAAAATTTTAGAAAATTCATTTAATATATTTGTGAAAAACACAATGAAAAAACAATTTTTAGAAAATTAGGTTTTTAAGCATAAAAATGATCTTATACCAAAATAAAATATAATGATTATTCTAAGGTAATTAGTTAGATTATATAAAATAAAATATATCTTATATAACATTAAAACCAAATATAATATATATGCTAGTTTTAATCTAATTGATTTAAAAAAATAAAATAAGGTTTCACAAAAAAAGATATTTTTCACTATTCACATAAAAATCAATCCTTTTGGAAAAAATCTCAAAATAATAAACCTAATAAAAATTTGATATGTTTATTCAAAAAATGACGTTTTTTATCAAAATAAATTTATCTTTTAGATAATACTATGTAATTCCTAGAATAATAGTTTATTTGAATAAAACTATTCCCTTTTCAAATAAACATTTTAAAGAAAATATATATAAAACTATGTTGAATATAAATCCATAAAATCAATAATTGAAATGATATGATTTATGTATTTAAAATATCATCAGGGATTTCATGAAATTATATTTTTAGGCTTCATGAGGTCACCCATAGGTGGTGATCTTGTTTGGATTATCGTGGAATGATGGACTAAGGTTATACATTTCCTATCAATTAGAGAGACCTGGTCAATTAATTATATGTCTTGGTTATATGTATCGGTGATAGTAAATCTCCATGGTATTCCTTATAGTATAATTTCATATTTTGATTCTTGATTCACATCATAATTCTATCATAGTGTGGTGAAGTCTCTTGACACTTAGGTGCATTTGAGTATAGCAAACCACCCTTAGGCCGATAGGATGTTTGAGTGTTTATGATATTTATTTTTGAGGAATTTTGGTAGGAATGTGTTTGTGATTTATATTGATCTTGATAGAGTCATATAATCTTATTTGATTTTGCCTATAATAATAGTTATTACTCATCAATTTAGATAGATAATTTTCAAGATGTATATGGAATGGTGTTTCTGTCACCTAGTTGTAAATTAGAGGGAGGGGAATTATCTATTATTAGGTTGATTTTTATTCAATAAAATTATATAATATCTAATTTATCTTGAATTATTTATATACTGTGAAAAGAAGGATATTTTCAAATTTATACTGATGATGTTTTCCTCCCATGTATATAGTGGAAAATTAGTTTTTCATGATAGTTACACTTTTATTAGGACACCATCATGTTTGGAGGTGGGGGAAGTCTGTTCATAGGAATGTGGTTTTATTTTCAGTTTTTAGAGGATAAAAAATGTTGCTTACTAATTTTTGATTCCTTAGAGTTTCCATGATATTCATGATGTGTCTCTTGTATCTAATATCAGGATTTACCATCCCAACATTTCTCAAGTGATCAGCATTTATTACATGGATTTGGGGGTTGATTCATCATTTTAGGAATAAAGTGTTTTTGTAGTATACTTTAGTGAAATGAGTCTATTTATATAGTGCATTTAGTATAAATTGAATGGAATTATATGAATATCTTGTAGGATTTTTATGAAGGGGATTCATATAGGGCAGTATAGTGCATGAAGATATTAAACAATGATGGTCAATGACATGTCTTTAAGATGAGTTACTATATGGTCATGATCTTGTAACACCTTATGTATTTAGAGGTATTAGGTTTTTTAAATTGTGGTTAAACCATATGTATTTCAATGTTTTTGGGTTTCTAAATTAGTTAGATAAGTTTAAGGTCATTTTTCGGAAAGTAAAACCTAGTGTGGGAGTTCTGTTATTTTTTGACAGAAAACATCATGTACTCTATGTGCTATATCATATACCCAATATTCTCGGTAACAGAGGGTAACCTTGAGGGGTAACTAAGTGACCGGTTACCCTAAGGCATGGGCCTGGGGGGCACCAAGAACCCGGTGACTAAGGGCTATGTACATGGTGTGTACTAGCATATTTTTTAAACAATTACTAAATTAATTAATTTTATTATATTTATCTTAAATGACTTACCCTCATTTCCTCCAACAGTTCACAATCCATTCTCACTAATATTTGGAGTTATCCCTCTCCAATCATGGTTCCCATCTAGTAAATATTTTTGAAAATATTTCAGCCTCGTTTGATTGTCATAAGTCTGGTTATCACTCCTCTATCATAAATATTTGGATTCTCGTATTGTGTTAGTGTTCTTCACTTATTTTGTAATTATTTAGGGTTTTTATAATGATTTATGTAATTCCATTGATTTAAGTTGGTTAATTTGAAAATCATTAATATAATATCTCATATTAAATCAAGGCAGGAAGAACAAAAAAATTCCAATCATTTTTTACATGATTCATTTGATGTGTGATTTATGGTCACACTGACCATGTAAACTTAACCAAAATCATATCTGAATTATCTCCTTTTTTCTTGTATGAGTAAGGTAAGTATTTCTAAGTCCATCATATACCCTATTTATATTCTTCTTTGATGAAATTTCAACCAATGGCCATAGTTTTAAATTAATGTTGGTTAAACCACATACTCGAAACACAATTGTGTATTCTTTGAGTTATATATTGATGTAGTAAACCTTATTACAAGATAGTTTCCTCTTTTGAGAAGGGTTGTGTACAAAATTTCAATTTGTTATCCCTGATATTCTTTGATAGGTATGTATGGTTTGTTATATTTCCTTAATTGGAATGAAGGTAATGTATAAGGGGTGAATGACCACCTCCTTTACGTTATGTAGTTCCTTGGGTGCTATTTATTAAGTGAGACATATTATGAAGTTCAGTATGTGTGGACTAACCTAATCTTGATTATAAGAGGTGTGATATTATTGACTAACAATTTTCAGAATCTGATAATCGTTATCATTGTAATCTAAATATTAAATGAAGAGTTTTTATGATTGGGTTTGAGAGTCCATGAGTTGCAACCATTATAAACAACAGTTACACTTCCCCCGTGTAATTATATTGTACTACTAATATCCAGAAGCCTTGGGATTGAGATAATTGATGACATAGTGGTTCCTATCCAAGAGTATTCATGTTATTATGATTGAGATCAATACATTATTGAGATTATATTATTATATGAATAGGATTTTCTTTTCCCATTTTTTTATATTGATAAAAATTAAAATCAAGATACCTTAGGGCTGAAGTCATTATAGACATAGGGTTTTCATTAATTTTAGTATTATTACTATTTTTATTAAGGTTTGAGATATCAATGGGTTGAGACCATTATATGTAGTATTTTCCTCTCCCATTTATTTTCCTATTGACCAAAAGTTGTTTAGGAACATGAGGGTTGACATCACAATAGACATAGGTAACCTTATCATTTATCACATTCTTGATATACAGGGGATGAGAGGCTTGAGGGACGATATTGATATATTTATGATCTATATTCCCATTTTTGTTATATTATTTTGATCTTAGATCATGATTTCCTTATGATGAGATCATATATAATGGTCTACCTTCCCCCTTGTCCTTATATCACAAGTATTTCTCAATATTCCTTTATGATGAGATTGATATAGATTTGGGACAGACTCTCCTATTGTTTTTTCAGTATAATGAGTAGTGGTCTACATTTTTTTGGGCTGAGAGCCTATAGGTATGGGATCGTACTACCCCATTAGATATAAGTTTATTTTAGGATATTCTCACAAACATTCTAGTACTAATTAAGGTAGGTATGTTCATACACTAGGTGGCATATTGAGCACTTGAAGGTGTAGAATTATATGTGTATTGATTGTTTATTGTTATTGGAATGTAACTTCATGAAGAAAGCTCAATATTTTGGATTTTCTAGGGATACCATTGGCGGAATCCTACTATGTTATACTTACACCATACACAGGCATCCTAGCATGCATGTAGATTTTGTGGTTTGTTACCTAGGAATGGGAAAAGGCGTTGTAGTTGATGGTTGAGCTAGAGGTTCTTTTCCAGAGTTGGGAGATATGAATGGGATAGTACTCAGGACTAGTTTTGTTATATCTATCTTTTTTTTATTTTTAGATCATATATTATGTGATTTTACCATAAAAATCAAATTTATTGATGTATGATTCATGTAAAATTTCAATAGATCATTTCTATATAGTATATGTGATGTTATTTTCTTATCGTTTACCCATAGATGTAATGTCTATATTATTATATTATATTATAATGAATGGTTATTATTATCTATTCTTTAGTAATATATGGTTATGTATACCATAGATGATATAGTCTACCCATGATATATATAGACCCTCATTGTTGGTGGATTGACTCTATAATATGAGGATTCACACTTTAGGTATGTGGTGCTCCAATTTTCTCCCAGTAAAGGTTAATTAGTCTAAGGATATTATTACCAAGATGGTGAGACAGTGAGAGTTTGGTGTTTAAAAATCTAACATAATTGAATTTCATCAATCCAAAATCTATGATTACAAATGATTAAATTGTGTTTCTATTTGAATATTTGTAAATATATATGTTTTAAATATTTTGGAGGACTCCATAATATCAAAACACTTATCACCACACTATAATGGTTGAGTTGTATATATATATAAAGAGTCTCAATTTTGGAATCTAGAAAAACATGAGATATAAACCTCTTATCAATTCACTCTTTTATACAAGAGAGAGTTTCAATGTGGTTTTTCGTTTGGATATAGGAGAATAATGTCGTATCAAACTTGATCTAGGGTTTGGAGGTACTTAAGGAGGTTGTGTGATATTGATTATCTTATGGATACTCATCAAGATGATTATTATAATAGGATTTTATGAACATATTCCAATTTATAATGCCCTATTCGTGTTCATAATAATATAAGAACAAGTAAAATAGGAATCATAATCATTGCACAACAAGTATTATCCACTCGATAAAAATAATAGTTAAACCATATAAAAAAATGTTGTGTAGGTTTTTTCTCTATCTATTCTTACATACATGATTTATTTTTCCTAGATCCTATGATTTAACATGTTTGGGAAAAAAAATTTGAGAGTTGTTTTTTACTATCAACTAATTAACCCCACCCCCACTACATCATAGTAGTGTCATACTCCCTTCAGTTTCTATAATATCCTTTAAAAAATTCAATTTGAGACTCAAATATTAAAACACATTATTCAATGATATCAAAAATATTTTTTTCTCCAACGCTTTTATAAAATACTTATCTATCTATTAACTGACAAAATTATAACATAGAACATGATAATAAATATAACAATTTATTTACTTTTTTATAAACAAGGATTAAAAAATTTATTTATAACGTAAGATTGATCTATCCAAAATGTATCATTTATTCACAACATATGTTTTAATCTCAAAAAATAAATCTAGAGAATATATATTTAGTTGAAATCTTCTTGTGATAACATAAATATTTTTTAAAACATGAATTAACCATTTTTTTCCAAAACATACTCAAATTATGTTCAAAAAAGGATATTATTTATACACCATAGCCATATGTACTATACGAATTAAAATTTATTTTTTATTCTTCTATTTTATTTGAATTATTTAAGAAACATTGTACACATGGTATGATTAATTTATAAACTTTTTTAGTTTATTATCTCATATATTCCAATAGAAACTTCATTTTCTTAACTAGAAAACTATACTGTGTTGATTTAGTTCTTTAATAACATGTGTTATATGATCTATAATTAAGATATCATAATTTATGTACTATATAATCAAGAAATAATGGGAATATTTTTATTTACAAATATAGTTCATTAGACATGAAAAAATTTCAATATTATTTTGATAGATATTTTATAAACTCACAAAATATATTAAAGAGTGAATGTTAAATTCTCTCTATTGTTATATACTAAGTGATTCAAATATTGCAGTTATTTGAAATGTTTTTGAGATAATTTAAACCAATAATTCCATTATATATTCATTAATTGGAATACTTATATAGTTGATTACCAAAAATTTTCTTTTTTGGTTCACCATGGTCTTCTTAGTAATATGATTTTTTGTAATCTAATATATCAATATTATCATGTGCATGTTTTTTGTTTCATTGATTCAAGAAATAAATGAGTAAATTCCCCAAAACATTTTATATATTTAATATGTGAAAATAACTATATTAATATATATGTTTTCAATTTAAGTATATTTAAGGTGGTATTGTAACATACATAGAAAGGTTAACCAATAATGTCACCCAATTTGGCCCACCACAAGGCTTGGAGCACATTCTTGGTCACCAAAGTTAGGAAACATGATCAAAGGTATTATAGAAAGAAACATGTGAATTATTTCTCCATTAATTGATACATGATAAGATAGAAACAAACATAATATCAAAGAAAATATCCAATATGTAACATATTTTAGATTCAACCATACCATAAAAAGTTACATTTAATAAACTATTTACACGGTCTAAACAAAACAATAGATATCCCTCCACTATGGAACACGAAGAAACCAAATGGTCTATCTCTATGCAACCGTATTTCACAATAATCCCAACTGTATAGAAAGTAACATGATCTAGGATATCTATCCATAATAAGACGATCTTCCCTTTTTATATATCATGTAAAACTAAGTCTATAAACACCCAAATTAAAAAATAGGGTGTGATCTAAAATTCCCAATGGAATACCACCAAGAATCAATAAAATGTATATCCATGTACATTTATTAGTTATTTTATAAAACATATTTCAAAAAAATCAAAATAAATAAGCCTTCACATTAAATCATTATTTCATTTTCTTTTCAAAAACATATTATATTTAAATACACAAATAAATATGACATAGAATTTATCCATGACAGATAAGAAGATGAAATTAGTAGGTTTCTAACATCAATATCTATATCAATTGATAAAATTTTCAAAACAAATAAACAAGCATGAAATTTATCCATACAACACTAAAGGGATAATCACAACTCAAGTGTGAACAATATGAATATGAATAATACCACTTGACCATCATAAGTGGCTCTGAAATTCTAGGAACCATTGTTCCATAGAAATAATGCCCATTAAAAATATATGTCATAATGGTAACCTACCCTAGAGATATATTACTAAACTAGGGAATTCATATATATATAGTTTTCCACCATACCCCCAAGGTATTCATAATGTTTTAATGTGTTACCATTTTCTTTCAAGAAACCAAATCAGGATTCACAAAAAAATCCAAGGAAAACCCATTTCACTTAAAAGCCAATATTTTCCTAAAATATTTTTTTATAGAAATATAGTATGATTTTCATTATTGATAAATCATTTCTATTTTAAAACTACCTTTGAATAATTCTAAAAAACAAAACATGTGTATTATCTTTAAATCAGATAAAATATGTTTTCAAAAAAATATTTTCATTGGCATAAAATTTTTTATTCACCTATCAAGGATTTAAATTCATCAGTTTCACAATTGAAATCTACAAGAATTCAAATATCATTAGTCATTTAAAGGGATAATCAATAATATTGATACACTTAGATCATGAATGTTGAAGAAAACATTTCCTTATAAATTCGTGATGGGAAATGAAGATATATGGTCCACACAAGTTTAAATATAATAAAAAACCCATCAAATTGTCATCTAAAATGTAGATAAGGTCATCATACCGTATATTGGTTTCCAAGAAATGAAGAATATGAGATATGAGAGGTAGATCTAGAAATAGAATAAGAAAACAACTAAAAAATACAAATTCCTCAAATAGATCCACCAAAACTGATCATGGATCACCAAGGAATCAATATAAGAAGCATTTTGAGCATTAGGGTGGGGATGGTTCTAGATAATGAGGATTATGAGGAGGTTAGATTAAAAAAATGAAAAATTTCATTATGAAAATTTTACAATTCAACAAGTTTGGATCTGGGTGTATGGTTATGCTGCACAGTTTTAAAAACTAGTTTTCAACTATATAGTGTTCATAATCCATTGAAAATTGAATCGCATGGTTTCTTGAAAATAAATACACTGTTTGAAAACCCATTCTCAATATATGAGACAACCATTGGATAAAATCATATACTTCTACATGTTTTTCATAGAGACTCACATGGTAAGATAAATCATTCTTAAAATGAATAAAATTATAATATAAAGATATAAATTGTACATTTTCTGTATGGTTACTCTTAATTGTGCGAAAACCATGCACCAGGACAATTTTCTAAAAGTCTCCAAATTTTTAATCTCTGGCTCATGAAGGACACTAAAGCCACCAAAGAGTTTAACAAAGCCTGAAATAAGGGGAATCTATCTTTTAGAGGGAGTTAATTTTTCCCCACCACAAAATCATTATGTCCCATGAAAAGGTTAGGACCATGAACTAAAAAATTGATAAGGTCATTATTATATCATCAAGGCCTCATAATCCCGTGTCTCATTGCCATCCCAATAACACATCCATATCACATGAACTAATGGGATTGTCTTTCCAAGCATCAACCTATACAATCATTATACTGTCTAAACAGACCAGTCAACTACTTATCTGTATGGTTCAATCTCAACATCCA
Source organism: Viscum album (assembly GCA_963277665.1). Lineage (NCBI taxonomy): Eukaryota > Viridiplantae > Streptophyta > Magnoliopsida > Santalales > Viscaceae > Viscum > Viscum album. The sequence continues at coordinate 76,427,740 of OY728122.1, read as the reverse complement.
CTCATTTTATTACATGGGATGGATCCTACTGATACTTATTCATTTGTCAAATATGGAACACATCACGAATAGAAGTAAAATTATCATGTTACTACCACTGATAATACACCTTCCTAAGTTCATATACAATATCAAATGGTCTAACATAATGTGGTGAAAACTTATCCTACTTTACCCAACATCTATGTCCCAACTGAAGTGAAAATCTACGGAAAACCTGACCAATCACCTCAAAACTCATGTGTATGATGATGTCGATCCTCCATGGATTTGTGGTGACTATGAGAATATATATATCATTTTCCTAATAAAATTCGTGATATCCATCGTCTCTAGAATGATACTTAATCAAACCTAGTTCCATTCTGCAACCTATTCCCATAAAATTAGAAAACTACAATACCTCCCATAAAACTCCTCAAATTTTTTCATCCCAATATAAGCCTAATAACTATTTTTTTAGAAAAAATCACTAAGTGAATTATTTGTTTTCAAGAACCACTAAAGTCAAGAACATATTATAAAATAATTTATTTATGAATCTAGATGTATCATTCAAACTATCCATTCACCTATGGATGGTAATTCATTTACAAGTTAAATTGTGAACACAAAACTCCCTATAATCCACTCCAAACATAGGATCTAAAGATAGGGTCCTAATTTGAAATTACATTCAAATGTGTACCATTAAGTCTACTAATATCTCACACATATAAGTTCACTAGATCCTAAATCACCCTAATAATAACTTATATAAATATTTCATCATTTCAGATGAATATTCCATACATTTCAGAATAATACATTCTCATGGACAATAAAGGCTTCATGTAAATAGATAGTGGATACATAATATTATTATTTTATAAAAAATCATCAGTGACTTCCACAAATATCTTCTCATGTAGTAATCTCATTAGATATATCCTACATAGATCCTTTATTCATAACCTGGTGAAAGGAAACATAAGAAAAGGTGAACTCATATGCTCATTAATGGTAAAAATGGGATATATAAATCAATAGACGATAGTATTATTATAAGGGTGTTATGAACTATTCAACATCATTTTAATAGAATAAATTATTCATACCCCTTAAAAATATATCATATGCTTCAAGAACAATTATTATATAGAATCATAATCAATAAGGGTGTCAAGTCAATAATCAACAAATAAGAGTTGAAATATAGGCATGTGGAAATGTATTCATATGAATTGATAAAATTGTGAACATAACTAAATGAAATAAATTAAATGTATAATATTATGATAATTGTTGGAAATAAATCATAATCACACATAAAACATGTGAAGAAATATATTCATAATCATTTTTATTCATTTTATGGTGAGAATATATAGAAATAAATAATATACGCACCTCAATATATAAAAAAATATAATCTTAATAACTCCCACTCTTAACATCATTGCCTCATGAGATATCTTTATCACTTTACCCAATGCATTGATGGGATATAATGGACCAAAGAACAGCATTATCATAATTTATTCATATAAATCTCATAAGATCATAAATTTGTCATCATATCAACATAGCATGACCCATGGAAAATAGAAGAGTTTCACAAATATCTCATATCATATACCTTCCAAAGGAATAATGAGGATAGTATTGATGGATTATATCCCTAGTTAATCAAAATTAACATCAAGGATGATATCATTGATGAAAAATTACTTCAAAAGATAACAGGAATAATTCATGAATAAAATAACATTTTCACTTTTAAACCACTTCATTAAAATGTAAAAAGTTTCTAAAATCTTATGTAAAACATTTCATTTGAATAAATACATGTAAAAAAGTACAATAATCATCAAAACATTATGGTGATAAATTTAATTCATGCATTATAAGTAAAAATAAGCAATCCTTTCACATTTTTAATAAAAATTCAAAAGTACCTCTTTTAGCTTATGAAATGAATATTCCATTAAAATTAATTTGTGAAAATTAAAACATGTGTGAAAAGAACATTAAAAATCATCAGATAATATAAAAAATTCTGGAAAACATTTTTTATAAAACAGGGAAATATAAGATAAAATGATTTCTTTGATCAAAGAGAGAAAAAATCGAATTTATATAAAAATAATTATTTAAACCACCTATGTTAATAAGAGAGAGAAAATTAATGGAAACCAAGTATAATACATAAGCAAATATAGGAGAATAAAATTCAATTTATTTATCAAAAGATTATCTTATAATTTTCTTCACTAGAAATTCCAGCATAAACCATCCTCATTAAAATTTGAATGAAATATAAATCCCTTGCCTCAAGTATCATATTTCTTCCTAGAAGATAAAAACTAATTCATAATAAATATTTATTTATTATAAATGTACTAAAAAAAATAATAATTTCTATCATACTTTTTCTGATTTACTTATAACATCTCATCAATGGTTTATTAATAATTTTTTATTAAAATCACAATTCTGGATGATAATTGCTTATTTTTCATGCATGTTTAGGTTTAATAGTTTCATTACTTATACATTGATAATGGTTCCATAGTATCTGGAGTTTTAATAATAATTTAAAATATATATCATATATATTCATTATATATATATAGATTAATCCAACAAAATTAGAGAGAGAGAAGTCAATTACACCATTGATGGAAATAGCCGGTCGTAAGTATACATAAATGTTGTTTTTAATTTTCAATGGATTGAAAGAAATAATATTAAATAATACCTAACCTATATAATATCATTATTATATAATATAAATAATATATAATTATTAAATCAATCCTTATTAACATCCAAGTAAGATAGATATGAAAAAACAAATCATATCGCTTGGTGGAGGTGGTAGTCCACACGTACGCACGAGTGATGTTATTGCTTTCCAATGGATTTTAAGGTAAGAATATAGATGTGATATTATAATTACATCAGTATAATTATTTCATCAATTTCATATATAATCTTTGAACCAATCATAATAACCATCCATGAAATATGGTGATGGAAAATTAATTGCCTTGCTAAGTAGAGACAGTAAGTCATATGTACGCACAAGTGTTACTTTCACTTCCCGTATTATTTTAAAGAGAGTTTAAAATGGTGATAATAATAATAATAATATTTTAATATATATTTCATATATATTTAATTATTTTATGACTAATACCAAATTATTATAGGAACTAGAAGAAGAAATAATCTGAAATAGGTCGAGTAGGATCATTACCTCTCTTTCGGTTTTCCTCCTACTGATAATTCATTAAGGACACATGGAATTATATTTCAGAATAAAATAACCTACCATTTATGTATATGAATATTTTCAGGAGATATTTTCAGGTTTAGGTCAATTTAAAAGGATCAATGTGATTTAAAGAAGAGAAGTGAGGGGTGTCCTTTTATAAGGGGGGGGGGAGAGGACATGCTTGGAATTTTATAAAAGACTAAAATATAATGAAATAATTATCAATAAAAATGATTAAAAATGTTCATAAATTAGAATAATAAGATTATATGTTCTAAATAGTATCAATAATTAAAATTTATATAGTATTTGGTGTCATTTTAAACCTTATCTTTTCAATTAACCCCTTTGTTAAGAATATTTTATCTTAAGAGTGGTAACAACTATTTCAATATTAAAGGATTAAAAATGTTACCATAAATGGAAATGTGACTCGTAAATAGTAACTGGTTGATATGTTCTATATATTTACTTCACATAGTCAAATATATGATCTTTACAATTGTAAATAATTTAATAAAATATTATTTATTATAAGCTATCATTAATGTTAATTTCAAAACTATTCATTTTATTTCACTTTAAAGACACCAAAAAAATATGATATTTAAATATAACCCTTAAAAAACTATAATAAGTTCTATTTTTATTGATAATTAAATTAATATAATATATTTCTAAAATTATATTAGTCTTAAAAAATTTAAGATCATTTATTTTATTTTAATTGATGAAGAATCGTGTCATTATTACATAATAATTCATGGTAATTCTATAATTAATAAAGATTTTAAATAATTTTTCAGCAGGGAAATAATTTAATTGTAATCAAAAAAACCATTAATATTCAATCACATGTTGATTTTTTCCCAGTATGAACACATCTGATATATATAAAAGTAAGAGCGTGAAATTTTGCATTTTTCTCTTCTTGAATTAATATAATGTATATGATTATAGAAATTTGGAACCAAGAGACCATAAATTCAACAATGTGATAGAAAATGATGTAATAAACTCGTACAATAGGATAAATAAAAGTGTTAGATAAATTTTAAAGCCTTATCCCAAAATTTTAACCTTGTTTGACATGTTTTACCCACAATAAGGTAACAAAGTAGGTATTATGATTGCTATTTATAATGGGAAAAAAATAAAGGGACCAATTTTAAAAAAAATTCCTAATAATTTAAAACATAAAATTCATTTTTTGAAATTATATTTCTATAAAATTTTGAAATTAATTTAAAAATAAGTTTGCAAAACATGATGGAAAATATTTTTCGAATAATACATTTTTAATAATAAGATATGATTTATTCTTATCCCACAACATGAAAAAAAAAATCTAATGCTAAAAAATTTAATTGAATATATTATATATAAATTTTATTAATATTATTCACCTGTAGTGATGAATTTAATTTATTAATATAAAAACACATTACATGCATAAAAACAGTTTTTTTTAACATATCTTTTACTTTCATATGATTTTTATTTTTATTTATAATTTATAGATAACCAAAAAATAAATTTAATACGTGTGTAAACCATTAATTTTCATCATTTAGTTATTCCTTTTCATACCCTCAAATTTAATGGCTATGTTAAAGTAGTATACCATTTTACAATACATTTAGATTCGAGGTTGTGTGTATAGTAAGTTGTGAAAAAATATTTAAAGATAATTATATATATATATATATCAAAATCTCCGAGTGTTATATATTGATTCCCTTAAAAGGAATTAAAAACTAAAAATTCTATCAATCTAATAGAAAATTTACAATATATTTTTTTATCGCATCCTCAAGTTCCTAGGTCACTTCGTTTAATTTAAAGTTTCACCAAAAAACTTTGGCCAGGTGACTGATCTCATTTGGTTTCACATAATCTATGTGATCTAGAATATCAAGTGATTATTAATCATAAAATATATTTTTCTTCTAGTGGTAAAACCTCTATGTTTAGTAAATATGTTTTTTCAGGTATATACTTATATAAGAGTGATAGGTGGAACACGTCATGAACATCAAAGTGATCCAGTGGATGTACAAATCGATTTGCTACCATCCCAAATAAATCAAGAAACTAGAAGGTAGAAAAATATATAGGGATAAAAATTACTTTATTTCCAAATCTCATAAACATATTTCAATTATAAATTCAAAGAAATACCATTTCTCTGGCTTTGATTTCCATATTTTTCTAATAATTTTTAGAAAAATTTTTCTGTCGAATTTGAGCTACCCTGAAGTATTACTAAGTGGATATAACCTTATATTACATTTCCTTAGCCATATTAGGTCCAAATCGAATTTTATTCTTCAACACCATCCTATTTTGTTGGATTTCTTCACTTCCTTCCATATTGGGCTTCATAAAGAGCCCTCCAAATGCTCAAGTTACAGATATTACTTTATAAAAATTCAACTATAAGAAGGTGTTCGTACCAATCACATTTTAATTACAATGAATAAGATTTCAGTATATACTATAGGTTTTTAATGGTTCCATTAGACTGTAAATCTATCTGAGGATGAAAAAAGTGCTAAAAATCAACTATATATATAGATTATGGTTTAGAATTCACTTGAACTACAAGGTAAACCTGAAATACCAGATATATACAATAGAATGTGGAACTCCATGCAACCTTAACAATTCATTAATGTATATTCTTGAAATATGATCAAGAAATTAATCTTCTCTAATAAAATTTATGTGTCTGACTTCATAAGGAGATTGAATAAAACATATATAGCGTTATGAAATTTAAATGTTTTAGGGAGTTTACATAAAAATACATGGTCATGTTTTCCCATTTCTTTTCAGGTATGGATAATAGTTATAAGATACATTTATACTTATGTCTCTAAGCGTTAATTTTATACCATAATGATAACCAATATAAATACATTACAATATAAATTTTCATGTAGTCCCCCCAAAAATATTCTTTCATATCTCTAAATATGTTCCTACTTCAAGGATAGATAGAGAATGTTGAACTATGATATTAATTAAACACCTCCTTCTTAAAATTAGATATGGATGGAACACATTCATATTTCTTAAACCTTATCATTCCATCAATATCACGGTTTAACTCGTGATAAATTTTATCCTTCTTTTACGTCTTTATATCTTCCTCTTACACCTAAATAATCCTCACAAGGATAGATGGTTGCACACTCATTTAAGAAAGATAATATATCCCCCTTCCTTTAATATTTATATATCTATCATTTATAAATCCAGAAATGTTAGTTATTTTTTGATCCTCATCATGAAAATACTATAATTTCCCTTCTAACATAGAATATCACCCACCAAGTTCACCTTCCTAGGGTGGTGATGTATTAAGCATTCATAATCTTTAATGACCTCCAAAAATATCCTCTCGATCATTTTTGAAATATTTATAAGTTAATATATTATTTAATATTTTATTATCATTATATACTCCACACATCTCTCTCTAAGGATAATTCCACCATATCTCTAATTAAAAAAATGCCACAGCTTACTCGAAATCATGATTTGTGTAATTTTTTTCATTAAAAATCAATTTTCATGAGTTATAAGTTATAACCATATCATTATTCATGATTACACATCACATTACATTCTTAAATTCATCACTAAAGATCACAAATACTTCTCCATTATAGGATAGTGTAAGAATAGGTGCACTGAATAACCTTCACTTTAGTTCCTCAAAATTTTATTCACATTCTTATATCTAAAGAAAATTGGATCCTTTTTTGTTAACATAGTGATTTGATTATACAGCTATAAAACACTCTCCAAAAAGTGTTAATTATATCCATCCAAACCAAGAAAAAAATGGATCTCAGTCATAGTGATTGGTCAAGGCCAATGTTCAATAACATATGTCTTTGATTGAGCCACTAATATAATTATACATGATATTATATGGCACCAAAATGAAACATTATATAGCCAAAAGTTACACTTGTTAAGATTTTCATACAAACTCTCCTTCCTAAGGGTCTTTATAATAGTCTTCAAGTGATATTAATACTCTAACTCAAGCCTTTAATTTAAAACAATATCATATATAAAGACTATCACAAACTGTTAAAAGTAATATATAAATAATATATTTATTGAATCCATTAAGATAGTAGGGGAATTAATAATACCAAATATTATCACTATAAATTCATATTTTCTATACATTTCATGAAATATTTCTTGGGTATATCCTCCTTCTTGACCCTATATTGATGATATCCATAATGAAGGTCAGTCTTGTAATAGTATTTAATTTTATGTAGTTGATGAAACAATTCATCAATATGGGGTATAGGATAGTTTTTCATGATAGTTACCTTGATAATTTATCTAAAATATATGAAATATTTAATTGATCCGTATTTCTACTTAAAAAAGAACTACTTCACTGTATGGTTGTGACACACTATGATTTTATGAGATAAATTCTTTTTAATTTCTTTCATGTCTTGTGTTGTATACTAAACCAAAATTATCTTGCGCTATATGTAACACCATATTATGCTATTTTATAACCCACACTCTTAGTTTCTTATCTAATGCAAATTTTCATGTTCTTTTGATAGAATTTATTTCATAGAATGACGAGTATAAGTGAAAAACAAAATATTATAACCTAGTCATTATAATGGCCGGTAGAAATGAATAGTTTTTTACTTACTGATAAAAAACTATTTCAATAAAAATAATTTAGTATATAAAATAATAAAATCACCCTTTATGGATTAAATATATTTTTTTAAATTCATCTTATTAGTTTTTTGGACATGATATAAGAACATATTTAATTTCTCAGATAAAATAAGTATTTATCAAAAATACAGTATTGTCACCTTTTGATATAGCACCCATTATAAATCTATTTTTTAAACTTTTATATAATATATTTAACCAAGAAATTTATTGTTTGGAATTAGTATATAAAAATTTTCATTGGATAAATTTTCTGATATTTTTCTGATAAGTTTTAAATTTTGATGAATAGTAAAATTATACTAACTTTTTATTAAAAACCATTTTTTTATTGAAATAATTTGTGTAATTAAATTATATTATTGTATGTTTATAAATTATAAATAGAATATATTTTTATAATTAAATATAACTTATTTTATTATCACTAATTTTACATTCAATTCAGATACAAAAAAATTTAAATCTTTTGCAATGTTTTAATTTTTGAAAAACTCGTTCTCTATTTCCGACAACTAGAATAATTTTAATTTAATTATTAAAATATTTCTGCTTTTAATTTTAAAAATTTGATTCCATATTTTTAATCACTAGGCCCAAATTATGGAAATATATTTATTTTATTTTTTGGCATTATTAATACTAAATTTGGTAATTTTTATTAATACGGTAAAAAGGTAAAAAAAGTAATTAAGGGTAAGAATACTATTATAAAGTTACCCTAACACTTGAATTAATATAATTGGATGAGTTTGTTTCTACATAAATCATCATTGGGGAGAAATGGTATCCTTTTGAATCCACTTTGATGATATTAAGACATTTAATTTATTATATTTAAAGAAAAGTTAAATATGTATCACTCAAATTTTAAAAAATAAACGATATATTTATATAAGGTTATATAGAAGGTAAATTAGATTATAAATACCTATTTGAAATATAATTTTTTTTCTTTCTCATCATAATTTATTTATAATTTTTAGGTAATATATAATTACCATAAAGACATATACTTTAATGGTGTACAAATTAATTAATTGATGAGAAATGAATAAAACAATTATTATTAAAATTATAATAACCATAAAAATACCCAAAAACATTCCAAATTGTAATTGGTTGAGTATATACCATATATAATCATCCAAGGGTCTATTTAGTGACCATTTGGATCCATATTGAAGATATAATGACACTTTGTTTATTTTATTTAAAGTGATGTTAAAGTTGTCCCATTCATAATTTAATAAGTATAACATTTTTAATGTTGAATTTTTTAGAAGATAAATACTAATAAATAAAATATTATGACATATAGTATATTTATATTCATAATATTACTTTATTTTTACGTTTTACACTATAAATATTTATATTAAATTATAACACAAAGTTGATGTAGTAATTATTCTATTCATGGAAATATAAAATTAAGGTTATTAAAAATATTAAAATAAATATAATTTGAGCTAATTAAAATTTCCAATGATTTTTACGGATTCCCTATAACCTATACGGATATAATAAAATAATTTTTTCCATGATAACATCTTATCATTATATTTTTAAAAATCCATGAATTTAAGTGTCAAAATTTACACTATTGTTGTTTTTTAAAACAATGTTTTATTAAATTATTTAAAAATCATAAAACATTTCTAAAAAATACTATATAATTAAATTATGGTCTTAAATTATATAATATACTGATTTATTTTCTATTTTACATCATATAATTGAATATTGACACCTTCAATATTGAATTATTTATTACCACTAGTTAATAATTAAATAGAATAACTAAGTGATAATTAAAACAATAAGGATTTAATTGATAGAAATAAGTGTCAAAAATTTATTTTTTGATGATATTAAAACCTTTTTTACTCTAATCTTAGAATTTGGTTCATTTTGGAGGTCTTTTTGGGGGGGTTTATTTTATTATAAATTATTATTTATGGAGTTTCCAAATGTATCCCTCACCTCAATTATAAATGGGAACCTATTCCCTCACCGCTTCATTTCAATTTTAGTGTTAATTCTCTTCCATACACTGACCATATACTTTCAAAACATCATTATTTACATTATAGAGTTTATCGTCTTCTCCAGAGTCCAAATCTAGTTCTTTTAAAAGGAGATTTAGAGGAAACACGTCGAAGGAGCGGTAACCTCCTATATCGATTGTTTCAAACTTCTTTCTTCTTTTACACCCTCTTAATTGGTTGTTTTAATATAAAGTAATAAATACATTACAATTTATAAAATGAGATGTTATTATAATTATGAAATAATCATATTCAACCTTCTATCCATCCTATGAATAACGATGTCGCCATGTGTGTGTGCGTACGACTTACTGTCTCCACGTCATGGGGAAATTTGTTATTCCGCACTGCATTATTTAGATGTCTATAACAATGAATATAAAGGATTTAAATAATGAATATGATATGATAATTGTTATTTATAATTAATATACCATCCAATTTCATAATATTTAACTATTAAGGGAATGATATTTCCACTCGTGCGTGTGTACGACTTACCGTCTCTGCGATGCGATAAGATTAATTCTCCATGTTAATCATTCAAGAACGATTATAATGTATATAAAATAAATAATTATGAAATTTTTGAAATAATAAGGCTACTGGAATTATTTATATACATATAAATCATTTACTTTGTTCCATTCAATTCTATAAGGAAATAGAAACAGTATTCACGTATACATACGGCCTACCATCTCCATGAATGGTGTATTCCATTTCATTTATCTGTCAATAATATATATTTTTGTACTAAATATATATGATATATAAATAATGTTTTAAATTCTGGAAGTAATTAAATCATGATATATGTAATAAGATAAATAATAACATGTCAAAACATCTACGATAAACAAAATAATTATTACCCAAAACATTTCTTTAAAATTGTATTAATAAATGAATGGGTAATATAAAGTCATAAGTGAATCATATAAGATATAATAAACATTATTCTGGTTTTTTACAATTTTATTATATGTTTAAAACCACTATATAGGAGTTTTGGACACAAACGGAAGCAATCAGACCTATAGTAAGGGATTCTTTGTCTCGCTTTTATTTCTATGGGACATATGCCTTATACAACACCTATTTATTTTGTGTAGTGTTTATTCTTCCTGTGAATGTTTTTATGATTATTAAAATTAATTTTATGATATTTAAATATTCAAATAATATTATTTATTTTACGAGGAATATGATTTCAATGATTATAAGTTAATAGGGGATAATTTTTCATTCTTATTATTATCTGAGATTTTTTATTCGTAAGTATTTACTGAGGTATGTTAATAATCCATTTTCATGTTTTATACATATATATTATAAAATATTCTTCCCATCCTTCTACAATTTTTAATGTATATTTTATTCTTTGGTTAATTATAATGTAATGGTATGAAAAGAATCTTTTTTCTTTTTCAGTATAATGTACTTTTTGACTTTCTGACAAAAGTACAAGAAGGATGTTTTTTAACCTTTATGGCATGAATGAATTTTTACACATTCATAACACATTATTTCTATGAGTCATATCTTACATGTTTTCGAGTTTATTTTAAATGAAATTCTTTTCTTTTAAAATTTCATGGTGTTTTATGAAAATAAAATGTTTTTGAAGAAGAAAGGATATTTCCCCAAGAATTAAGTTCATGTGTTTTATCAAAATTATTTTCCATCTAAGATGACACTCTTTAAATAGGGTTATGTTTCTATCCATATTATTACTGTGATTTGATTGTGTTAATAGTGGAATAATGTTTTAATTGTATTATGTTATGATGGAATGAAGTTTAAGAAACCCATTTTATTTCTTGGTTTATGTTATGCTGAATGATTTTTGTTTTTGTGGCATATGTATGAATGATTTCATTATGAGATGGGTGGGAAATATATCTCCCTCCAATGTATTCGGTAAATATTTATATATCATGAGATAGATAAGATTGAAATGTAATGTATATATGGTTCAGTAATACTGGGCTGAAAGGGAAGGTATATCTAGTTCAGTAACACAGGGCTGAAACAGCAAGCATATCAGGAAAAGTAATACATGGTTGGAATGAATACTAAAGTCAGTTAAGTAATGGAATTTTCCTACTATTATTGTCTTGTCTATGAGCCTTGTCTAAAAGTGAAATTATTTTCTTTTCTTATGCGTTTTCCACAATTCCATTTTTTATGCCAATGCTATTTTATCATAGTTCGTGATCGTTTATGATTTATGCCTTATAAACATCCAATATTGTTTTAAATACTCAATATTCTTATATTCAAAATTTATGTTCATGTATTTACATTCTTATGTTTTTTTTGTTTCATGTTCTTCATGTTGACCCTTAATAGGCATTTGATCTCACCCTTTTTATGTTTTGTTACCCCCATGATATAATGAAATATTATAGGTATGAATACTAAAGGGGAATATATTTATGGGAGATGATGAAAATATTTCACAAACCTATAATAATGTGTTCTGAGTTTCCAAATACACTAAACTAATATGATCTTTATGAATATATTTGTGTAATGTATTAATATTCTTAAAAAGAAATGTAATGTCAGTCTACATCAAGGATGAGTCATTAGAGTTAGTATCAGAGCAAAGGTTTAGTCAATCATTGAAAACTGGGATGTGAAAACATTATTGAGAACCATAGAGACATTTCTAAGGATATTTCTAGGAATTTTCAAAGGATAAGTGAGGAATAGGTTACAATCCCAGCATTTTTGTGATAATCATGACTCACGTAGGGTTAAACTGAAGATATCATATATTGAAATATTATAAGTAACTCACATTAATTATGTGTTTCTAATATCTGATATGTATTTCTCATACTTTTTTTCTAGTCTTATTCAATATCCAAAACTATAGAGGACATTGATAACCATTGAATGTTTCATATGTGGAAAGTATTAGAATTAAAAAGATTGATTTTTTAAGTGGAAATATAATAAAGGGAATAATGAATATGGTACAAGTATTGGACATACTGCTGAGTATAAAGAGATTTTTAATGACATGTGAAATGTATGTGATATTCATAGAGTATTGTTTACATTAAATATAAGAATCTTGAGGTTTAGAAAACATAACACATGATTATTACTCTAGGAAATGTGAGGATGATGGATCCTAAGTAATGGTTTAAGAATAAAGTTGGATGATTTAGTTTTATATGTTTCATAATTCAATGATTATGTTATATGAATCATCAAATATATAAGTTTTTTTGTATAAGTTTTTTTATTAAGGATTGGTAAGAAATTTATAATATTTATAAGGATCCAAAAAAGTGATTTAATGGTAGGGTGATATATTTAGAGAAAAAATTATTAAGGGAATTATAACCCTTAATATGTTTTTATGTTAAGATAATGATGTTTTAATAAATATATGTTTGAATTAAATAAGTAAATTTGATGATGCTAATTTTTTGAGAACTAATTATGGATTTTTCGACAAGAGGGTTATGCTATCACATATAAAGTATATAACTTTTTGGGACTTAATAAATAATACACTATGTTTTGGAATAAGGAAACCCAGATGTTTTGAATAAGGATATCTAATAATTTAAGTTGATATCATGACTCAAGAAAATAAATGATAAATGTGTTCACAATTTTGGAATGTGACCAACTAGAGATACCTTATGATATATGGGGGATAAATGTTTATCCAAGTAAGTGAACCTTTTTCTACAGTTTTGGATTTTTATCCTTTATATGGATTGTATTGATATATATTTATTGAATGTTTATGTTAAACATAAGATGAAATTAGTTATCATAAAGTCTTATCTCACCATAGGGGGTCTTATGCATATTTTGTAACATGTGATAACCTTTCTATTAAGATTGATGGAATGACATATCATTATATTTATGGATCGCATGATCTACTAAGTAATCCGGAATGAAAAATTAAACATCATTTCATTGGATAAGATATGAGGTGTAAATTGATTATGGAATGAAAAATGGTGATATTTTACTTAAATCAAGTAAGTATTTATTCCCATGTTCTTCAACCTTTAGAAAAGGATATTGAAAACCAAAAATGTTATCCTAGAACCAACTTATACAATGAATCAAATGGTCCCTTAAATCATTGAATACTTAAGGGTTTTTTGTTTTCAACGTTCTCCAAGCATTGTTCTTTATCACTCTCCATCAGAACATGATGGTTAGATTTTTCTTATATATCTATTATTTTTCTTCCCACCTATTTTTTTCAATATGGAAACCCGTTTAGGAGTTACATTGGGTAAACGTTATGTTTGTAACATTCCTTTTAAAAATGATATTTTATTATTCATTTTTATGATGTCGGTTTCTTTGAATGAAAATTTCATGTTGTAAACCTTTTATAACCCCAATGAATTTTGAGGGAAAAATTCATTTTAAGGGGGTAGAATGTGACACCCTGAGATTTTATGAGAGAGATTCTTTTTGACTTCATTGATGTCTATTGTTGTATGTTACACCATGATTATCATACACTATATGCAACACTCTATTATCTTGTGGTATACACAACACTATACTTGGATTCTTTTACACACAATTTCAAGGTCTTTTGATTGAATTCATTTCACACAAGATAGTGTATAAGTGAAAAACTGAATAATATAACCAACTCATTATAATTGACGGTATAAATTTTATTAACATCCTTCTAAAAACTATTTAAATGAAAGTAATAGAGTCTACAAATTAATAGAGTCTCTCTTTATTGATTCAATCTAATGTTTAAAATTGATCTTATATGTCTTCTAGACATTATATAGGAACAGATTCCATTTTTCAGATAAAAGAAGTATTTTTTTAAAAGTACAGTATTCCCACCTTTTGATAGAGAACCCATTTTAAATCTAGTTTTTGACGCTTTTATATATTTTATTTAAAAAAACAATCTTCTTATTTGGAATCAGGATATAAAAATTTGCATTGGATGAATTTTTTATATTTTATGATAGGTTTTAAATTTTGATTAATTGTAAAATTATATAAATTTTAATTAAAAACAACTTTTTCATAAAAATAATTAAATTAATTTAGTTATATTATTGATGGTTTTTAAATATAAATATAATATATTTTTATCGTTTAATATAATGTATGTCATTAGCCATAATTTTACATTTAATTCAGATGTAAAAACATTCAATATTTTGTAATGTTTTAACTTTTAAAATACATGTCCTCTATTTCTAAAAATGGGAATAATTTTAAAGTAATTGCTCAAAATTAAGTGTTCTTAATTTAGAAAATTGTATTCAATATTTGGAATTAGTTGCCCCAAATTATGTAAAAAGATTTATTTTATTTTTGGCATTATGAATAGTAACATTGTTAATTTTTATTAATACGGTAAAAAGGTAAAACAAGTAATTAAGGGTAAGAATACTATTATAAAATTATCCTAACACTTATATTAATGTCACCAGATTATTGTTTTTGACCCAAATCATCCTTGGGTCGAAATGGAATCCTTTAGAGGCCACTAGGATGAGATTAGGACATTTAATTTATTTTATTTAAAGAAAATTTAAATATGTCCCACTCAAATTTTAATAACTAAACAATATTTTTATATAAGGATAGAAAGAAGATAAATTAAGTTATAAATACTTATTTGATATCTAAAAAGTTTTTCTTTATCTTTGTGATTTATTGGTATTTTTTAGAAAATATATAATTATTTTAAAGTCTTATACTTTGATGGTGTACAAATTAATTAATTGATGAGAAATAAATAAAACAATTATTTTTTAAATTCTAATAACCATCAAAAGACGAACTAAAAACATTCACAGTTCTTATTGGTAGATTTTATATGGACTATAATCATCCAAGGGTCAAGTTATTGACCATTCGGATCCACATAGAATAGATTGTGAGACTTATATTATTTTATTTAAAGTGATGTTAAAGTTTCCGCATACGTAATTTAATAATTTTAACATTTTTAATGTTGAATTTTAAAGAATTTAAATTCTATTATAAGATTATTTAATAAAATATAGTATATTTATTTTTACCATAGTGTTTTATTTTTAATAATTACCTTACAAATAATTATATTTAAGAATTATAAAAAGTTTATATAGTATTTATTGATTAATTTAAATATCAAATTAATGTTATTGAAAATATTAAAATAAATATAATTTAAGATAATTAATCTTTCCAAGAATTTTTATAGATTACCTAGTCCAAATATTGATATAATAAAATAACTCATTGGATGATAAAATCTTATCTTTATATTTTTAAAAATCCAGGAATTGAATAGTGTCAAAATTGACTCTATTGTTGTTTTGTTAAAACAATGTTTTATTAAATTATTCAAAAATCATAACATATTTATAAAATATATATAATAATTAAAATATTATATTAAATTCTCTAAGATAATTCTTTAGGGCCTATTTTAAATCAAATTAGTAAATATTTACCCTTCAAATGTTGAATTATTTGTTGCCACAAGTAAAGAATTAAATATCATAACTAAGTGTTAATTAAAAAGATAAGTTTTTAATAGTTATAAATAATTGTAAAAAATTCATTGGATTATGATATTTAACCATATATATTATAATCTTTTAATTTGGGCCATTTTTGAGGTTTTTGGGTTGGGTTACATTTTATAATAAATTATTATTTATGGAGTTTCCAAAAAGTCCCCTCACCTCAATTATAAAAGGGAACCCCCTCCCTCATATATTCACTTCAATCTGAGCCTTCAAGATCAAACATACCCTACCCATTTCCCTTATAAACGTCTTTATTTTACATTCTATAGTTTCTATTTTTCTCAAAATGACAAATCTAATGCCTTCAAAAGGAGATTTAGAGGAAGCACGCCGAAGAAGAGGTAACCTCCTCTACTGATTCTTCCAAACTTATTTCTTCTTTTACTTAATATTTATGATTTGTTTCAATGTAAATTAATAACTAATGTATAAATTATATACTTCAATTTTATTATAATTATGATACAACCATATTCCACCTTCTATTCATCCTTTGAAAAATGATATCACCGTGCGTGTGTACATAAGGCATACCGTCACCACATCATGGTGTAATTTGTCATTCTACACTATATTATTCAGATGGGTATAATGATGAATATAATGGATTTAAATAATTAATATGACATGATAATGATTATGTATAATTAATATACCATCCAATTTGATATCATTTAACCATTAAGGGATTGATATTGTCGCTCATGTGTTTGAACAGCTTACCATCTCCACGATGTGATTAGATTCCTTCTCCACATTAACCATTCAAGAATGATTATAAAGTATATATAATAAATAATAATGAAATATATGAAATAATAATTCAACTATAATTATGTATATATAAATATATTTTATTTACTTTATTACATAAAATTCAGTAAGGAAACGAAAACAGCGTTCAAGCGTATGTATGACCTACCATCTCCATGAAAGTTGTATTCCATTTCATTTATCAATATATTATATATATTTATATACTGAATATATATGATATATAAATCATTTATTACATTAATTAAGTAATTAAATGATGATATAAGTAATAAGTTCAATAATAACATGTCAAAATATTTACAATAAACAAAACAATTATTACCCAAAACATTGCTTTAACATGGAACTAATAAATGAACGAGTAATATAAATTAAAAAGTGAATCATATATGATATCATAAATATTATTATAGTTCTTATACAGGTTAATTATATGTATAAAACCATTGTATAATATTTTTGTACACATATGGATGAAATCAGACCTAAGGTAAGGGATTATTTTGTCTCACTTTTATTTATTTGGGACATATACCTTATTCAACACCTGTTTCTTTTTTGTGGCGTTTATGCTTCCCATGAATGTTTTTATGATTCTTAATACTAAGGGAATGATATTTAAAAATGTATATAATATTCTTTATTTTATAGGGCCTATGAATTGGATGATTATAAATTAGTGAGTGATAATTTTCCAATCTCATTATTATCTGTGATTTTTATTCGTATGTATTTAATGGGGTATGTTTATCATGCATGTCCATGTTTTATAGATATATATTATTAAATATTAATCATATATTTATTTTTTTTTTAATTTTCATTTTACCCTCTAGTGAATTTTATAAACTTTTATGAAAAGAATCTTTTGTTGTTTTCAGTATGATGTACTTATTGACTTTCGGAAAAAAGAACAAGAAGAATGTTTCTTTAACATATACTACATGAAAGGATTTTTATACTTACATAATTTATTATTTCCATGAATATTATATTAAAAAATTTCAAGTTTATTTTCAAATAAATTCTTTTCTTTTGAAATTGTGTAGTATTTTTTGAAAATAAAACATTTTTGAAGAAGAAAATATATTTTTCTCAAGAATTAAGTTCAAGTGTTTTATCAAAATTATTTTCCATCTTAGATGATGCTCTTTAAATAGGTTTATGTTTATATCCCAATAATTAATATGATTTGATTCTGTTAATGATGGAAAAATATTCTATATAGATTAGGTTATGATGGAATGATGTTTGAGAAAGCCATTTTCTTTCTTGGGTTATGCTTTGATGAATGATTTATGTTTTTGTTGCACATGTATGAATGATTTCATTATGACATGGGTCGGACCTATATCTCCCTCCAATTAATTGTGTAAATATTTATATCTCATGAAAAATATATGACTAAAAGGGGGGGTATATATGGTTTAGTAATACATGGCTAAAATAGTAAGTATATCTGGTTCAGTAATACATGGCTGAAACAGAAAGTATTTCCAGTTCAATAATATATGGTTGGAATGAGGAGTGAACTCAGTTTCTTAATGGAAATTTTCCACTATGATGGCCTTGTATATGATACTTGTATAATATGGAAATTATTTTCAATTATTATTTTTTTCCCACAATTCCATTTTTTTAATGCTATTTTATCATTGTTCATGTTAATTTATGAGTTATTCCATATAAACTAACATGATTTATTCCATGACACAATATTTTAATATTCAAAATTTACGTTCATGTTTTAACATTCTTATGATTACGTTTTGATTTTTGTCATTCATGTTTACCCTTAATGAGCATTTGACCTCACCTTTTTTATTATTTCTTTCCCCCAGAATATAAAGAATGGTTATATGTAGGAAAACTAAAGTAGAAGATATTTATGGGATAGGTTGAAGATATTTCACCAAGATAGAAGAATGTGTTCTGAGATTCCAAATACTCTAAAAAATATGGTATTTGGGAATCTATTTGTATAATTTATTAAGTATTCCAAAAAATAAATGTAATGTCCATGTATATAAAACATGGGTCATTAGAATGGTGATGCACTAGGGTGTATGAATCCCTTATTAGTATTCTCCTATAGTTTATTCTTCAATTCATGAAACTCAATTGGGTTCATTCTATAAGGATTATTCTAAATATGTTTGTAACTAGGTAAGAGTTATATTGAAAAATAAACTTTTTGATTTAGAATAATACCATGCATTTCTTCTAGAAAAATGTCAATGAACTATCATATGATAGGTGTATCCTAAAGATTGAGTTTCTCCCCAATCATATGAGATAAATACCCTTCAGGGATAATAATTAATAACAACAAGATAGAATTAATTTCCATTGAATAGTCATATTCATCCCTTCACCAATATAAAATCATTGGTTCATTGAGAATATAAAATGTGACTTCACTTCCTTAGAAATTGATAGGGGATCTATATATAGAGAGAGAGAAAGAGAAATTAAATTCATGTCTAAAGTCACATAAAATACAACTAGGGGATGAATTAAAAAATAATGAATCACATTCCCACAAAATTATATGACAGAGGATATGTAATCTTTAGTTGAAATAATTATACCTATATAAGTTTCCACAGTTAAATAAACTTGTAACCACTAGGGTGGTGATATAATAAGCATATAAAATTTTTTAGATATAAAATATTGGTTAGATATAGAATGGAATAAAAAAATTCAATTCTAGCTTGGATAGTGACTGTACCTTTCACCACATAATTATCCTGACCCACTTCAGTTGTGATAGAAAACAAATTCCACTGTCTTTTTTCTTAGGGGGGTATTGTGGCCCAACAACCTCATTAGCTATTTGATTAGGTAATTATTTCACATAATTTGTAATATCCCTTAATTTTAAAAATTAAATTTCATTGGTTTAATCCCCCTTATCCTCTGTTTAATTTTTTTACCTTTTTATCCAACTTCAACAGTCACGGGCTTGATGACCAATATTTACACATTTTATGCATTTCCTAGTTCCTTTTAGATGATTTCCTGAATGCTTTACCCCACATTCTTTTCATGTAGGTGTTTCTAATTTTTCCCTCCTTGGAATTTTCCATTTGTGTTTCCATGAAGCTCTATTTTTCCCTTATTCTCACTAAAAACAAAATAATAATTAGATTTTACACTCTGAATTTCTACCTTCATATGAAAATTAATGATTTCATCATAGTTTCAAAAGTCTATTTTTGATAATTATTTTTAATGAATTGGTTTTAGGCCACTCAAAAATCCATAAATTTTTTCTTATAGGATTTATTATAGCTCATGAAGAATACCAAGAATGTGTTGAAAATTTTTCTTTACCGGTATAAATATATTCCCCATCCCTATGTTTCAACATTAGAAATTTCATTTTAGTCATATTTGAAAGAGTTTTAGGAAGTTATTTATTGATAAATAACCTCTAAAACTCCTCTCATAAAATGGTGTTTATTTATTCCTCTTTCCTTGTGTTTTTATAAGAATCTCCTATTTATCAGCATCACCTTTTAATAAATAATTTACTAAGAAAACTTTTCCATGGTATGAGTACTGATGGACATAAAAAATATTTTCCATCACATTGATCCATTGCTCAAAAAATAGTAGTTCTAATGACTCAAAGAAGGAGGTTTCAATATGTCACGTAAAAAACTCAATTCCATGTTTCTCTCATCTTGGTTCATTTAAAAGTTCAACATGATCCATGTTATTATTCATAGCTTGATAGAGTTGAGTGATCATAGACATAAGAAATTACGTCCTAGATCCCAATCTAGTTGGTCACTCCTGAATACATTCACTACATTTTTCATCACATTCATTTTTTACATGATCTATTCTAGTTCCAACCATTGACTAACACCAAAATGAATAGTACAAACATCAAGCTATAAAAATTAGAGTGAACTATTATATAATTGTAAAATATCATTCATAATATTTTTTAATCAGGACACATTCTTTAAAATCTATGTAGCCTTACATTTAACATAGTTTATTCATGGTCATTACCAATATTTTTGGAATTTATCATATACTTAGAAATATTATTAGGGTTCATTCTAATGTATTTTAACCCTATTCTCCATAGATTAACTAAAGTCATTATCTGATTATAACTGATGTTAACCAAGAAAAACATTAATAAATATTTCATCATTTTATATGAATATTAAATACATTTGAAAATAATAAACACCTAAAGACAATAAATTATTAGTTTATTTGATGTCTAGATACATAATTTTTTTTATTTTTTGAAATATATTCAGCATCTCTGAATAAATCATTTCGCATTTTACTCTACATATACATACACTACATATAACCCTTCATCATAATATGGGGAAATTAAGTATAAGAAAGGGTGAGCTTAAATTATCAATTAGGCTAAAGATGAGAGATATCAATGGTTAGAGGATAAGATGATCAATATGGTTTTATGACATATTCATGTTATTTTTCTCATCATAAAATTTCCACCCCAAAGAAAACAATGATTATACAATTCAAAATGAATTTATATCTTGAATAATGAACAATAATGGTGTCAAAGTAGTGATCAAAATCCCAGAGTCATAATGTAGGATATGGAATCATAATCATAATAAATCATAATCATATGAAAATTGATAAATGAAATCATGTACATGAATAATCCTGTGAGAATAGAAAGAAATAAATCATACTAAAGCATCAAAATGAAAATAAATCTCTTTAAAATCTGGTCTATGCATTTTCCTTTGAGCATAGAAAGAAAGAAATCATACTCACATCATAGAATGTGAAAAAACAAAATAAAATTCATGTCCACACATATCATAATCATATCATGAGACATAGAAATAACATTATGCAATAAATTGGAGGCCTATAACGAACCCAACCATCACAGTATCAAAATTCATTCATATAAATCCCACAATATCATAAACTTTTCATCATATCAACATAGAATAACAAGAATATATAAAAAAAGGTTTCATAAAAATATCATAGTCATAATGATAGATCATAAAAAGAATAAATAAGGATGGTATAATTTTATTATATCCTTAGAAAATATAAATTAACATCAAGTATTTTTTTCATAGAAGAAAAGCTTCTTCAAAATATCTCTATAATTATTCAAGAATAAAATAACCTTTTCATGTTAAAATATTTTTTTTAAATATAACAATATAAAAAATAATATAGAAAACATTTTATTTTTTTAAAACCATAGAATCCTTTAATGTATGATTCAAATTAGGATGGCGGTAAATTCTATTTTTGTCATATATGTTAAAACAATGATTCCATGCACATTTTCAAAAAAAAGTAAATGGTTCCTCATTTAAAAAATGAAAAGAACATTCCTTTTAAAACATTTAGTAAAAATTAAAACATTGGTAAAAATTATTTTCAAAATAATAGGATAATATAAATAAATTCGTTAAAATCATTTCTAGAAAACATGTATTTAGGAGTAAAATGATTTTATGACCGAATAGAAAAATAAAGTCAAATTTTCTTATAAAAAATTATAGTATCTTGAGTTCTTAAAATGAAGAAAATTAAAGAAAAAATGGATTTTCTAGAAATAATAATAGGATAATAAAATGATTTGGTTTTATCATAAATTGATGATATAATTTCCTTTAATTGAAATAGAGGAAAAACAATACTAATTAAAATGATGTTGAAACATAAATCCTTTACCTCAAATATAATCTTTTTTTGTTTTATAAAATAATTTATAATAAATATAGATTAATTATACATTTATTCCAAAACCATAACCATATGTATAATAGGATTTATGATTTATTTATGATATTTTATCACCCATTTATTAATTTTTTTATTAAAATTAATCTTCTGAATGATAAATTCTCCCTTTTTGTTCAGTTAAGAAGTATCAATCCTTGTACATTGATTATGGTTCCATTATCTCCAGAATGTTAATAATAATATATATTATTTTTATCAATATTTTAAAACCATTGTTCTTACATGAGCTGATCAAAATGATCATTAATCCTAAGAAAGGGGAATGCATTCTTAATCATCACCTGGCTAAGGTTATGGTAATCGACATAATGATGGACAAGGAAAAAAATATTATGAATTATTAATTTAGCCTCAATATCCCCAAGATAAACCATTAATTCATTCAATTGCATTAGTTCTATATAGTAAGAATGTAAAGTGATGGGCCTCATCCCTAGAAGAATGTATATATAAAACATGACATTCATATGAGGTGGAAGCCAATATAAATCATCTATAAAATCCTCATGATACCCACTCTCTACCATAAGAATAAATATATTAAGACATGGATCAACTAAATCAAGAAATAATTCTGATAACTAGAAGGATATCTTCTTAGCATTAAGAGTAACGAGACATGCTCCACCCAATTCTAAATCCCTATTATCTTAGAAGACATGAGTGACACCATAAAAATAAATAAATTGTACTAGATGATGATAGAAATAAAAATTGAACTTATATTAAATCATTTAATCCATTCCAATAATAATATCAAAAATTTTGAGATGAAGAACTAAAATGTCTCATAACGTTTCATGGTCAACAGTCATCACCTAACACATGGGACACATAAATACCTACCTAAACATTTTTCACAATGGAGTGGAAATATTAATCCAGAAATGAATGATCTATGATTGTAATCCCAACAAAATGATAAGATTGGATGAGATAAATGAATGTGTTTCACCAATATAAAACAAATCCATCACCATTGAAGATGAAATAAACATCATACCTATCATGGTAGTTGGTCCTCCCTCTCACACCTCGAGTGTATACTCAACTACATATAAACATACATCTTCATCCTACCCTTTATCCACAACCTAATCATCACCCTTATTGTGATATTACCATCCCACCCATTTTTATGGCTTTGATTTAATCTAAGAGATCTCGGGGAATTTTGATCTGTCACTTCTACCTTAATATTCACTCTAAATGAAACAATAATGATAAGTATATTTACCACATGAAAATCACACCCTAAGAGCTACCATAAAATCATGCTTGAATTCTTCCTTTCTCCCACACTGGAATTATACCACCGCATCTACCATTATGTTTTTTGTGCACTCTTACCACTACCTTAGTGCTAGTCACACCACTCCAACTTCTAGACAAAAAATAAACTACGGATACCACTTGAAATAACTGGGGATACAAAAATTCATGTCATCCCTATTATACCCACAACATATGTAGTTTCCTTGTATAAAAACACTATTTGATACAAATTTCTAACAGACCCTCCTGGGTCAACCAATAATGTCACTCAAATTGTCCCACCAGAAGTTCTGTAATGTGTTCCCAATTGTCACAGGTTGGCAACAAGTACCAGGGTGTCATAAAAAAACATGGAAATAATTTCACCCTCTATAGATATATTATATGATAGAAAAAATATTATATCAAATATGATATCCAAGACCCATCATATGTTAGAGGCAACCAAACCATAAAAGGTAACATCTAACAAGAGGATTAAAATGTCTAAGTAACAAACTAATATTCTATAACTATTGGTAATTTAGAAAACCATGGGTCCATCTATACATTACCATATTTCCCCACCATCCCGACCAACCATAAGGCAACCCGATCCCAGAGATTCTTCTTCGTCATGATACTCTCCCCTTTACCTGTATCCTTTAAAACCAAGGATATAAACTCCCAAATAAAAAGTTATATTGTTAGCTCAAAATTTGAGTAATATATGGCCAAGAATATATACAATTTACATACACATTCTTATATTACGTATTTTATAAAATATATTTTGAAAAAATCAATAGAAATAATATTCCACAAATAATCATCCTTTGGTTTTATTTAAAAAACATGACATGTTTAAATAAAAAAATATTTATAACATAATATTTATCCACAAGGCCTAATTAGATTAAATAAATTGGTTCCAAAAATAAATATCCATATCAAGTAATAATATTGTAATATCAAATAAGTAATCATTGTAACACCCAAATATTTTATGTAATGTCTCATTCTAAATAAATTTAATCTCTTGGATAGTTTATGTTGCCAGAAACACCATACTAGAATGAACTCAATAATATTATTATTTTAACATGGCCATTAAAAACTAGATATTACATTAGTGGGAGTTAATAGGATTAAATATATTAGGAATTATATATTAATTTAAGGTTCAATAAAAATTTATTTATGCTTATGAAATAAACACATAATTATTAAAGTCATCTTATTCTTCAAATATATGTTTTCTTAAAAAACTGATTTTATAGTTTTCTGTGAAAAAATAAATATAATTAATTTTTGAAATTTTTATAAAATTTATTTTAAAAATAATCATCATTTTTTAAATCGTCGTATCAAAATTATCTTAAATTAATTTCTTGAGAATTTTATAGAAATGTTGATTTTTGGGTTACAATGTGTAAATATAGTTTTTATGAAATATAATAAATCTTATGAAATAAATATTATATTATAATGATTAAACCTTATTGTTGATAAAATTTTATTTAATAAATTCCTTGATACTTATGTTTTTACATTTATAAACACATGCTTTGTAAATTTGAAAACCACTATTTTTAACCTTAAAATCAACTGCATTTATAAGTTATACGCATAACATATTTAGAATTTATTTTTATCACATTAATAAATTAAATAAATAAAAATAGATTTAATATTTGTAATAATGGATCCCAAATTAGGTTATGTGGTCTCTTTATTTCTTTCATAAATAATGTACCATATTAAAGAAAATGATTTATGGTAGTATGGGTAAAATACTAAAATAGGATAAAGTTAAAAGGTAAAATCCTAAAATACCTAAAATATAAAACATTAAATGAGTGTTTGATTTTTTGATCATCCTTAAATCTCCTTCACAAAATTAATTATTAGTTTCATTTTTTTGAATTAATTCCACCCAAATGTGATTGGATTTAAATTTAAAATAATCATTATTTTATAACATAAAATAACCCCTACTCAATTATAAATATCAAACCTCACCACCCACTTTCTCATAAAAAGTCTTGATGCTCCTAAAGTATCTTTTAAAAAACTCTCCTATCCACTTTACCCACTTAGAAGTGCTTTTGGTCTCACTAAAATATGAATTCCAAGGTCTTTTAGGGGTCCTTTTAAGTGGTGATATTCAAGAGTTAAATTTCTCAAACCACCTATCTTAATTTGTTTTAGTTTACAACCTTCACTGTACATCATTCATCCATAAATTAATAATAACTCATGTATCATGTGTATAAAAAATTTTATATTTATAATGTAATATCATACTCCTATACCTTTTATTACCTCCTCTAATTCAATGAAATGAAACTATTGTCCAAATTATGGTAGTTAACCATCTTAGTGAATAATGATTGTTCATTTTCCATTACTACCCCCAAGGTTGAGAATAAAATTATTATTATTGATAAATATGATTTCCAAAGTTATATATTAAACTATATCATTTTATGTAAGATATATATATTATAATAATATTAATAAACTAAACTAGTTCATGATGGTTGGAAAAATTGTCAAAATTAACTAAACATTTATCATTAAAATATTATCAAACTAATCATCCTCATGTAATTAAGAAAAATAATATTTGGAACCATTTAAACCTATGGAAGTTAATTAATACCATTTCATTTCACTTCCAGATTTTTATTTCCTTAGCACAACAAAATCCATAATTATACACAAATGAAATGACTATGAAAATATGAAAATAGGGCACAAAAAATAATGAAAATAATAAAATATAATTATTGAGTGGATGGAAATATGTTATAAAAGTGTCATATATGATATTATAACTTCTAATATTGTTCTGAAACAATTTATTAAAATTATTCAAACCATTATACATGAGGTTTAATTATATAAAACTAATGAGAATCATGAGGTAAGGGTTTCTCGTCTCACTTTTTTTATGTGAGATATATACCTCATTCACTAATTATTTCTTGTGTGTGGTTTATATACTAATATTTGATATTTAATACAATGAATCTCATTATACTTATTCTATTCAATATTTAATTTTATAATTATTAATTTCATGGGCATACGATTCAACTGATTACAAAGTTGTATGGGAATTCTTAACCCAATTTCCATTAAATGGGATAACTATAAAATTCATTGATGATATCATGGTATGATTATATTTGGGATGATTTTTTATTATTTTATGTTTTATTTATAATTTGTTTATGTTTTTTATAGTGAATACACATAATCAATTAATTTTTTTACTACTCACTTCAATGATATGATATTTATAAGTGATTTGTTTTTAAAAAATTTCTTTTAAATGTTTCCACTAAAAATATATTTTTATTAAATTCTCATATGTTTTTAAAACATTTTTCCCCAAAAAGATTATTATTCACTTATGATTTTCTAAATTAATTTTTAATCATGTTATACTTTTTATGAAATGGTTTGAAATGATTCTTTTTATTGTTTTCAAAGCGAGGTTCTTTATGATGTTTCTAAAAAAATAAAAATGGGATGTTTTTTAACTTATATGGAATGAGGGGAATATCTCTCCATAATAATTATTTAATTCCTTGAAGCTTAATTTACAATCTTAAATGGTTACTTTAAATGAAAATGTTTTCTTTTAAAATTTCACATCATTTTAAAAAAAATGTTTTCAAAATAGAAAGGATATTTTCCTATGGAATTACATCAAGCGAATATTCACAATTGTCTTCCTTCTAAGATTACATTATTGAATATTACATATTATTTATTGGGGATATTATTCATGACTAACACCCTTATTTTTTTATAATTGGTTTATTTATATAATGGAATGATATTTATGAAACCTAATTATTTTCCTTGGGTTATGTTATGATGAAATAATTATGAATGCCAATTTAGTTTCATTCGTTCAGATATGATTTATGTTCTTCTAGAAAGCACATTTATTTTTTGATTATGTTATTTGTGGGACCTTTATCTTCTTCTAGTGCATTGGTAAATAATTTATATCTCATGAGATATGCAGAACTTGAATCAGAACTGAAACAGGTTCAGTAAAGGACAGTCTCTAATATGATGGGTTGGGAAATGAACCCAGTCCACTATTATAGTCCTAGCAGTAAACCCTAGAAACTAAAATGGTTTAGGGGGTTAACCCAGTCCACTATTATAGTCTTGTAAGGGAACCTTAGATACTATGATGTTTTTTTAATTGAACCCATTCCACTATGATAGTCTTGGAAAATAGCCTTGACTAATACGGAAATGATCTTATATGATTATGTGTATGTCACATTTCAAGTATTATGCCTATATTATTCTCTCATGGATCATTATTTATTATTATTATTATTATCTTCTTAAATTTTATGATTTATTCCATGACTCAATATTATTATCTTTGATATGAAGGGTATAATTTTCCAATGTTATGTTTATGTTCTTATGCTTCTGTTATAATCGATATCGCCCTTGTTTACCCTTATTAAGCATCTAATCTCACTGTTTTATTATGTATATATTTCCCTAGTATATGAATGAATACAATAAGTATGAAATGTCAAAAATGTTTATAGTTATGGAGGAATAATATGAAGATGATATAGATGTTTTATGTTTCCAATTTTCCAAAGGCACTAAAGCCATACGATTCTGGAATGGGAATGATCTGTTATGTAATGAATATTCTTCTATTTAGATGTAAAATCTATTTATAAAAATTATGCTTCATTATAATAATGAAATTTTTCCATATATCATGAAATGTACAATCACAACCCAATGGTGTATAAAACTAAATATAACATGAAAAATAACAAACATAGGTGGCTCCTAAAGTCTGGTAACCTCATTTCCACAAAAAGTCTACCCACTAGATATCTATGGAATCATGGCCACCTCCCCAAGTGGTGGTTAAATAAAATAGGGCATACATATTTCTATATTCCTCCATACGCCAACGTATTCCTGATGTGGTAATACATTACCATTCTATTCAAGAAAACAAATATTTTTCCATACAAAAATCGAAGTAAAATCTATTTTAATTACAATCCTGTGTATTAATTAAACATTTTCTATAGAAATATCTTACAGATTTATTTATTGATAAATAAATTCCATTTCAAAACAAACATTAATGAATTTTAAAAAACACATCATGTGTATTAAAATTTATTCCATTAAAAACCCATTTTAGAAAAAAAAAATTATTTCCATCAATGATTACATTCACTTATCATGGATTTTAATTCATTAATTTAAAATTTCAACAAAAAATGGCTTGAGTATCATAAGGCCTGAAAATGGGTGGACTAGAGGATAACAAAACCTAACTCAAAAATAATAAAATTGTTTACTTCTAAACCAGTGATGTAAAATGAAGATATTTGGTCCTCATGAGCCTATATCTAATAGAAATGACGTTCAATTATCCATTTAAACCGTTGATCAGGTCATCATACCGCACATGGGTTTTAATGACGTGGATAATATGAGAGATTAGAGGTATATAAAAAAATAAGTGACAAAACGAATCGAAAAAACACACATACCTCACTTAGATCTCACCAAAATGAACATAGATCACCAAGGAAGAAAGTGAATAATCTTCTAGATCCTTATGATTGGCTTAGTTTGAGCTAATGAGGAATTGGAATAGATAAGGTTTAATAACAACAAAGGGAATAAAGTTAATTTTCCCTTTTAATATGTTCATATCTAGGAAGATGGTTAAGATTCATTAGCCACATGGTTTAAAAACCATTCTCACGTTATGTGATAACATTTGGACCAAATACCAAACATCTAAAATGTTTTCCTAGAGACTCACACTAATAGAAAAAAAATTCTCATTCTATAAAAATACACTAGAATCTATTGATCCATATCACAGGGTTACTATAGAGTTACTCATAACCATGAATTGACCACATGCCAATCATGCTTTCTCTTAATCTCTAAATTTTTAGACCCAGACACCTGAA
Organism: Viscum album; assembly: GCA_963277665.1. Classification (NCBI taxonomy): domain Eukaryota; kingdom Viridiplantae; phylum Streptophyta; class Magnoliopsida; order Santalales; family Viscaceae; genus Viscum; species Viscum album. The sequence goes on along the minus strand of OY728122.1, from coordinate 76,397,313 downwards.
ATTCTCTAAAACCTCAAAAGAGATAAACCAATATTGAAATTAAGTGCACCTGTAACTTGTATGTAATTATAGGTATTTAAACAAATAAAAATTAGTGATCATAGTATTTTATACAATATATGGGTTGTGCACATAATGATATTTTATTCTCTCCAATGACACTCTAGTCTCTTAAACCATATTTTAATGTTCCCAAAACCATTAAAAATCAATCCCAAAAAATAGAAAGTTTTAATATCTTTCATATAACAGTCTTTTAAAAAAAATTATAGTATCTAAGATAATTTTTTATCCATGTATGAGGGGATAATTGATATAATGATTCACAATATTTGGAGTCATCGTCATCTTAAGAAATATTCACAAACCTATTTTACAAAATAAAAATATATTATTAGTAATTATTATATAATCATCCTGTTTTATTCTTAAAATCATCTCATGTGTTATTTTTTAATATATTAACAACAAATACAGCAATATTCATGCTTATGTACATCAGTCATCTAATAACTCCATGGGAATTTCATTGATTACATCTTATGTTCCACCTAATTGATGAGGAATACTACACTACAAAAATGTAACTAATATAGTGAAAAATATAAGTAATATTTAAATTCTAATATCCATAAAAAGGGAATACATATCAATTAATATACTCTATGTAAGGATCTTATGACTCTCACTAATGATATAATCTATCTGAGATATCATATTCTTAATAACCTTTTCTTCCATGATCAATTATGATTAGTTATTTAAATAAAAATGATCAAACTAAGACTAAATTTATATGCATACTTATCTTTCAAAATTATAATCTCTCTATTATTTATTTGATAATAATTTTAAACATAATCATAAAAACACAGAAATCTCACTCTGAGCTGCAAGAGATTGGAATCACCATATAGAATGTTAAACAATTCTTATTATCATAGAAATAAATGTTTCATTGATAATAAATACTTTTGAAAATAATCATTAAACTAGTTTAATTTAATAAAATATATATATATATATCATCAAGAGAGATAACCCACCACTTTCAACCCATTTCTCATAAAACAATTTGTTGATAATGGTATTCAATTCTTTTATACCACCTAAATAAGCTAAATATTTATTTTGAAAACCTTCAATCATTATTAATCCTATTTAACAATGGTAAATGCCTCATACTTAAATAAATTATATTATTGGAACTCGTATAATGTCATCCCTCAAGATTCACTATTTTTGAGTTAATCCATAAGTGATTTGTTGATACCTCTCATACGTTCTCAAAATCCTCATTATGTTTGCCTCAAAAAAGAATCATACATATTAATTAACTTGAGAAAATTATACATATGTATAGGGAATATAATTCTTCTCCCTTACTCAATAAATTATAGCATCACCCAAAGATCAACACACTAAATCAATCTAAAATAAAATAGTATGATGCATGAACCCTTAGCTAAATAAATATCCTATATTCAACACAAATTCCATAATCTATATATTATTAAAAAAATAAAATATTATAGGTTTCATTTATGTCCATAGTTGGTTTATATTACCTATTCTATATATTTGGTGTAAATTATATTATTATCATTCAAAATAAGTATAATCCTCACCAGTTTCTAGTCCAAACATCATTCCTAAATGCTCAGTATGATACAAATTTATCATGACCCAAACAAATAAGGACACTTCATGACCTGAAAAGGAGATTGATAATGATACCCTAAGTCAACCTTCAATAATAAAAGGGTTAACAATTTGTATAAAGGGTATCGTGACATAAATATGGAATTAATTTTCCTTAATGAATTCTCTATCTCACTAAATATAAGAAAAATGAAAAAAAAATACAAATGTGTAACCAATGTGTTTAAGGTAAAAGGTGCATAATAGTCCCAACCATGATACTCTTTAATACTTAAGTAAAATAAATTATATGAATCGAACACCAAAGAACTCCCCATGAATGAACTAAGGCCTCCTAACACCACCTATAAATATAACTTGTAATTGTTTATATATATCTATAATTTAAGGGTGATAATTTAGAGGTACTAGGTGGGTTCCCCCACTAGAATACTAATGTGTTAATTTGAAAAATCATATACATACGTCTATGAATGGAATAATAAAACAATGAAAATCTAACTTATCCCAAGGGTAATTCAATATATATATCCATAACTCTATTTAATCACACTCTCATGGAATTTCATAATATATATATTGTATAAGTCATTCCATTAAAAATTTATCAAAAATTACCCAATAAACTAACACCATCTGACTTCATCCACACAAGTCTTAATGCCTAATGTCTTTAATATACTATTCCGGTAAATATGTACACCCGTCTAAAAAACATATACCAAATTACATGTCATCACCCATACCATATAAACATCACATATGGGAAATAGGGAGGGGGAATGAGTGTTTTTTCAATATAAAAATGATTTTGACTAACGAAAAATGAAACATAGGTGGTGGTTGTTTAGAATATGGTAAAATAAAAAATATTGACCACTGAAATAATAAAATATAATTTTATAAACATGAATTTTGTTTTACCTCAGAAACTTTTTATCATCATGTATCCTATGAAAATGAAACCTATCACAAAATGTGTAATATAATTTATCAAGACAATAATATCACATGATGGTCCTAAAAATTGAATACAATAATTAATTCCATATTTTCCTTAGTTATAAACTAAAAGTATAAATATTTAGGATCTTTTTTTAATCTTAAATTTTGTAACTTCTATATTTATATCCTATGAATCTGTTATTTCAAACCCTTGATAATATAATATACAAATATAACACTCCAAAATTCTAAATTTTGTCATCACCATTCTCAAAATATATCACAATCCATTCTTACACCCCCAGGATTACATAACATTTGACCACTATCCAAAATAAAAATTTTATTTTTTCTACACTATAAAAGAAAATATTCATTATTTATCCTCTATTTGATTTTTAATCCTCTATATCATATATATTCAATATTCTCTCTAAATAATATGACATATGTTTTAAACACATTCGAATATAACATTCTATTCTAACTCCATAAAATAATACTTCTATTTATATACTATGGAAATCATTTGAACTATGTAGTAAAAAATTCCTTTCTATGTATACCCTTTCATAACTACCCTATAAAACTTAATAGAATCCTCTAACTATAGTATCGTAATAAGAAAATAGGTACAATGGACTATTCACAACCAACTATAAAAACCTTCAAATATTTTGAGTTTTTTCCCTCAGGGAATCCACCTTCCAAAATTAATTTCATCAATCCTCCAACAGAAACACTCGTCACTCATATATAATACACAAGTAATGAAATATAACTAAAACCATAAAATACTTATATATCATCAATACAAAAAAACGTGTTATAAATATCTATCAAAAATAAACATAGGTATGTAATAATTAGAATGTGTGGAAAATAAAGGCCATAGTCAGTTACCTCAAACTTTGAATGGTCTCCTCTAACCACATATAAACTCAATCTTTGTGCATAATGAATTTATAAAAATGGAAAATTAGTTCTTACTCCACTAACTCTATACAAGGAACTCTAGTATAGTGATTTATCATGTTTTAAAAAAATTCAATCTTCAAAGATTGAATATAAAATTATATGAGACAGTGTTAAGAATTTTTATGTAAATATTTTACCCCTTTATAAACTATTTTTACACAGTCCCTTGAGTACAAAGTTAATTTCCAAAATATATAAAGGATATAAAAATTTATGGCCAAATTAATTCTCTGAATTTTTACACACTCAACTATTATCATATATTATATTTTTTATTATCCACAACACCCTAAATGTTTTTAATTGAATTAATAATTCACTCTTGATTATTGTCCACTCCAAAGTGTAACACATATCATGTCATCCAAATCTTTCCACTTTACTTCCATATCACTCCATCAATTTTTAAAAACATTTTTCTATTTAAAATCAACAACATTTAGAGACCATCGTCACTAGGACATAGATCATCACATAGAAATTTTAACTATATAAATACTTTACCATATGAAGTTTAAATGAATAATTAAAATAACTGAATTTTCTTAAAAATCAAAAAATATAGTTATCTTTGATTCATTAAAAACCATAAAAAATGGTAAACATATCATTTATATTAAATGGAATAATAAGAATAAAATATTTATATACTTTAACATGAAAATATTAATATTTTATCTCATAATACAAATAATTAATTAATCTAAAACAAATTGAAGAACCCATAAACAAATTTTCATTTATTTACATATTATAAATAAAAAATTTCTTTCAAATTCAATTAATTTGAATTTAATCATAAAAAATTCTTGGAAAAATATAAAAAAATATAATAATCATTAAACTAATTAGGATAAATTTAATCCAAATACATGTGATCGATGTGACATTATAAAATATTAGTCTTCATGGATTAGGAAACATTAAATAATCAATTGTTATATTATTTTCAATTTTTCTTCACTTCTCGATCAATGATAATTCACAAAATATTTGACCCCCCTTTTATTTTTAAATTTAAAAAAAACTATCAAATATATTTATACAATAAACATTATTAATAATTATTTTTTTTAAATTATAATTCACATGATAAATATAGATCTAATAAAAACATAGAACATTATTTATTATATTATGAGGATTATATAACCTCACATATGTCAATTATAATTCTCACCCCTCAACTATACATATAATTTTTTTACAACATTTAGTATCCTATGACACATTTCTATATAATGTATACTTATGAGCCTATTTTATCAAAATCATATTTATTCGGTAAAATTATTAATTTTTTTAAAATAAACATTTTCATTCAGTTAAATACTAAATTTATTACATGAAAATTAATGTGTCTACTATTTTTTTGAGATATTTAAGTAACATATAATTTTCATCTATGAAATTCAATAATTTTCTTAAAAATCAATTTTTATTCAATGTAATCCATTTGTTATAATAATAATTCTAGTTAATTCATGAATTTTATCACTTTTGATTTTTTTGATGGTTTGATTAAACAATAAAACTATTTTATGTAACATGCCCTGTTTAAAATATTTTAATTGTGTATTTTTTATGAATATAATATTTGCAATTAAATATCAATTCATCTAGTAGAATTTATATTTTGATACATGAATAAAGTATGTTTTTAATTTTTTAAATTGTGTCAATTATATGTTTCATGTGTATTTAGTATAGATTTGTTTCGACATCACAAACACAAAACTCAGTTTATTTTCTACTAAATTCAACTCCAAGATTTCAGGATCCTAACGACTTATTTTAGAAAACATTAACCTGTAAGAAACAAAAATAAAAATCACTAAACTTATATAAAAGTTGTGAAATCACTCTAATCTAAAATATCGAAAACAAATACTACCTATAAATAAAAGTTTATTCAAATATACCCTAAAATATAGTTTCAAAATTAGAATGGTATTGCAAATCCAACTTATCATTTGGATTTGGATTTGATGTATAAGACATCTAGTAAATGATTGATCTAAAATTAGTGTCCACAAGACATCATTTGAGTCATTTTATTTTCTTTTATATGTTTGACATCTCAAATTTTGATTCCCAATTTTTTAAAAATAAAATAAAAATTTTAAATCAAATTTTAAATATGATTAAAAATACAGAAGATTAAGTTTTAATCTCACTATTCATTTATCGAGCATGTACATAATATGATTGGTTTAACCAACTACGTTGATGATATTATTCTAATACCATGATTACCATCATAGAAGTTAAATAAAATAAAATTAATATTAAATATAACATAAAAAAATTATTTTTGGTTTATTTATATTTCTTTAGATGGTAGAATTTATATGGAAATAATTATATAAATTCACTCTTTTTTCCTTCAAAAATAATCAGAAAAAATGAACTATGAATCTTCTACATTGCAAAAACAAAAATAATATCTATAATGGAATAAAATTGAAACATTATAAATTATATAACATATAAATAAATAACCTTTCAATATTTTGAGATGAGGATCCCTTAGATAAAGAAAAAATGCTAAATTTGCAATTCTCTGGTGTTCTAAAAACATTTTCAATGAAAGAATCACTCTACAATACTTATAGACATCAAATGATTAATAAGTAAGAAATAATATAAAAAATAATAATAATAAGTGGAATAAACAAAAAGAAATTACTAAAATAAATAATTTTTAAATAATTTTTTTATATAAAATGATAGAGTATGTTAAAATAAGTTCGGAATGGAATTAAGGGAGTTATCTTAATTGTCACTCTTTTTTATTAATCTCTCTCTCTTAATAATTTATATATTATTTTATTTTGTACATGTTATTTTAAATATGTATTATATGATCTTATTATGTATTTTTATAAACATTACAAAGCATGTATCAATGTGATACAGATTTTTTACTTTAGGGTTGAGTACCTCAAGGTCTACTTGATTACATGTTAGTTAACACATTAGACCCATATGTCATTTTTTTCCATCACCCAAATCATCTAATTAAAAATCGGTGGCTCGGTGTGCAGTATAAGTACATTCTCGGTAACCTCATAGACCTAATTGTCATTTATTATGAATAGATTTCATATACCTATATCCAATGACCATGTTTTTATACCTAAATACATGTCTTTTATTCCATGTGGTTCTACACACCATGTTTTCAAAGTAAATTCCATGTACCCTGGAATGAAACATATAATGCATTGTAAATTCATGTATAGGTGGATTTAATATTCCTACAGATTATCTATATTATTGAACACAATTTTATAGATACCCCACACATTCTACAAAACTTATAGACACCCATAGTGAATCCTCAATGACTACAAGTCATATACCCAAATATTACATGTCGTTTACTTGATAGTTTGTAGAATTTATCCTATTATCTCACAAAAGTGTCAGAACTGGGTATATAAGTTGTCCATTCATGGTGATAGTAAATGTAGAGTGAATTGGATCATGTTTCCTCATTGGATGGGGTTGTTTCTATAGTGTCTAGGGTAGATAATAGTTTTTTAGTTTCACGGAGATGATGTTTCTGTGCGGGTGAGGCTGTTGATCCTAGTATAGGGCCAGTAACCACCATAGAATATATATAAGGATAGGGTGTGTTCCCCCATATGTATTATAGAATAGATAACCATCTGGTAGGATCATAAAACATGGTTTCCATCCTCACGATGTGGTTCCTCCATTCAAGTATGGGTTTTATATTCCCTAGAACCCAGTGAGGTGTGGATCCCCTATACTATAGGTGGTTAGGGTAACCCTATCATATGATGGGGTATGGGTACTCTTCTTATAAAGTTTCGTGTTTTCCTATCTGATAATTTATATATTCTTCTCTCATTATAATTTTGTACCCCCTTGACTAACATATACCCCTTAGTAATGTGTAGGTCCCCAATAACAGTTATAGTAAGACTACAATAAACTAATGAGGTATGTGTTGATGTGGTGGCATATAATTTGGGGTTAGTGTTTTGGGATATGATGGTATACTTAGTTTCCCTTAATATATAACATACAAATTCATTATATAATTTAGATGTTTTGAGACCCTAGTTTTCTAAAACTCTAGATTATTATGAGATTCAATCCTTCATCGATCTAAATAATGAAATTATGATATTCAAACTTTCCCATTATATTATTTATTTTAAATAATATATATTTACTTGGGATTTTGATTCTTTTATCCCTTATACTTGGGTTTTAAGACAATCTATTATTATATATTTACTTTTTTTATATGGTGTCTAATTGGGATTGTTTGTACTGACCCATTTATGTGATTAATGCTCATATATGTTCTGCCTATGTAGTTATTTCATGAAAAACAAATTTCAATGGTGGAAGTGGATATAGTGAAGCAGGTATAGTTGATGTGTAGTAGCAGGCTATGGTTTATAGTGGAAGATGTTCATTGGTGGAGTTCCTTTCAAGGTATCATATAGTAAGGAGGTTTCCTCTCATTCCTAAATCCAGTTGTACTAGGTGATTCTTTTTACTATATTTTTATTTTCTCTTATAATTTTTTCCTTTATGTTTTTTAATCAACATTAGATGTATTGGGAATGTGTTTTATATAGTTTATTTTTTATATATATTTCTGTTGTTATTGGATATTATTTTGTGCTGGTGGTGAACTATTGTTATATCTTGTTAAGGACTAAGTCATTACATGTGCATGTATTCCTTATTGGTGATACTCACTAGCCCCTTTCCTATTAGAGGTGTGATTAGGGTGGACCACATTGTTTATAATTCACCTAGGTGGGATCTTGATGGGTCAAGTCATGTCAGCAAGATATCAAAGCAGTTTGTGTCTTAGGGATGGATACAAGATTTTTTTATCTTGATAGGATTGGTTTGGGATTTAGGGAAGTAATACTAATGGGGTATCGAGTTCAACTATCATTATAAGGACTCCAAAATTTGTGTCACAACTAGAGTATCCTTTCTATAGGACTTTGATAACATATTATAAAATAATGAAGTATAAGGTTGCATTTTTATGGTATACATTATTTAGTGCAGACATTGTATAGTGTTTAGTCTTGATCATTCTTGTCCTTACTATAATATCACACCTACATATTCCCTAATAACTACGGGTTAAAAAATTTCTAATATAATATTTCAACCACTAATAGTTATCTCATATTGAAAGGTGGTGTTATGATGAGCTTGTAATAATTATTGATCCTCTCTTTGGTGATCAATTGAGTAATGATATGGTGATTTAAGTAATGATTGAGAGGCATATTTTACCTATGACTAGGGAGAATGGAATTCTATCATTTTTTCTTAGAATATATTTTCCGGTAGAGTGGATGGTGGTTAAAAATGATCGAAAAAATTAGGTTTTTTTACATTCTTTATACACTCTATCTATAGATTCTATATGGGTTTACATGGACATCGTGATCCTGTAATGATTGATTATTGGATGGGGTATGGGACCCGTGATTACCTATCGGGTTCAGACATCTACAAACAAGATAGTGATTCTTTCTTTTGATTTACCCTCACCCCTAGTATACCAAGAAGCAATTTTTTGATGTTTCTCAAACATTTTATGGCACTATACTATTTTAGGTATAGTTTTATTTTTTTCAAAATTTCCTCTTAAATAACTTTTCTAGAACCTATATCCTCTTTGTGGTAGCATGATCAAGTACAAACACAATTTGAGGTTATATATGAGGTATATATTATACATAATCTATAATAAACATGAATGTAACTTGAGGGTTTGATCAAGATCTTTGGAATGGGGATTAATGTTGGGGTTATATTTTTATACATTCTAGGACTATGCTAGAGATCTATAGTTGTAATTGGTGGTTGTGAGTTTTTAATTAGAAGTGAAACCTAGCTTGGGGAAGGATGGATATATCTTGTTGAAGTCTAAACCAATATTTTAGAAAGGCCTGCACATTGAAGATATCTTTGGTTCAAACTTCTTCCTTCTATAAACACTATCATCATTTTTTGGGAGGCAATATTGGTAGAGTACTTTGAGGGGTTGTAGAGGTTAGTGATTGATGGCTATGTGAAAACAGTACTAAAACAATCAAGTAATAATTTGTGACAATCTCAAATACTCATTCACTTTAAAATCCAAAATAGATATTCCTTTCTATTAGTTTTTTTGGATGTTGGGGACTCTAGGGGATCCTAAAAAAACATTACAGCTATAGACTCATAAAGATGGTGACCATTATTTTCCAATCACTGTTAATTGTGAGCTTTCTATAAATAAAAAATGCTTTTTATGAGATTCCTGAAATTTAGTTTGAATTTTTATGATACTATCCATGTTATGGGTAATATGGTTCATTATATTTTCATGTTTTGTGAATGAAATAAGAGAATTTTTTTTGAGAATCACAACCAACCATCCCTGGGATAGAAATTATAGTTTGGAATGCGATGTAAACTGTGGTGAAACTATTACTAATATTGGTTTTTGATTATAGTATTGTGATAATGAGGAATAACTAGGGTTTCTTTTATCAAGGGGATTTAATTTCAAATTGTATCACCTAAAAACCTATTGTAATATCTTCTACAGTTCATTAAATAACTAGTATATTGATATAGAGTTGATAGTGCAGTTGGTAGAAAAGTGAAATAAAGGTTTCAATTAGGATTAGCATGCCCTATTAAACCTATATAGGGGAATGAATGGGTTTCCAAAGTTCACACATGGGTATTATCTCCTTTTTTATATAGATAAAATTTCCTAAGTAATGTTTATATATCCCTATGTAATTTTAGAAATTTAAGTAAAGATGATGGGAGTAATGAACTCCATGTTTTGTTTATAATGCATATGGGTCATTGTAGAGGTATTCCTTGATTTACCCTCATTTTATCGAGTTGTATAGAGATTATCCATGAGATTTGGAATTTTTATTAGGTTAATTTTGATAACACAAGAAAAGTGGTGGTATTTTTAGGTATGGACAAGGGATATAGGAGGATAATTCATCTAGAATAGTTTTCAAGTAGAAATGTACATATATTAATGATGATTTTATAATGGATTATGTGGTTAGAGTGGAAAAAAAGTTTCTTTGTAGCTGATTACCTTAGTGATAAACCTTGTTCTTGGTCGATATATAGGATATCTAAGCATCTCACCTCAATATAACTGGACTTATTATAAATCAGAGATGTGGTATATCTATTTCCAATGATGACATCTATCATATATCAAGCATGAGAGGTGTATTGTTGTAGCCTATAATGTTAGATCATGTGTCATTAGGTATCTAATAGTGGTTCACATGATGTATTTCCCTAAATATAGGGAGTATGTCATTTTTTCTTTAGGGTTAGATAATAGTGTTTTTGGTAAGACTCATCTTGGATATAGTGATGAGTTATTACACTAAGTATTCTCAGTAGGGAAGGTATGTTTTTAATGTAATTGAATAGGATATTGGTGTTCATTATAAAGTGATTCAAGATACACACTAAGGAAAGTTACTAAGAAGGTTATGGTTTTGGTCACTTGAATAATAGTAAGAATTTCCTAGAGTATGTACCCAACATAAAACTTTTATATTTTTTTATAAAGATGATACCTTGGTTAAAGGACCAAATCAATTAAATATATTCAAATAAAAAGTTTACAATAGTCTAAAGGAAATCAATTTATTATAATCATTTTCATGTAGGGGATGAACTCAGCTAGAATATTTTCAATGCACGTGTTATTTCTATAGACACACCTATTAGTAAGACCATTTACTACCTTGTTCTCCACTCTATATGCATGAGTAATAATACGATTGAGTTTTGAAAGGTGTTTTAGGAAGACGATCCATTTAGCAGTGAGGGTCCATGTAAGGTGAATCATACCATGCCTAAGAGCCTAGGAAATGGTAGTTGAATAACTTTCAATCCTAATCTTGTTCCGTCATTTCTGTTTTGTAAAATTGACCACATTGATGACATTTTACATCTCTTCTTCCCAGGATGAGGCATGAGCACATGAGCCGAAGAAGAAACCATGTATGTCACCATTATGATTTCTGCAAATGATACCATAGCCTGAAGGTCCCAGGTTTCCTTTTAAGGCTCCGTACACATAAATTTTGATCCATCCAATAATATGAGATTTCTAGAATAATTCTAGAAAACCATTCGGTGGGAAGTATCATCCTTTGATCCTGATCTATCACAGGATACTGAAATCCTTAACGGAGTTATGATAGGTCCTTTTTTGTATGATTCCAGCTTACTTGAAAATAGTGTATATTTTAATTTGAGTTGCACTAAAACTTATCATGATATTTTGGTGCACGATAGAGTTTCTTTCCTACCAAATAAGGTGTATTAGTTCTTCCACAATGGTAACGAAAAGTTTAGAAATTTGAGTAGAGGTATCCATAGCGGTGCATCTATAAATTTGTAGTCCAATAGAGCTCAAAACATTCCATCTAAAATAAAAAATATCAAAAAAATATTTCCATTGAGTAAAATTAGTAGCACAAGTTACAAACAGGTTATTCACATCCTCTATGTGCTTATTGAACATGAGACATTTAAAACAAGTGTGAATACCACACATCTGAATAATTCAATCAGTAGGAATTCAATTTTGAGAAATTCTCCACCCTAGGGTGAGTTGAGAGGGTCGAACCTAATTTTTTTTAATGTTATTTACCCCGTTAAAATCATTTCTTTTGTATTTAAATTATTATTATAGTAGAGTTTAGAGGTTAAAATACTATTACAAGCCAGTTCCCAAACTAAAAAATCATTGGTGAAAATAAAGGTTTACTTGTTAATAATAGTATTGATTTCATCAGGAAATTATCATTGGGGGAGCTCAAACATTCATTAATATAGATGATTATATTTTTGGGTAATTTCATGGGATCAATAATGTTTAAATTAGGGATTCCATTCCAGTTATCTAATAAAAATTCGATGAGGATTCTTGGTTAACTATCTATCTAGATCGAGACATGAATTATGAAAAGGTGTCTTTGATTGAAGGATATATTGGGGATTCCATATATAAGTGTCTGATTTTTCTAAGTTTATTGTAAAATCTTCCATAAAAGAAATCATAAACTTGTGAGTTTTTTCACAATATTCCATGTATGTTAGTCTTGAAGGGCCTCATTGAAATGGATGATATTTTTAATACCAATACCATTATTTTTAATGGGAGTAAAATAAGTTTTCTAGGGAACTCTGATAAGTTTTCTTTCAAGAGGGATTCCACTACAAATAAAAAAATGTATTCGCCTATTTATCGTTTTGTGTAAATCAGCCGTCCATTTATACACCATCATAGAGTAGAGAATTTTAGAAAAAATGGGGTATTTAACAAGAAAATTATACCCTGACCTTGATAAAAAAAATTCAATCCAAGAATAGATTTGTCAATTGATTAGATAAAAAATAACAGAGAAATAAGTGTTTTGGGATTTACCCAAAAGATGAGAACCCCAAGATACATAAAGGGTAAATATCCATCAATTATTCCATGTTAATTAATAATATCATCTTTTCTGGGGATAGGGAAATGTTTACCAAATAAAATTGAAGATTTACTCCAGTGTATGGATTAACCAGATACATCTTCATAGTGGGATAGGACATCATTATGCTTTTTTATATTTTTCTCATCTCTTTGTAGGAAAATAATTATATCATTAGCAAATTAAAGATGTGAGCGAATAGTTAGAGCTCTAGAAGTAAATATGGGATTTATTTCACCCATTTTGATTGAAGCACTGATAAATCTACTAAAGTAGTATTCAGAAATAAAAAAAGTATGGTAGAAAGGGGGTCTCCTTGTCTAACACTTTTTGTACAAGTGAAATATACCTTTGGGAAGCAATTGATCACAATAAAGATGTGGGAAGAGTTAAAAATTGATTTTATTTTTCTTACCAAGTTGTCATTAAAACCAAATCTATAAAGAATTTTCAAAATGAATCTTCAATCAATGGTATCAAAATATTTCTTAATATGAATCTAGATGTAAATCCCCCCCCCCACTGGTTCTTTTTTAGAATTTTTATACTTTCAGAGGCAAGGAAAATTAAGTCCTACATATTCCTCCCTTCCAGTGGCTAGGAAAATGGTTCAAGATCATATGACTCATATTATCATGTAATTTTTTTTTCAATGTGACAAATTTTTTTTATTTGGTGTCTTAGTTAGGATAATCTTTCTTCTAGGGTCCTCATTTGGTGCATTCATGAAGAGAGACCGTAAACAAACCATGTGTTATAGTGGTTAATATGATCTTTCTTGGAGTTTTATGAGTAGTTTTGTGGTTACATATATGGTAGTAAGAGGGTTAAATATTTTATCTTCGTGATTCCATTATGTTTTCTATTTGTAATGTTAGTGTGTGATCCTTATCAGAGAATTATAGAAGATAAATTGGGCATCAGTGTGTCTCGAAGTGAGATGCCAATACTTTATTATTTACCTTCTATAAGATCACCTTATAATATGGTTTTATGTAGATTTATTTCATCCATGTGATGGCTCTTGAGTTACTATTTAAAGATAGGGAGTGTAATGCTTGCACAAATGGTTCCCTTTGTAATGAACCCTTTTATGGTTTTGTTGGTGATTTTTTTCTTCTTCATGTCATATAGAAGAGTGACTTATAATAAGGAAGGTCTTCAATTTGGATTCTTTGAAATCCCAATATGTTAATTAGAATTAATGTGGTAAGAATGAATATTATTTTCCAATCTGGTTATTTCTCGAGTTCTCTTAGAGCTTTGACCTCCATGGGGGAATTATATTTTTTACACCTTGATATTTTGGTTTCTAATAAATTAAAATGATATTGTTTTTTATATTGTGTGCCACAAACAACACTAAGCTTAACAAAATATAATATATATTTAAAATAATTTTTAAATATGACCTTTATAAACAAGAAATTGAATTGGGATGTACGAATAGGATTAAACACATTAAGAAATATATAAAGAAATTTTTTTCTTAATAGAATATATAATCCTTCATAATTTTTTTATAAATTGGTTATAAATAAAGATAAAATAATTTGATTATAAAAGAAATATTTTTATGTGTTCCACATATTTTTATTAATTGATTAAATTAATCACTATTGAAGATTTATTTTAATGAAATGTGTATTTTTTATATCCAATAAAATTAATTAACATTAATTTCATTCGGGTTACTCTGAATGAAATGGGAATAAAGTAAGTTTATGCATTAAATATTCATTTCTATCATAAATGGTTGACTATTTGAGTGGATATTATAATTAATTTCTACTAATTTTAGAAATTATATTTTAAAAAATGTAAATGATTTTTTTATAGCATCCTATCATCTATAGATTACGGAGAAGTTTTTGGATAAGGTCAAAAAACGAACCCAAAATAGTAGTTTATTTTATTGTTTCTGTGTATTTTTACTAGAATTTTCATAGCTTTTAAATTATGGAATGTTGGTTCCACATTACTTGGATTATAATAATTGTATTTTTTTAGGTAAATGATAATTTTTAAAATCCACTATCTTTATTTCAATATAAAAAATATATTTTCATAGAGGTAAAAATAAGTAATTAATGGTTATAAATATCTATTCTGAATATGAATAAATTAATTTTAAGATTTCAATTTTTGTAAATTTTTTATTCATGTAATAACCACCTCAAAAAGTTACACAACATTGACATAACACTTGTTCAATTTGTTGAAATATTATTTAAACAATTTTAAAAGCATTGAAAGTAATATATTTTTGTTGAAGTATTGTGCTCTAGAAATTGTATGGATATCTGTTCTATATAAATAATGAAAAGTGTTTTTTATTAAAATTCTATAGTTATATTGAATCCTTTAATGAAAAATATGTGAATAATCAAGAAAATGACTTTGAAGGGAATTTAATGTTTAAAAATTAATTTTAAATAATTAGACAATCATAAAAATCATATAATAATTTTGTTGGATGGGAAAATTAATAATATATCAAGAATAATTCATTTATATGAAACTTTAAATTTTTCAAATTACATTCATGGCCCTAAGGTATTAAAAAAATAAAATGGTTAAGGTTAAAAGGGTTAACGCGGGGGTTAAACTAAGAGATAAGGTTTAAAATGACACATAGACTTCTGTAAATTTAATTTTTTAGATTATATTGACCTTATCATCCTTATACTATCATCCATAAAACTTATTATCCACTTTAAATAAGTAATACATGTATTATATATTAATATTTAGTGTATTTATATTATTCCCACCCACCTCACTTATTAAATTTTACATCCACTCCTCTATTCCTTGTAGAAATTGTTCCATTTTTATTTACCTAGATCTGACAAAATACCTTCCAAAAACTCATCCTCGTGTCCTACATTTTTTAATATCACCAAAAGACTAACCGAGAAGTATTATGGTGTAAGATAAAGGATATTTCTCAAAAACATGGTATGACTCTTAACAAAGTGTTTTCATGTCTATTTCTGCTTACACTACCTTAAAATATTATATAACACTGATCATATTGTAAAATTATGATTTTATATATACTTATATTTTATTATCTTTATTCCATTCCCTTTATTCATCTCCCTTTCCATCCTATTATAAATGGAAACATTATTCGGGTGTAAGTGTGGACAACCACCTCCATGAGGTGATATGTTTTGTTTTTTATCACCACCTCAAATATATGTTTAAAAATATGGATGAAATAAAAACATTTGATATTTATTACAGAAGTATTATTCTATAAATAAAATATATTACTTAATTTCTTACATTTCTATAACTTTGAATATGATAATGTCGCCCGTACGTATATGTGGACTACCTCCTCCACAAAGTGATGTGATTGGTTTTTCAAATAATATTTCTTGAATTATACTACAATTTTATTTAATGTATAAAAAATATAATTATTTCATTATTAATATTTGGGAATTTATTTATCCATGAGTCATTTTACCTTGTTTGACCTACTTAATTTGTTTTGAGCTTAGGAATCGAGCATCCTCAAAATGTTTGAGAAGAACTTACTTAAATAATTATACATATAAGACATGGTAAAAAATGAAATAAAAGGAGTTTTTATATGCTAAAAAAACTAAAAAGGATATTAATGATGTAATTATTTAATATAAGTCTACTATTTGTGAATAAAAAGAACATAAGTGACATGATTTGACTTGAGGTAACGGGTTTCTTAACTCAATTTCCTATAATTGGGTTATAGCACATTTTTATTAACTATTTTATGCTGAAATTATGAGGGAAATTACCTATTATTTTTTTATTTTGTATGTAAAATGTTTATATAGATTTTAATTTTTCACATAATAACTCTGTTGATTGAATCTAAATTTATATGTTATGATGTTTGTATGTTTTTTATGTCCCACTTTAATTTATATGAAGTATTTGGAATATTCCCCATTTTCAACTTATGTGTGATTTATATACATTACATCAATATATTTTATGATGATTTTAATAATTATTATGGGGATTTAAAAATCCTACTATGTTTCTCTATTTCATGAGGTTACGTTTCATATATTAATAAGGATTTATGGGTTTTTGTTGAAATATATTTTTTATAAATATTTTTTATACATGAATCTAATTTGGAAGAATGAAATTCTTTTTATCTATTAAAAATATATTTTATTATCCACTTGTTATTTTTTGGTTTCTCATTTTTTATTCATTCTCCTCTCATTTTCACTAAAAATGTTTTAGAAAATATTTTTAATAAAAGTAGACTTTATTTAATCATTGGTCGATGAAAATTTTCTTCCATGTCTATGATCTTAAAAATATTTCAAAGAATGTTGACTCCCATGATCTAATGATTATTTAAAACATTTTCAACCATAATTTACATTCTTTTCAAAGGTAAAAAATAGTAATTTTTACAATATTTTCGAAGTAGGTTATTTATGAATTTTTCCTAAAAGTGTTAAATGAATATTTTAAAAAAAATCACATAAAGGGAATTTCATGCCATCATGAAAATTATTTAATTTTATGCCTACTTATAAAGACCCCAATTTTTTCATACATAAATATTACATCTCTTTAGATGAATATTTAACATATAAAAATATGTTCTATTCCAAAACTATGAAGGTTTAGACTCTTTGGAAACTGGATTTATGATATTATTATTTTATGAAAGATTATCAACATCTCCAATAAATATCTTCCCCTGTATTAATATTCATATTTATACCATAATAAAAAAATCTTCATAACCTTATGAAAGTAATCAAAATAAAAGTGTGAGATTATATTCTTATCAAGGGTAAACCTGGGAGATATCAATCAATGATTATATAAAAGAATAACATAAACATAAATAAATGTGATCATGACAATAACTTACAGATTTTATACACAATCTAATTAATTTCATAAACCTGATTTATGTAATTAAACATTATCACTTCCTAAGACATGAATCATAAAAATGAGAAAACATCGTAACTCAATCATGAACCATTACTTCAATCCATAAATTTTCCTGGTGACATCATATGTATAACAATTATTTCATATGTAAATTTTAACTTCAAAGACCATCAGATCATGAATTAACACCTGTTATCCAAATCGGATCAAGCACATTGACTTGTTTCACACATCAGATCAATCACATGGCCTTATTTTCTATTACTATCGCATGAGATATAATACATTTCCCAATAACATGATGGGTGATATAGGTCCCTCCTATAAAATAAATAAAACAAAATGTATTTTTTACAGAGTATTGTATAACATTCATCATATTAGAACCCATGAAAATAAATGGGCTTTAAAAACACATCATCATAGCATAACTCATGTAAATGGGTTTTATAATTATTATTATTCATAATCATAATATATCCATTGAAATAATCAAGATGTTATCTTCGATCATAAACAAATAAAATCACAATAATAGTCATGGTTTTTTATAATTGATCAATATATATACCATTAAAAGTTCATTAAAACATTCTTAAGGAAAATACTATTTTAAATTTTTAAACTAATTTTAAAAATTTTAAAAATATACACATAATAAAGAAACCATTTTCTTAAAAAAAATAACCATCTAAAAGATTAAATTAATCTTTAAATCAATAATTCATCATAATGGTGGAAAATTATGTTCATACCGTATAAGTTAAAAAACATTTCTTCCATACTTGTATTAGAAAAGTGACAAGGTAACTAATTTGGAAACTAATAAAATGATTCATTCAAAAAAATTCTATAAAAATTAAACATGGGAAAAAATAAATTTCAGAAATCATAAGATAATATTAAAAACCTTATTTAAATTTTTTTTAGAAAACATGGATATGGAATAAAAAGGGTTTTCAACTCGAGAGATTAATTAATATGATTTTACATAAAAACTCTATTTCGATATCTTAAATGGTCAGAGTGAGGTAAACTAATGGAAAAAATATATCCTCAAAAAATTACCATAGTATATTAAAATTAATTTTATTCAACAGATAATTATCTTATAATTTCATAAATTCATGTATAAACATGCCCGATTAAAATTAGATTGAAATACAAATCCCTTACCTCAAGTCTTGTATTTCCCCATTTACAATCATACCTATTTTATAATAAATATGGATTTATTATACATGTATTAAATAACTATATTCAAATCAATAATACCATTTATTATATATTTATGACATCTTATCACATGTTTGTTAATAAGTTCTTATTAAAATCACTATTCAGGGTGATAATTTCCAAGCATGTTCCAGTTTGGCAGTCCAAATCCTTTTACTTTGATCACTGTTAAATAATTTACAGAATTTTAATCATGTTATAAACATAATATATATTCATTATATACATATTTTTAGTCATACATAAATTTTATAGATATAAAAATTAATTACATCATTCGTGGAAATGGTAAGCACATACACACACATGAACGATGTTTTCATTTTTTAATGGATGGATTCAAAGAAATTTAAATTATAATTAACCTTATTAGGATACTTATTATATCATATATATCATATATATTCACCAAATACATCCTCATTCCAATCAAAATATAATATAAATTAAAAAAATCACATCGCTTCGTGGAGGTGGTAGTCCACACGTACGTATAAATGATGTTATCATTTTATAGAGGATTGGATTGTAAGTAGGTGTATGTTATATTACAATTATAGAAGTAAAATTATGTCATAAATATAATATTTAAAAATTAAAATAATTATAATATCCTTTAATTAAATATTTTGATTAAAAATGAATTTCATCTCTATGTAGAGACAGTAATTCATATATATGCATGAGCCATACTTTCACTTCTTGTTTCATGGTAAATATTATGTATAAGGGTGTTTTCATATTCATGTAATTATTTAATAATTTTATTTATATTTAAAATATAATTTTATGATAAATAACATAGATTTTTTTAAGGTAAATAAGAGAAGAAAATAAATTGGTCGTTTAAAGCGATTACCTCATCTTTAAAACGTCTCCTTTTAATCTACTCTAAAGAGATCAATGTTTGGTATTTAGTTAAAATAATACCTATAGAATGTGGATAGGGAATTTATGAAGTTAAATTGTATACTTTGTTCAATATATAGTGATCAATTTGGTGTGGATAATTAAGGGAGGAGGATCCCTTTTCTAATTGAGGAGTGGGGAACTTTTGGAATTTCTCAAAAGATTAAATTATGATAAATTAATTACCAAGATATATGACTCCAAATAGAAATTGATTAAAATATAAATTAATATAGTGATGTAATCCCATCATCTAATATAATTTAGACAATTTTGGATTAATTTTAAACCCTATAATTTTAATTAACCATTAGTTAACAATTTTTATTCTTAACTACAATAACAACTCTTTCAATATTAAAGTGTGGTGGTTATTACTTACAAGGTGAAAATTAGCCCATAAATGGTCAATTTATAAACTTATGGACCATATAACCTCCTCTTTATCTTATTTTAATATATTTAGGTTATTTAAATAATTTAGTATCAAATATTTTTGATAAAATATCATTATCATTAATTATGACATGATTTAATTATGTAAACATTAAATACATCAAGAAAATGGGTTAATTAGAATATAATGATTTTAATCCAACATAATATATCATATAGATATAAAAAATTACTGGTTCACATTATATAATAAAAATTATATAAAATTAACTATTTTTAATATCATTTATTATATTGTTTTATTAATTGGAGAAATATTTCATTGGTGTTTCATAAAAAATTAAGGTCATTATATAATCACTAAAAACTAAAAAATCATGAAAATAATTTCATTAATCTCAAAATAAAGACTTATATTCTTTCATAACATACTTTTCTCCCAATCTCGACACATAATACAAATTAAAATTCAAGAGAGTGACATTTTATAACTTTCATTGATTTAAACGATATAGAAGTCATTTTCATGGGAAAGTGTCAATTAAGTGACCCAATTTCAGGAATAATATGTTAACAATGTGATTAAATTAATTTACTAAAAATTAGGTGGAATAATGATGGCTTTATCCCCTATTTTTAATCTAGATTAACCTAGTTTACTCTTTACTGAGGTGACAAATTTTACCACCGTTACTTTTCGTATTGAACTTAAATAAAATGTGTCTTTTGACCTAATTTGAAGCTCCTGATTATAAATATGTAATTATTTTTATATAATTAAAATCTTATAAATGGATGAAATTAATTTTAATGTAAGTTCACAAATATATGACCCAAAATAATATTTTTAAAAAAATTACATTTTTATGCATAATACTTGATTTATTCTTATTCAACGCTTAGAAAAAAACATGAATATTTAAAAAAATTACAAATTAAATAATATATAAATTTAATTAAATTCATTCATCAATAGGGATTAATTTAATTATTTAATAAAAATGAATTGTGCACATAAAAGTAATTTTTTTAATAGAAACATCACTTTTATTTTAAAATAATTTTAAATTTTAATTATAATATTTGGATAACTAATGATTTAATTTTATATATTTTTACACTATATATTTTTCGTAATTTAGCTATATCTATACATAACCTCCAAACCAATATCTAGGAGATAACAAACACATAATATTTTAATAATGTTACGTAGTACATCTAAACTCATTATAGCTTGTAATAGAAGATATAAAAGAAATAAAATTATATAAAGAAAAATATTTCATAAAAATATTAGTATGTTACATTCTACCACTATTAAAATTAATTTCATCCTTGAAATATTTCTCTCTAATATATATAGGTGATGATACTTCTACCCCATTACATCCTCAAGTTCCCACATAGTGTCCCCAAATTTGGGGTTTTCCACAAAAATTTGACTAGGTGAGTGGTCTTATTTCGTATTACTTTCTCACTAAGATATAGAATATTTTCCATATGTTCTTCATAAAAAATATCTTATTCATGTGGTACAACCTCTATTTTTAGTTCATATAATGGATTATGTATATACTTCTTTATTAGAGATACATGGAACACCTCATGAACTACCAATCAATAACATACCATCCTGATATGATGAAGAATATAAAAATAGCCAATATACCTAGGTTATAAATTTATTTTAATTCCAAATATCATCACCCACAACCAAGGAGATATTCATCAGAATACCTTTCCACACACTTCAAACTCTTGATCATTTTGATGATTGACTGTATAAATCTTCTATCAACTCGGAGTTACTTTTATATGATATTAAATGGATCTAACCTTCTATAACATTTACTCAACAATATTAGGTGCTTATAGGTTTCT
Organism: Viscum album; assembly: GCA_963277665.1. NCBI lineage: Eukaryota > Viridiplantae > Streptophyta > Magnoliopsida > Santalales > Viscaceae > Viscum > Viscum album. The sequence continues at coordinate 76,374,838 of OY728122.1, read as the reverse complement.
CTCTCTAGATTAATTCCAACAGGTTAGAGTTATTCACTTCTAAACATAGAGTGCTTCATAAGGGGCCATCTCAATGCAGGATTGAAAGCTATTATTGAATGTAAATTACACCAAAGGAGGGTTTTGATACCCAAAACCTTTAAAATACATAAATTAGGCACTAAAAATGTATTCTAGAGTTTTAATGGTCCTCTTATACTGAAAATTATTCTGAGGATGACAAGCTGTGTTGAAACTTATCTCAATATCCAGAGCCTACACAACACTAATCTAAATCTTAAAGGTAAACTTTTGATCCTAAATAGAACAATTGATTGGGATACACCATGAATTCTAACATATTCCTTGATGTATATCCAAGTAATTTAATCAAGATATAAATCTTCTCTAATGGTAATTATGTGTTCTAACTTCATAAGGTGATCGACTATAACCCATATAGCATTATGCCCATTAGCTTTTTTAGGGAATTTGGAAACAAAACCCTGGGTGAAATTTTTACATTTCTATTCCATTATGGGTAATGGTTGTAACATCCCCTTAAAATTGTATCAATTAGTATTATCTCTCTAAAAAATCACTAAGAAATAATTCATTAATATCTCTTACCATGCCCATGTAAGGTTTCAGGGCCCATAGTAGAAGTTGGTGGGCTGAGGATTTTAAAAATTTTCATCGACAAGACGACGGAACTTGTCGTCGCCGATGATTCAAGCCCCAGAGAGGTTCGAGGAACTCATATAAATTATTAAGAGCACAAATTAAAATAAAAAACGTACTTGTTTTGTATCTAAAGCCACGATCAACTGAAACTAGTCGATAGCGATCATCGTAAGAAGGATCCAAAGAAGTATCCCTCTAGATCATCCACAGAGGCTCCTATGTCAGCTGGAATGTCGATCGTCAAATTTCAAGTGCTAGCACGGTGATCCTACGAAGATTTCGACATCCCAATGATCTCCACATCGAGATCTCTTCTATTCTTTTTGAAGAAATTGATCCAAACTCTTGGATCATCAGCTTCTCTCTCTAAGAAATGGAAGGAGAGAGAGGCTCTAAATTTTAATTCCATGAAAATGAATGAATAGTGAATTTCACACCATAAGAGAGAGCCTCCTCTTATATTTATAGTGATGTTGCTAAATACCCGATAGGGTTCCCTAGACCCCATTTATTTCAACATCCACTAAATAAATAATTTTGACGAACTAAACTATACCAATATTATTTATTATTTTATCACATACTTTTAATATATAAATATAATATATTATGTAATAAAACTGAGTCATTGAACTCAACTCGCTATCCCACATATTATTAAACGAACCTTGAATATTAAATAATATTCATTTGATTAATATTTTTCTTATATTTACTAAAATTATAAATACATTAAATAAATTCAATACCAATTATTCATAACATGAGTAATAATAATGAATTTATTTAATTCATAGGTGGTCGATAACATGGAAAATGCTCGGACCCCATGGCAGGGCCCACTATGTCCATATACCTATTTAACTGAATTGGAAGGATTCTTGAATACGCTATTTTGTGTGACCCTCTAGGCCCTTACCTTGATAATAGTGAATAAAATCCACAGACCAAGAGAAGATTCTAGAAACCCCTCATGGCCCCTATAGAGATAAGGATGGTCATGGGAACAACTACCATCAAACGAACACTAACTGTGTACTATAATCTTTTAGACATGAAATATCTCATAAAGCATGATGCACTCTTGTGTCATCATCCTTATCTTGCTTTATTATGTGTTGATCTATCCGGATGGATTTTCATTTCTCTTGATTTGTCCAAAGACATAAGAAGGCAGCACCATCCTGATCAACTGGGCCTGAGATATACCACTTCTTGAACTTGGAAGTGACAAATCCTCTCATGACCATTCAGCCAATTCCATACAACCAACAACGCACCCAACACAAACGACCTCACCACGACATCCCTTCCATGGTTTTTATCTTGCATCAAATTATGTAATGAAATGATATTCATTGTTAATGGTCTCAACTCAGGAGACCAATACACATGTTTATAGATAAGAACAACCAATGACACCCAAAACATGTGGTATTCCTGCTGATGGGTTTGTCCTCATGATCTCACTACTAGAGATCACTAAGTGTGAACTTCATGAGAATAATTCTCAATGCTTATGATCCCTTGGCACCTGATAGTCAGACATCTACTGTGTCCAATCATTAATATGTTTCTAGACTATTTAAAATATATTTTAGATGAATGTCATTGTATCTTGAGGTTCTCATTATAGCATGGGATCTTCTATAACCTCTTGACACGACAATTAACCTTTGGACATTACCATTATTATAGTGGATGCAGAAAAGTCTGCAATTTAATAGTAAGATAACATCATGCAAAGCTAACTATACACATGATATGGTAATCAAAATTACTACATAGTTGGGTCTATGGAATCCACTATTTCAATACTCCCACTTGCACTAGAGACAACTTTCTAACTAAACTTGTTAGCTACTCACATGATAAATATCATGCTTCTACTGAGTAATGGCTTTAACTGCGGGGCCTACCACATTTTCACCACATGGCATATCTGCTATATGCGACCTCATTGGCTTGAGTAAAACTTCTCACGATAAGGTATCCCCTAGTATATCACTTTGTCCATTGTCATAACTTGACAACTTGGGAAGTAAAAAATTCATAATTTACATTATGGTAGTACTTTTCTCACTAAGTGTGAATCCAAGAACTAGAACAAATCCTTGCTATTTATAACCGCTTCTTAGCTACCTTTGAAGATGCAACGTACTCAGTATTTGTAGGTATGAATACAAAAAGATTTTATGAGCATGAATCACTCATCTCCTTTTCCAAATTGCGATACTAGATCTAAGGATTACTAGTTTTTGTCTCACAAAAACTAGTATACCTTCTTCTCCATATTCCAGGTACATATCATTTATACTTTACAAAGTACAAATTTATTGTTCTGGCTGCATCACTTGAAGTGCTCCAAGAAATAATTGATATTTTCCTACAATAAAGTATATCATAGAAATATCTATTATTGTACATAATATGGCATATGTGATTGATCCATTGCTGAAGAATATGGTATCATTTCACAGCATTAATCCCTACCCATACTCCGAATATGTTACCCTAGAGAGATTAAGCCATGTGACATTGGAAACAATTCTAAACTTGAATTGTTTCAACTTGTATTTTTCAATACAATGTCACTATATGTACGAGATTGACTAGGACCAACCAACCTATGGATCTACCTCAGTAGATATTGTTCCCTAGAACATAGGTAGCTACATTAAGTCAATCACTTTAGAATTTCTTTTATTCTAATCTTATCTAACTATAAGATCATGACCTATTTTCCATTTGTTTCTGAACATATTTCACTTGGAAAACATTGGTGCTCCCACTATCCTTTGATAGACACAAGGCAAATATTCATTTGAAATTAATGGTCTAAGTTTTTGTTTCTTACTTTAATCTAGAATTGGATTTAAGTAACTTTCAACCTTCATTGGCATCATATGATGTAATAATCTCTTTATGGTTGCGTCATATAGACACCTTCCATGAAAGATGATCTTGACATCCAATGACCAATAGAATGATCTTATAAGTTAGCTATGATAAGTAAAATTCTAATAGATTTAGGCGTACAGACTTGGTATAACCAATCAATCAATATTGGTACCATGCTTGTATAATCCATGTATCTTATCATTTGAATACCCACCACAAATTTCAATTTATAAGCCCCTTTTCAATTTGATACATGGAATCCATTATTGAATTTGAATTAATCTTGTCAATCTTAGTTTATTTCCATATACTTCTTACTAGTAGGAATTATTATTCTTAATGAATAATTTATCACCGGCCATGGTGAATATGAAACCATCACCATGGATTCATTCTTCCTACGCAGTATGTGTCACTGGAACATGTTTATTCCACATGTACTTGTGGAACATGTTCCTATGCCAACCTTTTATGCATCTGGAGCATCGACTATGTCCAGGTCAATTCAGCTCCCACTATCTCTAAGAGAGATGTGCACCCTTGTATATAAATGTATTCACATACATGACTACATCTTTTCTATCTTAGGGATTTAGGTAATATCTTTAGTAACTGTTAGCATAATTACCTTAGATTCAAAATGTGTTTAACTTTATGCATGTTTGTTTAAATACTAACAAACTCTTTGCAACCTAAACATGTCATATGACATAATGTATTTTCCATTATAATCTGACTTGTATGATATCCATTTTTCATTTTTGTTGGCATATTGGTTATGGTTTTAAGTTGTTATTAGCAAAGAACATCTTGAAATATAATGAATGTTTCTGAAGGTTGTAACATTGAGACAACTTACATCATAACATTGATATATATAATGAGTGTTTAGGAATTACTTCATGAAACATTTGGTTGATCAATGTTAATATGTAAGACTCATCATCAATCCTCCTTATGAGGATCAACACAATGATGTAGATAAGGTAACATGCATTGAGTAATTACTCCACACTACATTATTATGATCAATGATTTTTTGGTCAAGATATTCTTCGGCATGCCGATCTGAAGCAACTCATATCTTCATACCAAACTTATACTTCACTTGTACATTAATTAATAACTTGAACGAATATTATGAAGTATATTTACCTCTAAATATCCTTTCTAATAGTTCACACTCTCTTTTTGAACTAATCCTCAGATGCTTTGTGGCATACCTTTATTTATAAAGGTTTCTTTTTCTAAACTAATGATGTCAATAATACCAAAGGTGTTTCGATGTACAGAGCTGAAATACCATACTAGGTATATATTTTTCATCCACTTTTAGTTTTAAATGACAAAGAATCATATTTCCACAACTGGGGTAGGTCTTATAATTTTATATTCATCATGTATTGCCTTTGATTCAAGTAACAGTGAACTATTTGTTTAGTATGTTACCAGAAACAACATTCATTCCAAAAACATGGAATGATGTCTCATCATGTCGAAATGGGCACATGAGATAAATGTTTTTTCTTATACTTCAAAACTTTTTCAATTTGAATTAATCACTTAGCAATTAGAAGTTATGTGTTTCTCACCGTTGACTTAGGAATCACCTTTTCTCATCTACTTGTAGAAGACACTTTACTTCTAGTAATGTTTCTCTGCTCACTTGGTTACTATATACATATATGTGAAAAGCATATTGTATTTAATACCCAAGTAGTATGTGAGAAACAATACTTTTATTTGATGAATATTAACTGAACAAGAAGCGGGTACTTTTTTCTAGTATTTCAGTTTATTACATTTTCAATCTTCAATAAATTTATTTTATTATGTGATGCAAATGACCACCTGTTAAATAACCAAACACATTTATTTGAAGGACATGACATAGGTGCCTTTGGCGTAACTTTCTGTAGGCCTTTTTGCCTTTTCATTCAATTTATTCTCAATAAGAATAAAGGATGGTGTTGTCTCCAATATTATTATTACTTGGAGAAAGTAACCATAAAGGTAATGAAGTGATTACTCTGTATCGTTCATTTGTACCTTAAAATGAAACTAGAGTATTTGGGTGTAAAAGGTATAAGAATAAGATAACATGAAAGATTGTGAATTGTCTTTCACTTTACACAAACTGAGTTCAATCATCACATTCAAATATTGCTACACTTTCTCCTCAAAAGGATCTGGGATATGAGACTATAGTGATCCTCATCCAGTTCATGTTGTAGTGACCGCAACTAACATCAGAAATTGATGATAGCATTATGAAAGATCCATCATATTCTTTGTTCTTGAGTCTCATGCATGCAATTTTACACCCTTGCTTCCTACAGTGGTTTAACAGGTTGGGACATAAGCCCCTTGAATTCCCATTATGGTAGTAATGTACGCAAGTGCCTATACTACACATGGAATTTTGTGCTTTTTTGGACATTAACTATTTCCAATATTCATCATAGTTTTTATTATGGTATTACATTCCATTCTCTAAAAAAATAATTTAGCAGATTGTACTTTTATGTGATTACCTAATGTGACATTACTGATTATTTAATCATTGAATGTCTCATAATAATGTTTTTCAAATTCTAGGAACCCTCTGCACTTGAATCCGAATACTCTTGAGTATTTTAGTGGAAAAGATCCCTAAACCACCCTCATAGTCTACAAGCTATGGCTTCTCCACTACTCAGAGGGTCTAAGGTAGGCTTTTGTCGAGCCAACCGCATTAACTCACGGTTCCTTGATCTATTGAGTGAAGTCCCAGCTTCAAAAATCATTTACTGATTTACTCAACGCTTGCCTCTAAAATTAAAACAAGCTAGCTATGGATATTTCTTTGCTACAATTCTAGTTATGTCGACCCACCACACAAATAAAAACTCCCTGGTAGTAAGAGGCACCTTCAGCTAAGGCATGACCGATGCCTCGAACACCCGGTTTTGTTCAAACATCAATGATAGAAGGCTATTTGTGACTTAATATTTTCTTTGAGGGTATTATTGTTTTTTCTGTTAAAAATTTAATCCATTTATATTAAACTTGTTCATCTATGTTGTCGTGCTCACAACTGAACTTTAATAGAAAAATATATGCCACTTCTTTATGCATTTTATTATCTATTATTTTATGTATTTTCCAGCTGTTATAAAATGCATAAAATAAGAAATAAACACATAAGGAAAACAATTACCCGATTGGTTTTGAGCATCTAAATGACCTAAGGGAATCGTACCTGAGTCAATGCTTGACTCAAAATGTAGCTTTCCCCTTTTCTTTTATGTTTTCTTAACTTTAGGAACATTTTACAGTCTGGGCGGGGTCCACATCACGTCATGGAGTACCACATCGTCTTAGTAGGGTCCATGTGTCATCTTGCATCATCTTGATCAACGTTCACTACCTCATTTTGGTAGGGTCCACGTCGTTCGTCTCCTTTTTCCGAAGTACAAAATTACTCACGCGCAGGCGAGGGGAACTCGGGTATAAATGTACATTATATAAATATTTGGTTCACAAGCCCTTATACATTTTAATCGAAAAATAAATATGATGCCCAGACCATATATTTAATTAATTATAATCACCATATGCAATTAAAATAATTAATTAAATAAAATTAAATATACACGGCTCGATGCTCTAGACCAGCAGGCGAGTAAAATAAAGCGCGATAAAATTAAAATGCATTAAATAAGTACGAGGGTTATCTAAATTAAATTAAATAAATTTAATAATTCCAATAGGTTAATTAATCATTGGTCCTATAATTAATTTAATTTCTATGGAAACATTAAATTATTTATTTATTTTAATTTAATGGAAAAATTAAATTATTTTATATGCTCGAGTATTAAAATAATTAACCAAAATTAATTTTAATTAATTTAATTTTAATACAAAAATTAAATTAATAAAATTAATTTATTGGATTAATTTTAAATGGTCGGTCTCTAAAACATCACAATAGGGCTTGTGTGGGTCAGGCCAAACATGCGTAGGACCCTAAGAGGTCATGCATAGACAAACTGGTCCTGAGTGATTTGCCCAAACCCGTTCCGTGTTGGCCAGGTCCACCATAAACGTTTTGGGGCCAAAATTCTCTGTGGAATTACTTGAATAAAAAATAAAGAATACCACCCAAACTAGTGCGGGGTAGCAAGGGAGGGTGACGGATGTGTCACGCCGTTGTGGGAGGCCGGAGAACTTGGGGCAAGGTGCCATCTAGGGGAGTGGTCGGGATGTCGCGTCCTGGCCTGTCCTTGGAGGGGTTCAAGGTGGAAGAGGTCGTGGGGAAACTTGCAGAGTGGCACTCGGGAGCTGGCCAGTGCAGAGGTCGGGTGAAGTGCTGCTCGGGACCGAGGGTGGCGGAAGCCTTGCACGATGCTTGTGCTGATCAATGATGAGGCTGTGTCGGACTGGGAGGAGGTCGGGATCTAGCCTCCACTACTGGAAAATTAACCTATACCAACGGTTCGGAACCATTGGTATAGGCCTCCAAACTGTTGGTATAGTCTATACCAACAGTTTGGAGGACCGTGGCCAAGTAAGCCGTGAGAATAGGTCTATACCAATGGTTCTGGGAAAACCATTGGTATAGACCTATACCAATGGTTTTCAAAACCGTCGGTATAGTTAATATGAAAAACTATAACAACGGTTCCATAAAACGGTTGGTATATATATTTCAAAAAAAACATTCGATGGGATTTTATCCTAGGACCTCTAGTTTATAATTGAATGACCTAACAACTAACCTAACATGACTTTTGTGAACATAATTTCATAAATATATATACGTACTATCATAATTTTTTAAAATTTTGATTTATATAATTTTCTCGTTAAGAATATTCGACAAAAAATTAATGAACCTATACCAACGGTTCTCAAAACTGATGGTATAGGCCTATACTAATGGTTTTGAGAACCGTTGGAATAGGTCCATTGATTTTGGGACCTATACCAACGGTTTTGGACAAACCAATGGTTTGGGGGGGCATATACCAATGGTTTGGCCAAAACCGTTGGTATAGTTCCTCTATAATGGACCAATAACAATGGTTTGGGAAAACCATTGGTATAGGTCCCCCCTATACCAATGTTTTGTCCAAAACCGTTGGTATAGGTCCATAAAAATGACCTATACCAACGGTTTTAGCCAAAACGTTGGTATAGGTCCGAATTGATGAACTATACCAGCAGTTTAGCCAAAACCTTTGGTATAAGTCATATTTACAGTAGTTCTCGAGGGAGGCTTCGCGAGGAGGGATCCCGGGCAGCAGATTGTTGTGCATAAGAGAGAAGGTGGAACGAGGTAGAAATTACTAGGGTCGGACCTCTTGTGTGGCAGTTCTATGATGGGCGGCCTTCAGCGGGAGGCAGGGTCTCCTGCATGGGCATCGAGACTAGGAGGGCCAACTGGATGCAGCTTGCATGGCCGGTACTGCACGGGGTTTGCATCCATGATGGGAAGGCAGAAGGCGGGGTGAGCGGCCTGCTATGTTGCAGCACTATTGGTGGGTGAAGCGCTACTCTACTGAGGAGCCGGCTGGGAGGATCTCATCGGCCACAGGTGGGTGCGCCTCCTTGTGGCGTCCCGAAGAAGTGAACTGGGGGTCTGCAGACCCCTCTTCCAAAATTTTATTTTTACTTTCCCGTTTCCATGCACCAGCTCCCTCCCCACTTGGTAATTTTTTTTAAATATTTTTTTAAACTTCTTTTGAAGTCCTTCTTGGCCCCTTTTTTTGAAGTCTTCTTCCAACCACTTTGGGTCAAGTCACCAAAAATTCTAATGGCTAAATAATAGCCTTTCAAACATAATAATAATAAATTTATTCAAATAAAATAATAATTTATTATTATTATATTATTATTATAATAATATTAATGTTATTATAATAATAAAATTAGTATGAAAATTATTAAATTTATAAATTTATAATTTTCACAATTAAATTTATGTTGGATTAACTGATTGAAACTTAATTAGGTCACCAAGATTAAATAAAAAATAGAACATGAGATCAAACCACACATTCGATCCAATCCGAAAAATTAAACTGGCCATAACTTGGCCGTTCGAGATCGGATCGATGCGCGGTTTGAACCGATGACACTATTTTTTAACCCTCTACCTAATTTTATGAAAATTAATTTTATTTGGCTCAAAAAATTTAGAAATCTCTCTAATACCCCTACAAGTTTTTGAGACCTGTAGCGGAAGCCGCCGGGCTAGGGATTTTAAAATTTTCTATCGACGAGACGACAGAACTTGTCATCGCCAATGATCCGAGACCCAAAGAGGTTCGAGGATCTAGCGTAAATTATTAAGAGAACAAATTAAAATGAAAAACGTACCAGTTTCATATCCAAATCCACGGTCGACTGTAACTAGTCGATTGTGATTGTCGCTTGAATGATCAAAAGTAGGATCCCTCTAGATTATCCACAAGCACTACAAAATCTGTTGGAATGTCAATCGTTGAATTCTGGATGAAAGAGCGGTGATTCGATGAAGCTTTCGATGTCCCGACGATCGCCGCATCGAGATCTCTTCGATGCTTGAGGAAGAACTTGATCTGAACTCTTGGATCATCAACTTCTCTCTTTAGGAAGTGGGAGGAGAGAGGCTCTCAATTTTCATTCCATTCAAATGAATGAATAGTGAATTGCACACCATAAGAAAGATCCATCAATTATATTTATAGTGACGTTGATAAATACCTGGTAGGGTTCCCTGACCACCATTTATTTCAACGTCCAATAAATAAATAATTTTCACAAAATACATGGTGCCAATATTATTTATTATTTTATCACTTACTTGTAATATATTTATATAATATATTACGTGATAAGATCGAGCCATTTAACTCAACTCCCAATCCCGCTTAATTTTAGATGATCCTTGAATATTAAATAATATTCGTTCGATTAATATTTTACTTGTATTTATTAAACTTGTAAATACATTAAATAAATTCAAGACCAATTATTCTTAACATGAATAATGATAATGAATTTATTTAATTCATCGGTGATCGATAACTTGGACAATGGTCGGACCCCATGGTGGGGCCCACTATGTCTATATACCTATTCAACTGAATAGGGCGGATTATTGAATACACTATTGTGTGTGACCCTATAGGCCCTTACCTCGATAGTAGTGAATAAAATCAACAGACCAAGAGTGGAGTCTAGCAGCCCATCATGGTTCCAAAAGAGATAAGTATGGTCATAGAAACAACTACCATCCTACGAACACTGACTGTGTACTATAATATCTTTGTCATTAAATATCTCATAAAGAAGGATTCACTCTTGTGTCATCGTCCTTATCTTTCTTTATTATTTTTTGATCTATCTAGATGGATTTTCCTTTCTACTGCTTTGGCCAAAGATTTATGAAGGCGGCCCTATCCTGATCAACCAGGCCTGAGATATATAACATCCTGAACAAGGAAGTGACAAATCCTTTCTTTACCATTTAGCCAATTTCATACCACCAATGACGCACCCAACACAAACTACCTCTCCAAGACATCACCTCCATGGTTTTTGTCTTCCATCAAATTACGCAATAAAATGATATACATTGGTAATGGTCTCAATTCAGGTAACCAATACACATGTTCGTAGATAGGAACAACCAATGATACCCAAAATATGTGGTGTTCCCGATGATAGGTATGTCCTCATGATCTCACTACTAGAGATCACCAAGTGTGAACTTCATGAGAATAAGTCCCAATGCTTATGAGCCCCCAGCACCCGATAGTCATACATCTACAGTTTCCAGTCTGCAAGAAGTATCTAGACTATAGAACATTTATTTAAGATCAATGTCATTGTATATTGAGGTTCTCATTATAGCATGTGATCTGATATAACCTCTTGACATGACAATTAACCATTGGACATTACCATTATTGTAGTCTACGTAGAAAAGTCTGCATTATAATTGTAAGATAACATCATGCATAGCTAACTGTACACATGATATGGTAATCAGATGTACTGCATAATTGGGTCTAGGGAACCCACTATTTCAACAGCCCACCCACTAGAAATACCCTTCCTTGTCTCTATACGTCTTTATAATTATAGGATGAATAGTGAATGAAGAAATATGAGATTTAACCATTAGCTCTTTCATTAAATCTGGTATCAAAGGGAAACATACATGGATCATAAGCCTTATTATTCCATCATAATAAAGGTTGATCTTGAGAACATTTCCCACTTTATTTTTCATCTCAACATATTTCATCTATGACTCTTTAATATTACCTTGAATAGATGGTAGAAAGCTTATTTTGTCCATATAATGTTTATCTCCTTCCTTCAAGATTTAATGATAAATCCTTTTAATGTTTATAAATATTGGTTCTTTTTATATCCTCATCATAGATAAGTTATCATGATTCTTTCAAATCAAGGCATCTTCCTCCATGTTTTGTTTGTAAAGGAGGTAATGTATTAATAATTCATAATTTTTAATTAGATTCTACCATCTTTTATGGTGTATGTTCAACTATGTTTTAGTGAAAATATACTTCAAACATTTTTTGGTAATTATATATGTCACACCTTTCTCCATATAGATAATTCCTCAATATATTTCATGCTAAAATTACTACAACTAAATCCAAATCATGTGTTGGAAAATTTTTCTCATGAACCATTAATGTTCTTTGGCTATAAGCTATAACTACATCATTGTTCAAGAGGACATGTTATATTCCCTCATTTTATGCATGATTGTAGATTACAGTCCCTTCTCCATTGTAGGGTAGTGCAAGAATAGGTGTGATGAGGGCTCATCTCTTCAGTTCCTTAAAACATTCCTCACATTCATCCATCCAAAGGAACTTGGATACCATCAAAGTAAACTTCCTGGGTGTATTTGAAATCCAAGAAACATTCTCTATAAAGCACTGATAATATCCATAAAATCAAAGAAAACTATGTATCTAAGTCACAGTGGTTATTCTCAGCCAATTTTTAATAAATTTAATCCTTGATGGGTCTACTGATATTCCCTCACTTGAGAATAAATAACCCAATAATGAAACTTTATAAATCAAAATTCCACACATGGTAAATGTTTTATAAATATTCATCATAAATAGGCTATTCAGCACCAATCTCAAGAGATCTTCATGCTCTTCCTTGAAGTTTCAATAAAAAATAATTTCATCTATAAATACTACAAAAAACTGATCATGGAAATCTCTAAACAATCTATTCATAAATACATGAAGATAGTGGGGTCATTAGTAAGTCCAAAAAACGTTTTTCTAAATTTATAGTGTACATACCTTGTATTAAATATCTTCATGGGTGTAACCTCTTTATTGACCATAAATTTATGATATCCATAAAAATGTTCTATCTTAAAAAAGTATTAATCTCTATATTGTTGATCAAATAGGTCATCAGTATGGGGTGATACTTGTTCTTGATTTTAATCTTGTTAAGCTCTTGGTAATAAATGCAAATACACATTGACCCAACATTCATCTTAATAAATAGAACAATTCAACCATATAGTGATGTACTAGGTTGTATGAATACCTTTTCAAGATTATCTTGGACTTTTATATTCAATTACTACAACTCAATTGGCATAATTCTATAAGGATTCTTTGAAATAGTCATATTACTGGGTGTCATATTTATTTAAAACTAAACTTCATGATTCAATAGAAGACTCAAAAGTTCATCTAGAAATATATCAACAAAATCCCATAAAATTTGTGTATCCTTAATGTTGAGTTTCTCCCTAAACATATGAGGTGGATAACCATCATGTATAGGAATTAATACCCATATGATGGAATATATTTCTATTTGATGTTCATATTCTTCCTCCCATCAATAAATTATCATAGTTTCATTTAGAATATGAAATATGACTTCCCTTCCATGGAAATAGATATGAGATCCGTATAGATAAATCCAATCCATGATAGGAATCACATAAAATTCAACTAAAGGGAGAATAAAAATATTTTCATGAATCACATTCCCACAAACATAAACTAGTGAGGAAATATAGACTTGAGATGCAACCACCATCACATTCATATTTGTCATGACTAACTCAGTATCCAATAATTTTGGCGATATGATGATAACCTTATCAAAATATTTTGAAATAATAGCGTGTGTAGATCCAAAAATCAAATAAGACATTAGTTGTTCTTGAGTGAATGAGAAATCAGCATTTCACCACATCATTCTTGTAACCCACTTTTGTAGTCAAGATCTCATTAGATTTATCTTTATCTGTAGTATTAATATATTTTTGAGAATGATCATTAAAAAACTCTATATTTATTCACTGGGTGGAATATTTTCCATACTCTTTGAATTTGAAGCATTTCAGCATGGTTGGTGAATTAGTTGTAATCTTCATGTCCTCCAATGCATTAACCATCCAATTCATGAACTTAAGACAATCATTTTTTTATGAACCACCTATCCACATTTAAATAACATCCAATTTCTATTAAAATGCATCACTTAATGTTTCTTCTCATATTTATGGCATGTAAATATAAGGAATTTCATTCCACCGTGTAATTTATACTAGTTTTCATGAGACTTGGTCTTTCATTTCTTATCAAAAATAGGGAAATGTTCAAAATATCCAATTTTCATTTCTACTTTGAGTGCAAATTGAATGATTGATTCATATCTACTAATGTCTCTTATAAATAATTTCATTCAGAGACTTGGTTTTCAGACACCAAAGAATCAATCAATTTTACTTTCATGATGATAATTAAACCAGAGTCATACCATAAAATCCAAGTAAAATTTTACTCATAGGTTCCAATGGACTCATCATCCTTTTACTTAATCTCATGAAATTCCTTCTCTATATTTGTATGTTTAATAAAAGGAAATTACTGAAAAATGAATATCACATTTAAAATATCTCATTCTATAGATTCAATTTCTTCCTCTTCTATCATATTGTTGATAATATTCCACTATTTATCTACTTCTCCTTCATGATGATAAATAGTTAATACAAATTTTTCATGTTTTGAGTATTGAAGAAAAGAAAATATTTTCTAAATGGTGTTAATCTATTATTGAGCCACTAGTGGATTAGAGGATCAACTAAATAAAGGGTTATATAGACACATGAAGTATTAAATAGTAAATTATATCTTTATTTGATCATTTGGAAACTCAAAATGATTCATAGCCTGTGAAATTTTCCTAAGCATAAAAGTATGATTCTATATTCCATGTCCCATAACATTTGGTCACTCGGGTGAACAATCATTGAACTCTCATCACATTCAGTATTAATATGATTTATTAAGGTTCTATCCATTAAATAAAACCAAAAATCATAGTGTGGGAAGAAATAATAATAGTGAAAAACATATAATTCTGAAAATAATTTATTGAATGTCAAAATAGTTAGACTTTCCTCAATAAAATTTTATGTTTAAACTAGGTTATTCCTAATCATTTCAAAAAAATTAGGATTTTGTCTTATATATAGACATATCCCAAAAGTTTTTGTATAAGTTTCAAAACCAAAATCTTCAAATATAGACTAAAAACTTCTCTACTACCAACTATAGAGACTCATACTTTCATAAATAAATATTACATCTTTTTAGATGAATATTCTATACAAAACAATAAGATCCACTCCATAACCATAATGGTTTAATGTCATTAGAGACAAAATACAATAAATTATAATTTTATGAAATATATTCAACATCTCCTATAAATATCTTCCCTCATAGTACTATTTAATGGAATTCCCTACTAAAAACATTCTACATTACCTAGGGAATGGAAACATAAGAAATGGGTGGGATTAAATGCCCAAAAAAGGTAAACCAGGGAGATATCTATCGATGATCATATGAAAACATACAATAAGAATAAAGGTATGAGACGATAAACATAACATAAAAAGTTCATATAAAATGTGATGAATATCATGAACATGATTTATGTCCTAAAATGTTATCATTTAAAAACAAATGAATCATAAGAATGAGAACTTATCATAACTCAATAATGAACCATAAGTTCATGTCATAAATGTGTTTGGGTATATAATAAGTAAATAAACCATTTAATATATTAATGTAAACTTCCAAGACCATTGTATTTGGAATCAACACCTATTTACCATAGTAGTTTAAACATATCAACTTGTTTCCCATAACTATATCATGATATATAAAACATTACCCGATTCGTTAGAGGGAGATATAGGTCCCACCATCAAATAATTAAAACCATACATATGTGTTCCACATGATCATAAAACATTCATCATTTTAGAAACCATGAAATGAAATGGGTTTCATAAACCATTCATCATATCATAAATAATGGAAATTAGTTTCATAAACATTTTAATAATTATAATAATCCATATAGAGAAAGAATAAGGATGGTATACATAGATTATAACCAAATAAAAGCATAATCCGAATAAAGGGTTACAATCATTGATGAATAGAGATATAATTAATTTTTTATTCAAAACATTATGTGGAAAATACACTTTCAAATTTAAAATCACGTTTCAAAATTGGAAATTTTCACACATAATAAAGAAACGATTTCCTTTAGAAATAACCTTGTAAACTTGTAATATTATCTTAAAATCATTGATGTTTCATGATGTATGGAAAATTGATTAATTTAATATAACTTATAAAATATTCATTCCATAATTTTTTAGAAAATTCTGGAAGTAACTCATTTGTAAAATGATAAAATGTTTCCATTCAAACCTTTTGTTAAAAGTAAAACATGAATAAAAATGAATTTAACGAATCATATCAGAATAGTAAAAACCTGTGATCATGTCATTGTTAAGAACATGAGGAAATTAATTATTTTTAAAACCTAATAACAACTTCAAAATTTGAAATTTTAAGTATCAATCCATCAGGAAGATATAATTATGTGTAACTAACCAAAAAAAATAAAATCAAAATAAATAAGGAAAAAATCAAAAGAAACAACATTAATCGATGGGAAGAATGATGAAAAATGTTCAATAGTAGGAAGAGTGGCAAAAAAAAGAATAATTAGGGAATCATACTACACTGTACTGATAAAAGTAATTTTCTTCTTAACCTCAATAATTAATTTCTATACAAATGGTGAAGAGAATGTGAGTCGAGAACCCAATAATTTTTTAGTTGTTAACATAGTCTAGAAAACATCCATTTAAAAAAATATTAAACCCTAGGATATGATTAATTATTTAATGAAAAATAGTATCATAATAATTTACCAATTTTCATAACATTGAATGATGAAAAAATATATAGTATCCAAGACCATCACCCATAAGTATATAGAGTGTAAAAAGGATTCTCATTAACAACAGATATTATATCACAGAAATCAATTATTGAATCCCACTGTTTTT
This sequence comes from Viscum album, assembly GCA_963277665.1. Classification (NCBI taxonomy): domain Eukaryota; kingdom Viridiplantae; phylum Streptophyta; class Magnoliopsida; order Santalales; family Viscaceae; genus Viscum; species Viscum album. The sequence goes on along the minus strand of OY728122.1, from coordinate 76,357,827 downwards.
ATTAGATAAACTTCTAATTACATAGAAAAAATGAGGTGCCTTTTAATGTTTTGTTTCATTTAAATTATGATCATAATAAAAGAAAACATAAAACATTCTTCTAATTCGGGTGAAAAATAGCATTCATGGGTTCATCCTAAGTTAAATATTCTGAATCTTATATTTTGGAGACATACATCAAGGGAAAGGGGTGAGCATGATCCTAGTAAAAGAATAGCCAATGAGATATATTCATCATGTGATCATGAAGAATATCAATAGGAACAAGAGGTATAAAAATATAACCTGATATATAGATAATGAGGCACATCACGATAAAAAGAACATGAGTGCCAAAGTTCTTAAAGTATTGGAAATAAAATCATTTTTGACCCACAGAAATAAAATATGTGTTGAATATATGTATATACATGAAATATATTTTATATTAACATATATTAAATTACCCGTGGATAAATAAATTGTTTGGGTATTAAAAATAATATAATTTCTTATATAAAAGAGATAAATTTGAGAACTAAATTTGGAAGCATGACTGGTATGAATCATGGACCCAGAAAAGAGTAAAATAAAAGATAATGATGTTATACCATTGATAAAAAATTATTTTATTAGTATGGGTGTGATAAAAATAATTACAGAAGAAAATAACGTACCTTTTAGAAGATGTACACAAAAGAAATTACTTAAATGGAACGAAGATTAAGAGAATATCGTTACATTGAAGAGTTGTTCATAAAATGTGAGGTTAAAACCTTGGAGATTAAGGAGACCTGTAGAGGACTTTTGGGAAGGAAAATTGAGCATAAATTCATAGAGGATAAATTTTTTGTAAATATTAATGGTGAAATGGGTTTCTATTTATAGAGAAAGTGGATGAATTGTTAAATAATTTCCAAATATAGGTCTGGAAATATAGGTTGTGGAAAAAGAAAATTAATTTGATTCTCATGGTTTTTATCATGTTTTTATGGAAATTGGAGTCATATTGTATCAAATTTTAATCCATTATATCTAAAATCAATTTTTTAATACTTTTTTTGGAATGGAAAATAAAATTTTCCACAATGTAATGTTTTAAAAATAAAATTTTCAATTTTCAATTTTGGAAGGATACTTATAGGTTTATAAATTGTTAAAAATATAATAAAAAAATTATTATTAATAAACTATAATATTTCAGGTCTTTGATTATGGTTAATTAATTATTACATCATTATAATATAAATATGACCTCATAAAATATTTCGAAAACCTAAAAATGTATTTTTAATATTCACTTAAAAAAATTATTATATATAATTATCAAAAACAAATCACCATTACCAAATTTAGATGTTATGACTAAAAATATAATATTTATTTTATCAAAAAAATCTCTAAATATGAGGATTTTAAATATAAAATATAAAAATCCATTTTTATTGATAAAAACTATTTTTAAGACACCCAAATTTATGACGTTTATAAAAAAATTTCAAATACATTATCAAGTTATTTTATTATTTATATTTAAATTTAGGTTTATATAAAATAATATTTATTAAAAAAAATATTATTCAGAATACCTGAGTTTATTATAAAAGTGTATATATTTTCTAAAAAGTACACTTATGTTTTATTTGCATCCAACAATCAATTTATCTCATTACTCTTACTTAAAAAATCATTTTACTAAAAAAATCATTCCCAAAATGGTATTTAAGTAATAACTATTTTATTTATAAAAGGGTAATTAAACTTTACATAACATTTTCCTATAAATGTAACCACTTATTACACCATCATATGTCCTAAGAATGAGGTGTGTGATGTTGGTAGTTTCATGGGGTCGATTGGCTAACATCGATTGAGTGGTAATCTCATCTAACTTGAACTTGTATCATATCCAATTTCATTCAAGCTTAACTTATTCAAGATCATCTTGGGCTTGATCCAGATGAACCCCAGTTACGAAACCTCTACCCCAAGTTCTAAAATTATTCTTCCAATGGCATGACTCTTCTGGTTTAGGCCATATCTTCTTCTTATACATCAATTTTACATTTTCATTGCCACTTATAAACACAAATTATAATTATAAAATTATTAACAAAGGGTATAATTCTCAATGGTAAAATATGACTAATGGTCAAATACACCAGTAGTTAAATTGACTAGAATCCATATTACTATTCTAATAGTCACAATGATCCCAACAAATACCACTTCATTCTTTCAACAAAAATTCACTAAAATTCCACTTAAGGTCATATTTTCATTTTCTTAATATGATGATGCGTTTAATAATAATTTTTTTATATTTATATAATTTTTTTAATGGTTGATGATTATATTAGATTGGGGAGATCTATATTTCACTATTTTATCTTTTCTATTTTATGTTTTCGATTTAACTATAATTTTTGGAATTTTTATTTGTTTCCGAAATAAATAATGTAATGATGTTAATTAATGATATAATGTTTTTTTAGTTCCAATATTTTTTGTGTGTAATATTATATAATATAACACGCAATAGCTTAAGAAAAATATCATTTAAAAATCCTAGGATGTAACATTATACCCCTATTTAGGAATTTCATCAACAAAATATCAATTCATATTATCAATTTAGAATTGGTGATGGTACTCGTATTTCATTGTTTTCTCCAGGTCCCAGGATGCCTCTTCAAACTTATGGATATTCCACAATACTTTGAAAATGTTATTTGTCTTATTGTGTAGAAAATTGTATCAATAGTCGAAGATATCAACCAACATCTCCTCATAAGGGAGGTCATCATCCAGTTATACCACCTTCATATTCAGTACATGTGAGAGATAGTGTTTGTAATTTCTTAAGAGGGATATATGCAATACATCATTAACATGAGTTAAATTTAGTGTAAGACATATCCAATATGACACTACAGCAGTGTGATCAAGGATTTAAAAGGATCTAGTTTACCTAGACATAATTTTAGCTTTCATTAAAAAACCACATGAATCTCTTCCATACTGATATATGAAGAAAACGTTTTTCTCCAAAATCAAAATCCATGTCCCTTCAATGGTTATCAACATAGATATTCTGCTAACACTGAGCATATTTTATATGTTTATGGATGGAATGAACTCTTTTGTCATCTCTTGCACAAAATTTGTCCCTAATGTCTTTCTATCAACAACCTCATACCATGATGTATGATTTTTAAGTCACTTCATGCATACAACTTTATAGGGTTCCATTTGAATACATAATTAGAGGATTTTGTTGTATGAGAACTCAAATAATGGGAGTTTTTGATCCAATCAACCATTAAATTCTAATGAGAATGTACTCATCATGTGCTCAAGTGTTTGAATGGTCTTTTCATATTATCAATCAACTTGTAGGTGATAGGAAATACTAAAGATCAATTCAATATTCAGATCGTGTTGAATAATTCTCTTGAATTTATATGTGAACCATGCATCATTGTTAGAAATAATTTAAAGTGGTTCCCCATGAAGCCTCACCACTTTACATATTTCTTGATTTTATTTTCAAGAGATAAATCAACCTTAAAAGAAATAAATTTGGTAGTCTTGGATGGAATGTTCTTACGAGACCAGTGATGAAGTCTACAGTGATATTGTCCCACTTCCATTATGGTATACACAGTAGAAAAAATAATTCTTTTTGAAGTTTTTGTTATTCCTTAACATGTTCGCAAACCAAGAACCTTACAGTGTATTTGGAAATCTCCCTCTTCATATTATCCCATAAATAATGAGGATTAAGTTCCCTCTACATTTTAGTGCTTCCTAGATGTATAGAGAATGTAGAGTTATAAGCTTCATCCATCATCTCCTTTGTTATCTTTTGGATAGGTGGGGAATATAACATTGTATGAAATTTAAGTATGTCATATTGATCTGTATTGAGCTCAAGAAACTTCCCATTCTTCATAGCCTCTATCTTATTTTGTATCAATGGATATTCCCTTTGATCTCTCATGATATTTTTCTACTAATGGTGGTTCAGAAATCAATTGGAATATTATTTATGATTTTCCTCCCATTATTATTCCCATTTCCAACTTTAATAGGGCCTTGATCAATAGATCTCCATGTATATTCATCATTTCCCACACAATAGGGTCTTTTTAAATTAATGCATCCGTGAATTTGTTTTCCCCTTCAGGGTGATAATTAATTGAAATTTTATGGTCTTTAAGAATCATGAATCATCTCCTTTGTCTCATGTTCAATTATTTTTTTGTGAATATATACTTCAAAATAAGGTGTTCTTTGTATATATCACATTTCTCCACATATATATAGTTCATCCTTATATTCAATAAAAAACTGACCATATCTAACTCTAGTTCATGCATAGTATAATTCTACTATGATCCTTTAATTGTTGAGTTGCATAAGCGATAATCTTTTCATTTTTCATGTTGATGAACCTAAGCCCCTTCAGATATGAATCACTATAAATAAACAATTTCTTTTCTAATATAAGGTATAGTTAACATTGGTGAAAAAACTAATTTCTTTTTTAGTTCTTGGAAACTTTCTTTACACTTGTTTTTTCAGATGAACTTATATCCTTTTGTTGTTAACATGGTTAGTGGATTGGAATGTCTTGAAATTTTTTTAAAAACCACCAATAATATCCTATTAAACCAAGGAAACTATGAAACTTAGTTATTATTGTAGGAAAAGGCCACTACCCCATGGACGTTTTCATGGAAGGGTCAACTCAAATTTCTTCATTAGTTACAATGTTCCCATGAATAAAACTTTTTGTAACCAAAATTCATGTCTCTTGAATTTTCTAAATGAATTCCCCTTCCTCATAGTTTTTAATATAACCCCTAGATTATAATCATGCTCATTGTGACATAGGGAATATATCATAATATCCTAAACAAAAAACTAACTTGAACTTATCAATGTAGTCATTAAATAATCTATTCATCAAATCCATAAATATTGTAGGAGAATTATTCAATCAAAAGGGCATAAAAACACTCTTAGTGACCATATCTTGTTCATAAGGAGTCCTTTAGAATGCCTTATTTCATTACCCTCAATTGATGATACCCAAATCGGTGGAAAATATCAGAGTGAAATTAATCCCCATGTTTTTGGTAGAATAATTCATCAATCCTCGAAAGAGGGTACCTATTCATCACTATGATCACATTAATTTCCCTACAATAAATGAATAGATTATTAGTCGTTATGTTTTATTTACAAAGAGAATATTTACTAACTAAAGGATCACATTTGGTTGGATAAATCCATTCTAATAAATATCTTCATGTTTTTTATTTAAGTCCTCTAACTCCACATTTTCATTGATATATGCGGTATTAGATATTGACTTTGATCCAGGTTTGATCTCAATGGAGAACTCTAGCTCATGTTTAGGGAGAGTTCTAGGTAACTCTTCAAGAAGTATTTCATTATATTCCTAAATGATGGGGACATTTTATATTTTTATACTTTTATTTCCTTATGCCTCTTTATCTATGATATCTATAAATAAGGCTATGGGAGGTGCTTCTTTAAAAATATTAGGATGAGATATCTCTACTTTAAAAATAACTCTAGGTTTTCCATTCAAGAATACTAAAATTTCCTTTCTCCTATAGTTAAACTTGTCAATATACTTTGAGATCTAATACAACACTAGTATAGTATCTAATTTTACCATGGTAATGACTACTTGATTTGCGATAATATTTTACTCACCTTAGTTAATGTAAGAGTATATATACACTACTTATTATAAGATAATCCAACATGGGGTCTTGACTGAAAACACTACTCCTAGAATTTAGGGGATGAATCTATATTCTTTTCAAACATGGGTGAAATAAAGGAATGTGTAGAATCAGACTCAAACATATTACTTTCTTTTTTAGATATCACAATAATTGTAACATTCACCACATAATTAGGATCATCTACATTAGTTATCATGATAGAGAACACCCAACCTTTCCCCCCTAAACTATGTTGAGGTTTATAGTGGTTTTCCCTGATTATCAAATGATTTGGACATTTATTTGAAATTGTCTCATGTTGTTCACACTTGAAGCAATGAACTTCAATCTGATCTTTTACGATCTTTCCTATTTATTTAATGTTGAGAAGTTAAGGTTTCACCTTACCTTGAATATTCGAAGAAATATTCTCATATCATGCGTACTTGTATAAACTTCCACTCCAAAGAAATAAATTTCCTAAATACTTCTTCCTACATTTATTTATCAAGTTAAATTTCAATTAATTTCCTCATCTTCCATGATCAAAATTCTTTCGTGAGTTTAGATCTATTGATATATTATTTTTATTCTAACTATGTGACCATTTCATATCTCCAAACTATAATTCAAACTTCATAGCACTTTTCATTATCCCATCATAGAATCCATAGTCATTATTTTCTAAAATCTTCCATATATTCAGTCTCATTCCACTAAATAATCTACCAACCTCTCCCTTTGTATCTATAACAATGATTGAGTTGTATCGAGAAACTCTTGAGAATATCATTTCTTTTCCAACCACTAATTCATTTTTCCTTAATATTTAGCTCTATAAATTAATTTTCACTTCCTATTCTCATAGGTCATGGAAACTATTTATTGAAAAATATTTCTATAAACTCATCCCATTCCATAGCATCAATCTCCATTCCTAGTTTTGTGTTTTTAATCAGTGTCTACCACTGAAAACTTCTCTATATAATCCATATACTTCTAGGGAGACTTCTTATAGCTCTAAACAGTAGAGTACTAAAATGATCATTTACATTGAGGTAATATATTATTTATCTATCAATGTGTCTGTATATCCACTAAAATTATATGGTCATTGACACATGAATGAATTAATTTATAGTTCTTCCCTTTAATGTGAATTTTGTCTCCAAACATGAATCAAGTTATTATTCATAACTCAAGTTAGTTGATTCATGATTCTCACAAAGTTTTCCATTTCATCTTCCATCAGAAGACCATTAGTGCATTTTCTGTTACACTCATCATTTACATATTTCCTCCTATTTCCTACCATTTTTATAAAATAAGAAAACCTTTATGAGGAAATGTGTAACTTTTTAGAATCTTATAATTCTAACAGGAGCTTATTATTAAAAATAATGATCAAATATGTTATTAATCTCATCTAAACAAATTATATTTTCTATAAATAAGTCACTAATGTTCAAAAAATGATTTTGATTTACCAAGAATGTCCCTCGGGAGTGTCAAAATAGATGTAAAGAAAGGCCCATTATCATGCACCTGTCCCCGATGGAGTCTAGAATAATGTGGTGTTTTTAGGTATAACACCTACTTACATCTATTCCATATCCACATCCCCATGTAGTATCCAAATAGAGATGTATTTTTCTAGACACCAATAACTTAGTACTTCCTAAAATATGAGTTTTTTTCCAATATTTAAACATTTCTCTATCGTTCATACTATTTATTTAGGATCCTAATTTCCAAAAATAACTAAACCATCTTTTGATACCAACTATGGAATCATGTAATTCTTATTACATAAAATTTTTATTACATAGAACAAAGTATTGGATATTTTAAATTTTAATTTCTTGGATGTTAGGAAAATAATACAAAAAAACACAAAAAAAAAAGATCTTTTAATCCATGCAAATTACTCCTTCATGGATTCACCCTAAGTTACTTTTACTAAATCTCATATCCTTGGGGAATACATCAAAGGAAATGGGTGATAATGATCCCAGTATGGGAATAAACAAGGGAGATATTTAGCATGTGATCATGAGGCATATCAATAAGAATAATAGTTATAACAACATTACATGATCAATAGAACATGAGGCATATCAGGATAAAAATAACATGATTCATAACATACAAATGTGGCTAAAACATTTAAATTGTACATTCATAATCATATCACAAAGGTTAATCATCAAGTACTCATAAAACAATATTATCATGTTTATTCACTAAGGTATTATAAAACTTCTGATATCTATTGATTAAATTCATTGCCTAATTCTTTGGAAAATAAATAGGGAACATCCTTCATATGTATAAATTTCATGTGATCCACACTGATTATCATAAATATTTTTCTCAATAATCAAAGGAGACTAAATTATGGGTTTCAAATTAAATAATTGAGTACGTAAGTACTTAATGGATTAACCATAACATCATTTTTAACCTAGGGAATTCGAAAGTGGTTTTTGTATAAGTAAATCCCAGAATAAATTAATTATATTATCATCTAGGATAATACCCGTGGATAATTGAATGGTTTTGGAATTCAAAATATAATAATTTATTTTGTAAAATAGAATTTTGATAAGTAAATTGGGCAATATGGAGGGTATGAATTGTGGATATAGATATGGGGAAAATAAAATATAACAATGCTATCCCTTTGATAAAATATTATTTTAGCAGTAATTATATGCTCAAAATTATAGGAAAAGAAAATAACATGTCATTTAGAATTCATACACAAAAATAATTGCATGAATGGAAAAGAAGATTAAAATAATTCTCTTAACAAGAAAAGTTGTCCCTAAAACATGAGGATGGAGCCTTGGGGAATTAAGGACACATTGGGGGAATCATAGGGAGTAAATTTGAGCAACAATTCATGGAGGATTAATTTTTAGTTAATGGGGATTGTGAAATGGGTGGGTATTTATCGAAAAAGTGAAGGAATTGTTTAATAATTTTAAAATTTAAGTCTTGTAAATCTAGGTTGTGGAAAATGAAACACGATGGGAATACCCACGATTTTTTCTCATGGTCTTGGAAATTTTAATAATATTTTGTTATTTTTAAATAAATAATAACTGAAAACCATTTTTTAATACTTATTTTGGAATAGAAAAATAAATTTTCTGTGAAGTAATGTTTTTAAAAACAAATTTTCCATTTTATCCATTGGAGAGTCACCTATAGGTATGGAAAGGGATTAAGAGACATTAAAATACTTAATATTAATAAAATAACATATTTTTGGTCATTTATTGTGGTTAATTAATTATTAGAAACTATGCCAAAATTTTCATTTAGCGGTGATTTGTTTCATTTAGCTGTCGTTTAAACCACTACTAATTCATTTTGCGACAGTTTTGGAAAACTTCCGTTAAATCGTGTGTCAGCAATCAATTAGAGGCGGTTTTTGAAAACCATGGTACAGTGATTTACTAATGGTTTTTAGCAGCATTTTAAACCATTGCTAAAATGTTTTTTATTTTTTAAATTTTTTATTTATTTAAATTTTTAATCTTTTTATTTTCATAACTAATTAATTATTTTTTATTATTTTTGTAATTAATGAAGTAATTAATTAAGTAATTTTATTTATTTTCATAATTTATTTAATTATTAAATTTTTATTATTTATTATTTATTATTTATTATTTATTATTTATTATTTATAATCTATTATTTATTTATTTTTTTTCTTCTTCATAACATAATTTTGTATTTATTTATTTTCATATTTTACTTATTACTTATTTATTATTAATTTATTTTAATAATTTATTTATTTATTATTATGTATATCATGCTTATGTCCATGAACATGCTCATGCCCCGTATTGAAATTCTGTGTTGGGTGAGATTTGAACCCCTTACCTCTTGGTTATTCTTCGAACACTTTACCACTCTAGCAGGCTCTTCATGCGGTCAATAAATTAAATTTAATATACTTATATATATATATATATATATATCAATTGGAAAAGAAAATAATACATAAAAAATATATACACTAAATAATTATTAATCAACAATGATTAATCAATAATCAATAATCAATAATTAATAATTAATAATCATTTAGTTTTTATGAATATTTACAAATTACTAATTCAATTTACTAATTAAAAAATAGAATATAAATGAATAATAAATAATGAAATATATAATATGGAAATGAATGGTAAATAAAAATAGTAAATAATAAGAGAAAATAATATATAATAAATATTAAATGATAAATAGTAAATGGTAAATAGTAAATATTAAATAGTAAATATTAAATAGTAAATATTAAATAGTAATTAGTAAATAATAAATAATAAATACTACATAATAAATACTAAATAATATATAACATATAATACATAATACAAAATATATAATAGATAATATATAATATATAACATATATTATATAAGTATTATATAAATAATAAATTAATTGGTTATAGATAATATACAATAAATAATACATAATGAATATATAATGAATATATAATAAATAATAAATGAGTAATTCATTAATAATAAATTAATAACATAAAAATAAAATAATAATTAAATAATTAAATAACTAAATACTGAATTAATAATAAACTAATAAAAAATAATTAATTAAAAAATTAACAATAAATTAATAATTAATAAATAATAAATACTAAATACTAAAAACTAAATAATCAATAATCAATAAATGAATAAATAAATTAATAATTAATAATTAATTATTTATTAATAATATTAATTATTAATAACTAATAAATTAAAATTGAGAATAAATAATCAATAATTAATAATTAATAATTAATAATTAATATATAAAATTGTATAAAAAATTATTAATTATTCAAAAATTATTCATAAATAAATAATTAATAAATAATAAATATTGAATATCGAATATAATAATTAATTAGTTATTTAATTAAAAATAAATGAATAATAATCCAATAATAAATAAATATTTAATAAATTAAAAATAAATTATAAAATAATAAATAATAAATAATAAATAATAAATGAATAGATTAACAAATAAATAGATTAACAAATAATAACTATTAACCAATTAATAATTAATAATTCCTAATTGTTAATTGTAAATTATTGATTATTATTTAATAATTAATAATTAATAATTAATAATTGATAATAAAAATTTAATAATAAATGAATATTTATTAGATAACGAATAAAAAATTAATAAAAATTTAGTAACTAATAAATAAATAAATAATATATGAGTTATAAATAAATTAATAATTAATGTGTACATAATAACTAAATAATAAATATATATATATAAATACATAAATAGATAAATAAAAAAATAATAAATAAATAATGAATAATTAAGTAATTAATAGTTAATTAATAAATAAATACTAAATAAATAAACAAATAATAATAAATAATAATAAATAAATAAATAAATAAACCATTAAGATCTTCTGAAAACCCAAATAACACTAAAATGTCTATAACATTTGATCAGGGACTCCTTTTTTTAGAGCCATAATAGTCAAATCGAAGATCATGAAATGAGCTTCGATACAATATGTGGTATATGCCGAACATAAACATGGATCTGAATTTATAACTATTTGAATTCTAAAAAATGGGGTCATCAACTAAAACGTCTGTTTCGGAGGGCTTTTGGGCCTTTCTAGTGGAATAAAAAGGGTTAAATTCTTGAAGAGATGGTACCATACCTAAATAGAATAGAGCTCATCACATACTTCGATATGATATGTAAGAGAGCCCAAATGGGCACCTGGATTAAAAGTTATGTCCTTTTGCAGTTCGAGTACTATTTTCGACATTTTTGAAATTTGAATATATTTTTTCCTTTGATTATCACATGATTTAAATCTCACTTAGTTTTAAATCATTTCATAAGATTCAATTTTACCGGTTGTGGAGATGAACTGGACTCTCATATAAGAAGTTATGGTTGTTTGATGTTGAAGTCTAGTTTTTAGGTTTTTGTAGATTTGTTTCAAATTTCATGTTGTTATTAACTAATAATTATAAATTTTTATTAATTAACAAATTAAAATTAATTAAAATTGCAAATGATAAACTATATTTGAATGTAAATAACAAATAAAAAATAATAATTAAGTAATAAATAATTTCTTTTTCTTTATCAATTTTGTGAGGGTTTTTAAAAAACTACTGGAAAAATAATTGTAATTTTTTTGCCAAATGTTTTTCAAAAAAAATTATAAAAAATATATTAAAAAAATTAGCGGTAGTTTTAAAAAATGTCATTTAAAATTCACTGCTAATTTTTTTATCAAAAAACATTTAGTGGTGGTTTTGAAAACCTCCGTGAAAAATCCGCTGCTAAAACACAATTTTCCTATAGTGACATCATTATGACATTAAAATAATATCATAAAACATAACAAAGACCCAAAATTGTATTTTTACTATTTAATGATAAAAAATGTTTTTTATTAAATTCTCAAAAAATCACCCTAACTATATATTGATGTGATGATTTCAAATATAATATTTATTTTATAAAAAATTATTAGTATATATGGTAATTTTAACCTGGTAATATAAAAAAATTATTTATTGAAAAATTCTAGTTTTTAAGACCTAGTGAGAATTGTGACACTTATAAAAAAATTATTAGGAAATTATAAAAGTATTTTATCAGTTATATTACAAAAATGGTTTTTTAAATAACTATTTCATTAAAACTAATATTATTTAGAATATTTGAGTTTATTATAAATGTGTATATATTTCCAAAAAAATAAAATTATGTTTTATTTTCTCTCAATAATAAATTTATCAAATTCATCTTACATAAACCTACATTTTCATAAACAAAAATATTTTAAAATGGGATTAATGGAATATCAATTTTATTTATACAGGGTGAGTCAAACATTAAGTAACTACGACCCGGACACATTTCCCCTTATTAAACCTACATATTCACAAAGGGTAAGGTCGATAATGGTGGTAGATTCATTGGATGGATCGGCTAAAATCTACTAAGTGTTGATCTCCACTAACTTGAAGTTAACCCATAGGTAATTTCATTCAATCATCAATTATTAAATATCGTCTTGGGATTGGACACGGTAGAACCCTAGTGACTCTACCTACCAAATAAGTTCTGATAAATGGTCATCAAACGACATTATTTTGATGATTGAGGCCATCATTTCTCCTATGTGCATCAATTTCCCTATATCAATACTACTTATAAACACTACTTTTAAATAATTTTTTTCCCAAATTGTATAATTCCCAATGGTCAAATTGGCCAATGGTTATATTGACCAATTTTCATATTTGGCCAATAGTCATAACACTATTTCAATAGTCACATTGTACCCCATAAATACAACTTCATTCTTTCACGCAAAAATTAACTAGAAATCCTTTTAAGGTTATTTTTTCATTTTATTATGATTTTTACATGTTTACTAATATTTTGTTTCATTTTTATGGATTTTTTCATGGTGTCTATGATTCTAAAAGATTGTTGTGTTCCATATTTTCCCATTTTTTCTTTTCTATATTATATTTTTGTCTAATTGTAATGTTTTGGATTTTAATTGGTTTCTTAACTGACTAATGAAATATTTTTTATTAATGAGAAAAGTTTTTTTTGTTCATGTATATTTTTTAGACATATAATATTATATAATAAAACCCACATTTTCTTAGGAAACAAATATCATTATAATATCCTAGTTCTTTACAAAAATAACCCTGAAATAAAAATGAAAACAAGAGTTAAAGAGATAAAGAAGATTAATTCATTAAAATCTAAAAATTTATCCACTCTTGATTGGGGTATAAACATCAACAATTTTCATTAAATACATCTAAAAATAATAATTAATAAAATAATAAAATAGAGAGATAAATATTCTCTATCATAGTCGATTCTTTCACTATTCTAAGCTTCATCAGTTTGTCTTTGTCATTATGTTTCTCCTGATCTACCTATGCTCTACACTATTTTCTAGAGAAATGTGTATCTCTCACTCCTTCTCTTTCTGCCAATTATTTCTTTCCCAAAATTATTACCACATTTCACAAACATAATTTGGTGACAACAAAAATAGAGTCTAATCTTCATGTCCTCCAGTTACACTTGTTGTGACTTATGAAAGATCCTCAATAACTCTACCACATGCCTGATTACATATAATTTCTCTAGCTATTCCAATATTGTAATGTCTCGCCATCCAAATTTTTACTATCTATCCGGTGCCACTACATAGTCTAAATAATTCAGCATGCCCTAAATTTATCACAACACTCATGGTTTTATTGAATCATATATAATTTGTTGAGGTAATTAATCAAGAAAAAAAAGAGGGCTCGTTCCTAGTCAAGTATTCGTAACATGAGAATTAAAATTGTCCCTGTAATCTTTAACATTTTCTAACCTACACTAGAAATTCATAGAAAAATGAATCCAAATATGAACATTCTTCTTCAACCATTGGTTGAAACATCCATTCTGAGATCCAAGATATCTTGATGCCTTAAATGAAGAAACATGAACTCATTCACGATCTTTAAGGATGATAGGGTCATTATTCGACAAGGTTTGAAGGACGTAACAAATAACCTCTTTGAAAGTGTTTATCATCATGTTGGAAAACAACCTCATCCAAACTCATATTAGTATAGATTCAGTCATGCTCATATGGATTATATAGAGCTCGGTAGCCTTTTTCTTTAATAGAGGTCTCATAAAATGAATTCTTTTACGTAGGATATATACTTCTAAAATTCATCCCATCAAAAATTATCTTATGATGATGGTAATTATCTTACACATTTAGTGAGTAAAAATGATACTCATCTTTTTTTATGGGTGTCATAATATAATATTTTTCTTATATATAAAATAATATATCATTTTCCCCCACATCAGAACGATGAAATAATAAATAAACTATAAAAAATATAAAAATAAATTCATAATAAATATTTATATGATCAATTCGATATAATATTTATATTTAAAATAAATTATCATAAAATAATACACTTATTAATTACTAAAAAAAGATAAATAATTCTCTTCTCGGGTGTTCATCTCCCAAAACATAATGTAAGTGATCATTTGCCTAAATTTTTTTTGTTTCCTAATAATCAAGGACCTTTAATGTAAACTATAAAAAATATAAGTGGAATATTAAGTAAAAACTTTGATATAAAATTTTTAACTCAATATAGTAAAACCTACAATCTACTACTGTGTCGATTCATTAACCAGACTTTCATCTTTTTTATACTCGAGAAAAATAATTTTTCTTGACGCACGCATCCTTAAATATTAAAAATGTACCTCTATAATGACATTGATTGTGGAAAACAATAATTGAAAATATTTTATTTATAATGAATTTCATAACTACAAGCAAATGGATATTAATTTTAAATTAATCTAAAACTAAAACCATATGGTAGATGAATTATAGCGACAAAAATATCACATTCAATGGCTTTATCTTACACCTCAATCAAGTGAAAATATCATAAAAGTGAAGTCAGTATAAAATATATCGATAAAATGGTTTATGATTACACAAATAATTTAATTTGAATAATTGTAACACTCAAGAGTTGAGAAGGGAAACATAATGAGATACTAGGTAAACTCTATTGATATGTTCCACTATGTAGATTTAGTTAGCCGAATAAATGGGAAAATGTAGAAGATTGACTAATTAAAATTTATTTCCCTGGTCGTGAACCTATAGTGGTTTGTTTTCATCCATTCAAGATATCAGGCTTTATCAACATACACAATAAACACATTTATAATTTTTTAGAGTTTGTTAGGTTATTAAAATGATCACATGAACCTTGAAAGATATATAACATAAGGTAATTAGTTTAAAATCCAATATAGAAAATGGACCAATTGGATTTAGTAATGTATGACTGAAGTAAAACATAATAAAATGATTCAAAAATATTTTTATAAAATTTTCACATAAAACCCAAAAAAACTACATTTTAATAGTTATAGTTTTGTAGGAAGTATACCATATGATTCTCTTTGAAGCATGGTGTACTCTAAGGGGGGTAAGCCCATAAATTTATAAACTAATTATTAAAATTTAAATTTTCAATGTGTTATAAAATTTTAGAGTTGTTTTACTTTTTACATTTTATGGATTGATTAAAGGAAGGATCCCAAAATAACTAATCAATAATTGGTGAAAAATAAAAACAATGGACAATCAACCTATATGATAGGGTGAGCTCATCATGAGAAGTAAATATTATATCCCTGATCATGGAAATATGATCTTGAATAGGTACCAATAAGAAATATTCTAGTGGAGTCTCCATATATTTATCATAATATAATGAGAGGGTGGATTTCAATTAGGGAATCTCTCTCGAGTCTCTCATAATTGTAGAATATGTGTGTCTAATACATAGAAATTCATTGTGGTCCATGTGATATATTTTACCAGTTTTATCTTGTTAATAAATCTTGATTTTTAAGAATTTTTGGAATCAGTATTATCCAAAATTTGTGTCCATATGAAATGGTCTTGAAATGAATAACTAAACAATCCCATTTTCCTAAATCTCAAGCCAATATCACAATTTTTTGTAATAGGTGATTCATAGGACAGTGATGGACATTTTTATAAAGATAATTCCACTCTAGATTAAATTCTTATAGATCCACCTCATTCTCATATTGTGTGTCTCGGTCCATATATACACCATGGATTTTTCAGAAAATTTTGGAATGACACATCCTTTAATGAGAGATTTAATAACATATTTCATGATAGATTCAAAAAAAGTCATCATCCAAATTATAAGAGTGATACAAAATATATATGTTCTATACACTTTAAATATGAAATCCAAATTGATGGTGTCAAAGTCCTTCAAAACATCAACCTTGAGGTCTATAACACCCTTTTTGATGGATTAATTCTTTATATTGAGGAATTTAGAGGTTATGATTAGATATTCCTATTTCTTATTACCATGTAGAAAGCCACATGGATTTTTAGAGACACCATTATCAATAACCAAATAATTTCATATGACCAGTATTTTATAAGTTTTTTTGGTAGGATGAATTTTCTTAAACAATTGTAATGAATCTAAAATCATAGTTTTAGGAAACATGACAATAAAATGAGAGTTAATGAATTTTTGGTGGATTCTAACTCTAATAAATATTTGGATCATCTTGAAGATTTATTTATGCACAATTTCCAAGTACCCTTTGAATAAAAGATAGAAAAACATTTATTCATACAGAACATGATTTATTAGGGTAAAATATTTCATTTTTTACATCCTTAAAATCAAATAGCTTAGGAAATATTTTATTATTATATTCCAAAATCACTAGTTGTATTACATCTCTCATATAATTGGTATTCCCTATTGGGTTCTTCTTGAAGAGATCATTATAGTTAGACATAATGTGCTCCAAGTTCTCCTCCTTACAATTGGGAGTATCACTTCCATCATTTAAGTGACAGATGGGTTTACTATTGTTCCTACCATTATAAATATTGATGAATAATTATATATTATGATCCAATTCTTTAAATCATTAAACTCTAAAATTACACATTATGGGTGCTAATTTTTTAAAGAGAAAGGCCTTTATTTCGGAAGAATAATAAACCTCTTCATTGATAATTTATATATTAAAGTTAGATCTCTAGATATTCTAAATATCTTATAATTTCATTCCAGTATATAAATATACATATCAATATAGATAAATATTTCTTTTCTCTATGATTGTACTTTTTTGTTTCATGTTTTCTATTTTTGAGATATAGGCATAAAATTCATCTGAGAATGGGGTATTCTTCCAAATATCATACAAAACACCTCTATGATCCATGTGTCTAGACCAAGCATTGTTAAATATAAATGAAATAGGTATCCTTTATTTACCCTTTAAAAGTGTAGTAATAATTGGATGATTGTCAGAGTCAATTTTCTGGAGGGTCATTGAGGGAACCATTTCCCACACATCTAAAACACATATATTTCCAAAACTCTTATGATTATTTCTTTCCATAATTTTTTTCATATTTCAAGTACCATATCAATCAGTCCCCATTAATGGAAAATTCAATTAGATAATTTGAATCAATGCACTCTATATACATTATTATATCAGGTGAATCTCTATATAAAACCAAAAATATGTCTATATAGAATTATAATATAATCCCCGTTAAATTCCTTTAATGAGAAGTATCCCTAAAATTGATTTTTCAAATTCTCTTAATGAAAAGGTAATCATTATTTATTTAAATATACCAACAGTTTCTATTTGGAAATACTTCCATCATATTTTAATATATAAAATTTATAAAACACATTTATCTTAAAAAATAGTCCATTTTCCCTTCATTTTTTTTGGAAATGTGATATAATGAATGAAATTGATAGCCATATGTAACAAAATAACCATCTCATTTCTCAATAATGAAAAAAAAATTAGAAAGAAAATTCTCTTATAATATTAAATGAGTGTCGTACTTGCTTCCTCTCATTGTCTGACATCAAAATCTGCTCCAGAGTGTGGAGGTATTTCATATCATCCTTGTTTTTTATTTCATCCTAGATCTTCCAAGAAAGTAATTTTCAATAATAATAAATAATGTATTTTTTCAAGTCATGGTAATTTTCATTCAAAAACCTTATATTTGACTAATACCTTGACCTCAGAACTTGTCCAGTGAGCAGTCATTTCCCGATAATATTCTACCAAAAATTCATTCATGATATGCATGCACTCTAAATACATACCAAATCTAACACACAAATCATTATATAACTCATTCATGTAGTCTCTCCACTGATCACCTAATTCCATGAGTCATGATATCCTCATATCCTCAACATCGATAAAATAAAATCCAATCTGGAACAAAAAATATTAATTCATATAAAAAATAATGATATAACAATAAATCAAAGAATTTTTTTACTGGTATTTGCGCCCATGAAATATCCTTTACTTAAATTGGAAGGTGTCTCCAGGATAGTGTCTTGAAGGGAATGATGTAAGAGTATTTTGAAAGTTTCTTCATAAAAATCCTATATTCCTTCCTTATTTTTCAATCATTTGGTTGTCCTTATTGTTATCCACCATCACATGTGTGTGGCGGTTCCACACCAATCGCATGAATGTATGAACCCAAATCCTATCATAAGGTCCAACTGTTAAAGAAAAAAATATTATATCAATACATATTATAATGAAATTAAATTATGGAAAAAAAATTCTGGGGTTATATAAATATACATGAAGTAGTTTGATCAGTGGGTAGCACTGGATCCCCAGACTCTAAAGGAACATTAACCTGTATAGATGTAGTGGGTCCCAATGTATTCTTCAGAGGCTCAGAATTTGATAGTAAAAGAGTCTAAGAAGCAATAATTTAGAATCTCAATGAGGATGTATACAGAAAATAAGTTGGCATATAGGTCTGTGAACATTTATAATATGGATGAGGAGTAGGAACCATCGTATAATAAGTAAAAGATAGGGGAGGAGGATCAGATGAAAATGGTGGTGAAAACATGAGTGTCCTTAATATCCTGCTTCACTCTAATGACACTAGACTATTGGAAGAAGTGGTAAATGGTATATAATGGGGACGTATGGGGTGTGATCAGGTATGTTGGGTGAAGTGAATAGCTCTACACCCCCCCCCCCCTCCTTATATCATTATCCAGATCACTGGAACCACTAGGTTGGTCGAAGAATAATTTTCTCCTAGGTGGTGGATCCTAAATACAAGTTAAAAACAAAATTAATCACATGAAATTATATGTTGTTTATGTATATATTGGAAATAAGATACTCACAACATGCACCAATATAGGTTTCTCATCTCTCTAATTTTGGGATTATTCTCTACCAACATTTTTCTTAGTATCTTCTCAATGTTTTTCTTTTCCATAATTTGTAAAAAACTATGGAATTAATTATAAATCCACAACTAATGTGTACTAAAAAAACTATTAATATGATGAATGAATTAATTATAAAATACTAATTCTCAAACCAAATACAATATATGTAATGATATAACAAACACATTTTATATATAGTGGGAGGAATATGAAAATAGAATACATTTCATAAAAAATAATATAGTCAAATTAGCATATTTTGATTGGGTATGATATAGTTTTCTTTTATTTTTAGTTCGATCCAATTATATTTTTGGTTAGTTCATTTGGCTCTTTATGGTCAATTGATTATGTCATTTGTCCATATTTATTTTTCTTAGCTAATTTAGTTCATTTTTTTCAATAGAATTGGTCATTTGTCTATTTTTATTAGACTTAGGTCATTTGGTTCATATATTGGGTTATGTCAATTTTCTATTTTTTCAGTTAGGTAATTATTTTCATTAGTTTTTTTTCATATTAATTAGTTTAATATGTCCAATTCAGTTCATCTTTTCCCGTTTCCAATTTAGTAGCTTTAGTTTTGTCTAGTTTGGTAGGTCTAAATAGAGTTAAATTCAATATTATAAATTTAACAAAAAGAAAACTAGAACTAATAAATATTGAAAATTTACAATAAGGTCATGTAGGATACAAAATATTTATAAACAATAGTAAATCAGTTTTAATTATAGAAACCTTAACAACCTATGTCGAGCTAAACCAAAAAAAACTAAGAAAAAATATAGATGATTATATATATGTCCCACCAAAACATCGCGTTCACAATGTACTCTAAAAATTGGACTATTAGAGTCATCATAATTAATAAATTGATCAGGTCCAATGGGATTAGAGATGGTTTCAATTCCATCATCACTTTCAGCAATAATATTTCTTGATATTACTTTAATAATCACAAAAAATTCAAGTCTGAGATGATATTTCACATAAAAAACTAGTTTCACTAGTGATGCCAATACATACGGGTCATCAGTAACAACAGTGTAAGTCATGTCAATAAATTGAAGTGCACAATCATCAATAAATGTTCCATGCATCATCATTGGATCAAACCACTTTCATTTCATCATTGTGACCTGACCATGATATTAATAATGAAATATTATTATTTTATCAATGACTCCATAATAAGACACTTTATCAAATCAAGATCTACTATCTGATGAACATCAATAATAGACTATTATGGTAGTTATCATTAAAATATCATGTTGTGTTCTCATATACATTGCTCTTTTAGTGATAATAAATCTATACCTATTGATAACAACTGATTTACATTCATTAACCAAAGAATTCGGACCAAAATCCCAAGAGCTTATTTCCTCAAAGGCAGAGTCGGTAGGTAAACTCAATATCTGAAGTATATATAAATAATGAACTTAATTAAAAATTTATTTTATTAATTTATAAATGTTATATTATTACCTTCAATCTCAACCGTGTTGAAAAATATTTTCTATGAAAAGTCTATCTCCTTCTCAAAGATTAAAGAGCTGTTATTTCTATTTACCATTTGTCTATGTTCCCTATTGAAAAAATAGAAATAGTTTAACAGAGATGTAAAATTACATGATATGTGATAAGATATACTTGTTAAATTTATCTATTTGATGTCTTCATCAAGAAAATCACAATTAAATAATTTTGTGATGTGTCATATCCTACTCTTCAAGGATTAATGCAGTCAATGTATATTGTCTAAGAATTCCCACAGTTTGGGGAAGTCATGTAAAACTGGGATCAATTTAAACATAAAATTATTCTTTATTTTTCATTGGTATGTTTCACCTCATTGTCATATCAGATAAATACATTGAACATAAATCCATACATTCTTGATCCAAGTATCCTTTCATGATGGATCCTTCTGGATGATTCCTCTTCTAGTCATAAAACTTCAATATGTACATATTTCTTTCAATTGGGTACATCTAATGAAACGGAGAAGGTCCTCTAAAAAGTATTTTAGTTAGAAGATAGACTGTTAAATGCAACAAGCGTGTGAAAAATGATTGAGGAAATATTTTCTCTAACTCAATGGAACTTAATGGGGCATATGACAACATTTTTAAAAGAAATAATTTAAAAAATATAAGCACAAACATCTAAAAAAATGGAACAACCAAATAACTGAAACCCTAAAATTATTAGATAGAATATTATGGATTTATATTGGAATCAACTCATGCATAAGGATTTGATAATCATGAGTCTTCAAATATTTTATCTTCAAATCTATTCTATTTACCTGTTTTGATATGTTTCCAAAATTTCCATCATCAAATTTTATAGTCTCTAGTACATCTAGAAATTGATTTACTTCTTTAGGTTCAATTAAATAATAAGCACATGATACATTGCATTTATTTTAATTGATACACATAGGATACAATTCTGCTCTAAATCCCCAATCCACCAAGTTACACTGAGTTCATAAAACATCTTTTTTCGTTCACATGACATTTAGAATTATTTAAAGCAACATTTCACATATAATATTTTCAGTGTTCATTATGATTAAGCAATGATATAAAAAATCGGTTGACCAAAAGGAAAATCAAAGAAGATACTTCTGTTTTTTTAATTGTAACTTGTTTTAGTGTAATAATTCTTTCTCTTTTAATGTTCCATGTGACAATTATCTAATGAACAAATGAAATATTTAAATTCTTTAAGATCATTGGTTCTAGACATTCTATTAGGTGGATAATTGGTCTCTATGGCATTGTAAAATCATTGACTATTATTCCTATATGGATGGTCTGTTGGCAAGAATCATAGAGGTCCCATAAAACTAAAATTACTGAGCCATTTAATTATTCTAAATCATTTATCATTCATACAAATAAGACATGATATTTCCCAATTCGTTCTCTATCCAAAAGTCATTGCATAAGTTGTAAAATCATTAATCTCCCACATAATAAGAGAAAGCATATGAAATATGTCTTTCAAAAAAAATCATATGTGTTTACACCCATATTCATTTTTTATTAAATGTTACATGTATACATATATATCTTTCCTAGGAACAGAAGTCCCACGTATGAGTATACTCATAAAAGTGAACGGCTTTTTCATACACATCCATGGTGGAAGGTTATAAATGTGTATGAAAACCATCCATCTGTTCTACAAAGTAAGAATCATCCCAAATAGATTAAAATCATTACATGAATGACCCAACCTCACATTATTCACCTAAGATATAAAATTTGGATATTGAGCATTAAATTTCTTCCATGAAAATCGGTCTTCAGGGTGAACAAATTCATCATTATCTTTCTTTCTCTCGGTATCATTCCATCACATTTTTATTGATATTTTATCAAAACTGAAAAGATTCTGGAGTCTGGGGATTAATGTAAATCACCAAATAAATTTTTTTAATATGGTATGGTGTTACATAGTCTTTTGGATTCCATATAGATGTTCTGAATTTTATAAAATCATTTCACTCTGAAGTTTCATCCTATAATAAGATATAATATTTCATGTAAGTATAGATTATTTTCTAAAAATACATGTTCATTAATTATCTTCCATTCCATATAATGTTTTAAGATAATATCTACATCATTTAGTAGTAATTTCTTAAAAAATGTAAGAATTTAATCAATTTTAGTATTAGAAATCCCATACATGGTTTTCCATGAAGCAGTCAGATTAAAAATTGCATCTTTTTTATTTTACCAAATTGTTGATATATTAGAGTCATGGAAGAATCATTCAATTTTTTCACCTTGTCAACATAATTTTCATTACCTGCATCATGTGTGCCCAATAAAAGTCTTCTTGGGTCATCATGCCTTCTTTCTCCTGATAGCGAATAAATAGAAACCAAACATCTAATAAATATTCTAGTCCAGTCCTCTTTTTTAGATTATTAACATTTTGATATTTCATTTTATTCACATTGTGATACCACACATAGAAGTTTGTTTGAAAACCAGATTTCGTAATATGGTAGCTAAATTAATTTTGACTCAAGAATGGACTTCCAACAAAATTATAACATGGGTAGTGTTTTCATCCTCAATCTGAAGCATTTTTAAATGAAAAATCTAAAAATATCACCCACTAGTTTTGAAAATTTAATGATATCTGATCGGTTTCATAAATTCATATTCTATCCATTTTGTAAAAAAAATATTCCATTTCACAAAATAAATTATATAATATTGAAGTATAATTTCAAATATATATAAGTATATAATAATTTTTTCATTTATAGGAAACCACAACTGAAACACTAGTCTATATGAAAATCATAATATGAAAGAAAAAATACTATATATAAAAAATGCTACAAATATAAAACCTTGATATTGAATTCAATTATTAAAATGTGTAATAATGTTCAAAACCCATTAATGATCAAGGATTTAATTAATAAAATGTGTCTTCTAGAATAGAAATACCTAGGGGTGTTATTTAAATTATATGAAATTGAGTGAATAAATTGATGGGGTTTAAAGGACATTCGGATAGGTGCCTTGTGACTCTCCATTTCAAATTGCTCTAGTTTAGGTTAATTTGATTTGGTTTAGTTCTTTTGTATTAATTTATTTTCATTATGATCAATTATGTTTTCTTTTATTCAGGTTAGATTTGGTAATTTTTTATTGATTTTCTCTAGTTTGATTTTTTTGTGCTTTTGTATCTTCAGTTAATGTGCATACAGTTTTGTTCAATTTAATTTGTTTCAACATAGGATAGTTAGATTCAATGAGTGTTTTTTTGGTTCAAATATATTCTATTTAATTTGGTTCAAATCAATTATTTTCTTTTGGATTATAGTTTTTTAATATGGGTTAGTTCAATTTCGTATAGCTTGATTGTATTCAATTTTTTCAGTTATGTTTTCTTATGATTAGTTTAGTTCTAGTTGATTTAGGATGGTTGGGTTTTTTATTTTTTGTTGGACACTGAATTCCTATTATAGTTTTATTTAATATTATTCAAGTTTGTAGTTTATTTCTAATCATTACTATATAATTTATTTCAGTTAGGTAAAATTTATTTTAATTATTTCTATTTTATTTAACTTTTTATGTAGTTTAGTGTATTTAGAGTCTACTCAAGTCTACATGGGTTAGATAAAGTCATTTAAATTCAATTTAGTTGGTTTTGTTGAGTGGGATCGGTTATTATATAAATTGGATATGTTAGGTTTGTTAGGTTTTAGTGTGTAAATGGTTTATTACTTTGGTTCTTTTATTTTAAATCCTAGGCAGGTCAGTTAGGTATAATTAATTATTCTCAGGGTTTGAACATTTCATTTAAATTTAACTTATTTAGTGTTAAATTAGGTCTTCATGGTACATTTCACTTTTTTAGTATGGATAAGTTAAAAAAATTATGTCAGTAAATAAAAGTATATATTTGTTTATGTATGGTTGGGAGTTAGTTTTGATCCATTTTGAGCCATTCTAGTAAGGTTGATTTGGGTAATGTCAACTCCTTTTAGTTTGTATTGGGTCTGTCAAAATCATTTCCATTCATGTAGGTTTGGTTACCAGTTTTTATTTTTGTTTAACTCAACATAGTTAGGCCTGGGTCTAGTCAGTGTGCTATTATATTATAGTTTGAGTGATATGTTATGTAATTAGTATTTATTTACAATACATTGAGGTGGTAGTACAAATTACTATTAAAGGTTATGTTAGAACATTCCTTCTATTTTATTTATAAATTATTGTAAGGATTTTTTATAGAATGTAATTTATTATTCCTATTTTTCTAATATTCTCAAAATTGGATCTGGGGGAGGGATATATTATATTACAGAACATCATCTTCAGCTGGAAAATTCATTGAATATTCTATGTCTAAGATATTTAAACACCATCAGTATAAATTTTATTGGGATTCATGGAGTAATATGGATTCTTTGGAGGATTCATTGATTAGTTATTTTTTATTATGTATTTAGAAATATTAGAATCAAATATTATTGAAAATGTGTTACATGTTTATACTATAAGTATTCTTGATGAAAATTTAATTGATGTTTATTGATGTTTAATCTATATTTTATAGAAATAATATTTATTCTATAGTAATTTTTGGTGATTTAATACTACATGGGGATGTTCTATACCTAAGAATTTTGCAGCGGTATGAATTTAAAATAGAAATATTGATATTAGCCTAAACTAACTTGAACCAAAATGAAGTAGAACAGACAATAATGAACCAATCGAAAATTTAGATGGATGTATATTAACTGGTGACAAAAAATATTTAATCTTAATTAAGGTATGAGTATATGTATCAATAGGTGAATAATAATTCTTATCAATATTCAATGAAATAATTGTGTTCACATCATATTATGGTTGAAAATTAATTATTTTTTGGAGATGGTAGAGAAAATTTTAATTAATTGGGTGAATATAAATTGACATCACCTATAATTCTTCACCATTACACTAACATGATAAATATCAGTGCATAAAATGAAATATTTTTCAATGGAAAATATAAATTTTCTCTCCCTCATCTCATTAATTGTTCACTATTAGAATTAATAAATATATATTGTTTTCTCCAAAATATTTCATTTTGTTCTTTTCATAGCTGTCATCTATTTTCATCACTCTCAGTTATCCTTTTACCTATTTTTACATTTTATTTGACTTTTGTTTATTTTAATTCTAAAACCTGTTTACCCTTCCTCCTATTATTTAATCCAATAATATTTTCACTAGGGAATTGTTGGTATAAAAATACATTTTCTAGTTAAATGACCTATAGAAGACTCTTTATCGGTCTTATTTTAAAAAATATGTTGTATATATGATAGAAAATTAGCTACTTGAATAATTTATTTTCTACATGCACATTATCATACCAAATATATAAAATTCATATCATATCAATCTATAATTAATAAATTCCACCCTTGACGAGTGTCTTTTCTCAATATAATTTTTTGTAAAAAAATAATTTTTCTTTAAAATAACTAAAAAACATATAAAATAAAAAATATTTTTTTTATATTTAAATACTCATTTTATATGAAAACTCATAAATCCCAAAAACAAATTTTTTATAGTGTTATTAATTTCATAGAAAATCAGGGAAATATTAAACAATAAATAAGATCAATTAGATTAGTTAAACATATAAAAGATATTGAAGCTACCCAATTTGACAAGTCATTTTATAATCTAGTAAAGTCCATTACATAAGATCACATGTCTGGTGGAATATATCACATACTAATAAATTATAATGATGAACCAAAATCCATTAATAACTGGTAAAAAATTTAACATTTCTGTAGTAATTTTTTATGATTACATCCTGCAAGGGGATATTCCATAACTAATAAAGTTGTTGTTATATGAATTTAAAACATAAATATAGATATTATACTAAACTAACTAAAACTAAACTGATGAAAATAATAATGAACCAATCCAAAATTGAAAATAATAATCCTAAACCTAACCAAACTAGTCATAACTAAACCAAATAGACATGAACCGAATATAAGGAATCCTAAATCAAACAACAATATTAAAATAAATTAAATACTGAAAAAATAATAATATTACATGGATTTATAAACAAAAAATAAAAAATAAAATTGATAGATGATATAGTACCTAAATTATTTTGAACCTAGTGATTTATTATTAAAGAAGAATGAAATGAATTCAAGAAGGGAGATCACCACTTGGCCGGTTGTGAAGACAATGGAATTTTGTTTCTGTTAGGGATTGGGATTATATAGAGATGAGAGGTGGGGAGAGCGCTTCTGTTCTTTATTTAGGGAAGAACTATTCTAGAAGTTTTAAAAAACTATATGCATAGATATATAAATCCCAATGGTTTCTTTAAAAACTTTTGGGATATGATTCATATAAATATCATATCCTAATGGTTAGACCAAACTGTTGGGATAGGGTAGCCTACACCAATGGTTTTTCCGAAGTCATAGAATATCCTTGTGGATATAGCACACATTTCATGTAGTTATTATGAAATAATTTAATTATGATTAAAGTAAGTGTTACAAATTAATACATAATTTCTTAAAGAAAATTAATAAAAAATTATACAATAATTAATTAATTTATAAATTAAAACTAAAATCACAAAAAAATAACATATATACATAACATAAAATTAATTCAAACTTAATAAAATAATAAGAAACATTATATAAAAAAAATTAAATCAAAAAATTTACTAGATAATTAAAATATAAACAATGGAAATATTTAAATTGTAAATCGAAGAATAAAATTAATTATTTCATTAATGTTACAACTTCACTATAAAGTCTCCAAAAGTAATAATTAACCAAATTTATGTCATTTTAGTATTAAATTCATAATCACACCTCAAAAAGGATGTGTCAAATTTTAATGAATGAATTACACATCAAAGGTTTTCACATGTAAGATGTTGATTGTCCTTAAAAAGTCGAATTGAACATTTTAATAGTATAAAGTAAATATCAAGAAGGAAAAGATGAAATTACACTAAGAATTAATATTAAAATTTAATTTTCCTAATAAATTATTTCATATAGTAAATATAAATACTCCCTCAAAATAAATTTATTTAGTTAAAACTCAGTTATTGTTTTATAAAATAATTTAAATTGATTATTTTAAATAGAATTTAATTGTAACATTTTGTTACTATTTTCAGGTATTTTTGTAAACCCATATTCTAATCCTCATTTGGATAGGTTTAATTTGGGGCTAATTTATGAGAAATTTTGTAAAAAAATCTAATTTATGGTCTATTACATGGTAGATGCATAGTTTTCCCAAACTGTGCACCATCTCTGTGGAAACCATGCCAACTTGGACGGTGGGTATTTGTATGACTAGTGAATAGATTCACTAACTATGCACCCAACTAGGATAAAATGAGAAACCAATTAAAAGGGGTCCATGGCTAGGGTTCATGGTTTTCCCAAATCATGAAGCTCTTCCCAGCTAAGCATTATTTTTTGTTTTTTAATCCAAAATATAGTTCTGAAATCGCAAAACCAATATTTTAGATCCCTAATGGGCCGGTATGACCCCCATGATATTTTTTATTCCCTATGATCTCCCAAGAAAAGTTTTTGGCCCCTATAAACCCTTAAAAAATTGAATCTAAGTTAGAATAATGACATTTGATCATCTCCCAAATAGTTTCATCTCCATGTTCTCTTCCTACTAATATCAATCTTATCCTACCTAGGGTTTTGTGGACTGGCATTTTACTATTAGATCTAATAACCATTAATTTGGATCTTGGATCTATATGTGATTCCTATATCCTATTTTCTTCATTATTTATTAGTAAATCCAAATTAGGTTTTGGAGTTTTGAGATATAGAGATCTCGAGGTTGGTGGTTCGGTTTTGATTAGCCAATTTGATTAACCCCAAATTTCCTAATTTAATTTCAATGGTATGATTTGAATCTAATTTCCTAAAATTTATTTTAATTGTTTTATTAAAACCCCAATATCCTATAATTATGAGATATGTTTTTAGAAATTAGATTTTGGAAAGAAATTGGGAACCCCCCTAATTCTATTGAATTGGGGTGTCTTCGTAAAATTGATTAAAAAATTAAAATTAAATTGTTGAATTTAATTATGGAATTTTAATTGTGAAATTTATTTGGTAAAATTGATTTAAAAATTTAATTTGTTAAAAATATATTAAATGGTTTAGATAGAAAACATTGGGTTATATCTTAGAATAAGTCATTTTTTTTAAAATACCTATTTTGGGTTTTAAATGAAAATTGGAATGTTTATAATGGCAGAATGGTATGAATTGTATTTTAAATAATTTTTAAAATAAATATCACATCACTATTTTTTTTACTAGAGTACATGAAAGCCTAAGTAGTTAGTGATTTATTCTAGAAAACACTATATGATTTTACAATGTCACTAAAACATAAATGCAGCACATCACATCCCTAGTGGGATAGTGACGAAGTCCTCTTGACCAGTGTCAATGGGGGTATGTGTATACACATATTTTCGTGTCACCTTGAGTTTGTGGAGTCTTATATCCTATAACAATAATACCATTTTGTAGATGACCATGTTTATTTCTTTTTTATAATTGAGATATAAATATATGCCAATGTTTGTAAACTTTTTTGCATTCCTTATGATTTATGTAAAAATTTTATAAATTTTTTTGAATAAATATATTTTTTAATGTATTTCCATCATTTTAAATGTAAAACATGGTTTGGTTAAATATTATTTGGAAATAACAAAAAAATTTATATAAAAAATTAAAGCTCTTTATTTTGTTAAATAAATGGTGGAATTTATTATGGAATCCTTAGTGAGACCTTACTGGGATTTTAGCTCACACCCAACCTATGTATTTTAGTTTTTTAGATTATCTAATTATAGGTTCATTAAGGGTAAAGGCACCACTTGGATTTGGTACTAATTTTTTATCTTGGGCTTAGAAATTTTATTCTTCTAGGATCTGGGTTGTTCTTTTAGTTTTTTTGTTACATTGAAGTATTACAGTGGGTTTTTTGTACCTAATTAAATTCTGATACACTTCACTAGATAGATTTTTTTCTTTCACACATACTGTGTTGTCTATCATTCTTCTGAAATGTTTGTAGAAAATTCATTCCCACTTTTATTTTGTATGATGAAATGTTCTATAGTCAGCAACCTATAGTGAACTTGAATTCCCTTCAATCCATGTCAGTATCATACTAGTTATCAGGTTACCAATGTACCTAGGTAGGTTCTTGAAAAAGTGGTATCTGAGGATCTTCAAAATCATTTCTTGATGTTTTTATGAATTTGGTAATCTTTTCCCGGCATAAGAGGTAGATATAATTGAGTTCCTAGATTGATATCACCTTAATAAACCTTATGTCACCCTGGGTGGTTTGGTAAATAAGTCTTGAGTATTAGTACAAGCCTTTTCACTTATTTTGATTTAGATAATGTGAAATCCAATTCTTATATCTCTATTTGTTGGGATTAATTTCCACTTGTTTCTCTGTTTGAGGGTTAATTTGATGTATTCTTTTTTATTTAATAATGTTTTTTATCATCATGGATCTGCGAAGATGTGAAAATCAGATCCAATAAGAGGATATTGCTGAAACTTAGTGATAAAATCTTTTTATATACCAAAATTTGTTGAGGTGATTGTGCATATTGTCCACGGTTTGGGATAGGAACCTACACCTGCTATGTTCTGGCTCCCTCTATGGAACCTTAAAGGGATGATCTCTGGAATCATTATCTGGAATTCCTTCACCAAAATCCATTAGTATTCAAAGGCAAAAATGAACCTCTAGAGGCCAAGGAATGGTTGAACTGGATAGATCATTTTTTGGGTTCTTGGAGACACTTGGAAAAATTAAGGTGAAGTGTGACACCTTTATTCTTGAAGGACTGAGTAGAATACTGTGAGACACGCTGATGATAATGAAGAAGCATGAGGGCTTAGAGTGGAAGGACCGCCAATTTCTTTTCACTGACAAGTTGTTTCGAGAGTTGATGATGTTGGCCACAACTATTGATTTTTTCAATCATGAGAAGGCTGAAAGGACTGTGGAAGAACATGAAAATTTCTTTATTGAACTTCTTCATTTTTGACCTGAGATGGTATCGAATGAGAATATGAAGGATCAAATGTTTGAGTTGGGAATTTGATCAGGTATTCTTTCTCCTACTTTATTATTGAATCTACATTCATATTTTTATGTGTTGGATAGTTATCTAACAGTCGAAATTGACCAATTTTGTAAGTCAGAGTTTTCTGGAGTTTCAATCTCTCCCAGTGGCAATGCATGTTCCTTCAAGGGAAATAGGAAGCACGGTGATTCTCAGGGTGATTCTCAATTGTATGGTTTTCTAAACTACATGTCGTTCCTCGAATATTTCCAGTTATTTATTACCATTTTTGAAAGAGAGGTCATTCAAAGAATGATTGCACTGAGTCACACAAGGAATGTGGATCATGTAGAAACTTAGGTCATCTATAGAAGTTCCATAATGTTTATTCCACTCCACATAATGACATATGATTATCAACAACTTCTAAATATATAGGGAATTAAAATGCTCCAAGGATAAACGGATTCTATCCATATACATCTAGAATGATGATTTTTCAAATAGTAGAAGATTCTATAGTGGAGCCAGATATGGGTCCAGTGACTGTGATAGGTACCATAACTATAGATTTATCATTAGTTACTTAATTATTTGATACTAGTGAATTTCAATTGTTTATTTTGACCAATATTTTTAATCTTCTTAATCTACATATGTATATTTTATCTTACGTGATAGATAATACTACACCCCTTGGTATAAATATATTGAGCCATCTTCGTAGTCCCAACTTTTTTTCTCTCTTTCAGATTTCAAGATTACTTGGAGTTTTATGGTTCTCGATATGAAATTGTTTGACCCCATTTTTGGATTGGATTGGCTCATATCCAATAAATCTTGGTTTGACTATTATCTCTAACGGGTCTCCTTCCCTTCACTTGATGGTGTGTTTCGGGTCTTCCATGGAGAATAGGATCAAATGTCAAGAAGATTCAAACCATATTATCTAGAGTTGGGAAAAGTGATATTTTTTTTAAATTTTGATCTATAGTGGTAATAGTTGATCAGTGATCTCCCTCCAGCATTCATCATGTTTCCCGATGTGGTTTCTTCTGAATTATCTAGTTTTCCACTGATAAGGGAGGTATATTTTTTAAATGATTTACTGTTTGGAAGTTAACCAATTTCAATTACCTATTATCACATGGAAGCAACTAAAATGAAATAGTTAATGAATAATTTGTATTATATTCTAGAGAGAGGATTTATACACTCAGGTGTATCACCTTGGGCAGTGCTAGTTCTGTTTTCTTAGAAAGATACTAGTTCACTTCGCCTTTGTCTGGATTACTGAAAACTAAAATGAGTTACTATAAAGGAAAATATCAGTTTCCATGCCTTGAGAATCTATTTGATTAGATGAAAGGTGGAAATTGGTTCTTGAAAATTTGATCTTTGATCTGGTTACCAACAGATGATGATAAAAGAATAAAACATTCTAAAAACCTCCTTCTGGAGCAGGTATGACCATTATGAGTACTATGATTAATTTTTTATTAACCAATAATTCTATAGTCTTTATGTATTTAATAAAAAATATTTTCCCTGAGAATATTGATACCTTTGTTGTAGTCATTGTTGATGACATCTTGGTTTTCTCTATGTTTGAGGAGGATCATGTGTGTCATCTAATAATTGTTAAGTAATTGTTGAGAAATCATTCTCTTTATGCCAAGCTATAGGAATGTGATTTTTTGGTTCAAGAAGTGAAATGTTTGGGTCATGTGGAGTTGGAACATGGTTTTTCAGTGGACCCTAAAATGGTAAAGGTTGTTATTTCATGGGAACAATCAAAAAATATTTTCTTTATTTAGAGCTTCTTTATTCTAGCTGGTCATTATCACTAGTTTATTAAGGAAAACTCAAGATTTTCATCTTTGTTGACTAATATAACTCATAAGGGAGTATCATATTCTGGTGTAGAAAAATGTTAGAGTTATTTTTTTGATCTGAATCTTCTTTTGACTAATGTGTAGGTGTAGAATCTTCTAAAGGTCAAAAAGGAAAATGTGGTCTTCTTTGATGTGTCAAATTTAGGTTTGGGTTGCATTATTTTGTAAGGTTATCAAGTCATTTCTTATGGATCTCATTATCTTAGGGAACTAGATAATTATTATCCAACCCATGACCATTAATATGTAGTTGTGATGCACATAGTTAAAATTTAACAGCATTACTTTTACGAAGAATGGTTTACCATGTTTCCAGACCACAAGATATTGAGTTATATCTTCTCTAAAAAATATTAGAATCTATGTTAGAGGTGGTGGATGGAGTACATGAAATATTT
Organism: Viscum album; assembly: GCA_963277665.1. Classification (NCBI taxonomy): domain Eukaryota; kingdom Viridiplantae; phylum Streptophyta; class Magnoliopsida; order Santalales; family Viscaceae; genus Viscum; species Viscum album. The sequence goes on along the minus strand of OY728122.1, from coordinate 76,324,144 downwards.
TTACACTAGAATAACCTATATCATAGGGAATGGAAATTTCATCAAATATTCCTTGATAAGAAAACTTCTAACCCAAGAAGTGATGGAATCATTATAAGAGTTGAACTTGATGGATCAATTTGCATATTTTCATATTCCTGTCCAGGAATCTGAGGCCGAGATTTTGTTGACGAATGATTAGTTTACCTCCACTCTTCTTAAGATGATTCATTAGGAAAAACATCTTGATGATGAGTTAGGTATCATTATAGACTCTTTTTATGGTGGGGAGACCATGGATGATTAATTGTTCTCCATATATGGCATTCTATGTTATTATCATAACATTGTTGTGTTGTTGGTGGTATGGAATGTTGTGATTGTGTATTTCCATAATTTCCAATGGTTTATGCACATAGGTACCATAAATATGTTCTATGAAATGTAGTGCAAATTCTAGTATCCATGTATTAGATGGGTTAATTTTGAATTTGTTTTTCATTGTTATGTGTGCCAATAGGTCAAGGCCGATCACTAGAAACCTTCAAGTTTTCTTTAGCCACTTCCGGCTCTTACATAGAAGTGGGATGAAATATCAATGGAAATTGTGGTTGGGATTCCTCCTACCTAGATAATGAATAATTTGATATGGTATGCGATCAACCAGCTGAAAAATCAACTCACTTTATACCCATTCATGATATACCCAAGGTTGAGAGATTTGGGTGGTGTCTATGTGAAAGATATTGTTCGTTTTCATGAAGTTCCATCAATTATAGTTTCTAATAGGGATCCTAAATTCACTTCCCATTTTTGGGGAGTCCTTTAAGATGAACTAGGATCTTAAGTCTCTTCGAGTACAATATAAAATCCACAGTCAGATATCCATATATAAAGAGCTATAGAGATTCTTGAGGATAGGATTCACACCTATGTTTCCAACTTTTGTGGCTTTTGGGTTGATTATTTAGGGTTGGCTGAGTTTTCTTATAGAAATATTTACAAGTCTATGATCAGAATGAATCATTTTGAAGCCTTTTATGGCCATTCTTAAAGATTTATATTATGTAGTTTAGAGATTGGAGAATGTTACTTAGTTAAACCAAGCATGTTTTAAGAGACGACCTCAAATATTCAGTTGGTTCATCATAGGTAGTTAATGGAACTGATCTAGTACCAGTATTTTTCTGATCATTGTCACTGACCGTTGGAATTATCAATTGGTGACCAGTTGTACTTGAATGTTTCACCATGTTTAGGTCATCAACAGCTTGGGTGGAAAGGGAAAATTTTACACTATTTTGGGGGCAATTTTGATTTCATTGAGGAGGTGGGAAACAATTCTTACCATTTATAACTTCCACTATAACTAATATAGAAACATAATATGTTCCATGTATCTCAACTCTAAAGGTATCTATCTGATCCATCTAATGTTCTAAGATGATGTGATCATAATTTTAAACCTGATTTATCTGTGATGGAATGACTAGCTAGGATTGTTAATAATCAAACCAATGTATTTTATGGTAGGATGATATATTTGGTCTAATTTATATTGAATTGAGTTTCTAATTCACATGATATGTGGGAGAGGGAGGAACTGATGAGAGAGTAGTAGCATCATCTTTTTGGAATTAATGCTTTTGAGTAGGATTTCAAGGGATAAAAAATTTCTAGGGTTGGGAGGTTGTAACATCCTGTTAATGTTTTCAGGTATTCCTAAACCCCACTTTTCACCATGCTTTGGTTGGGATTCATTTGGGGTTTTTTTCGAAGAAATTTTGTAAATTTTCTTAAATTCCCAGCTAGTGTACGGTTGGCGCACGGTTTTCCCAAACCATGTACCATCTCAGTGGAAATCATTCTAACCTTGACACTAGGGTTTTTTGGGCTAGTGCGTAGTTTGAAAACCCATGCACTCGATTAGGAGAATCCGTACATCTCATTAAGAAGGGATCACATCTTGGGTGCATGGTTTTTCCAAAACCTTTAACATTGTCCAACTAACAATTTATAGGGGTTTTTTTATCTGAAATTTAGTTTTAATATCCTGGAACCTCAATTTTAGATCCCCAATACATTTGTATATCCCTGATGTGATTTCTTCTTCCTTAGGATCTCCCAAGACCTGTTCATATCCCCTATAAACCCTTCTAGAAGTGAATTGAAGCTAGGTGGATGGATTACAATCTTTTCCTGGTTAGTTTCTTCAACCTATTTTCTTCCTCCCACTATCTCTATTCTCTTCCCAAAGGTTTTCTTAGATTTTTATGCTATTGGAAGATCTAATAAAAAAATTCATATATTTGATATTGGCGTCATTCCTATATCATATTATCATCATTATTTTTTTGAGAATCCCAATTAGGGTCTGGAGTTTCGAGATCTAGAGAACCAGATGTAGGTGGTTCCATTTTGATTGGGCAATTTTATTAACCATAAATTCCTTGATTTAATTTAAATTTTTTAACTTGAATCTAATTTTAGGTAATTTATTTAAATTTATTTATTAAAAACCTAATTACATTGATTTGGTGGATGTGATTTTGGAAATTTGATTTTGGCCTGAAATTATGAAAAACTCCAATTTCCATTGAATTGTGGTGTACTTTTAAAATTAATGCAAATTGATTAAAATTAAATTTTTGAATTTATTTATAGAATTTTAATTGTGAAATTTACTTAGTGAAATTTATTATAAATCGGTATTTCATAAAAATGGCTTAAAATGGTTTTGATAGAAACCGTTGGGTTTTATCTTTGAATAAGGCATGTTTCGATTAAAAACCAGTTTTGGTTTTTAAATGGTAGTTGGAATTTTTAAAATGGGATAATTGAATTAAATATAATTAATACTATTTTAGAAATAAATTTTACATAATTATTTGCTTACTATAGAAAATGTAATCCAAGGTAGTTAGTGAGTTCTTTCATATAACACTCTATGATTTTAAAACATCCCTAAAACATAAATATAGTACATCAAAATCGCAACTAGATGGTAAAAAAGTCTTCTTGGCCAGTGTTGAAGTGTGCATCTATTTACACATATTATCATTTCCCCTTGAGTGTGTGGAGTTTATATCCCTATACTATGGTACGTTTTGGAAGATGACCAGGTAGATTGCCTATTTTTATTTGGTAAATAAATATATTCTAATGTTAGTAAACTATTTTTCATACCATATGATTTAAATAAACTATTTTATATAAAATATTGAATGAATACATTTTCTACAGTATTTTCAACATATGAAATTTAAAGCATGGTTTGTTCAAATATAATTTTTAAATGAAATATATATTTATATAAAAATTGAACACTTTTTATTTAGTTAATTAAATGTTGGAATCTATTTTGGAATCCTTGTTGAGACTCTATAGGTATTTTTGAACCCTAATTGTGCCTTCGTGTGTTTGTAGATTATCTTCATCTTGGTTTTGGAAGTGGAATGTCACTACATGGAGGTGGTTCTAATTATTTATCTTGGGTGTTGAGGGTTGATCATACTAGGACTTGTGTTTTTCTTTATGTTTTCTGGTACTTTTCTTCAGTACTTTGGGTAGTTTATACAAGATTGAATTTTGGTAAACTTATCCCTATGTATTTTTCTTATATTCATACTATCTTGTTTATCTTCCATTCAAAATGTTTGTTAAAAATTCATTCCCACATTCATTTTGTATGATGCTTGGTACGAGTCCTCGACCCATGGGGATTGGGAATTCCCTTTGAGCCACATCAGTTTCATCTTGGTTTTTAGGTTACCAGGGTACCAGGGCTGGTTTATGACATTAAATAATGAAAATTTTAATCCACCTAAAATCCCAAACTTTTATTTACTTATAGGTGAACAGAATCACAAAATTAATGAGGTCATAATAAATAGACACACCATTATATGGGGTAGAGTGAGAAACTATTGGTAGAATAAATTACTCATATACAAGTTTGATGAATAAATAATAAATAATGATATAGAATAATAGAATGAGTTCAAAATAGATTAATATTTTCATTTCATATTCCATTTGGATGTATATCTTATGATTTAAATTCAATTTAAAAAATGTTCAAAGTAAATAATAATTACATGACTTTCAATAAATATTATATTGAAAACCAGTTTTTTTCAAGAGAGTAAGTGAAATGATTTTCCCAATTGAATCTATAAGGTAACAGAGATTAATCTCCTCAAATTGAATTCACCACCATCAACTTTGAGAAGAATTTACATCCTGTGAAAATTCCTATGTAATGCTCAAAAAACAAAATTTAGGAAAATTTTAAGGGTTACTGATATTATCTAATTAATTCCATCTATGAACATTTTAAGACCCATCTCCCACACTTAAAAATCAACAATGACCCCATTTTTAAACTAACTGTGAACTAACATTGATGTCAATTAATGTTCACAGTGATTTTCAAAAAGACATTGAATTTTTCATATTTTAGGGTAATAATAAAGTTCATAAAAATGTATACCGCCTAAAATTAAAAAATCACAACATTCACAAGAACACCTATTGGTTGTTACATAACAATTCAAGCATAGTAAAATATAATTTTCAGATAATTTTAAGGATACACTTATAATTTCAGAAATATAATCTAAAAGTCACCAATATAAGAATTCAAGGAACATATTTAGAATTCAATTATTTTCAAACATTAAAAATGAATATATGGTTTTACATGATTAATTCTTTATGTTAAATCACATAAATATGAACTCTAAAATCAAGTAAAATTCCCAACATAGAAAGAAATAGAAATTTGATATTAAAGTAATACGAAATAGAATAATTTGAATTTTAACTTCACTAAAATATATATTTTACAATTTATTCCTAGAAAAATAAATATCTCACCTCTTGCACCATGATTAATTCCTTGTGTATAACAATATTTTATCCCCTAAAAAATAAAAAACATATACATAAATTTCCACAATTTAAGGTTCAACATAGAAATAAACCAAGGAGAATAGTTAGGGAAGTGTTGTCCAATTTTCAGAGAAAATGAAACCCCTTGAATATTATTGAACATATGGGATCTTTGAAAGAATTAAAAAATGTTAAAAAATAAATCCATTCATGAAAAGACTTCAAAATGAATCAAATAAAAAAGTTGGAGTTATGTGAAAATATAGAGATACCCAAAACATAGAAGGACAAATTGGATTCAATCAAACATAAAAAAAAAGATGGAAATGAAATCATGGGTCACCTCCCATGAGGTGATAAATTTAAATACATAAAGCAAACTTTATCCCTTAATATGTTATATATTTGATCATTCAAAGGGTATGATTCATTATTAGTTTTCATTTAAGTTATTATTCTTAAAAAAATTCTTATATTCTCAAGGATTTAAACACTCCACATTCTCACCGAACTCCTTCCAAATACTCTACGGTTATATCATTTAACCTCCTACCATCACCATAATTAGGGCTTATAACATAAAACATAGAAAGGAACATGGAAATATAAAGCCTATAAGTTTTAGAAAAAATTAATAAATTCACTTCCCAGATGCACCCACACACTTAATGTATTGAATGATTCATAATTAAGATTAAAATATATTACAACCAACACACTATTATCCTCAGAATAATTCTCATAAAAAATTACTTGGGAGAAGTAGAGAAATATTCACCAATATAATCAATAAAATTCAAAAAATTATGAATAAGTATCTCATCATCACAGTTTTTGAATGAAATGACGTCATAAAATGAAGGAACAATTTCAAAAAAAATCCACTACTAATAATATTATTAGATTCAACTCCCATTTATGATATAGGGGAAACATTCTCAAGCTTCTCTAATAATTATTTAAGCTCATGAATACAATGATATTCCTATAACTATTTATATCATTGGAAATATACTTCTTGTACAGATCTGAAAAAAACAAATTCAAACTTTCTACCCTTTGAATAGAATGAGATGACTCATTATTTGTAACTAAAGGATCAAAACTAACCTTGTATATTTCCTCAATATTAAAATACTCACATTATATGGAAGAAGATACAAAAACATACTCATAGTTATTAATCTTGGGGTAATATAAAGTCATTTAAAATTTTGAAACAAGAGAGGACTATGAACATTGTACATTAGCTTGCGAATCCCTTCAAACATGAAATTTTGGTTGTGGGTGGGTCTTGAGAAATATATTTCCTTATTTGGTTCTCAAGTTACCCTTGATTTTTTATCTCAATTGGAAACATATATTCTATAGAGTTTTCTTCAAAATGATAATGAACTAAACATTCAATTATGTCATAAAAAGGACAGTGAGTATACTTACTAATAACATATCTAATCTCTATTTTCAAATAAATTATTTTATAACTAACCAAAAGATCTGATTCTTCAAATATATGTAATTCCTCTTGATCTTCACAACTCCAATGGGTAACTTTACCCTTTTAAATATAAATCATATCTCCATTTATGTGTAATAACATTCTTACTAAAATGATTAGAACAATATGATCACTATTCATTTCAAGAATGAGAAAATTAGTATAGAGTGTGATAATTTCTATATTAACTAGAAAGAAATATCCCCTTCTTGAAGGAAAAAAATGTGACCTATCATCCAATTATTGTGAAAATGGTGTTGGTTTTAACTCCCAAAGACCAAACTTCATGAATAATGAGTAGGACACAAGGTTATTGCTACCACCTAGATCACACAAGCACCCAATCTCTTCACTAACTATAATTTTACATAACATGAATCAATAAACATGGTATTTTAATTTTGGAGGAATTTTTTTTAACAATGGGACTACAATACTCATGAAAATTATTCGTCGAACACTCATCCCAATACCTCTTATTTTATAAGAAAAATTTAATAAATTTAAACCAACAAGTAACTTTATTCAAATCCTCAAAAGAGGGGATATTTAAATTAATGTTCCTAAATAATTGAAGGAATTTCAAGTAATCTGGTTCATTGTTCTTTTTTTATTTTTAGTAAAATGGATGGGAAGAACATAGTTATTCATGATTGGTAGTTCACTCTCCTCGTCCTCAAACCTCAGCTTCTTATTTTCCTCCATAAATATTTTTCAATTCATCTTCCTTTATTGTTTGGTTTTTTCACTTGATGATTATTCATTTGAAAGATTCGATACAACACAGACTTGATTTCTGTATTTGGTATTTCTGAATTTTTCTTTTTCAGTTTAATCTAAAATTTCAGGTTCATCTTCCCCAGCTTGATCACGAAATTTTTCTTGAGTTTTTAAAACTAATCTAGTAGTTATAGCCCCAAATTTTCCTTGGGATTCATAACTATTTTTATAGGTAATTTTCCATTGTCTCTTTCTTATAAGTTGTTAGCAAGATGGCCCATTTCTAACTCAATATAATGAATAAAAGAATTTGTTTTAGCCCTATTTGAATCTAGTATTTCTTTTTTTAAATTAAAATAAATGTTTTTGGAATCAAATATTTCTCCTAAATATTGATAAATACCGATAAAATACACTTTGGAAGTTTCCGATTTATCAATAAATTGGCTTTGAAATGATGGTCTAGATTGTTGTCAATAAATAGGAGTAGAAGATTATTTCAACACACCTTGTTCTTTCCTTGATTAGTTTGGAAGATTTTTATAACCATAATTATAAGAAATAGAAAATGGGTGATTAACAGCTTTTTTTCTATCCATATAGTCAAAAAAATTGGTCACTCTCTTCATGTTCCATAGAGAGATCAATATTTGGAAAAAAATTGAGAATGTCCATACATCAAACAATGAGTACACAACACTCTAATAGAATTTTCATTAACTAAAATATCCTAGGAATTAGGTTCAACCCTAAATATTACTCGTATACCTGTGATTTAATAATTTGAATTTTTATATAGTTTTGGAAAATAAATTATTCCTTCAACTATCGCATCTTATAAATCCATACCACCAAAACTGATGAACATGATTTTTATAATAACGTGTGAGACCACTCTAGAAAGTATACATTAGGAGACAAGGGGAATGTTGGTGATTAGGACACTGACTATGGAGTCCCCTAACCAATCCTTGGAATCATGGAAAATTTCCCCCTCATCATGAATGAAACCAGTTATGTTATACCTCACTTCATTGGTTATGTTCCTAGGATAAAACTTGGTAAAAAACGAATTGAAAAATTACTCCCATGTGTCAAAAGTTTCCCTATCTAAATTTATAAACCAACTACGAACCATATTCATTAATGAAAATAGATATACTCTCAACCTAATATCCTCTACATTCAACCCGTGCAAATGTATTTTTTAAAAATTACTATGAAATACTCTAATAAATTATAATGAATTACTTATTGGAAGACCATTGGATGACGGAAGCATAAAGAGGTATGATTGTTTCATTTTCTAATTCACGTCCCATTGGGATAACCATACACATGAAGGATTAATTGATACTATTATAATATTGAAATACCTAATCCTAGAACTCTTTTAATTTTCATTCCTAGTTTGAGGTACAATATGGATTATTTTTCCATTTTTAGTAGCACTTTAATTTTGAAAATTCTGATTTTGATTTAAATTTTACATTACAGACCTATTACTTTTTTCTTAAGGGAAGGAATGTATTTTTTATATCAAGAACTAATTTATGATGTTTAAAATTACAATTTTCCATTATTTACATAAAATTAAACATTCAAAAATTTTAAATACAACAAAAATTAGTGAAGTAAAGAAATATATTTTAGTATAAATGTTTTAGAAAAAGTTTGTTAGAGATTTTTTTAAATGAAAAAAATTTAGTGTTTTTAATTTTTTTGTCATCAGCGCCATCTCCAGAAAAATACCACAATTTGATCACATAATCATTTATAATATGGTAAAATTAATTATTTTTAGAACATACTAACAACTAGAAAATTGGTTTTTATAAGTATTGATCCATAGGGAAGACAGAAAGATGTATAAAAAATGAAAAAATTTGTAATAAAAAAATCCGGAAAAAAATCCACAAAAAACCAACTGAATAAATCAGTGAGAAAAATGAAGAAAATTTGGAAAGGTGGGAAGAGAGTCACGAAAAAGAAGAATTATGGAATTAGAAAACACTACATTGATAAAAGTACTTTTTTACTCATCCTTAGGCTATCATTTATGTACCATTAGTGAAGAGAATGTGTGTTGAGAACCTAAATATCATTAATTTTTTATCACAGTCTAGAAAAAACTCATTATTAAGAATTAGTTAATTGAAACTAATGATGTGATTAGTTTTTTAATGGAAAAGAGTATCATCAACCTTTTCCAATTTTTATTACATTAGTTGTTGAAAAAAGGGAAACTATCCCCATAAAAATGTAGAATAATATAAAAAATATTCTCATTAATAGTTAAAAAGATATCACTAACAAAAATTACAATAAAATAAAAGTGACAAAAAGTGTTGAGTAGATGAAAATTTTCAATGTATTATAATCACATTACCTTAAAAAACATAACAACTCGTGATTAGAGCATCAAAATAAAATATGTTCATGAAATACATCTCAAATATAGAACAAATGATAAATTAATAAAATAGATACATAAATATTCTCTTTATATGTTTATTCTATGTTTGTTTCAATCTTGGTCGGTTCGTCATCATAATTCAGTTGCTACTGCTCTACCTCTACTCTCCACTCTCATCAAGAAAAATGTGTGTCTCTATATCCATCTCTATGTGCCTCTTTCTATTATCTCTAAATTATTACCACATTTCACCAAATTGATATGGTGATATCCAAAATAGATTATAGTCTCCATGTCATTCATTTAACATTGTTGTGACTTAATAAAATTCATCAACAATTCTGTCACATGCCTAATTGAAATTAATCCCCCAAGCTATTCTAATACTACAATCTCCCACCATCCAAATTTTTTCTATCCATATATAACCCCTACCTACTCTAAACAATTTATCAAACCATAAAAATAACACAACACTCATGGTTTTACCGCATCAGAAACAATTAATTAAGGAAATTAATCAAGCACAAAGAGAGGACACAATCCCTATAATGTATCCATAATATGGGAATGAGAACAATAACCCAAATCTTATTCTTTGTCCAACCTACATTGAATATTGATAATAAAACAAATCCAAAAGTGTATATCCATCTTCAACCTCCAGTTGAAACATCCATTTTAAGATACATGTTCTCTTCAAGCTTCAAAAGAAGAAACCCAAACACATTTTTTATCTTTAAGGATCAGATGGTTATTATACAATAGGGTTAAAAAGACTCAACATAGAAAAAAATTTATATTACCCTTTATCAACTCAAAAAATAACCTTGTCTAGACTCAATTTTTTTAGATTCCATCAGGCTCAAATAAATCATCTAGAGATCGGTCACCATTTTCATTGATAGAGGACACACAAAGTAAATTATTTTATGAAAACTATGTACATACAAAACTCAACTAGTCAAAAATGCATTATGCAGATGGTTATTATCTGACATAAATGGTGAGTAAAAATGGTACTCAGATTTGACTTATGGCCAACAAAGATTAAAATTTATCTTATTCTGAAATAATAAAATATCTTCTTCCCTACACATCAGAAATATGAAATAAAACATAATAAACTATCAAAAGATAATAATAAATTCATAATAAATATTTATTTCACTAAAAAATATAAGATTAAAAATTAATAAAAATTTGATTAAAATAATAAACTGATTAATTAACAATGAAAACAAAAAAAATATGAAAGAAATGAATTAAAATGAAAATAAGTGTTAAAATTTAATAATCTATTTTTTTAAGGAAAATTAATTATTGTTTATACAATAATTAATTAATTTACACATTAAAACTAAAATCACTAAAAGAACATGTATATGAAATAGAAAATTAAATGAAACTCAACAAATTAACAAAAAAAACATCAATTAAGATAAAATGATAAATTAAACAAACATTAATAAATAATTAAAATTTTGAAATTTTGAAATATTTAATCAATAAATAGATGAATAAAATTAATTATTTTTTCCCATTAATACTTCACTTAAATTAACCAAAATGTGATAATAAACATAATTAATGTCATTTCATCATTTAATACATATTCAAGACCCCAAAAATAATGTTTAAAAATGTAATGAATAAAGGCCACATCAAAATTCATTGATATATTTTAAGAAAACAAGGATATTTTTGAACATGTTGTTTCGGGAGAAGATAAAAATAAATTTGATTTTCCTTAAAAATGCTCCTTTCATCACATATATAATTAAGGTGAGGGAAATGAAAGGAAAAAATATAATATAAATAAATAAATAGAGGTAAATAAAATTAAATTGATTCATCATTTAAGGATCACATAGTTTCCTCAACCAAAATTCAAGTATAGATAATTCTAATTAAAATGGGATTGAAACAAAAATCTCTTACCTCAAGTATTGCATTTCCTCATTCTTATCAAAACCATATGTATAATAAATATGTTTATATTATAAACATATTCATTAATCTTATTCATATTTATAATACCATTTATTATTTATTTATTACATATTATCTCATGTTTATTAATAATTTTTCTTAAAATCACTATTTTGGTTAATTACTTCTTTGTTTTCCAAGCATGTTTCGGTCTGAAAATCCCATTACTTATACTTTGATTATGGTTCCATAATTTCTATAAGTTTTATCTTGTTATAAACATCATATATATTAAATATATAAATATTTATAATCATATATAAAATTTTGATATATAAAAATGAATTGCATCATTCTTGGTTATGGTAGGCTTTATATGTTCATAAACATTATTATTAGTTTTTAAAGAATGGGAAAAATAAATATTAATATCAATTCACAATTCTATGATCACTATTATATAATCTGCATCATATATATCATATATATTCATTAAATCATTCCACATTACCATCAAAGAAAAATATAAATGAAAAACAAATTGTATCACTTCATGGAGGTGGTTATCCCCACGTATGCATGAACGGTGTTATCATTTCCCAGAGGATTTAATGGTAAGTAGATAGATGTGATATTATAATTAAAGATGTATAATTATTCATAAATACAATATATAATAAATAAACTAATAATAATATACATTCATAAAATATGGTGATGAAAAATGAATTGGTTATGTTGTGTGGAGACGGTAAGTTGTGTGTATGCACAAGCGATACTTTCACGTATCATTTGATGTTAAATAGGGTGTATCATAACACCCAAAGACATTATAATATTTTAATTTTATAATAAAATTATTTCATTTATCTTTCTTTATATTAAATAGCATGTTAATCTTACGCTAGACACAACACTAAGTTAGCTTGTATTACACGCATGATTAAGTTTTCACACCTTTTAATAGTGCCCATATTTTGGAACTAAATTATGAAAATTATATGAATTTTATTATTATAAATAAAAATAATATTTTAATTCCTTATGAAAAAAATTATCTTAGGGTGAATTGTTTTAATTTTTCAGAGAAGTTTCATTTTTTGACAAATAGTTAAAAATGCTGCATTTTTGTTGAAAAGTGTCATTTGGTTAAATAATTATTAATGTAAAATTATATTTTATGTTGGTTTTAAAGTAACAATATATCAATTATAAATATATTAGTTATATTTAGTTAATTTTAATATTTTTAATATTTAATTTATATATAAAAAATAATTAACTTTTAAACATTTTCACATTAAATACTCACTTTCTCACCACGTGTGCGGGATTAGGTTAAAATAAAAAATTTCCACTTTTGTGAATTGAATTAGGAAAAAATTATATGTATAGTTTGAATCAGTGTAATATTTATAATCTAATAAGATCAAATTAGTTTTCCAACCAAAAATATTAGTGAAATTAATCAAAATTAAATAGAGAGATTAAGATAAAAATTAGTTTTCTTAGTGGTTAAACTTTAATCATAAAAGAAAAATGACCTAGAAACGTTTCCAAAAAACATTTATGCTTATATTTATACCATATCCGCTATTTTTTATAATTTTATGAGTTACTGGGATACTATTCCCTAAAAGTGACATATTTAATTTGTTAAGGAAAAAAGACACAAACAAGAATTCTTATTACCTTTAAAATTTATAAAGTCTTAAGATATGGAAAAAATAATATAATTTCAGTTATAAATATTAATTTCAAATATAAATGAGTTATTTTTATCATATTTATTTATCATTACTTTTTATAGAAGAATTAGTTACTTAAAATACTTACGAAACACTAACACAATGGTTATTTTGTTAATAATTAAATAAAATAAAAAATATTAAAAAAATTAAAAGTGGAGGAAATTGAATGAATTATTCTGTTCCCTTGTTTTTTAATGAATATTCCATGTTACATATCTATTAATTTAATATATCGTAATTCAATCATTTTATTAATATTTTTAATTTTAAATTATGTAAATAATGAGAAAATTAACATTAATAATATTTTATAATAAAGTATATTTTATTAAATAATTTAAAATTTACTAAAAATCAGATATAATAAAAATTCATTTCTAAATGTTAATGAATATAAAATATGGTAAATTAATTTACCAATTGATATTTTATTGTGAACATATTTACCACTATATTGTAAAAACATTATTTTCACGGTTCGGGTTAAAGGAGTGTTTTTATATGTTACATGCACTTATTTTAAAAATTAATTTCCAAAACACATTGGATTTTCATTTGGTAAATTATATATCATATTTTTAATTCAGTGGGTTTATATTTTTTAATAAATCTTATTTAAATTATTCTTAATTGTTAATTTACTTCGGGTAGAAAACTAGTAACTTTAATAAAAATCAAATTGGAAAAGGTGGGGAAACAAAGAGGTTTAGGGAATAAATAAATGAAATGAAATTATTTTGTATTTTGGAGGTTTTTATAGACCATAAATTCCCTTTAATCAATTATTTTTATGTTTTGGAGTCACATGAGGTAGTTGATATCTCCCAATAGTGTTTAACTTTTTATATTTATAATAATGTCACTCCCCCTTCACTATAAAAATGCACTCACCCCTCCTACTTAATAACACCTATAAAGACATATTTATTGTAAAAAACTTGTCCAAATAAGATCTAAACAGACCTCATATCATTTTATAATCCTCACATTAGATAGAAATAAATTGAAGTAAGTCCTCTAGTGGAAACCAAATGGAGTTGCCCAAAAAGGAAGTAACATTCTTCAATAGTCACTTTGGTTTTATTTATTTATCAACCCATTAAATTATTATTATTCCATTATTATAAAATAAAATAATTTTCCTAAACATAATTATATATTTTTATGTGATTTTTGGAACTACACCTACACAAACTTCCATCAAATGGGTAATAAAATTACCATTCATGAGTATGGTGGACTACCGCCCCGCAAAACAATATTGTCAATTTTTTCTTTACCACCTCTCATAGTTAGAAGATATGATGTACACACTTTTTTTATACTATATTTATGATATTTATGTTTTATTAGTACTTATGTAATTGTTATATAACACATACCTTCATACATTCTATTTTGTGTAAATATTATAACATCTTTTTTTGATGTATGGACTACCACCTCCTCTATGCAATGTGATTCATTCACACTTTAAATGGAATGTATTGAGAATTATTTTAATTAAAATGTTTGATAAATATGAAATTAATATGATAATATAATTATAATATACACATATATCATTTAATTTTTATTCTTTTAATACGAAAATAAAATGGAAACAGTGTTCATGTGTACGTATGGCCTACCATCTCCATGTACAGTGTATTTCATTTCCTATCTCCAAACATTAGAGATTACTCTAAAAACAAATATATTGAATATATATATTTATATATAAAATATCTAAATCATGGATTAAATTTTTGAAGTGGTAAAATCATGATCTATGTAGTAAGAACAAAAATAAAATGTCAAAACATACTCGAAAAAATAGGCAATTAACACCCGAAATAGTGAACATAATGAAAGATTATTGAAAAATGGGTAAATATATATTATAAGAATATAATATATGCGATCATAAATATTAATTTAGTTCTTAGATAATTTAATAACATTATTAAAACCATTATATAGTGGGTTAATGAGAGTTCCAACAAAAGTAAGTATAAGGTAAGGTATATTCATCTCTCTTTTTACATTTGTGATATGAATGTCATATTCACCACTTACTTATTTTTTGTGGTGTATTTAATACCCATTTTGATATATTATATCATAAATCCTATTATCTTAATTTTATTTAATGTTTCGTTTAAATTATCTCCTCTATGGGGTTTTAACATTAAAATTTCCAACTGGAAAAATGTATCTTCCAATCTCGCTTTCTTTTGTGATTGTTAAATTTATCTTAAAAAATCACTTTATTGTAATAATATTTCATTTATCATTCTATTTATTAGTTATATCCATATTATCTTTTTATTGATATTATTATTTTCTAATCCATATACCAAATTTATATATAGTTTTTACTTTAATGTTATTTTATTTATTGGGAAAATATTGATAAATCTATATCCTCTACTCAATTAAGATATTTGATAATGAAAATTGACTATGAATTTAAATAGATTAAATGATATATGAGTATTGATTTGTAAATTCAAGTCATTTTTTGGGTACCAGCTAATGTAATCACCTCGATGCATTGGTAGTCTCAGGGGATGAAATTAGTTGGAAAACCCTTTTAACTTTTTAACAAGTATGCTTTAAACCATCTTATGATGGGTCTTGATTGTAATGGTTCTGTGTAACTGGGAAACATGGAATTCAATATATAAGCATTGACATCATTTCCTTTATTTTTATAAATATAATATACACTATAAAAAATCTATGGATTCAATTCATTCTAACTTAATTAATTAAATTGAATGCGTCTTCAGTTTGTTTTACCTTTACATGTTGATTATGAACGTTTATTAATTATTATTTATGGTGTAATTTACACTTAATGATCATTTTAAATCACCCTTATTTTTTTCCTTTCCTTGGGGTATAAAGATAAATTCTTATAATGAGTTTAAAGGATGTAAATAATTTTATTTTTTTATGTATTATTTTGTTTTTTATTCCCAATTAATAATGCTTTCCATGTAAGTATCTAGTTTTACAAAAAAATACACTAATTAAAACCTTGGGATTTGATTCCTAGTAATCATTCTAATGTAATAAAGTATGGAACTGGCTCTAGGATTCTATGGTCAGGGTGCTACTATTAGTATCAAAGGCCTTTTAGGAGAATCCTTGGGAACTAGATTTTGGAAAAGTAATTTTATGGTATATAACCCTTTGATAGTTATTGAGGATATTTATAGAAGAAATCCCAAAGTAACAATGTTTATTCCAGAATGGCCTGAAGGCCATATTTTTTTATTTATTTTGAAAACCCCCTTTCAAGGGCTGAGTGGGAACCCTTACAAGGCATGTAAGATTAGAGAGATTGCATGACCCGTTGGTCTTAGAGGAAATATCCAGACTATAACTAAGTGGAACTACTCCTCCCCAGTATCTGAATTGATATTTCTACTCTCCAACATTACATAGTTGTTTGTCTAGGCATCCCGTGCATGCATATGCTGGTCCCGATGTCTATTACATACCCTCTCTTTCTTCCATGTCTATTTTGCTTCTTCTCTAGTGAATACGCCTACTCTGAATCCTCATCTAGAGTGTGCTCCTTGTAGAGTCTTCTTGGTCCATTAAACACAATATCAGGTGTCCAAAAAGCCTTGAGGTGGCCCAAAATCCATATTGGCCCGAATTCCGTGGGTGGCCTAAAGGCCTTGAGGAACCCGAGGACCAAACCAGTGTCCTAAAAACCCAAACAAATGAATAATTCTGACTGCTAGAGTAACGACTAGTACCTACTACAGTGTCTTCTACAGTACTACTATAGTAACCCGTAAATATGTCTCCACTCAATTTTGAATTCGAGACTTTGGGATGCACTTTTCGAGTCCTTAACAACTGGGATGAGGAGATTTTTCAAATAAACTATGTTTATAATTATAGGATTAGATACACATAAATATGTTTACTTATGTTATGTATTTTAGTAGTTATGTCATTATACATGATGTGATTTAATCAATTATATGCCATAATATAGAATTGGAACCTAATAAAAGGAATGCGAACCTCATCAATGAACGTGATCCAATGAGTAAGAATTATCATTTCTTTTATGGTCTTAATCCAATATTTCAAATAGAACTAGTCTACCAGTAATTTTCATCATATGGGGACATAGTATCATGTGCTAATGATACAAAGAATAATTATCTAAGAATTATGGATTCAAAGGTTATCACAAGAATAAGAGGAATGTTGGGAAAAATATGTGTACAGCGAAGAAGGGAAAAAGTATTTTTTTTTCACTAGTAATAATTATTGAAATAGTCACCCTGGTATTTTCTTATAAGGAGTGGGAATTTTTTACAAGTGTAAAGAGAAATTTCACAATGATTGTGATATTAATGATAATAAAAATGTTTCTAATATAAAATGCTTAAACTACAAGGATATGGGACACTATGTAAATAAATGTCTCAAGTGTCAAATAAAAATTCCTAAAAAGTGTCTAATGGATAATGGTAAATCTTTTTTAAATACCATAGACAAAGAGGAATGGTTATTATTCATATATTTGGATTGATGAATAAATGTATCTGAGTAAGGTCTTGATCCTGGGAATTATAAAATATATAAGGATTTTATTTCAGTAAATTTCATCAAGGATTTGAAAGAGTGTGTTGAATGTTACCAGGTAGATAGATTCTGTAGAAAGTTAATTTTTTTTTGAAAATGCATGTTTGAGTGAAATATAACAAATAACATGTTCCAGATGGTGAGAAAATGATGTTTGAATAACGATATAATTGATTTGGATAAAGTATATTGGATATTTCAGAGTAATTTTTAACTGATTAATGATTTTTTGATATAGTGGTTTATTATATCATTGATGTAGTTTACAACACTTTTGGATTTATGGAATATATCATATAACCTATGTTTTATTTAAGGAATAAGGATTAATTAATTTTTTTAATAAGGTTTTATGATATTTAAATTTATTACCAAGTTTCGAAAGAATACATAATGAAGGTGTTCACATCTTCAGTATGTGATGATTAGATAGCTACTTCATGTTTATTGAAGGATAATGATATGTTCATTTTTCAAATTCAGGGAACTTCCTTCAAAAGTATTGGGTCATAATATTTTAGAAATTTTAACCATTTATGAAATGGTGTAAATTATCCTTATATGTGGTTTTAGAGGTTAATATATTACTCCACCATATAATGTATCATGTTCTATGAAATGAGTTATAAATAGTTCAAGGCACATCTAAAGGATAAAATTGTGTTTATGAAATAGATATGTAACAAGTTATTATATTTCCTTACATTATTATAGAGGTAAATAATTCCTCAAATCTAGTAAAAATTGTCTAAAAATGGTGTCTTATTATCATAATTTTTTATGATATCAATTAATTTTTTCATAACTTTGGTTTAATGATTTTTAGTTATAAAATTTCACTTGAATATTTTCCCTATCACTCTTTATGATAACTTGATATCTAGATTTCTCTTCCGTGTCAATTTGTTCACTAATGTTCTCTAATTTCAAAGAATATTTTTTTGGTGACCTTCAAGTTTTTATTTCCCACTTGTTAAGAAGATGTGTTATTAACCCTATTTACTATATTGTTTTTTCAACAATCGTATTTTCTAATATAAAACCATTGATTACCGAGATCATGTTTAAATTAAGATGATGTAATTTAATTATGGTGTGATAATTTAACAATGAAATAATTTACAATATTTTAATTTTAGAATAAAATTAATATTTTATCTGTTTTACTTTATATGCAACACCATGTTAATCTTATTCTACAAAAAACATTTAGTTACCCTGTGTCACATACAAGACCATGTTTTATCGCCTTTTAATGGTGAAACTATTTTAAATTAATTTTGAATATTTTATAAATTTTTTTTTGAAATAAACTTTATTTTTTACTGTGTAATTTCATAAATATATTAGGGTAAATTTTACATATTTTTATGAGAATTTTCATTTTATTAATGAATAGTAAAAATAGTACATTTTATTTGAAAACTGAATTTTTAGTTTAAATAATTATTAATGTTAAATTATATGTTATGTTAGTTTTAGTTTTAAAATAGATCAATGATAAATTTATTAATACAATTTTGGTCATTTAAATCATTTTTATATTTAATTTAGATATAAAAACGTAATGAACTTTGGAATATTTTCACTTTAAAAATCTGTTTTCTCGCCACATGTATGATAATATCATTTAATTTAATTTTTTCACTTTTGTGGATTGAATTTGGAAAATTTTT
This sequence comes from Viscum album, assembly GCA_963277665.1. Taxonomy (NCBI): domain Eukaryota; kingdom Viridiplantae; phylum Streptophyta; class Magnoliopsida; order Santalales; family Viscaceae; genus Viscum; species Viscum album. The sequence goes on along the minus strand of OY728122.1, from coordinate 76,304,680 downwards.
GAAAATAGTTGGAATAGGAATAATATTTATACTCTAATAATATTATATTATTTTTTTACCCAAAAATATCAGTGAAAAAAATTAAAATTAATTACAGTGACTAATTTATAAATTAGTTTACTTAGTGATTAAAAATTATTTTTATGGGGTAAATGACCTAGAGACTTATCCGAAATCCATTAGATGCCAATATTTAGACTATATCCTCTCAATGATCTAATTTTATTATCTATTAGGATACACTTTCATGAATGTTTCCTATATAATTTGTTATATAGGGAAACGAAAAAAATGAATATTTCTTACCTATAACATTTCCAAAACCTCCAGATATAGAAAAACATCATATTTTTAGTTATATATATCCTTTTCAAATTTAAATGATTTATTTTTATCATAATTATTTTTCCTTAATTTTTATAGATTAATTAGTTACATAAAAATCCTAAAATATGCCAACACAATGATTATTTAGTTAATAATTAAATAAAATAAATGAAACAAAAAATATTAAAAGTGGAGAAAATTGAATCAATTATCGTGTTACCAAATTTTTTAGATTAGTATGTAATTTTATATAGCTATTAAATAAATATACATCAATTTTATAATTTTATTGATATTTTTATTTTTAAATTATTTAAATAATGTCAAAAAGGCATTAATCTTATTATATAATAAGGGATATATTATTTAATAATTTAAAATTTACTACAAAACCTATATACTGAATTTTTTTTTAAATGTTAATATATATAAAATATGGCCTATTAATGGACTAATTTATCTTTTATAATGAACTTATTGACCATTAAATACTAAAAACATTGTTAGACTCTTCTGGTTAATGTAGTGATTTTGTGCATTACATGTGCTTGTTTTAAAAATGAATTTCCAACATGCATGAGTTATTTATTTTGTAAAATATATAAAATATTTAAATTTAATTAGGTCTATATTTTCTACTAAATAATAATTTAAGTTGTTATTAATAGTTAAATAACTTAGGATAGAAAAATAGTTACTTTAATGAAACCAAAATGGTAAAATTGGGGAAACTATGAAGTTAAGGAACAAAATTATAAAAAAAATTAATTTGTGTGTTAGAGGTTTTTATAAACCATATTTTCACCTTATTACACTATTTTTCAATTTTTAGGCACATGTGGAAAGGGATACCTCCCAAAAAAATTTACCCCTTTATAGTTATTAGAATGAAACTCCCCCTCCATTATAAAAAGGAACTCACCTATCTGACTTCATCACACTTATAAATACATTTATATCATCCATACCCAGTCAAAATAATCTCCCAATTACCTCCCCTCAACCTATTATCCAAAATTTGGGAGGAAAAATTTTAAGTCCTTTTATGAAATTCAAAAGGAGTTACCTAAAAAGGGGTTATGTTCTTCAACGTGCAGATTTGTTTTATTTCTTTCTCAAACCATTAAATTATTATTATTCCTGGATTTTATAATAAAATAATTATCCTAAATATACTTATATTTTTTATGTCATGTTTTTTACCTATACATACATACACATCCATCTAATTTTTAAGGAAATTATTATTCGTCAGTATAGCAGACTATGGCCCCACGAAACGATGTCGTTTTTTTTCATTACCACCTCTCATAGTTGGGAATTATGATAGAAACACTATTTCTATAATATATTTATGATATTTATATTGTATTAATAATTTCTTAATTCGTATATAACACTTACCTCCGTGCATTCCATTTTAAATAAATTTTATAACATCAGTTTTGGACATGTGGACTACCATATAATCTATCTTATATGACTCATTCAAGATTAAAATGGACGTATTAAGGATGATTTTAATTAAAATATTTTATAAATATGACATTAATATGATAATTTAATTATAATATACATATATATCCTTTCTTATTCATTTTTTTAACATGATAATAAAATGGAAACAATGTTCATGTCTACATATGGCATATTATATCCATGAATAGTGTATTTCATTTCCTATATTCAAATTTTATAGATTTATATGTATATACATATATAATTAATATATATAATATTTATATCATGGTTTAAATCCTAGAAATGGTGGAGTCTTGATATATGTAATAGGAACAAAAATAACAAGTTAAAACATACACAAAAACTAGGCAATTAACACCCAAAATAGTGAAAATAATGAATGATTGTTAAAAAACTTTTTATAATATATTATAAGAAGATAATTTATGGTATAATAAATGTTAATATGGTTATTTTATAAGTTAGTAAAATTATTAAAACCATTATATGTTATTTTAAATAGAATTCCACCAAATATAAGAATAAGGTAATGAATTCTCATCTCACTTTTTAAATCTGTGAGATAAATGTCAGATTTAGCACTAAATTATTTAGTGTGGTGTATCTATTGACCATTTTGATATATTGTATCATGAATCCTTTTATATTCAAGGTATTTAATGTGTTTATTTTAATTATCTCGTCTAAGGGGTTTTAACTTTTAAATTACAAACTGGTAAAATTTATCGTATGATCTCACTTTCTTTTGAGATTGTTACATTTCTCTTAAAAAATTCACTTTCTTGTAATAATTATTCATTGAAAATTAAATTTATTTTTGAAATCCATATTCAATTATGATGGATATGATTATTTCCTAATCTATATAAAAAATTTATATATTTTTTTACATTGAAAGTTATTTGATTTCTTGAGAAAATATAGATAAATCTGAATCCTTTACTTAATAAGAATATTTGATAAGGAACTTTTTATGAATTAAATCGATTATTTGATATATGATTAATTATTTGGACCCGAAATAAATTGGTTGGGGATAGGTTAATGAAATCCCCTCGATGCATCAGTATTCTCATATGATGAATTCAGTTGGATAAACCCTGTGTATTTTTAACCAGTATGTTTTAAACTATCTTGTGTTCAGTATTAATGGTAAATCTTCCACATTCCATGGAAATATGGTGTCAAATAATTAAGAATTTCCATCATTTTTGTTATTATTATCCAATGTATTTTCACTATAAAAAATATATGTAAGCATTTCAGTCTCATTTTTTTGATTAAATGGAATGTTTGTTTAGTTTATTTTACCTTTCCATATTGATTATGATCATTTATTAATTATTAATTAGATTATACTGTACCCTTACTAACTATTTTATCTCACCCTTATTTTGTTTCATTTCCCCGTGGTATAATGATAAATTCTAGGAATGAATTTCAAAGGTGTAGATAATTTTATTTTGTTATTTATTATGTTTTATTTCTATTCCAAATATAAAATGGGTTCCATAAATGTATCTAGTTTTCAAAAACATCTTAAATTGATTGTTCCTTTGGGATTTTATCCATAGTAATCATGCTATTTTAATAAAGTAAGGAACCGTCCCTGGGATTATGGGGTAGGGAGTTACATGTATAATAGTGTTTTAATAATAATAATAATAACTTTTTAATATATTTAGCTTAATAATGTTATTATTTTATGATAAATACCATGTATTTTTATTATGTAATGATGAATAGAAATAATTTAATTGATTAAGGTTATTAACTCTTATTTGAAACGTCTCTTTTAGAACTCCTCTAAAGGGGGAATGAGTTGGTATTTTGGGAAGACCATAACCTCTAGAATGTGTATATGTATGTTTATAATGGAAGTTTTTAGATTTTTGTCAATATATAAGGCTCAAAGTTGGGTAAATAAGTAATGGAAGAGGTGCCATTTTATAATTTAGGAGATGTTAAGTTATACAATTTCTCAAAATATTAAATTATAATATATTTATTCTCAATAAATATACTTCAAAATGGATATAGATTAGAATAAAAGTTAATATAGTTTTATAATACCATAAAAAAATATAAATTAGATATGTATTTCTATGATTTTAAAGCTTATCATTTTTGTTAACCCTTAGTTAAAACATTTTATGTTTTACTATGATAACAACCTTTTCAATATTAAAGGGTTGTAATTTTTATTTTTACAGTGTTAATTGCAAAAGAAGATAAATTTATGATATTTTCAACCATATAATATCTAAATTTTCTAATTTAAATATTTCTATTATTTATAAATATTTTTATAAGTTATTATTTTGATAAGATAACTGTTTTTTCAATTTTGAAACTATTTATTTAAGTAATCATTTAATACATCAAGGAAAAAGAGGAATTAAAATCAAATGCTTTTCAACATCAATAATATGTCATATAGATCTATAAAATTAATTTTCCACATTGAAGCATTCAAAATATTTCAGTTTTAATATTTTTAATGTCATTTATTAGAAGTTTTTATTAAATAGATAAATATTGCATAGGTGTTTCATAACAAATTAAATTCATTATATAATTACTCAAAATTAAATATATATTTATATAATGAAAATAATTTTATTAATATAAAAATCACTTATATTAATTCATGTCTTACTTTTTCGTAGTATGGACACATATGACATATTAAAAACAAAGAGAGTTACATTTTGTAATTTTGATTGATTTAAATAATATATAAGGAATTTTCATGGACAAGATTCCACTATAAAACCCAACTTATATGATAAGGTGTTATGTTTATAAATAAATATATTAAATAAGAACTATGATTAAAAATTATGGCCTTATCACTTGTTTTTAATCTATATTAACTTTATTTACTCTTTACTGAGGTGATAAATTTTACCACAATTACAATTCATATTGACCAAAAAAAAAGCAACCTATTAACCAAATTTGAACCTCAGGATTATAAATATTTAATTTGTTTTATCTAATTCAATACCAATAAATGGGAGAAATTAATTTTCCTATAAGTGTGAAAATTAGGACAAAACAATTTTTAAAAAAGATACATTTTTAACAATAAAATTGGATTTATTCTTATCCTATTCTTAGAAAAATCATAAATTTTTTTAAAAAAAAATTGTCCATTTAAATAATATAAAATTTTCATTAAAAAAATTCAAAAAAAGTGAATAATTTAATTTATTAATAAAAATTCATTGCGCACATAAAAATATTTTCTATTGGAAAAATGTCACTTTTATTTTAAAATAATTTTTTTATTATAATCATTTGATAACTATTGAATTAGTTTTACATATGTATACACAATATATTTTTAATAATTTATTTATCACTATTATTACCCCCTAATCTAATGGCTAGCTAATAATGGACACATAATAATTTAATAATGTTATATAGTTTGTTTAAACTCATTTTTGCGTGTAACGCAAGCTATCAATGAAATAAAATAATTTAAAGAGAAAAATTTCATAAAAAACATGGGTTTTAACATTAATTTACATGTTCCATGGTTATTTTCAATGAAAACTTTTTCTGAATATTCTTTGAATTTCATTTGGTTTTTCATGATATAGAAATATAAGGATATTTTCCCTGTTTTTAAGAAATGTTCAAATACTCTATTAAAAGTATTTTTCATCTGTTTTAATGTCCATAGTGTTTTTAAGGTTTCATTGGGGATATTCAATAATTATAAAATTTATACATTTTATCTGGATCGATTAAGATGATGTTTTAATTAAAATTATTGAGAAACCTTTTCCATGGGTTTTTCAATTTTTTAGCGGAATGATGGTTGTCTCTATGATTTTTATGATAAATTTCAATATCTATGTACATTATTATTGTTATGATTCTTGTACATTTTTTATGATGATATATTAACCCAATATTTCTCACAATTATGATTGATCCCATTATAGCTCTCCAAAGCATTGGGTAGTGCAATGAAGATAACAGGATGGAAGTTAATCCTAAGAGATGATAGAGTTTACTAAAAATAATATACTTTTAAGAGATTAAAGATGTAACTAGATGGAATTTACTCCTATTACAATTTTTTTATTATCCTTTTTGGTTTATTCCATTATAAAATTATTATTTCCAAAGATACGAATTTTTTTCCATGCTTTCTATTATTTTTTAATGTTTCCTTTATAAAATATTGATTTTATATGGTTTATTATTATTAACTCAAATGAATATATTTTAAAATTCTATGAATCATGGTTTATGATCTATGTTTTTATGGATTTTAATTTTCATATGTTATACTCATTCACTTTGTTTATATTTTCATACCCTTATGATCATTTTATACCCACCGATGATATTCAAATGATGCCTATGTTTACCGTTACTAAACATTTAAGCTCAACCTTCTTAAGTTCCCTTTACTTTGGATACAAAGAATTATTTTATAAACTTCATTTCAATAATGGTTTCATGTGTGTATAGTTTTATGGGATATTTTAAATAATTGTAATGGAATAATAAAATGTTCATATAATGGATGAAATTCATATTTTTATTGAATGATATGGGTTTATTTTTGTAAAAGGCTTTCTTATTTATCTAAAATTTTAATAAAAAAGTTCATTGGTGTGTTATTGAAACAATATTTCCTCTTTATGATATAATTATTGGTGGTTAAAAGTGATTCACATTTGTTGTTATCAAATTAAAAATTGTAAATAGTATGTTTTTTCACACCAGATCCCGGTGTACAGATCGAAGGAATTATAGTTGGTATATGAGAAAGGTTTTACATATATTTAGAGGTTATGATGTTAATGGTTTATGATAATTTAATAGTTATGGATAATATCATGGGTGAAATATTATATGGAAGCTCATATTATTAAAGTAATAGAGACTATTTTGAGGTTTAAAGTAATTGGATTTTATGGGGATCAATAATATTTTTGGGATAATTTTTATTGTGTTTTAATAGATGATTGAGTTTTATTTAACCCTTAGGATTAACCTTTAATTTACTATCAAGGTTATCTAGGAATAATTTTATTACATTTTTTATGTAAGTTAAAAGGTATAAAAACTTTTGAGGTTAATATATCATTTGATGTTGAGGTAATTATAGTTAATAGGGATATGAGGTTAGTTATTTTTGGAATGAGTTAAGTATAATTTTTTTTATTATCAATATTTTGGAGATAAATGTATTATTTATTTATTTGAAGGATTATTCATTTTGTGTAATGTTTTACATTAAGATAACCATTTTGGTTTTACTAAAGATATTAGGAATATCATAGTATTTATTTATTGATCTCATGTTATGTTAGATGTTGATTATATTTCATTAGTAATAAGAAATATTCATCTTGGTTATTCATCATTTGGAAGCTTGGATAAAATAGAGAATTATCAAATCATGTCACTGAAGGATGAGATTTCATGTATATATTTGAGTAAATCAAGTAAGTTCCTTTTCTTATGTTATTTATCTTGATGGTAAAATAATTATTTAACTAGAGAAAAAAATCTTGAGAATGAAAATTTTATCTTTTTTCAATCATTTAAGATGAATGGATGGCCTCTTATATTTCTGGGGAAAATAAAAATAATAATAATTTTTTAAAAGGTATAGTGTTATTTCTTAAATGGATCTTCGTTGTCCATATTTTAACTTCACACAGATACTAATCTTATTTTTGAAATGTGTTATTTTTATTTCAAGTGACCTTAAAACATCATATTTTCCACTACTTAAAAAAATTATTATCCATTTTTATAATGTGGATTTCAAAAATTGTATTCTTAAATATTAAAAAAATTCATTTCCTAAAAAATGTTCGATCTTCAACTTATTGAAATTGATTTTTGAAATGTTTTAAATTTATTATTCATTGGACATGAGAAAAATTGTGTGGAATAAATTTATTTAAGGGGGGATGTAACCCCTATGATTTTAGTTTATATTCCTTTAAAATGAGACTATATATTATATTATGGGCCATGATAAATATTGATCTTATAAATAAATAGTGATATGCTATTAAAATATTATTTAAATATGACCACCATTACCAAGACTTTAAATTGTCTGGTATAAATTAGATAAATTTCATTATGAAATGTATATAGAAATTGTTTCCTTAATAAAATGAATAATAATTCATTTATTTATTATCAATTTGTTATGAATGAGGATAAATCATTTGAATATAAGATAGATTTTTTTCATGTGAAAAATATATTTTAATCTTAATAGATTGAAATAATCACTATTTATGAATGGTTTTAGTAAAAAGTATTGGTTTTATTTACTCTCAAATTAGATTAAATTTTTGCAGAGTCACAATGGTTTCCTGGGCCTAGAAATAATAATAGGAAAATTGTTAATCCAGTTCAAAGTTTGAGTAACAAAGGGAATGTTGAGAAAAGTATTTACTTACACATATTCTAAAAATGTGGGGATAAGTACCCCAGTATGTTTATTAATATAACTAATAAATAAAGTTTGTATAAAATATAAGAGAATTTTAAATAATATTTTTGAAGGTATATAATGATGTTATCTAATATGATGGATGAAATAAAAGTTCCACATAATGAATTTTCCATATTCTAATGTGTTAATTGTTATGGACTTGCACATTATTCTAGGAAATTAACCAAAACAAGGGTACTTGAGGATAATTATCACTAAATACTATTGAAATAATGAAATTGATTACAAGATCACACCATTTCTATTATCAGTGTTGATTAACCAAATAAATTTTCTACTACTACACTTTTTATCCACTCAAAAATATAAAATTTCTTATTGGATTTTATTTTGTTGTATTATTTAATGTATATTATGTTAATTAAAAATATTTGAATCACTACCCCAAATCCTGGAAGTTGAGTTATCATTAAAATCACATAACGTATTTTTTCCCAAATATTTAACTCTTCCAAAATTTATATTTGTTGAAATTATATCCTATAAATATTTATTAACACTTTTATTGGTTGAATTCATTGTAAAATTGATCATGGAATAAATCTCATCATACAATGTCAATATTCACTTTTATAACAACTAAATTTTATTTCATATCCCAAATAATCCTAATATTATATATATATAAGGATAATTTTGAATTTATTTTGGAAACTATTTCATAAATATAGGCTTTATTACTTAATAAATAATTATATTTGTCATAAATTTATGAAACAAATACAAATTTCAATATTAAATATATTACTATTGTGTAATAATATGTTAATTAATTCCTAAATAAGATGTTTCAACTAAACCTACATCATGTTGTAGAGTTATCAATAAATATTTTACCTAATATGATGTTAAGTGATACTAAAAATAGACCTGGTGGAATTAAAGTAACTAAAAATGAAATTATATTAGCATCTAGATAAGGTGTTTATATATCATTTGGAATCACCTTGGGATTCACCATTATTTATCATCAAGAAAAAATGATGGTTCAATGTTATTTTGTATAAACCATTAAGAGTTTAATAGAATCATGATAATAATTAAATATCATCAACCTTTTTTTAATGGTTTCTTCAATATAAAAATCAATATTTCTCAATACCAGGTTTTATATTAGGATATTTCCAGTTGAATTATAAATGAGAATATTTTTTAAAAATAGGAATTTGGTAATAAATCAACATTATTAGTTCAAAGTGATGTCATCTTGACTCATAAATGATCCATCAATCTTCAATGATTGTATAAATATATTCTTTATAGATTATCTTGAAAATATTTTGGTTGTATTTATAGATAACATTATCATATATTTAAAAAATTAATAAAATTATGAGTAACATTTACAGATATCAAGGAAGAAGATATTTGTAAATCCTTAAAAGAAAAATATGATTAATGAATTTTATAGACCAACTACTGTAAAAGAAATTCATAATTTTTTAACGTTATTTGAGTATTATCAAAATATTTCTACGAATTACACATGATTTACGAACCCACTAAAAAATTATAATGAAAAAGAGTAAAGTATGTTTGGATAGAAGAATTTGAGAATTTCTTTCCAGTGGTTAATAAAAATATAATCAATGCACATGTACTTAAACAGGCCTCAAGAGATTATGGGTTTTTGATATGTAGTGTTGTTTCAAATAATGTATAGATTGTTATATAATGAAAAAATTATACTCAAGTAGTGTATATAACAATATAACTAATTATCCATGAGAAATATTACATCACACATGATTTGAAATTACTAATGGTTATTTTTAAAATGGATATTTAGAAACATTATTTATATGGTTGGAATTTTGTTAAATACAAAGATCCTGAAAGTTTAAAATATATATTCACATGGAATTTGTTAAACATGACAAAAAAATTATTGCAAAATGTGTATAATTATTATAATTTATCAATACATAACAATCCTATGAATATGAAAAAATTAATAAATTATATCAGTGGAAAGGATATTTCTACCTTTAAATGATACAAGTTTAAAATCCTAAAACCTTCATGGACATATAATGGATTAAACTAAGAATCATAAGTTTGGGGAAACTCATAAAACATTAGTAAATCATTGTCCAATCATCCATACAGGATAAAATATAATTGGTAGGATATTATGATTTAGATATAAAAATTAATATAATGTGAACAAAAAGTATAAAATATAAAAATTCAACAATGTTAGTGGAGTTATAAGGTTTGAAACTCAACTATGTATTTCATTCATATCAAGGTTAAATAAATAGTTGTTGAATTATAATTCACCTTTCCATTTTTCCATTAAACCACCAAAATGTATTGAGATATTTTGGAGAACTTCTAGTGGGAAAAGGTGAATAATAATATTATAGAACATAAAAAATGGTAATTTATATGATAAAATGTTTATAAAATGGAAAAATATGATGATACATCGATTATACATACCAAGGTAATACTAGGATATATCTATATATTTTTTATTCTTTCAAGTATCAATAATTAAATTAATTTCATTCAGGTTCTATTTGAAAAATTTATGAAGTCATGTCAATTTATAATAATTCAAAAAAATTCCTCCCCAGATCATTTTTATATTATATATAGAAAATAAGTGGTTATTTTACCTAGAGAACCACCTTTTTATTATATATGATCAAGATATCAGGTTTACTATAAAATTATGGGGGACTCTCTAATGGATATTGGACACAAATTCAAACTTTATCACAAATAATTTTGAAAAAAGTGTAGTTAATCTAAAATATCATTTAGACTTTAAAAAGTATGATTTGATTCTACCCAATGAACATAAGGTAGGTTTGAGTCAATTCCATCTACTGTTCAAGTTCTCATATAGAAACAACTTCCAATCAAGAATTAAAATTATCTATATGTATAATTGTATGAATTTTTTTTTAAAATTTTACTTTTTGGGAATAAAGACAATTATGAGATGAACTTTCACAAAATATTATAAATAAGAACAAAATATTCAAACAATGTAGTAAAACAATGAAAAATTACTAAAGAGATAGGTTCACAATCAATGATGAGACCCGGAGTTTAATTATAGGTAAAAATATTCCTTTTAATATCACCCTAAAAGAGAGATAACAGTTTCAATGTAATGATAAATCTAATATCTATATATATTCACCCCTTTTATATATCTGATAAATTTTAAATTAAATCATGTTTAATTACCCTTCCACTAAACCTTTGAAATTATATAATTTATTCCATGTATCACTTCAAATTATATGCATGTATAACCCCTCACATGAACTAAATTCGAATATGACATAATAAGAACATAAAATTTATAAAAAGAGGAAACTATCGAAAAATTTGGATAAAAAATGTTCTTTGAAATAATAAAATTCAAATTACTTTTAAATGTTGTTGAAAATTTAAAAATAAAAAAATTGAAATTACACATTTGAATAAATAATAGAAGGAAATTATCCTTATATATTTTCATATTGGTGTGTAATTTTAAATTTGGATTGTGAAATTTTTAAATAGAGGAATAATGTGATAATGTAATATATTATTTTCCATTTAAATAGAAGTGTTATTTTAATAATATGATGTTAAATGTGAATAATTTATTTTTATTGATGGTTTTGTATAAGGATAATATGATATAAAAAACATCATTGTATTATTATAAAATAAAACTAAAATATATTTACTCAATATAAATGAAAAAATAAATTTCAAATTAAATTAAAATAAATATATATATATTGTTCAAAAGTTATGAATCTATTGACTCAAAGTCTTGAATAATAATAATATCCATGTAAATTGAAATTGTAAGTAAAAAATATATTATAAATAATATATATTTTTTTTTAAAATAAATCAAAACGTTTGATAGAGAAACATGTGAATGAGCCGTGTGTTTTTTAGAGAATGTTTATAAATAACATATAGTAAGATAATAGGAAATTTCACCATTACATGGCCATTGAAAGTGGATACTGTTATAGTTAATGTTAAGATAATCATTAGAGATAAAATAATAATTAAGGGTAACCATTGAGATATTCTTTATAAATAAAAAGATTTCATTGATACAATAATAAAATTTAAGTACCAATATATCAAAAATTTATATTCAAAATAATAAATAAAAATTTCTATTCCATGTTTCAAAAATGATGACTGATTATAAAATTTTACTTATTATATGTTTAAAATTTTCAAAAAAATGAGAACTTTTCAAGAAATTAAAATATTTGATTATCCTTGTTTAAAACTTAATTCTAGGAAAAATATTTTTCATTTTTTTAAAAAAAATATCAAAAATAAGTAAGGGGATGAGTATAATTGTTTAAATAAATAGTAAAATATTGTATTGAATTTTTAAATGTTTTACAATATGTAAGAAAATAATAGAAATGTAGGAATAAAATTTTGATAGTTTTAAAATATAAATGAATATTAAAATATTTTAATTATTATTGAAAAAAAATTATCATACTACTAAATCACAATAATTATCATTGTAATGAGTCTTATGCTAAAAATATTATTTTATTTTTTAATAAAAATGTCTCCCTCCTTGACCTATAAATAATATCTTTCACAACCAATTTTATTTTACCTAAAGAGAATGTTAATCATCCAAAAATATATCAAAATTATTTAATATAATTATACTAATTACACAATGGGAGAATAAAATATAAAAAATAAAGGTATTGTGACTATTCATAGTTAGAAAATAAGCATTGTAAAATATTAGTGGTAACTTTCATATCATCATGTATGTGACAGTAGTCATTCATGTTCAATATTCATGATTTGATAAATAATACATAAAAACAATTCAGTCATTTAGGAGGTGTTCTATTCAATGATTTCACTCTAACCACCCCACACCCCTTCCACATTTTTTATCCTTCTCCCCTCTAAACTCGTATGACCCCCTCCATGGATCCCCTTCAACCTAGATCTATAGAGGTTTTATTCTTGGTTGTTCTTCATGTGAATAATATTTAATCACCAGTTCTATTTTTATTCTTCTACACATATTGCTTTTTCTTGATATATAATTTCAGATACTGTGGTATTAATGATTTTAAATTTTGGGTATTTTTTTGAATCCAGGAAAATCTCTCTTGAATAAGAGATTTTTTCTCGATGTTTCCAAACAAGTCATGTATGATGTAAAATCCCTTTCTTTCTTAGGTGATTGGCATTGAAATACTTCTCTATGGGTATTTTTATATATTTTTATGATTAAATATTTTATATAGAAGTATTTACTTAATTAAGTAGGGTTTTGTTGTTAGGATGATGTTATATGTTGATTTTATTGATTAGGATAAATATGGAATAAATAATATACATAAAACAACGTAGGTGGTCTCTACTCATTCCAAGTATTTGTGATAAAGTGTAATGATTTGTACTTACAACTATTTTAAATATTATTTTTTTATATTATTGTTATTATTAACATATTATATTATGGTACTACATAGTAAAATGTAATCATCTCGATGTTCTCTTAGATGTGTTAATATTGAGTTTTATTTATTATCAATATTATATAAATTAAATATGTGATAAAGATGAATGATGTAAATAGTAGCATTCCATTATAAAGTCAAAGGAGTACTTATTTTATGTCAGAAAAGAAACTTAGATGATTTGGATTCCTCTTGAGAAGCCTATTACATCACAAAATTGGGGTGATGTTCCTTAAGTTAAGATAATCACTAAGGCTATGGAGTAATTTCTATAATAGTTTGTATGTCATTTAGAAGAATCCATCTAGTGGGTAGATTCTAATCTATCTAAATTATTAAATAATACATTCTTGAGTTACCATGTATGAAGTCCTTTATGTTTAAATAATCTTATATAAATATTTTAGTGGATTGGAGTTGGATTATAATACTGTTAAGTTAATTTATATAATTTGGGATTTTTTATGTATTATAGAATTTTAAAAAGTAAAAAACCATAAGGATAAAGTGTGTGTTCTATAAGGATGATCCATTGATATTAATAAGTATCATATCAACCTAGAGCTTCTAAATAATAGAAATGTAATAGATGCACAAGAATCCTCTAGTATTTTTGTAAGAATTATCTTGGATGGTGTAAATTAAATTATCCCTTTATAGGATCTTCATCTTGCTACATGTGCATGAATCATTGTCTGTATAAGGATTATCCTTCTAAGAAAAAACAAATATACCCTTCATAAATATCATACAGGGTTTCATAAACATCATTGGTAATTTATGTAAGCATCATCTGTGTAAGAATCAACCTACATAAGGATGATTTGGGTTCTGTGTAAGCATGGACCAGTTTGTATAAGCTTCTTGCCTTATTGAAATTTAAAAAATATTTTAGACTAAAACTCATAGATACCAAATATAAAAATATGAAGAATAAACCAATTCAGGATGAGGAAAATTTTGTTCTTAAGTATTATAAATTTTAAAATCACTTAAAATATTATGTTATTAATGAATGAAAATTTTGGTTATGAGATCTTAAACCCTAGAAAAGTATAATTTAAGAGCCTTTTTCAAGTATAAAATTTGAGTTTCTAGATTTTTTATTCTATTGAAATTCATATAAGAGGTTTATATATATGAGATTCATGTTTAGATAATCATGATGATAGTTTGTCCAACATTCAATCATGAGTTTGAGAAGTTCAAGTGGAAGGCTAGATTGATAAATAAAAAAACTTCAATGGGTTTTCCTGTATAATGTAGATGAAGCTGGGTTTATTATATTGATGTTCATTAATATATTAAATAACTAATAATAGTATTACATTGAAAAATATTTAGAATGGGATTATAACTAGTTGCATCAAGAATTAGGCAACATTTAGATAAAACCTTGTAAAAGTATTTTATATTTTATCTCAAGCTTTACATTCTTGAATGTAATGTATGTGGGTTAGGTGAAAAAAGGATGATATTTTTGAATATTAACTGATCATATTTGTTTAAAATACAAAAGGGGTGTTAATTATTTAAATAATATTTGGTAATTGGTAAAAAGTTTGTCAAACATGATTCACCCCCCCCCCCCCGTTAGGAGTGTCTGCACAAAATCATCAAGGTAATCATAATTGGTATCACATCATAGATTCCTTATGATTGGATCAATTATCATTGTTTAAAGTTATATCTCATATTGGTTCTAAATTTTTTGTTTCCATGTTTTTTCTATAGGATTACATGTAGTGTAGATTTGAAATGTTTATGAAAAAAGATCCTCCAATGGAAAACATCAAAATCTATCCTAGTTGATACCAAATTGGACATTCCAAATGATACCATGAAATAATGATGGAGGAAAGAGACACATTTTCCTAAAAAAATAAAACTTTAGGGAGGAAAATCCATTATCTAATGGTTTTTATAATGGAAATGGCTTACCAGTTGAATATGATGATTATTATTCCTCAAATGAATCAATTTCATGCTATGAGAAAGGATTCATTTAATATTTTAATGACATTTTCCTTGTGGTTAAATATTATTTTAAGAATATCTTTATTGAAGTGGTGAATTGGATAATTAAATTCATCAATGGACTATATTATGACAATTAAAATCTTGAGTTATAATATAATTCCATGGAAGAATAGTTGGAAATTAATATAAGTTTCTACAACACTCAAAAATTTATTAAAAGTAATGGAAGAAATAATTTCACAATGAAATGAATGAATTTCAATGAATGTATAATAAATTAAAATATATTAATGTGAGAGATAAATGTTTCATAATATTTTTAAAGAGGTGTTCCATGTGTTTACAAAATAACACAATGTTTCAATGGATGTCAAAAGTGTCCAATTGTAAATCAATTCAAATAGAGTAAAGGAGTATGACAACCAGTTTTGAGAGGCAAGTAAAATTCATGATGATCAATTAAAGAATATAAGGAAATATTTTCAAGAAATGGTAAACTCACTAGAAGAAAAAAGGTATATGATAAATATGAAAGGAGTAGATTTATATTTAAAGTTGAGAAATATGGAAACCACCAAAGATAGAACTTCACAATATATTGAGAAAAATAGTGTTTTTACACAAACATAAAAAATTATACTTACTTCTAAAAAGACTCAAATTTTTTTATAAATTTTTTTTATATAATTAGGATTATTCTCTACCTCAATATCATGAATAATGGTGTCCCATAAATCATTTGAATCTTTTTATTCTAATTGTTTCTCAGTTTCATATGCATATTTAATTTCAAAAACTATAAAATTTTGAAAGAATTTTTTTTCATACATCCACCAATAAGTCTAGAAAATATATAAGGTTTTCCTAGAAAAATGTCCCCCAAAATGCCTTGAAAAATTTTTATAGTCCTACCAAAAAAAGGAACTAATTCTTGGAAAATTTCATTCTCTTGAAAAAGAAAGAGATTAATTGGATGATTTTGGTTATGAAGTAGGTCTAGACACACAACCATAGATTTGTATAATAATATGTTAATATCTAAAGTCTATAGAAGGATTGGTTTCTAAGTTATAAAGTGTAAAATTTAGAGAATACCTAATGAATATAAACAGACATCATAGTAGAGGATGATTTTGTGCATAAAAATAGATATTATATTTGAATAAATTATATAATTTTTATAAAATATATGGCCAATTTTTTAATTATTTTTGGGGTTTACCATACCAATAACACCCTTATACAAATTAAAGGATTAGTTCAGAACAATAGGTCATTAAACAAATCCAAAAAGGCAAGTATGTCTTGGGAATAAGAAAATGAAAAACATATAAACAAAACACTCATGAATTAAAATGAGAACGATTCCAAAATTAATGGAATGATATTATTCTATTTTGGAAATACAGACCACATAATGGGACATTTTAAAAAATTTATTAACATCGTATTAAAAGAGAAAATCTATAATTTAAAAGAAAATCTATCAAAGAGAAGGATAATATGATTGTATTATTGATTAACACTCATTGCAATGATGTTAAAATCCTTCCCAAAAAGTGTAGCTTAATTTTCATTAAATAATTTTGTGGAAGGTGTAATAAGGAAGTAAAAGTTACTAATAAATACATGGAATGGATTCCATAATAAGAAGAGATACAGAAAAATAATGGGAAAGAATATGTAAATCCAAGTGAAAAGGTTATTTCTTAAAAGAGTGAATCTACAATCAAGAAGAAAATAGAGAATATGATTAAAGAGTGTTCTCTTTTATGGAAAAATAATTTTAAAGGGGGTGATAAATTAGATCAAGAATAAAATAAAAAGAAATATTCATTTTTAAAGGTGGATAAGGTCAATCCAGTTTATAATAAATTCATAAAGAGAATCCCCTAGTTCCCAAAGGTGAATGTACTGAGAGAATCAATAAGGAAGAAATCATGAATAATACTAAACACTTTATACCTTTAAATAATGTGTTCTATAGTTTATGAATGTTTTCTCTTCCATATAGATCACATTTATGAAATTATAAAATCCCCCCTTATTCCCATATTATATTGTTTATGCTTAAATATTGGGAATTAATGGTGAAGAAGTGTGGGGGTCAACTTTTGAGGGGGAGATTATAAAAAGGGTGAAGATTTCAAATATTTATTAATTATTATTTAATATAAAATTATTCAAATCCCTTTTAAAAATTGAAGTTTGATGTATGTTTTTGACTCTCTTAACTCTATGTTTATTTATATTGAATTGTATTAATAATATGGAGTGTTTACGTAACCAAATTGGAAAAATACCTTACAGTTTATGGTTTTTGATGTATGTGTTCAAGAGACTGTAGGATCTTGATACTTTTTGAAAAATCTATTTGAATTCCCCTCAATAATTGAAATTCATTATTAGTATTAAATTGAAATTTTTATATAGATCTCTTTGTTTTCTCTATTTTTCACTCTTGTTTTCTAAGAATAGTTGTCCAATATATACTTAAAGGTGATTATTTTATGGATCATTTCTAAGAATAATGTCGTACCCCCCCCCACTGATGAAATAAATTTATCTCAATATAAGTGGAATAATAATGGGAAGAATATTCTTTTTTAGAATCCTTGCCTCAAAATTTGTGATATCAAAATGGTGATAATATATTTTTATCATTTTCCCTTCCATGTCATTAAGGGATATAACACTCTTCCCTCATTAGAATATATTTTCAATTATTTGGAGAATAGATACATTGACTTTGTAAGTAAATTTAGAATTGAAAATAATTCAAAATGGGGAGATTCAAGTGTCCTTGGATGTTTAAATATTGATTTGTATTTGTTGTAAATATTATGTAAATTCAATGTGTAATAATGATAAATAATGGGAGGATTACGATACCATATTATATGTAATGAAGTATTGTTTTATGTCAATAACTAAACATAGAGGATTTTTTTTGGTGAGAATCCCATTACATCAAATTATTGGATAGATGGTCCTCAAGTTATGAAATGTACTAAGGAGGTGGAGTACTTTCAATAATAATTGGAAACTGATTTTGGAATAATTCATCTTATGAGGACACTTTAATATATATATATAATGTAGTGTAGAATCTATCATAGAGTTACCAGGTATTAAATATGTTATGTTTAAATAATCTTTGATTAATTTGTTGGAAGTATGTAGTTGAATTGAAATTCCTGTAATGTAATTAGAAGAATTATAGATTTTATTTGCCTTGTAGAATTTGATAAAGTCCAAAAACGTGAGGATAGATTATATGACATATAAGGAAGATCATATGTTTTTCTAAGCTTTATCTCATCTTATAAATATTGAAAAATTTAAAATTAAGATATGTGTAATAAACCTTCTTTATCTATATAAGAATTTTACATGTTTTTATGAACACTATTCTCCTTCTATGTAAAAATTGCCTAGTGGAATTAGCATGAATACTTGTGTGTGTGTGGATTATACCTTGGTGTAAAAATTAAATGGAAATTTTTTAAATATTGTGTAGGTAATCATAAAAATCATTATGTATCTATGTAATAATTATCTATGTTGGCATAAACCTATATAAGGACGATTTTAGTTCTGTGTAATAATGAAACAGCCTACATAAGCATTTTACGTAATGAAATATTGAAAATGTTTCACTCTGAGATTCAAAGTTTTTCAAATTTAAAAAACTAAAAAATAAATTCATTTAGGATGATCTAAAATTTTTTATTATGTTTTCTGAAAAAAAAAACATAAAATAATGTGTGATTCAAGGTTGGTAATTTTCAGTAGTTGATCTTTAATCATGGAGAAAATTATTCAAGTAAGAATATAATTTTAAGAGAATTTTACAAGCCTCCAATTTAACATTCTAAAAACATATATTTTAATGAAAAACACATATAAAGATTATAAATATGATATTTGATTTCAAATAATCAAGATTCATGGTTATTTATTATTCAATCATGAGTTTGATAAGATCAAGTGGATATGTTACAAGATAAATAAAAAAACATCAAGTGTTTTCAAGAATAATATAGATAATGATGTATAAGTTATTAATCTTCTTATAAATATATTAAATAATTATGATCTAAACTAAATTATATGGTATAATATCTATAAAATTCAAAGAAGAAAATAAAGGATGACTGAAATGTAAGATTGAGAATTTTTCCAGTCTGAATTGAAGAACTTCCAAATTTGGTTAAATATGAAAATTAAAAAAACAAATGTGATTATCAAAGTGATTATATTTAGTTTCTAAATAACACAAATTCATTAAAAATTAAACTGTAGGGTGATAATAAGAATAAGTTAGAGTTAAAATGACATATTTTTTTATATATTCAAGATAAATATGTACATGTTTCATGTGAAGTACTCAAGATATTGTTATCCAAGACAAGCCACGCCTACTGTTGTACTTGTATTTATATATAAACCTGGTAATGGTTTTAAGTGTGGATATTGAATAAGTAAAGGATTTTAATAAGATTATATCTATTTTTTTATAGAAAATTTAGAAGGCATGTTTGGTTGAGAAAAAAAATGTGACAAAATTAGAGAAATAAAGGATGAAATGTTTTCATTCACTAAGGATATCCCTTTGAAAAAGAAGACAATCTAGGAATACATCACATTCTTTCATTAATTAAATTATATATATAAATAATTAATTTATGCAATAGAATATTATCTATCTGACTTATACATTATCTCCCATATATTTCCATATATATAAATTTGATTTGACCCTAAAAGAAAATGTGCATGGTGATGAATGTAAATGAGGTGTACAAGTCCCTTGAAATTATGTGTGTGGTAAAAAATATGAAAAACCACTCAAGAATAGGAATAAAATTGAGGAATTGAGTTAGCTAAGAGAATCTAAAATCTTATAGAATAATAATTTTTAAGTCGACAGAAGAAAAACAACTCAAATAATAATAAGTTGGGTTGTTGGTCCAGGCTATGGTGAGGAAGAATTGAACTTTTAAAACAATGTAAAAGTATAAAAGATATTTTTTTAAGAAAAGAAGAAATATATGACTAATAATAATAATAAGCATACTAAATTAATTCTTGATGTAGTAATCAAGACTATCCTAGGTTTTTATTGTTTAATTTATAGTGCATTTTCATTACTATTTTTTATTGTTTTACTAAATAAAAAATTTATAGAACCCAGTAAACATGTTTTCAATGTGATCTGGGACACTTTTCTATACACCAAAAAATTGATACACAATTTTTTTGTTCAAATATTATAAGGTAGTCTAATATTTTAGTACTGAATAAGAATATCATCTTTTCTAGTGAGTAGAAATACCTAGATAGATTATAATCTAATTAATAGAGTGAGAATGTTACAAGACCATTCAAGAGAATAAAAACTTTGGTATGTGGTTTAAATATTCATTCACTTGAGTAATATATTGTGGGGTTTTTTGACTTGTGTAATATTGTAAACGTCACATCAATAAAATATATTGATAGAGTGGGATAAGATAAGAACATCCCGCATTAATTAAAATTTAAAACAATATTATAGTGAAAACCCTATATAATGGGATAATAACTGGTTCTAGTAAGGCGTATACTCACATTGAGATTGAAACATTCAAAAATAATATGTTATTTACATTCTTTCTTGTGGTGTATGTGAGTTGGGTGAATAAAACAAGATCTAGTTGATTATTAAACGACTGCATAGGTTCAAAATACCAAAGGGGTTTTTATGTATTTCAATAAGATTTGGTATTTGATAAAAATTTGATCACACCAGATTCCCCCCCCCCCTCCTCCTTTCCTCTTAGGTGTGTCTTCATAGATCATCAAGGGACTCTCACTATCCCATTTAAAAACACTTCAGATGTCATATAAAAATAATTCAGTAATTAATCAGGTGATGGGTTAATTGGTAATGTAAGCATTGTATTATAGTATAGGTAATAATGTTCCAAAATAGAAGAGTTTGAATATTGGGAGATTTTCATATATTTTTATTTTAATATTATAAAAACATAAAATGAATTTAATTATTTTAAACAGACCTTTAAAATAATGTGTGATTTAAAAATTATTTTTTGATTGCTTTACCTTTTTGTATAAAAATAAGGCTTTCGATTAAGGGTTTACTGAAATTATTTTTTTCATCTAAAATGAAATATGGTTTTATGATTTGAGTTTTGGGGTTCATATTTGAGTGATGGAATGGGTCATAGTAAGTGGTTAGACTGAGTATGTTAGGGGTAACTAGTAAACCTTCTATTTTTTATTCATATTTTTTTACTAGATTCTATTTTATTATTTTTGTAGTAGAGTTGTAAAACCTTGGGAATAACTCATGGTTTAGTGGGGGTTATTTTTCCTTTATTCTTTGTGAATGGGTTATAATACATGGTCAAAATGTAATGGTTTATGAGTGTTGAGTGCAACATGTTTAGGATTAAAGTACAATATAGTTTAGTTTGTAATTTTAAATGTAAAGGGATTAGTATTTTTATTATAGTAATGATCCAGTGGTTATTTGGGGTGAGAAATGGAATGTATTTGGAAAGTTGAACCTTGGGTTTTGAATTAATCCAAGGGACCTTAGAAATTAGGTTCAAATTATATCTACTTATAGTTCCATAACTAAAATAGATGTGTTAAAACATTAGAATATTATTACAAAAATTTTAGGAGTGGATTATGAAAATTGAGGATTTCATGGAATATTTTGTTAATTTCATGACCTTAAATGCATTATCTATAGTTATATTGCGTGGTTAGGTTAATTTTTCATCTCTATCCAACAACTTGTAACACATTCTTTTCATATTCTTAGATCTATGCATGGGGTAATAAAATAGTACATCTATTTTTTTGTTATTTTGTTCCTTCGATATTCCTTGAAATTTTGGGAATGGTTTATAAGGATCTATATAGGTTTTAAACCAAGTATTGAGGGAATTTTTTACCTTTTAATGGTCAAATACTCTTGAGTTGATATGGGGTTCTTAATGTTTGACCTTATGTGTGATTGGGTACCTCTTTTATAATCCTAAGCATATATTTTCCTTATAGTGAGATAATATTTACTCTATGTAGTTCTATAGACTGTTTTTATATCTTTTAATTACCTTGGTATTGAGAGATTATGGTGTAAAAAAATATTTTACTGGGATATGATATGAATATTTACTTTTAATTGGTCATTTTCATTGGGATTTAACCATGTTATCATTTTGAAAAGATATTTTCATTTTTATTTTATATCATTTAATTTATATATTCGATCTATGTGTTTTATATACTCCAAACATATGTGTTTGGAAATTCCCCTTTGGTGATAGTGGTTATAACTCCCTTAATAGTTTTATGTATTTAGTTATACTAACACTATGGATAAGTTCCTCTTTTAGGAGGGTCCTTGATGTAAGTCCATGATTATGGAAATTATTTTAATTATAATAGTAGAGGTAAGAGATCTTTTTTCATGTCTATTAGGTTTAAACTACATGTATTATGTGTTGTGGATATTATAGTGACTTGGTTTTTATTATAAATTACTTTTATTTTTTACTCATATGTTGATTTGGGGGTTCATACTTTGGAAAATTCTAATTTATACTTTTATTGGAGGATTGGGACCTATTTTATTTTCTATTTTTATTTTATTTATTGGTTTTGGGTTTTTAATAGGTGGTGACCTTATTATTAGTTTTATTCTACATAAATCAAATGTTTATACATTTACTTATTTATTCAACTCTCATTAATTTTAGGGTGGATTGAGTGTCAATCCCATCATGCATGACCAAATACACCTACATTTATGTCATTGACTAATGGGAGTTGGGTAGAAGGGAAAATTATCTAACTCATTCTTTCTCACCCCTTCCAATTCACACATTACTGTTTATTCTTATGTATAAGTATAATTTATTTGATATATAATTATAGGTCATGATTTCTAATAGGGATTGAAACTGTTGGTGAGAAATGTATTTTGGTAAAGGTTTTGAAGGAGGTGGTTTGTTGGATCAAATGATATATTATTTTGGTAACCTATATTAACTAATTGGAATTATCTATTTTATTATTTAATATTTTTTAGGTATTTGGATTATGTTATAGTTAATCTCATAATACATCATGTATTTTATATATTTGTTTTTAATTATATGTATTGAGACTACAAAACACCCAATTATAGTTCATTGTGTTTTTCATATATGTTGGTGTGTCATTATAAAAATCATTCACAAAAAAAAGTCCAGTAAACTTTGACACAGATCATTTTTTACTTGGTTATTAAGGGGGATGTCTACTTAATGTTTTATTAAAACTATCCCTAGTAATTATAAATTTTTAGAGTATAGGTAATTGTGATTATGGTTTGTGATTATCTAGCTTAATAATTTGGTAATTTGGGTTGGTATATTATAATATTTTATCATGTTATTTTTGGGTTTTGGTTTTGAGTCAAGTGAGAGGTGTATATAGCTTATCTGTCCTTAAAAGGTAGTTTAGTAGCATGTATATCTAGTATGATCATGTTTAAAATCAAAATTCCCAGAAATTTATATTATTAAGAATATAAACTCTATGTTTAGTGATTATTTTTTTGGAAATCTTGGATATTGGATTCACATAAGTTCAAGGTCAAGTGATAGGACACTAGAATGAGTATATTTTTTATTTTCCATATGTAATTTTGTAATATATAAAAGAATTTTTTTTATAATTACTTTCTTGTGATTTATTTTCTAGGATATAGAAATTATTTTTTTAGATTAAAATTTTAATCTTTGGTTATTGAAGAACTAAATTTGATACATGGTGGATTTAAAACTATGGCATGGATCAATATTTTGGTATCATAAAAAGGGGAAGTGAAATCAAACATTATGTTTAAGGGTAAATTTAAAATTTATTTTTTATAAAAAAATTAAATTGAATTTCGAATGGATGGAAGATAAGAGTTTTAGAAAAAAAATATAGATTTAGATTTTGAAATATTAATATTTCATATAAACCTAGTAAAAAAATTATTATATTTTCCCATAGAAATTTTTTTTGATGTTTTATTAAGATCTAAGGGGA
Organism: Viscum album; assembly: GCA_963277665.1. Lineage (NCBI taxonomy): Eukaryota > Viridiplantae > Streptophyta > Magnoliopsida > Santalales > Viscaceae > Viscum > Viscum album. The sequence continues at coordinate 76,279,798 of OY728122.1, read as the reverse complement.
GGAATTTATTACTTAAAATCCTTATGATGGAAAAATAAGTTTTTAAGAAAACCCATGGGGGTAATTTTAGGGTATATAAAATATTAGGGATATAGTTTTAAATTTAGTAAATTAATGTTGGTAAAATGTTATGATCTAATTTTAAAGAACATGTTTTCAATCAAAGATTCAGTTTTGAATTTTTTTTATTTGATTTAGGATTTATAATATATAATTGTGATTTTTTTTCATGAGTTTAACTCAAGTTGTTTTCTTATGGTTGGTCTTAGGGATTAGACCTAGAAAAATATCTTGATTTCGTATGACTCTAGAGGTGTAATTTAGGAGTTAATAATGAGGTTTGGATAATTTATTATTTCAAAGATAACCAAAAGGGTGTAATATGTGATTGATATTTCCTAGAAATTAAATAAGTTTTATAGTGCTAAATATTATGCTAAAATATTATTTTGTGGATTTGTAAAGGAAAATGTGATCCTTATATAAAACATAATAAATAGATCACATTTTTTGGAAATTGTTATATAAACATAAATAGTTAGGTGATTTGATATTATTATTTTTATTTTTCCAAGGCACCTTGGCAAGTGTGTGAATCATCGTGTATCCATTTTAATCGTTTTTGGTATTCTGGGCTTATTTACCTCATTGGATATTGTTCCCACATGAGTAGGAATAGTTTTCAACTAATTTACTTAATGTCAACCTCATTGGATACTCAAATGAATATAGGAAAGTAATTCCTATAAGGAAACAATTATTTTTACTTAGTGCATATTTACTGGGATACTCCAAGGAGTATATAATAAATAGGGTTTTGATCAACTAATTAATTCAAAAAATCATTATTGTATGATGGATATATTGAGGTTATGGTCACTCCATACCTAATATTATTACCCTCTATGGTTTCTAGGTTGGATCATAGCTATCCAAGGATCTCTTTATTTCTTCATCTTTAACACATTTCTCCATATAATAACACCAAAAGATAAATGCTTCTTCACCCTCATTTAAAAACTACTCTACAATTGGAAACCCATAATTCATAGATTTTCTGGTTTATATTTAACAAGAATAACTTAATTGGGTGGTTTAATCCTTGGTTTTGTGTATATTAATTATTTATCTCCTCATGGGATTCTCCTTCATGGGTTTGTTTTCAACTCTTCCTTCAAATGGAACTTTCAACCTTCTTTATTAAAATATTGTACACCTACTTTCTAGTGTAGTGACTAGAATTCATTCTTCTTCTTCTTGATTATAATATAGAAATATCCTCCTTCATTTTTGGTAATAAAAAATCTCCATGTTGTTTCTTGTTTCCTTTATTTTTGATGTTTAGGTCTTTGATAAAATTTTGTTGAACTCCTCCTCTTTTTCTTATTGGTCTGTTGATAATGTCCATTAGAATTCATTTTATTTCTGTGTCTCTTATTTCATAGATATACAGTAACATCTCTTGAGAGAATAACATTTTCATCTCCTTCATTATTCCATTATTGTTGAATATATAACTTCATGAGATATAACATTCCATATTAAATATGGAAAAATATTTTTCATTTTTCTCATGTCATACTATAAAGCTTCAATTTTGATGAAATATTTATATAGTTTTTTCAATTTATAGTATGGATTTATCATATATTAAATTCCAATCCAATAAATTTAAACATTATAGAAACATTTTCTCATGATCTTTTTTTAGAAGGTGTATTTTAAAATACACCTCATCTATGTTGCTACAACTTCCATATGGCCACTTCCTTTTTTATCTTGGTGTGTATTGTGGAAAAACAAAATCTATCACATTCATGATCTCAAATAAATCATGCATCTTTAAAAAATGATCTTGAATAATGTAAAAATTACCATGTGGATTAATATTTCTATTCGAGTAATACTTCATAGTGTGTATTTTCACCTTTGAAGCATGATATTATTATTTTTTCATTTAATCAAATGAAATATAACCACAACAACTACCAAATTCATCGGTTTAAAAAATGGATCCCATTAAATGTTCCATGATCTTTGAACATTCAATGATAGTGTAATCATATTCTAGTTTATGGGTAACACATATAAAAATGTTGAAATAATATCACATCTAAACTCTAGATGAAATACCTAGAAACTCAGTTTTAATTACTAATTTTGAAGAAGTATCTTATTTTCAAAAATATAGAATAAATTTATCTTAAATACAACCACATAAACATTATTTTAAACCATTTATATTTCATTATATAATATCCCTTTGAACTGTATATCCTAAAAAGTTTCATAATTTAAGGATTCTAATGCTACATAGCCTTCATAGTTAAGAAAATGATGGTTACATAAATGTAGGTTACATAGAACCATGCTTATGTAAAATGTTAAATTATTTTTATCTGGAGCCAATTCATGTGTACACATAGCGGGTTACGGTTACAAAACCCAAATAATGATTGTTAGGGTGCCCAGAGATGATTTTTCCATAGAGGCTAATGTCTATGTTGAAAAAAATCATTGTTATGTAGCCTAAGATGAATCTTACACATTGAGAGTTTTCCAAAATATAAAAAATATCTACTCTACCCTATTTTACCAAAATAATCCAATTAACTTCAAACCTTCATGAGTCATTCTATAAAATTCTCTATGTGTTATCATTTAACCTTCTCTATAAGTTTGAGTATCAAGAGCTCCATTGAATTATCTCCTACATTTTTCAACAAATCCAATAATAAAAATACTCAAGATACATGTTTCTATAATTACACATCAGGATTGGAAAGTTTCGTCCTTATGAGTCCTATAAGGATTAATATATAAGAATCCTCCAGATATAACTTTAACCATCTTTCACTTGTATTGTTAACAAATCCATCAAAAACTCATAGGTGTTAAAAAATTACATTAAATATATTTTTAGGTGAAAAATGTATATGGTAGGTCAATTATAACACATACTGATTTAAGTGTTTTATTTAATTATTGTATTTATCTAGTTTCAAAATTAGCATATTGAAATTAAGGGGAAATTTTTTTTGTTTTCTATAATGGAAATAAGTCAGATTTTTATGGTTCTTCGAGTCTAGTAAACTCTTAAATGGCCTAAGGGATGAAGGATTGAGTGGTGTAGCATTTTTTAGTGAACCTAGGTGCACACATATAAAAATTAGGGGTTTTGGTACTTTGAAATATTATCATTAATAGTTTGTAATTCATTCATGGTAAATGTGTTGGAAAACCTAGTTGGGGTAATAGTCATGTATAGTTGCATTGCAATGTTTGTAAAACCATTAAAATAAACTATTTAGTCACTAATAAAGTGTTTTATTTCATTTTTTCTCTCTATAATTTATAATTTTCGTCTTCTCTATCTCCCCCATCAATCTACACAACCACCCTTCTAGTTACCCTTCTACATAAATCCCTAGAGGCTCAATTCATATTCATTCCTAATGGGAATTAACGGTAATCCCATATATCATTCCTCCCCTTATCTTATTCTTCCATATTTTTTATTTTTTATTGGTTGTGATTTTGTTTTGGTAATTTTAGATATGGGGTTTCTTAGAGCATGGTGAAACCCTTTGGAATGATAGGTATCTTTCTTAGGGGGATAAAGGATTCAAATATGAGATAAATGGAAATTGTTGTAAGGGTGATTTGTGTCAAAGAATTACTCTAAGAGTATTGTTTTTTGAATATGTTCTACTAGAAACGCTCTAATGCTAGAAGTAATGTCATGAGGGACCCTTTATGTCCACATATAATAGGTAATGGGTTGGAAACTAGCACCAAATGTATAGAACATGAAAATTGGGAGTAATTACACTCTTAAATCATAGAAAAAAATAAAAAAAATGCAATCAGTCGATCACCAAAATTAATATATCAATAATCCCAAATACCCAATGATAATAAAATATTCATGTAATTTCATTCACCCAAAATATCTCCAAAGAAAAAACCGAGATTAATAACTCTTTATAATGCAGAAACTCCTCTAACACCATAAAATTATCACATAATGAGATAGTAAGGTTCGACCCATTCACTAATGTCATTCTAGAAATATATAAAACAATGTAATTAATTATGGGAAAGCATATAAGTACAATTTGTAGGTTCCAACCTATAAATGATCTTGTTAATATATAATAACCATATTAAAATTCAATGAACAAATAGAGAAATAAACTCATGTCCTAACTCAAATAATCTACTGACCAATATTATCTAGGACTCACTCTCTAAATCCATATACAATATATATATACTAAATTATGAAAATATAGTAAGAAGGTTCCATGCATTTACTTCCATATTGATCTAGTCACACGCATGTTCAAATGGAATACATTTAGGATCTCTCATCCCATTTCGTATCTAAATACCATAACCATAAACCACAACCTCATATTATAACTTCATAACATGACCTCATAAAACAACTACATACTAAAATAGCATAAAACAATGATTGCCACTACCATATAACCACACTCCATCTATAAGTAAGAGTAAGATTGGGTGAGTATTCATCAATACATATCACTCACATCCTAGATGTTAGGGGTTCACTCAAAACCAAAAAACTCATATGGGCATCATTATCGCTTCTCAATAACATCAACCTCAAAAAAATAAGAAGAAAAATAAACTTATCACTTCATTCATTTCTTTTCCATTCATTATATCATTATTTTCAAAATTTTAGAATTTTCTTCATCAATTTATTATTCCATCTCAAGCTACATGTTTCATTAAATTTAATAAAATTAAACACTAATTTCCAATTACTATCAATTTTATAAATATAATTCCACCTATAAAATCACTAACTATACATAATTTTTACCACCATATTCAGGAATGAATTTATAAGTTTATATAATCAGCATTACCCCATATACATTCAATTTGATCAACTTATTAATCATTCCATTAGTTTTTTATATCTATGGTAATATATAAAATATATTCCACTTCATCATCACCATACCACCACATAAAATATTCACAACAAACTCATTTCATTTCCAACCATATAACACTAAAATAATAATCAAATTCATAACCATTAATTTATCACTTCTTTATATTACTACTTGTTCCAAGCCACTTCCATATATTATAATAACATATAATATAAAAGATTTTTATTAAACATTGAGATTAAAACATATGTAACCCTTATACTAAAATAACAATCTCATAAACCTCCAGAATTTTAATTTATCTTATATAATTATGTAAAGTCCAACTACTTACTCAAATAAAATAAATCATGATAATGATATAGTAACAATAGTAATAATATATAGAATTTTTTGAGTCACCTTCAAAAATTCTAATCATGATCTTCCACATCATCATAATATTAATTTCAAACTCAAATATCAATGTTGATAAGAAAAACCTTTTACGAATTTATAATGATTCACCTTTAATAAATTATCTATAATATAAATACCTAATTTATGGTCCAGGATACCCTAATAACGTAGAAGAAAAATATGGAAAAATAATCAATAAATAGTTACCTCTATCTATGTGAATTGGAGCTTATAATAAAATTAAATAAAAGGTTATAAAATAGATACTTCAGGACATCTAGGAATCTTCCAATGTTTCTAAAGTTTTAGGGAATGAATAAGAAACAAAATTTAATGTGATAAAGTACTTATTTTTAGGAATAAAACAGAAAAAAAATTAATTTATAGAGTAAAGGTTTTCATAAAACACAATGAGTTTGGGTTATATGGATTTCCGAAAAAACATGGTACAAGCATCCATAATAATCCTCCATATATTTTATCTTCTAAAAATTAAAATATTATAACATAAATTATCATCATAGTGTAGTGTACCTCTTTACACTAAATTAATTGATTTCATTAAATTTCAGGGTACAACTTTTGTTTCCTTTTAATTCTTTTGTTCCTTATCATTTAATCATAAAATCCTCCAAAAGACATTATAATGAAACCATTATTATTATGGAATAATTAAAAACTCCCTAAAAATCATGGCCTGAATCTATATCCTAATCTAACTCCCCACAATTCCCAATTATGATAACAATTCATCCCCAAAATCTAAAACTCACATAATCAAACCCCATTTGTTATAATCTCAAAAATCACGACATGGTACTCCAGGCTTAAATGTTAATGGTGGGCCTCATTCTCCATATTCATAACATATAAAATATTATCCATCCTAATAAAAAATAATTGTGAAACAAGGATAAATATGATATGATTTTATAGAAAAATATATTTTTTTAACTTTTCTTTCAAAATTCACCTATAAAATCACACCTCCCTTCTCCAGTACCACAAAATCTTTAAACACCCCAAAAATGAATGGATTGAAAATTATAGCCTTAAAATTATATTCTAATCATAATATTATCATCCTCAATAATCAATAAAACCCAGCATTAATAAGAAAAACATGAAAAACTCAAATACTATGAAAGATACCTTTAAAATAGGAATCCACAATCAAAATATCATCAATAATAAAAATCAATTAGTAAGTATAAAAATTAAATCTCTATATAAATATAATAATCAAGGTTATAATATATTTTTTTTCTTGAACACGCATATATAACTATATATTCCACATACACCACTTTAAATCCGCATACCTATAAAAACACGCACCATAGAAATGCATGTCATTTCTACTTCTTATCCCAATGATCCTGGATCTATCAAAGAAATTTCTTGAATTTTATACCCTACTAAATATCTAACTCACACCAATAATTGAAAAAATATTTATCATCCAGATATCTAAAAGTCTATGAATATTTTAAGGCTCTATGAACTCAATTTATTTAGGGTTATAGCATAAAATGGTATGTTATCTCACCAACCCACTTTAGAACCATGAATGTTCTAATGATCTAATTAGAGAACATTTTGTCTATAACAAATATACACTAACCATTATAAGGATAAATCATTAAAAACATGTTGTCACCCACTATGAATTCCAATGGTCTCCTCAATAGATCTATATATTATTTTTAAAGATCTGGATCCATCATTATCTCTTATAAAATAACCTAAGATTTCTCCATCATACTTTATACCATTTAGGGTCCAATGATCATAAAATCTATACTCTTGGTCCTATAAAATGGTGATATGCATGGAATCCAATACAATTCCTTTAATTGTGACATTAAAATGGAATATTGATAGATATTATTATAATGAAACTCAATAAAGGCAAAATTAATTTCTATAAAACTATCAAAATCATGAATATATACAAATAGTATTTCCTCTTGTGTGTGGATTTTATACTTTGTACACCCATCAGTATGAGAATGGAATATCATGTTAAGTAAAAAATAGGATCTAAAGGAATATTATGATTCTTTCCAAGCTCATGATGTAAAATGGGGATCATGATTTGGGAAATTTATCCTTATAAATATATGAAGACTCGAAACATTATTCATTTAAATACTTTCTAACACATCCCCTACCCTTGACTCATTAATTTTCAAGAAATGAGATAACCATATAATTTGGTCCACAAAGTACCAAATAGTGACTTATCCTCCCAACGATCAGGAATACCATATCCTGAAATACATTGATATTTTATCCTACTTTCACTAAGGAACATTTAAATATTTCAATAGAGTAAAAGGAATGTAAATATCAGTATAAATATTCTTACAAACAAAGTATTCAGATACAAACTCTTCCACCAAATTTATTACACTATGCCACAAAAGTTGTTCCTTAAAGTAATGATACATATTAGAAATAATTGGATACACCAAAAAAGTTGGTATATGAAACTCATGCATAATTATGTCTTGTATAACTTAAAAAATATATAAATTCCTCTAAAATAACACATGTTAATCACAATTCCTCATCTATACATTGAAAACATCACTATAAATGGTATTCTTTTTCCATGCATCCACCTCAAGATTTCCCAAACAATATTTTTCCACTCACTAAAATAAATTCCAGTTCACCACCGTTTATTATAAGTAAGTTAAAAAACAAAACCCATTTATACCCATATATAATTTGATGATATTTTCAATCTTATTATAATAATATCCACCCTCATTGCCAAAAAATCAATGTATTTATATACTCAGCACAACATCCACTACATTACCATTCACTAAAGTATAATTGATCTTGAATTCCTTATATTACAATAAAATTATACATATCCATTAATCCGAAGTCAAATACCATTGAGATAAGATATACCATTGTATCTTGTGATCAATAATAACTAAAATATTATCATTGAATGGATAATGCAACAAAATCTTCAAACAAACATTGTTGTCTCAAGCATAAGATCATGGGTGGAATAATTATGTTCATGAATATAAAACTACCTAGAACCATAAGTGATCAATGATCATTCATACATCAACACACATACCATACCAAGATGATATGTTAAGTGATATTACTCAATAATTAGTCCTTTTAGGTAGGTTAAGGATAGAATTAATGATAATTTTCTCCTTTTATTATATGAACAACTCCTAAAATTGAGCTATCCTCACAAAACTTCAATCATTCCCTGTCAAAGATTTAAAATATTTAATGTTCTAAGATAAATTGTACATGACAATCTTGTAATACAATGAAATTTCAAGAATAATTTGTACCTATGAAACATTTTCCACTCCTTACAAAGAAAAAACTACCTCATTCTATAAAGGATTGATAAACACATCATTATAGAAAATCTTGTGACCATGGAAGTTCACTACAAACATTTAAAACATGAACATAGATAAATTCTCAAAAAACTAATGTCTCCAAAGATTCTCTAAGAAAACACTCAAATAGATAGCATGCTCCTCCAATGTACTTCAAAAAATCACGATATTTCCAATGAACACTTCCACAAATTTTCCCAGAAACACATGAAATAACATGTTCATTAATCCCATTAATATTTTCAGGTTCATCATGATTCCAAAGGGAATCACTATGAACTAAAAATGTATATAGACACGTGAATAGGATATTCTAAAAATATTCCAAATTTAACCTCACTTTATTATATCTCAACCATAGAATATTCCTTCAGTATCATTATGTTCATTAAATTTGTTAAACAAATCATAAATCCAAGGATTTGGGTGGAAGTTCTTCACTTTCACTTGGTTTAATAAATGAAAATCTATGCACAATAGAAAAATATTATACTCATTCATATAACATAATATTTGGCTCCCTATAAAGATACACTAGGTCATATGAATCCCTTCTACAATAAATCATAAATCTGAATTAATAAATATCATCTTTTAGAAGGTTTCATATAATAAGGAATCATAGAAATAGGGAAGGCATCAATATCTATCCCACAATTAATCTCACATTGAGGGTACAATATGGAAACCTTTTCAATATAAATACCTTGGAAATCCTCCATGACTCTAAAAAACTAGACTCCTTATACTTTTATTAAACACGATACCTATTTTTTAAGTTTTGATGTCATCTGATCTATAAATATATAATTAATTTAAATGTATCTCTCACCAGTAAATTCCACACACTTTCCTTCTATGTCAAATAAAACCACTATCCTCCGATATTAATAAATGGTATCATACATATGCTAAAACTGTTGCATACCAAGGGTGAAATTCTTTGGTCATATCCATAACAAGAATAAATCACCAATCAATTTGTACCACCCAATTATCATCTCTAATTATTTGAAAACCTATATCAAACTGGAAGATCCCCCATCTAGAATAGAAAAACCCAAGGGTTTACAACTATAGTCTACCCTAATCCATAATATCATGGCTAAGGTAGGGGAAATAATTGACTGTGAAGTGTCTATGTTGATAAAATCATAATCTAACATAGAATATAAAAAAATAGAACCCACAATGGTATTTAGTCCTACAGTAATAGGAAATCCAATGGAATATATTTTTATTTATCTGGTGTCTCTACCTCGATGCCCCTTATGTCTCACAATACCTTATCCATTATCATGTTGGGGTCCTTGAGAACAAGGAATATCCCTTGATTTTTCTCTCCCTACTCAGACATGAATTATAAGTCCAAATTCTTGATGAACCAACAATTTATGATAAATTACTTAAGAAAAATATTTCTAAAACTATCAAGGCCCATTTTCTAAAACACCTCCAACCCCACACTAATCATTAAGGAACATTAGACACAAGTATTGGTGACATATTTTTATATCACATAGATGTTATAATACACCTATATTCTAAGTATAATTATAAGAACTACCAAATCTAAATAATAGATAGGAAGAGGACTGAGGATGTATCCTCATTGGTTGAAACCTTGACTACACAAATATATGGTAGCTCCTCTCTATAGTCGTGCTACTTTATAATTTCTGAGGACTCCATTATTAATTAAAATCAATCCTATATAAAGTATTATGGATCATTTTATCCTTTTTAATCACCTAAATATACATCAATATTGTAAAAGGACAACCTTACACTAAATTTTTTGGTATAAATCCTGATAAAAATGGTAAATTCATGGCTCATTATTTAGTAAAATATTTGGAAAGTAGTGAAGTAGGATCATAAAACTCACCTAAGATTCCTACATGCTTCCTTTATCATTAAAGATGAGAATTTATTCTTGAACTATCCCCTATATTACCCCAATGAAACCTCTAACTCATCACGATCACCCAGATAAAGGATCCACCATTATTGAGTTTTACCTCTCAAAAAGCTAACTTAAAAAAGGATCTAATACTCCACCTATGTATGAATCAACCCAAAAGAAATATCAACTTTCTAAAATGACCACTTCATCTAGGGATCAATAATTGATACTTCATACCTCAAAAAACTCATGCAAGGTGGTCCTCCAAGATTTTTCCTTTCTAGGATCAACCCATATATGATCGGTTGGATCATTATACAATTATTCATCAACCTAGACCACAAAATGTTAACATATACTAGATATATCTATAAGTAAAAAACTAAACATTGAATCTAAGGATATAAAATTTAAATTTAAGGTCTTTTAATTAGATTCTTTTTAACTATATCGAAATATCACCCAATTCAAACACATATAAAAGAGTATGTTTCGAATACCACACCTCGAGTTTAACTATGAAATCAATACACCCTTGATTAAGAATGTTTAGTAGAATATTTGGGTCCTTACAAGGGCCCTTAATTTCATAGTCGGTCTCCCTATCCTACATAAAATGTTGCACTTAAATGAAACTATTACCCTACTAACCCAATACATTCCTCACTAGTACCTACTCTAAACTCCATCCTAAAAGAAAACACTATTTAGTGAATTCCACTTTTTCTTGAACTATAAAAATCCAAAAATCCAAAACCCAAGATTCAGTGAATGTTTTTCTAAAATGGTACACATATCAAAAAAATGGAGGATCCAACATTTTAATATTATCACGACCCATCCCATGGGGATTGTGTTGTGACTACCCCAATCCCACCTTCTATAGGTCAGGGTCTATTGAATAGAACCAAAAAGGCATACCCCAAAAAAGGGAAGGCATTTCCTTTCAACTTATACACACACGTGCAACCCATACTGCGGAAAGTAAGCTCAAATTGGAACCAACAACAACTATAAGTACTAAAAAAAGTAAAAGGGGATGGAAAACAAGACATATAAAAATGAAACTACATATAAGGAAGTATAAGTTCCGAAGATCATCTGCTAAGGGTCATATTCGAAGGGTAGGTACAGCTCACTGTCGAATGTCTCTTTAGTACACCATGTCATCCATCTCTGAGTACTATCTAGTCCTTGCTCCCCAAAGTCCCAGTAAAGGATATATATCATATACACAAGACACAACATGTGTGGGATAATCCTTTGTAGGGTGAGTATAATAATACTCAGTAGAGAACTTGAGACCAACTCTGGTATCACAGAAATAAATAAAGGAAAATACCAAAAAAAAATCTGTCAAAGTAAATCACAAAGAAAAAAACAGAGCTCACACCACGTATAACTTATGTACATAAGTAAATATGATTATTATTAAATTTATATAATATTAATCTATTGAGAGGCCCTTCTATTGATCCACAAAGGGTCGCTCTGATGCTGATCCATGAAGGGTATCTCTACTACTGATCCAAAAAGGGTCGCTCTACTGCTGATCCACAAAGGGTCTCTCTGCAACAGATCCACAGAGGTTATCTCTCATGTTGATCCACAAATGGCCACTCTACTAATGATCCATGAAGCTTTACTCTAATGTTTAACCATGAAGGGTCTCTCTACTGCTGATCTATGAAGGGTATATCTCATGTTTCATGTTACAGCCAGCCACTGGATTCCCACACATAGCACACTTGATTCTAGGAGGATCTATTCCTCAATCCATCGGTCATACTCAATTACCAGGAAGTCCCATATATATTAACCCAATGTATAGTCTTGTTGTAATTGTCCCAACGCAATAGATGGTATGTCGAACAAATGCCTGGTCTGTAGGATATGGGCATTTTTTTTAAAAGGGCCCTATTGGATTTGTGTCTGATCCAACCTTGATGCATGAAAACCCCCGCAAAAAATCATGTAGAGTACCTCAGAAAACCCACCTCATCGCAAAGGTCCTCATGCCATAGACGACATGTCAATCAGACGCACAATCTAAATGATATTGTTATTTTTGTAAATAGGGGTCAGTTGCATCTGGGCCAGGTCTGACAGGTTCAGACCAACCCGGCCCGGGGTCCTGCATGACATGACCAGTCTTTCTTTCCCATAGGCCTGGACCATTGGACTTTTCTAGAACCAACCCAGGTTGGCTATGGGTCCAGCCCGCCGGGTTACCCAGTGACCCGAAAATATCCGGCATGGCCCGCACTGGAGGGTTGATCAATTTATGACCCAAGGTCCCTCTAGTCCTGGGTCGAGTCTGTTGGCATGGGCATGACCCATTTTGTCATAGGTCCTTCCCTCCTCTATCTGAATGTCCTGGAAGGCCTAGTGGGTTGGTTTCCTCCAGCTCGGGCTATCATAGCAGCTTAGTCCCTTCTCCCACAACAAGACATGTGTTATGGGTTAGTTCTGTCTAGTTGTGTCCATTTCAATCCAGCTCAACTAGCAGGTCTCTAGTTGGTTCCTCCCCTATGCATTTGACTAAATGTGTGCCTCTAGTGTGTCTGATCATCCCAGACGTTGGTCGCCCCTCCCCATAGTGTCGGTTGGTGCCGTGTCTCCATGACACTGCGTCTCTATGTCGCTGCGGCACGCTGATGGGCATGCCTCGTCCCTTTACCTGTGGTCATTGCCATGTGCCACTAGAGTTGCTATGGTGGTCCATTTCATGAACTTTCTACTCCTAGAAAATCATAGGGCTACCACCTTTACTATGACATCGTTGAACTCTCCTTTCCACCATTTCGAGAATTCTTCCATGAATAACGTACAAGGAAAAGGGGATCGGGCCTTGTTCATGTCGGTCTGCACCCTCTGCATTAGATGTTTGAAACAAGGGATATTTAGGATAATAGTTCTATCAAGATATCAACAATCCTGATGAAAAAACACAAGGAATGTACCCTTATACAAGAACATCTGATCTGCAGATCAACATGTTCGTGGGTTGATCTGTGTTTGTTGTTATAGAATGATGAATGCAGAATTCAAGCACAGAGAAATCCTTACATGGAATTGGATCTATTGTATGCGATGGATGATGATCCATGATTTCGTCAACCCGTGATCCACTGTCATTATTCGTTGTTCTTTAATTCCCATATCTGATCTCGTTCTCCATGAGATTTGACACCAGGCTCCAATCCTCCAGCAATCGTCATTAGCGAGGGTTTCATTAGCGTCCATTGTTCTTTTTTGGAGAGGAATTCCATTTTAGGTTCCTCAAATAATCCTCTGGGTTTAATTCTCAACTATCCAACGTGTTAGAGTAATACAAAGAAACATGTCGCAATGTTTCTATTACATTGTGATGTTGCGTCATTACATTGTTTCATTTATGAAACTACGTAGCGGTTACGATTGCACAATGATCCATTAATTATCCTCATTTAAATAACCATGTCATATCCTCTTCAACGCACCACAGTGTCATCGTCCGCCACTCAACGTTGCGTCGTTACAGTGCTCGTAGGTGGATCAATGCACATGGTGTGCTGTAGTGGCATCCGTTAGTGAGTTGTACCTACCATTCAGGTAGGATTCTTAGAAGATGACCTATGGAGCTTTTACTTCCTTAACTGTACTTTCCTTTCATTTGGGCTTGTATTCTAGCCTCTTTTACTTTATATTGTACTTTTAATTTTTGTTTGTTCTAGTTTCAACTTACTTTCCGCAGTATGGGTGGTGCCTGTGTGTACAGGTTGAAAGGAAATGCCTTCCCTTTTTGGGGTATTCCTTTTTTTGCTAGTCGTCAGCCCATGTACTATGGAAGGTGGGCTTGGGGTAGTCATGGAACGGTCCCTGGGGATGGGTTGTGATAAAAAAAGTGTTGAAAACATGAAAAATACATCTTAAAAGATAAGGAATCTCCCATTACCTTATCTTGGTTATCTCCTGAAACCTACCCATGCCCTGAGAAGTTATATAATTCTGGGGCCCACCCATTATATAAAATTTCCAATGAATTCTATCAAATATCAAATATTATATGACATAATGTTCAAGGATATGAACAACATAAATACTTAGAATCATTTTCATAATGAGGCATATCTTATAAGGTCCCCTCCAATCCATGAATCAAATAGTGATATATGAATTTAAAAAAATTGATTCCAATGAAATGAAAGATAATCCCTTTAAAATGAAATGTAAGTAGCATGTATATTAACCAAGTATATCTCCTAGGAATGTCAAACTAGGAGTGCAACAATGCCCATTAGCATGCACTAGTTCCTGATCGAGTCCATCTCAATCTGGTGTTTTAGGGTATTACCCCTAGTTACATATACTCTACATCCAAATCCACATGTTTGTATCTATATAAGTATTTATTTATCCAAAAAATAATACTCACATTACTTCACTGAAAATTTTGGATGCCCTTTTTAAATTATAGGATAGTTTGAGCATTATAACAGCATAATAAAGGCTATATTGAGATGGAGTAAGTATTATCACATTGATAATACCTCAAATAGAAGATATTAATCTGTAACTACAATATTTTATGTATCTAAAAAGGAATATTGAAATTCAATATAATGTAGTAATTAAAAATGAAACTTAACGAGAAGGATTGGGTACCCTTACAAAACATCAGCAGTATAACAGAAGTAATTAAAGATTCGTGGGAGGGATTAATGGGAGTTAAATGAATCTATAATCAGATAGAAATAAAAAATTAATTAATGGGGAAGTTTAAAATCATACCCCAACATGAAAAATTGAAATTAATTGACATACCATAAAAGAGGTGATTGAATAAAGAGGATGAGGAAAAGATCCCTTACCTTGAAATGTTTCTTCCATAATCATTGAGGGGGTAACCATAAGACCTTAGAGACACCTTAAGAACACCTTGGGGGACATTTTTAGGTGGGGGTGTCCATAAATTCTTTTTTTTTTAAATTTTATTTGAGAGTAGTGAGGAAAGGAGGTATTTATACTTTGAGGACGGGTCAGTTTTAAGTGTTTTAATATTAGTTATTTTACAATATAATCCAACCACGTGTGAGACTAGTCAATTAAATCCATAATGATTGAATAATTAATTTTGGGATAATTTTGGTGGATATAAAGCCTTAAATTAACTAAAATATAACTACCAAACCACCCAATTAATGCACAAAAATCAAAAATAATTTTTATCGTAAAATTTTCAATTTTTACTTCGAAAATGAATGGTATAAATTCTTAAATTAAAATTAATGTTTTAAAAAAATTAATACTTGTTAAATTATATTTTTATTGATTAAAATTTTCATAAATTGATTAATTATGATTACAACATAATGATTTTGTAAATTCTTAGTGATTCTTAACGCAACACTTTTCACATTTTTACTAAAAATTTAACTATTTCAAAAAAAATCCAAAAATTATTTCTTAGATAATTTTGATATGATGAATAAAAAATGAAATTTATTCCATAAAAATAATTTTCTATATATGAGATTTTTCAGTTTTTAAATAAATAATTATCTTAATGAAAATTAACAATTTAATAGGAAAATTAACATTATGAGTATTAAAAAAATACTTTGGGATTCATTAAAATATATTATCATTTAGAAATAATTTTATATGATTATTAGATGATATAAAATTTTAATTCTTACACATAAAATATGTTTTAAATTAATTTTTTTATCATATTTGAAGATAATACTATTTTGATTATATAATTAAATAGTCCTGATGATTATTTAAAATGCATCTACTTAACCTACAAAAGTAATGACCTAATAATTTAATGACTAAAGGTCCTAATTTCAACTAACATTATAATTTAAAAAATATAAAATCTTCTAATCATAATTACCTATATATAGTCTAAAATAATCTCGTCATTACACATTAATTTGCTTATAATGTTTCTTACACATCCTTTAATAATTTGTATTATTATCCAAGGACTTCTTTTCCTTTTGATGATCTTTATGGAAGGGGTGATTTTCTTGGGGAATTTTAATCCTACAGGTTTTGTTTTAGTGAATTTATTATTCTTAAATGTATATATCCCATTATTTTTCATAGTTTTAATAGTACAAATTTATGGATGATGCATGAAGTTATTATGAAATAGAATATCGGTATATGTGATTCGACTGTAAAACATAATAAAAGGTTATGGGCAGGAAAGACTTCAATTAAAAATTATAACTTTTTTTAGGTCATTACATTCTACCCCCTTAAATAAATTATATCCTCAAAATTTTAGATTCATACCTTAAGTTGGAAGACACCATGAACTGTAGAGAGGTTGGGTGGAAATGCTAGATGATAAGCTAAAACCTCAATTTTATATAAGATATCAAAAGGCCCAAAATAACTTGGAATTAACTTCACTTTATTCGAAAAACATATTTGTCATTTCCATGGTGATAATTTTAAGAAGATGTGATCACCAACTCAGAATTCCAAGTCCTTCCTCCAGTTATCAACATAGGTTTTTTGTATGTTCTGAGTTTTTTTATATGATTTTTAATTTATATTAACTTTTTAGTTGTCTCTTCAACATGTTTGGGTTCATGTAGCTTCCTCTCCCCAACCTCATCCCATCAAGTTGGAGTATCAAAACTATTAGCATAAAAGGCCTCATATGGTGCTACATGAATGCTAGAATAGAAGATATTATTATAAAAAATTCCAGCAATGGTATGTATTGGTCCCTAATTCCTTGGGAGTCATGTGAACAAAAAAGGTAACTTATTTTATAAGGTTTGGATAGTCCTTTATGACTTACCATTAGTTAGATGATGATATAAAATACTAAAAAGTACCTTAGTGTTCAATACATTTTTAAGACTCTTCCAAAATGTGGATGTGAACCATGAATCATGATTTGAAATAATTGATAATAGTGCACCGTGATGTCTTAATAATTTATTAATATAAAGCTGAGAAAGGATCTCAAGGGGTATACCCTCCATTATTTCTAGGAGATAAGAAGACTTGGTGATACAGTTAATAATGAACCATATAACATCATTATAATTTTATGTTCTTGGTAGTATAGGGAAAATGTTCATTGTGATATCATCCCACTTCTACATAGGTATAGAGAGAAGCTACATGAATCCTTTTGGATGTTGCCTCTCTACTATAACTGCTTTTCATATCTAGTATCTAGAATCATATTCATCTAATTTATTTTTTAGGTTATCCCATCATAAATGATCCTTTATATCCCTATACATATTTGTACTACCAAGGTGTTTAGAGAAGTTTCATGTGTGGGATTCATCTAGTAACTCCATCTTCAACTGAAGTATTTATGGTACACACAATATTCTTCTAAATTTCAACTAGCCATCTACATAGATTAACTCTATCAATTTCCCATATTTTATAGTTTTTATTTTTTTTTTGAAATCCCCAGTCATCTAGCTGAGACTATTTTTTATTCTAAAGTAAATATGGTTATGTAATTAATTGGAAGATAAATGACGTTTCCACTTAATAAATTCTATATCCATCTTTACCAGCTCATTTAATATAAGATCTTTTTCTTTCTTCATAATGGATATGACAACATGATATTTTATACTCAATGAATTTTCCACATTATTTTCATTATTGGGGTGGTAGTTTATTTCCAAATAATATTTTTGAGTAATTCAATCCATCTCATTTACCTCATTCTAATCTCTTTCAATTTTAATATATACTTTAAACTCTTATAATCAGTATATAAGTCACATTTTAACCATATAGATAGTTACTCAATTTTTTTAAAGTGAAGAACATAGGGGCTAACTCATGGTCATGAGTTAGATAGTTATTCTCATGGGTATTCAGTTGTCTTCATGCATAAGAAATAACTCTGTCATTTTTCATAAGGAAATACCCTATCCCTTTTTTTTGATGCATCACTACATATAAAAAATCATTATTTTCTTGATGAAAAGGTCAACATAGGTGTATTGATCAATATTTTACTCAGTTCCCTGAATCATCTATCACATTATTTATACCCTGAAATTTGACCCCCTTTCATGTAAACTTGGTTAACGAGTTAGCTAATCAGGAGAAATTTTCAATGAATCACCAATAGTAACCAGATAAATCAAGGAAACTATGTATCCTGGAAATATTAATTGGTGTGGGCCACTCTCTAATAGATTTTTTCTAAGTGGGGGAAACTTATATTCCATATTTGGGGATAATATAGCCAAAAAATGGTACTTTTTAAACCCATGATTCACACTTACTAAATTTTCCTTATAGTTCATTCTCCCTTAGGGTCTCATGGATGATTCATAAATTATATTTAAAATTTTTATAAAAAATTGAATATATCAATATGTCGTCGATGAATGCCACAAAAAAATTATCAAGATAATTTAAGAATATTTTATTCATTAGATCCATGAATGCATATGGTGAATTAGTTAATCCAAAAGGCATTATTGTAAACTCATAATGTCCCTACCTTGTACAAAAATTAGTCTTTGGGATATCATCCTTCTTGACTCTCAATTGATGATAAAGACAATAGTGATAAATATTTGATAAGTATTATGCCCCTTGAATTTGATCAAATAGATCATAAATGTTAAGTAATGAATACTAATTCTTAATAATGATAGCATTGATTCTCTAGTAGTCGATGCACAACTGCATGGACCCATGATTCCTTTTTACCAACATGATATGTTCCCCCCATAGTGGAACATTAGGGAGTATAAACCCATTTCCAATAAACTCTTTCAACTATTTATAAATCTACACTAACTCCACCAGATCCATCCTATAGGGACGTTTAGATATGGGATTTTCTTTAGTGGTAAGTTCAATAGATAATTCAACTTCACGATGAGGAGTGTATCCTAGTAATTACTCTAGGAACACATCAATATATTCCCTCACAATAGATAAATCCTCTATTCTTAGGACATACTTATTTCTCACATAATGATCCACAAGTATTTAATTTAGATGTCCTATATTATTGGGTACTAAACAGGACTTTGGAAATGAAATCCCTCCTATAAAAACAAGTCATTATATACCATCCTTATAGGTTGTAACTATCTTATCTTGAAAATAAATTATTGAATTATAATTTTTAAGAAAATACATACCAATGATTATATCAAATTCTACCATAGGTATGATAATTAAATTTTCTAATAGTGTACTATCATGTAATGACATTGGTATTTCCTAGAAAATCATAATTGTGATATGATTTCTATTGGGTGTCCTTATTGATCATTACCTTCATAGATTTCTAGGAAACTATCTAATGTTTTTAGAAAAAATAGTAGATATAAATATGTTTGATGACCCAGTATGAAATAAATATGTAACTAGATTATAAAATATGACCAAAGTACTTGCCACCACATTTTTTGGAACTTCAACTTCTGCAGTAATAATCGATTAATCCTGGCCTCGATCCCTAGGCCTCTTATATATGGATTACCTTGTAAAATGGGACATTGATTTGAATAATGTCCTATATACATAAAATTAAATAATTGGACATTTGTGGATTACCTCTTAGAATTTCTCTTGTGATATTGATGGCATTTATCTCTACACTAGAAACTGACACTCATTCCCTTCAAGTATCTTCCAGTATGCTTATTTACACAATTATTTCATGTTGGGAATTCTATCCTTCCTTTCATGTACTTATCCAAATTTCTTAAAGTATGTTGTTAAACAAACATATTCTTCTCATGATTCCCCTTTTAAATAGGATCCTTGGACAATTATTTATCAGTATTCATATCACTAGAAGCAATCTACTCATGTGTAAAAAAAATTTGAGAGACTAATGCTCACTGAAGGTTTCGTTTTAAATCGTCTAAGAGGCGATCAATATTTGTCTCCATGTTTCATACATAATCAATATTGTGAAAATCTAACTTTGTAATGTTATCTTTATACTCATCCACAAAATCCTTATCCTTTTTTATTAGAATTAATAATTTTCTTTTCCATGACTGCTAATTGCTCACATGGGAAGTAATTTTCATGGAATTTCACTTTTAATGTATTATAATACATTTTTTTTATCTATTATTACACCTTGGTGTTTTAAATCAATGACCACCACTAGTTAGAATATCCCATTAGATGATATATTTCCATGACAGCCTTCTCCTTCTCATCACATCCCAAGACAAAGATTAATTTCTCTAGGTTCTTGATCTATTATTCATACACTAGATTATTTGTTGTCCCACTAAAATATGGGGGTCTTTTCCACATGAATCAATAGTTTGTTCCATTCATACATGGTTATTGGTCATAACCTGGGTCAACTAACATAATATATTCATGATGTTTTTTGATCCAACATCATTATCATTGACTTTCTCTAGCGGGTAGTCCCTACAATGATTTCAGGAGTTAATATGGTTTTCCCTTCAATTAAGCACCATATCAAGAAAATGGTATATTCTGAGTTAGTGTATAAACAACACTGTGATTTGTATCAATATAAACATTTCTTGAATATCTTAAGGGTTTCTCGTAGGGTTCATGTTTTCTAACTACGTTCTTCTAAATCTTGTTCCTAAGGTTGTCCATATTAATCTTCTATCTAATACCAAATGTAACTAACCCAAAATCCATCACCTAGGATTCAATGAATATTTTACTATAATGTTACATAGAGAAAAAATATGGAGTATCCAATAGTTTAATATTCTTATGAAACTAGATACATAAAAAGTATTACAATACATAGGAAATAATAATATCAATGAAAACATGAAAACGAAACAACATTATTCTCCTTGGAAAAACACTTTTTCATACATAGTAATCTTATAGGTTTCCTAGGTAAAAGAATTTAATTTAAAAGTATGAGATCAAATGCTCATTAAGGGCATAACATATAGTGGAAACATTTATAAATAAATCATTGTGGAATGAATTGATATACTAAGTTATGCCATAACAAAATGGAACTAAGAGAATAAATATTTCCATGGATGAAATGAAAATAAATATAATATAATATAACTATAATTAATCATATAGTGATGATAATACATAATTCTAGACATTTTATCCTTACCATCAAGGCCTTGTTCCAAGACATCTTAAAAGTTAAGAACTCCCCCATTACATTATCTTAGTTGTCTCATGAGACCTACTAGTGCACTGAGGGGATATATAATTCTGGGTTCCACCCATATCATAAAATTCTAATGCATTCCATCATATATAAAGTATTACACAACATAATGTTTAAGTACATGGTCAACAAAAATACATAGAATCAATTTCAAAATGAGTCATATCTTACATGGTTTTCCTTATAAAAGAAACAATTATATGGTATGAATTTATTTCTCCCCAATACATTAATAAAATAGTGTTGTATAATTTTAAAAAGGTTAGAGACCAATCAAATTAAAGATAAATCCCTTAAAATTGTTTTTATGTTTGATTTATATTAACCAATATTATCCCTCAGGAGTATCAAACTAGGAGTGCGCATGGCCCATTTTTGTGCCCTAGTTGTCTATCCAGTCTAGACCAATGTGGTGTTTCTTATTAGAAATAAGTATACTTGTTCCAGAGAAACATCCAATTGTTTGTATCCAGATAAGGACTTCTCTTCTTGAAAAATCACACACAGATTACTTCACAAAATTATAGGATTCCCTTTTAAATGTATGGGATAGTTTGAGTATTATAACGTCTTAACAAAGTTTATTTTGAGAGGGAGTAAGTGTTATAAAATTGATAATACATCAAATTGATTATATTAATATGGAATTAAAATATTTTATGCATATAAAAAGTAATCTTAAATGTCAATATATCATAGTAATTGAAAATGATACTTAACGAGAAGGATTCATGACCCTTACCAAATTTTGGCAGAATAACGGTAGTAACTAAATATTCATGGAAGGTATTAATGAGAATGAAGGGGTTCTAAAAATATATTGAAATAAAAAAGTAAGTAAGAAGTATTTTGAAAAAACTACCTCAACATGAACAAAAGAAAATAAATAGACATTAGATGATATAGGTTCATCAACAAAGAGGGGAAATCCCTTACCTTGAAATGTTGCTTCCTAAAATGCGGAGGGGAAATCCTAGGACCTTGGAGACACCATGGGAACACCTTATAGGATAGGGGAAAAGATAAATGGGTATAAATTTGTGTATTTTTAATTTGGAGTGGAGAGGAGTGGGGAAATGTAGTATTTATACTTGAGTAGGGGTGGATTTTAAGTGTTTAAATATTCATTATTTTAAAATATAAGCCAACCACTCACGAGATTAATCAATTAAAAACATATTTCAAGAAATATTAATAGTAGTATAGGGTGGGTAGATGTTAAATTCTTAAATAAACAAATATATATCTACCAAACCACCAAATTAATGCACACAAATCAAAAAAAAATCCAAAATTCAAGGTGTAAACTCTTAAATTAATATTATTTCTTTAAAAATATTTTTTATTTTTATTTAATTTTATTTTTCTTAACTGAATTTTTAAATAATTTTTTTAATAATAATTACATTATAATGATGTGGTAAATAGACAGTGATTTTTTAAACATCAATTTTCATTTTTTCACTAAAAATTCATATTTTCTAGAACATTAAAAAAAATTAATCCTAAGATAATCTTGATATATGGAGTCTAAAATTTAAGTTTATTTTATAAAAAAATCTTTATATATGGGAATTTTAATTTTTTTAACAACTGTTATTTTAGTGAAAATTAACAATTTAATAGTAAAATCGACATTATGGCCATTATAAAAAATACTTTAGATTGATTAAAATATATCTCCATTTAGAAATAATTTTATATGATTACTATATTATATATAATTTAAATAATTCTACTTAAAAAATATTTTATTTTAATTTTTTTTATAGTCTTAAAAAATATTACTATTTTGATTATGTTACTAATTAATCCTGTAGATCCATTAAAATGCATTTAGGTAACCAACAAAAGTAATGAAAAAATACTTTATTGACTAAATGTCATAATTTAGACCTAAATTAATTGTAGATAAATATAAAACATCATAATAAAATTTACCTATAAATAGTCTATCATATTATTATCATTACTCACTAATTCTCATACAATGGTTCTTACACATCCTTGGACAATGTCTACTGTTCTCCAAAAGATTCTTTTCATTTTTTATGATCTCTTTGGCAAGGGTGATTTTCTTGGGGGATTTCAAGCCTATGGAATTACTTGTAGTGAATTTATTATTTTTTAATGTATATATCCTATTATTTTTCATATTTTTACTAGTACAAACTTATGCACGATGTATGATGTTATTATAAAATAAAATTTCATTATATGTGATTTTATTATAAAACATGTGAAAACAATTATTAGGATAAAAAGGGTCCATTAAAAAAGATCATTTTTCTCATATTTATATGAACTATCTACATTATAAAACCCCTATGGTCGGTAGTGATGCTATAGGTGACTCCCAAATCCCGCCTCTAATATTCTATAGGTTGGTGACTAGTGGTGAGGGTATAAAACATCAAAATAATAACAGGAATTACCAACTTTTTTCCTACAAAAAATAAAACATAATCCACTAATAAATATCTAAAATCTATATTTGAATAAAAAAATTCCTAATGATAATAATATATGAAAGTAATTTCATAGATCCAAAATAACCCCAATTAAAATAATATGAGAAATTTCACTTAATAATTCAGTAACTCCTACTATAATAGAAAATTACCATGTCATGATCTAGTAAGCTCCATCATATTAACCAATTTAATCATGTAAATCTATAAAACTATTATATATAATTAGGGGTGAGAATACAAGTATAATTGGTGGGTTCTATCCCAAAAATTATTGTGCTAATGTGGAATAACCATATTAAATCCCAACTGAATAAATAAAAAAACTGACAAATATTCCAACTTAAGTCATCAAAAAACCCATCACACATCATGAACACTCTATAAATCCATGTATATATATAATAAATCATGAAAATATTAAAAAAATTATACTACACCATATTCCTCACAAAAATATTTATCCTCACATCCCCAAAACATATTTCCTAGCACTCCCATCCTTTACTATACCCACATACTATAACCATATATCATATCCTCATACTATAGCCATATATCCCAACTTCATACCATATCCACATATTTCATCCTTATACCAAAACTATTTTCATAACCATATAACCACACTACATTTGAAAGTATGCTTAGGGGAGGTACACTATTTATCCATATATAACTACCATATATTAGATATTTACGGTTTACCTAGTACCCAAAACCTTTTATGCACATCAATCAGGTTACTAGACATGGGTCATGGAGTATAAGAAATAAAAAAAACACAAAATGGAATAAAATAACACATATACCCATCATATGTTCTATATCATTTCAAACATGATGAAACCCACCCTAAAGTTATGCTTTCAAATAAACATATATATAATTTTTTTTTATTAGAATGATCAAATAAGTCTCACTTATTTCATTTATTTTTTATTCATTAAATAATTTTTTATGGTTCATAATTTACTTTTTCTTAAACAGCCTCAAACCCACACACATAGATCTAGTGCTATAAAAATGAACATTATATTTATATCTTTGATACCGAAGATGGTTACCCAATATTTTCCATCCAACCCTTATAACACAAAATGGAAAATATTGATCACTTACATTATTAAGGACCTTTTAGGTTTTGAGTTCTATAGAATAAGTACACACATATACTTAAACTTTACCCATGCGTTTTAATGTACATTTCTCCCACCTAACCCAATTTTTCTTATTTCACATTAATTCTCCATCATCCTCTATTTGAAATTCCTTATATAAATAATATTTCTCACCTAAAGCTTTATAACCTATGTAAAATGAAACATAAGAACAGTGGGCTCAAATTCTTAGTAAGTGTAAACATCAGCATTAAAAATTGAATTTCATCAGTGAGCATAAGAATATTGTAATGGTATAATAACATAATCAAAGTGCGCGAGTAAAATATAAAAATATTCAGACACATGAATACCTTGAACCTCAAATATCAAAACATGGAATAATTCCTTAAAATGACAGATTCATTAGAATCAATAATCATGAGCCATGTGAAATCAATATTTATTATTAGAAACATTATAAAACCATAGAAAGAATAGATAAAACGAATTAGAATCTTGAAACATCACTAGAAAATAACCATTACAATTGTAATAACCATAAGGCTAAATTAAAATATAATTCTTTGTGGAACATAATAACTACCCAACACATTCGAGGGTTATGAAGAATCCACCAATAATTATTTTACCATCTAAACACTCTTACATTGTTGATAATGTAACCAGTAATCCTTGTTTTGTCACAGAACCACCCGTCCTTGGTTTATAAAGTAACTACCCTCCATTATAAACAATTTACAATAACCATATCATTAATAGACTATATAGAGAATTAATTTCATCATAAACTCGTTAAAATAAACTTTATTCTTTTTATAACCTCATTAACCCGTGGAAAAGAAATAGGTTCCCTAACAATCTCATTGAAATGTGATTATACCATAGAAAAGAAATGGATTCCATAAAAATTTATTTTAAACATTATTACTCTGTAGGAAATAAACATGTTACAGAATAGTATCATTGAAACCTAATTAATCCATATAAAAGAAATAGGCTATATGATAGTCTCTTTGAAACACGATTAACCCATTGAAAAGAAATAGGATCCACAATAGTCTGTTTGAAATATTCATAATATATACAAAGAAGGAATGTGGTTTGTATCATTATAAAATATACACATTAGATCATAATTAAAAACCTGGGTTTGGATGTTGATGAATAGAAATATCATTAAGAGATTATAAAATGAATTTTGAGGAAAATAAACTTTTCATTTTGAAAATCACTTTTAAAAAAATTACAAAATATTGTGAAAATAATTTTATAAGAAAACAAATACTTATAAATATATATAGTAAACTTCAAGTAAAATATTGTACATGATTTTGGTAAAATATGATCATTTTATAAATTCTTAAACTAAATATTCTTTTCAAAAACATTTTGAAAAAGGGATTACAAAGGGACCCATTTGGAAAAAGTTAAGAAATTTCCATTTAAAAAATTTTAAAAGAAGATAAAAGATCACATAAAATAGCTTTACAAATTCATTTATTTTTATAAAATAAAATTTTTTAAATTTTTTTTGAAAATATGGATAAGGAAGAGATTGATACTCGATATAATGGAAAATACAAGATTGGTATCACTTACAAATGACTTTCATTTTTTTCTTAAATCAAGATGGGTGGAAGTTGAAATTAAACGTTTGAAATACATTCATGAATAGAGGAAAATAAAAAATATGTGTTTCAAGAAAATAATATCAACTTATTTCCTCCAAAAAAATTGAACTTGAAAAATCCTAAAATAATGTTGATTGTAACGTAAAGCCTATACCACTTTGGTAACACTTCAATCATAATCCCCATTAAATAATAACATCTAATGAAAATTTAAATATCAATATAATAATTGGTTTCTTTATATAACATGTAATATTTTATTCTATACATAATAAAATAAATTCAGTGTATAAGAAAAAAATATTCCTCAATGCATGTAAATTAAGACTACATCCCTTATGTGTTTGTTAATCTTTGGACCAAAACCCCTGAAAGAGAGAACCATAAGTAGATTTTTTTAATCCAAATAATATTAATATAAATAATTATAAAATTAAATGATATGTATTAAATACTCCACATACTAAAAATAATTTTTGAATATTAAATATGTCTCAAAAAAGTAAAAGCATGATGAGAAAAAAACCTTACATCGACTCCAGAATTTTCATGCATGTTCTTTAACTACTATATAATAATTTTACATACAATATTTTATTTTACATGAAAATTTTATAGGTTTAATACCTTATAAAAAATTAATTTATTTTATTTCTTTTTAATGAAAAAACTATAAAATTTAATTAGTTAAGTCCATGTCATGTATTTTGAGGACTTTCAGATCATTATCACAAAACAGCTTCGGTGTGTTGACCGTGGTCAAAGAGATCATTATATCAAGATATCAAAAATAATAATCATGAAATAATTATCATATTTACACATCAATTATACTTTTAATACAAATCAGGAAATATTTTTTGAAAAATTATGTATGTTATGATCATGGAGATGGTAACTTAAACATACGCATGAGTAACATTTCCATTTTTCAAAGATCAATATGGAAAGGAAGTAAGTAATATTTTATCATTAAATAATGATAATAATATAATATATACCATATTATTTTTCAAATATAATTATATATATCATTATTCTAATTTATTCATAAAAAATAGTAATCGTATTGCTTTTTGAAGGAAGTAGTCCACCCCCCCCCCCCCAGGAACAACGTTATCATTTTTCAGTGTAAGAAAGAAAATGATGCATTATATTTTAAGAATGATTAATATGTAACTAATATAATAATTATTTCATTTATATAAAACATATTCATTAACATTATCCTGATTACCTTCCATGCAATGTGTTAATGAAAAACAAATCATGTCACTTCGCGAGGTAATAGTTCTCGTACACACAAGTGACATTATTGTATCCCCAAAAAAATCAAAATTTAGAAGTTATATGTGATATAATAACTAAATAAGTATAAATATTTTAAAAAATAATATGTATAATTTAAATACATAATTACAACATGTTTTGAGAGTTGATGATGGAAAATGAATGACATCGGTTTGCGATGCGGCAGTCCACCATACACATGAATAATGATTTTGTATCTCATTTAATGAAAGAGGAGATATATTTAGGTTATTAAATTAATACAATAAAATACAATTATATAGGATATATTTTTATTATCATATTTTCATGTTTGAATAATATTTTAATGAAGTGTAAGAATAAATAAAATAAAAATTCATAGTTTGGAATTTTACCTCTTCAAAGACCACCTATTTAGGATTATTCATAATTTATTCCTATGATGGATTTATAAAGAAAACAAATTATCAGATGAGGTGATGTAATTTTTTAAGTGTTTTTGTTTTATATTATTCAAACCAAAAAAAATTAAAGGTGTGAATAAGTGACGAGAGTGGGGGGCATTTATAAGTGTCGTGAGTGGTACACTTGTATTTTTTTAAAAGAAAATGGTGTACGACTATTTTTCACATGATAATAGGAACAAAAATTGGGAATTATATAGAATTAGAAATTTCATGTTATAAATATGGTAACAAAATTGATTTTAGATAATTTTTAATCCATTTTTACCCTTATCTATTTATTTTAGTGCCCCAATAAACCCATTTTTACCTTAACTATGAAAAAAATTCTCTTTTCGCTATTAATTGTGGCCATAAATTAAGATTTACAAATTGTATAATATAAATTATTTTGAATACAAATATTTTATTCATTTTACAAAATTAAAATCACTTAATTGTGATATTTTAATTTAAAATTAAACATGCAGACATGATGAAAAAGAAGGTTTTCAAGAAGTGTATTTTTCAAATAAAAGATGGATTATATTAACTATATGAATAATTATTATTATTATATGGATATATATTAAAAATTATTGATATATAATATATAAATTTCATTTAACCCATTACATATTAGGTATTATCTACATTAATTAATATGGAGAAATATTATGCATTTTAAAATAGTTTTCAAAGAAACTGTTTTCAAATCCCAAAACAAACTATTACTAAAATAGAAATAAATAGCTGATTAAAAAATAAGTGGATTAAATATTACCCAGAAATATTTATTTTACATGAAATTATATTCCAAACATATTTGTACTTTTTTAATAAAATAATTTATTGAAAAGAGAAGACAATTTAACAAAAATTGTTATTTTCACAATTCCCTGAAAAATCATTTTTTTCCAAAACAAATCCCAAAATTTCACAAAAATAAAATTTAAATATAATTATTTCAAAAATTAATTTCAATTTTATTAAATTAAATTTTTAAATTTTTAAATAATAACTATAATTTTTTTTCCTGAAAATAAATAAAAAACATTTTTGAATAAAAAATATATTTTAATAATAGATTTATTTACTAGAAATTGATTAATTATTTAATAAAAATTTCTAAATAATTTATATTTACTCTGAGATTTATATATATATATATCATATGTTATTTAATAATACTTATACCCACCAATTTAATTTCTTAGTTTTAACATTTATATATTTCGTCAATTGTTTAATCTCATTGTTTCATGTCGTATATTCTATTGAACATAATTTTCTTCTTTTAAAAATATAGGGGTGTTACTTCATACCTATACCCCTTAATAAAGTTTTTCCTCCCAATTTAAATTTTTTTTCAATAATCCATGGTAGTATATTTTAAAATATATTTTTTGGAAAAACCACAACATAAAAAAGGGTTAATAAAACATTCTCTTAAAAATAGGGAAAGGGAAATACAAAATTCATAACATTTGTAGGTTTACACATAGGAGAATAGAGGTGGGAAATTAATATTTGGACATGGAATAAAATTTTGAATTTCAAATAATTGTTCATAGTGATAGAGATCATTAATCACAAGAAAGTGAATGATCTTGAGAAAATCAAAAACCAAAAAACCATAAACCATTGTGGTTTGAAAAAGGTCATTGATATCATCATAAATGGTGGTAATATGGAAATTTTTTGTTTCAGGATATTTTTAATATGTTTATGTAATTTTTTACCTTATAGAATAAAAAATAATGGAATATACTTTCTTGAAGAGTATAATTTTATTCTTTTTTTCATTTCCACCACACTCTCATCTTTTTCTCTAAATGATTATTATTCATGATAAATTTGTTTCATTCTTAGTACTCTAAAAAGTAACTTTTAATGGATTATATAACCACAAAAATGATAAAAATATATTCCACATATCTTAATAAATTAACCAAAATGGTTAGCGCTTGGTAATATAATTCCCAAAATGATTAAAACTTCATATGATGAAATAATAAATTAATCTATAAAATTGAACAGTAATAACCAAGGTTCAAACTAAATCATTCCTAAATAACCTGAATCATTAAATATTGTTTTAACATCAAATGATATCTCATAACTTTAAACTTTCAATGTCAAAAATATTGTGATATCCTTTTGAAATAACATTAATCATTTAGTCACCAAAACAATTTTTAGTATCATGGTTATATATAAAATAAAACTTGTGTCCCATAATTATATCAATATAAAAGATCATATAAACTCTAAAGTTTATCAATAAATAAAACATTATTTCCCAAAAAAATTAAATTCATACTTCATTTTAAATAAAATCTCTCTATATATATCATCTAAATAAAACATCACCTATGATTTCATTAATAACATTAAAATCCCATCCTTAAAAACAAAATAGGGGTGTCTAAGACTTTTAATAACAATCTTAATTAATATTATAGACCTATGATGGTATTCATAACTCTTAAGATAACCTCACATTAAAACATAATAATCTACAAGGTTATCAAAACCTTTCCTCTAAAACCAATTATAATTCCTTTGAGCATGAACTCCTAAATCCAATTCTGGAAACATAAACTTTACATTTTCTGCTTTGATATCAATGAAGTTGACCAAATATTTTCCATCCAAACTATAAAAAATCAAAATAAAAAGCTATATTACTTACATTATCAAGGAAATTTTAGATTTTTATTTTTAGATAATTTAGAAAAACTCTTTCATACACAATACACATGTCTTTGAATGAGCATATCTCTCACCTAACCTATCTTTTATTATTTCAAATTATTCATCATTCTTATCCATATAAAATACGTTCTAGAAATAATTTTTTCAATATCAATATTTTTAACCTGGGTAAAATGAAACATAAGAAGGGTGAGCTCAAATGATCAGTATGGTTCAACATAATCATTAAAAATTGAATGTCATCAGTGAGAATTAGAATGGAATAAGTTCGTGATAAAATAATCAAACATGATAACATGTCATAAGGCCTTCATAAAGTCTAGAGTCGGAAGAATCAATAATCATGAGCTTTTTTATATCTATCTTGGTCATAGTAAACTAAATAGCATAGATAAAATGTACTGGTATCTTGGAAAATCATCTTCATAGAAACCATACATAACCCATAAAATTGGAATAAACTTATGGAAAAAATCCAATATAATTCGCCAAAGAACATAATTATTACCCAATGTATTGGAAGGCTATCACAGAACCACCCATCCTTGGTTTATCATAGAACTACCCATATTTGGTTAATAATGTAACAACCTATACTTGGTTTAACATAGAATTACCCATCCTTGGTTTATAATGGAACCAACCATTATTATAAACAATTTACAAGAATAGTATCATTAATAATGTATATAGAGAATTCTTATAATCATAAACTCATTGAAATAACCATTATTATTTTCATAATTTTATTAACCCATGGAAAATAACAGGTTCCATAACAATATCTTTGAAACCAGATTTTCCCATGGAAAAATATACGGTTTCTATAAAAATATCTTTGAAATAATATTAACCCATAGATAATAAATGGGTAACATAATAATCTCATTGAAACAAGATGAACCCATAGAAAATAAATGGTTATATAGCAATCACTTTGAAACATGATTTTCCCAAAAAATTGATTTCCATAATAATAGTTATAAACATTCATAATCCATCTAGATAAATAATGTGTATAGTATCATTAAGAAATATACCCATTGAATCATAATTTAAAATAAGGGATATTGATGTTTATGAATGGAAATACCACTAAAATATTATAAAAACCTTTGGAGGAAAAAATATTTTCAATTTGAAAAAATATTTTAAGAACTAAAAATTCACAAAATATTATAAAAATCATTTTATTTGAAAATAACTATGGAAACATATTAAGGAAACCTCAAGGAAAATAATGGAAGTTATGGAATGAATATTTATTCATGTTATAAATGTTAAAAATAATCATTATTTTCAAAAAAAATTGAAAAAAGGTGTAAAAATGGCCCATAAAAATAATAATATGAAATTTCATTTTAAAACAATTTAAAATAAGGTAAAATTTTATGTAAAATATATTTAATAAATAATTTATTTTTATAAATTAAAATTTTTCAATAAATTTTAGAAAAAATTGATATGGATGAGAAAAATACTTGATCTAAAATAAAATTTAACATCGGTATCACTTACAGATGACTTTTTTGTTTTTCTTAAATTAATAAGGGAGGAAATGGAAATTAAAAATGTGGAAAAAATTAATAACTATAGTAGAAAAAAAAATATTTGGTTTAATAAAATAATACCACATTATTTCCTAAAAAATAAACATGAACATAAACAATCCCAAAATAAGGGAGATTGTAACATAAATCATTTTACACTTTAGTAACTCTTCAATCATAAGCCCCTTCAAATAATAAAATAAAATGATAATTTAAATATCATTAACATAATTATTTTCATGATATAACAACTCAAATGGTAGTATATACACCATATAAATTAAATTAGGTTTATAATAATAAAATATGCCTCAATGAAAGTAAATTAAGATGAATTCCCTTACGAATTTGGTAATATCTAGATCAAAACACCGTGAAAGAGAGAAGAACCACATATGGATTTGTAAATCCCAATTATATTATTTTATATAAAATAAAATGAATTCTTGTTTCAAATATACACCACACAATAAAAATAAGTTGTGAATATGAAATATGTCTCACAGAAGTAAAATAATGATTGGAAAAACCCTTACCTTGAGTCTAGACTTTCCTTGAATGTCCTTTAACTCCTATATAATAATATTACATAAATAATTTGATTCTTAAGAAAATATTATATCTTTAATATCATTTATTTATGTAATTTATTTTATTTATTTTTATTTAAATATTTAAATATTGAATCAGTTAATTCCACATCTTGTGTTTTGAGGATGTTTGTTTTATTATTTCAAAACAGATTTAGTGTGTTGACAGTGGTAAAAGAGATAATTATTTAAACATCAAAAGAATAATAATCATGACATAATTATAAAAATTATACATCAATTATACTTTAAATACTAATTTTTAATTTTAGATTTTAGAAATTTAGTATGTTATGATAATGGAGACGGATGGTCATACGTTTGCACAAGTAATATTTCTATTTTTCAACAGTTATTATAGAAAGATGTTAAGTAATATTTTATCTTAAAATAATGATAATAATATCATATATACCATATTAATCGTATAAATATACTTATATATATCATTCCTTTCATGTGGTGATGAAAAAAAGAATTGTGTCACTTTGTGGAGGAGGTAGTCCACTCGTACATGAACGTCTTTATCATTTATTAGAGTAAGAAAGAAAATGATATATTATATTTTTTTATAATTGTAACTATGTAATTAATCTAATAATTATGTCATTTATATCTCATAAATTCACTAAAATTGTCCTTATAACCATCCATGTGAAGTGTTAGTAAAAAACAAATCACATCAC
Source organism: Viscum album (assembly GCA_963277665.1). Taxonomy (NCBI): domain Eukaryota; kingdom Viridiplantae; phylum Streptophyta; class Magnoliopsida; order Santalales; family Viscaceae; genus Viscum; species Viscum album. Next base: position 76,245,515 of record OY728122.1, on the reverse strand, counting down.
ATCATGAGGCGGTAGTCCGCTGTGAACATGAATGACGTTATCATATCCCCCCAAAAAATAAAAAGTAAGAATGTATATGTGATAAAATAACTCATGAATTATTAATATTTTCCATAAAACGTATATATAATTTAAATACATTATTATAAAAATATGTGAGAGGTGATCTTGGAAAATGAATGACATATGTTTGTGAGGTTATAGTCCACCATACACATGAATGGCAATTTCGTATACCATTTTATGGAATATGAGATGTATTTGGTTTATCAAATTATTATAATAACATCTTATTATATATTATATATTGTTTTTATCATATTAGAGTACTTTAATTAAATTTTAATGAGGTCTATGAATAAATAAAACAAAACTGTATAGTTAGGAATTTTACCTCTTCTCAGACCACCTCTTTTTTATTATACTTAATTTATTCCTAGAATGTATTTATAACCAAAAAATGATTCTAGGATGAGTGTATGGAATTTGGGAAGTGATTGTGGTATATATATTCGAATCTATAATTTTTTTATGTTTTGAATAAGAGAGGATAGGGGAAGTCCTTTTATAAGTGAGGTGAGTGCAATACTAGTAATTTTTGAAAATAAAAATGTGTACCCACAATTTTCACATGACACAAGTATCCAAAATGGAGGATAATAAATAATTTGAAATTATAAGGTCTAAATATGTCCATCCTATTAATTTTAGAAAAATATATAGGCCATTTTTACCATTATATTTTTAGTTTAACCCCCCCCCCCCCCGTAAACTCAATTTTACCATAACCGTGATAAATAAGTTTTAAATTTTTCACTATAAATTATAATAAAAAAACTAAGTTGAAATTATTAGATAAAGTGAATTTTGATGATTTAAAATAAGGAATATATTTTATATAATTAAATTAAAATAATTGGACATTTATAATTTAAAATTAAACCCACAAATGTGATGAAAAAGTGGATTTTCAAGAATTATATTTTTTCAAATAAAATAAGATTTTATATTAAATCTATGACCAAAAAATAATCATTTTATGAATATAAATTAATAATTATTGATAGATAATATATAAATTTAATTTAAAACTGTCTTTATTAAGGACTGTCTTAACTAATTGAAATAGAGAAACATTTTTCATTTTAAACCAGTTTTGAGAAAAACTAGTTTTTAAAACCCCAAAAAAACTTTTACTAAATTATTAAAAAAATTGATTCAAAAGAATTTTAGTAGATTAAATATAAAATAATTATTTTTATTTTTATTTAATTATTATTAAATATATATTTGTAAATTTAAATTTCTTAATTTATTGAAAACTCAATACATTTTGACTAAAATCGGTATTTTCACTTTTCACTGAAAAATAACTATTTTCTAAAAAAATCCCAAAAAACTTTCCCAAATTAAATATTGATATTCTGAATTAAAACTGAATTAAATTTTATAAAATAAATTTTATAAAATATCCAAAAATTATTTATGACACTTTTTCATGAAAATCAATAAATATCATTTTCTAGGAACGCAAATTTTTGAAGAAAACATATTTTTGAAGAATAGTATTACTTTACATAAAATTGATTCATTATTTAACAAAAAATTATCAATAATATAAATGGAGTAGGAAATATATATATATATATATCATAAATTAGTTAATACCATACCCACCAATGTAACACCCCAAGCTTCCACAGTACGTTTCCTTTCGAATAATGCAATGGCGTGCATTGTATGCAACTTCAAGATTTTAACACACCATAACCAATCAAACTAGCCGTTATGAATAGTAATACCTAATTTTTGAAATTTTAAAAATTCTATCTCTCAAAATGGACTTCATTTTTCGATTCGGAATATCGAAATTAGCCTAGGGTGAAATTTTGGTACTTTTCGGATAACTTTCATATTTTGATGAATAGTGAAAATTACTAAATTTTAATTAAAAACAACTTTTTTAATCAAAATAATTAATAGTGATAAATTAGGAATTTGAGTGGTTTTAGAGTATATTTAGAATATATTTTTACCATGTAATACAATGTGGGTCATTGAACATAATTTCACATTTAATCCAGACATAAACATGTGCCAATCTTTGGATAGTTATTATCTCTTAAAAACACGCTTTTCGTTTTAACAACGGGAATTAATTTTAAATTAATTTCTGCCACTTATGAGTTTTGAATTTGGAAAAATGGATTCCATATTTGGAATCAGGATGTTCAAATTGTGTAAATAGGTAACTTTTATTTTTAGACATTTTGGATAATTACTTCGGTAAATATTTTATTTACCATGGTTAAAGGGTAAATCCGGTAAACAAGTGTTAAAAAATAATATTATAATAATACTAAATTACCCTAAAACATGTCTTAACCCTATTGGTTGATACGGGGTCTACCATGGGCATCTTTGGGTCGATTTTGGGACCCCATGGATCCACTTGTAAGTGATAATGACACTTTATTTTAATTAAGTTAAAATAAATACATAAATGACACAAGCATATATCTTTTAAAAACAAAAATTGTTACATAGGGTTATATATGTTGTATTTTAGACTATAAATATTCATTAGAAAGATAAAACTATTTCCTAAATAATGATATTTTATTTATAATTTTTAGACATTAAATAAGTTAATTTATTTATGACACAATGGTGATGCAGTAATTACCATAATAGTGAAAAATTAGAATAATTGATATTATAAATACCCAAATAAATATAATATGAGAGTTTTATTGAATTACACTAATTTTAAAGGATAATATGACATATTAGGATTTATTTAATTAACTTTTTTCGAATTAATCATTCTGTTATGTGTTTGAAAAAAATAAACTATTTAATAGTATCAAAATTGACATAAAATTGTTTTTAAAACAAATATTATATTATTAATTGATATTAAATACTTAAAAATCTAAGGTTCGGCCAAGAGACTTATCTCATGATAGGTATATCATTAATGGACCACTTGGGGGTCGCTTGGATGTATATAGTAAGTTTATTAACCATATAATATAAAAATACAAAGAGACATTGTAAAAGTGAAACTAATTAACTAAGAGTTAATACTTAAAGATAAGGTTAATAAAATGACCCAAACCTGTCTAAATTCTATTGCCTGAGTTGTTTTCCACCCATACCCACCTTAACATATAAATAATAAACTTTGGAGCCATTAGAAATCGAATATGGATTTATTATTAATTAATATTTCTAGCTTTTCCAAAGGTACCCCTCACCCGACTTATAAAAGGGCACTCCTCCTTCTCATTTATTCACACCATCAAAGCCTTTTGGTTCGGCCAAACCCCGCTCAAATACTCTCTAAACTTCCCTCACTACAACCTAGAGGCCTTAGTTTGATCAGAAAGCCAACCTAAGGATCCCTTTTGATCAAATCAAAAGGAAGAACCCGAAGAAGAGGTAATGTTTTCACCAACCCTTTTCAAGTTCCTTTCTTCTTCCACTTCTTCTTTATTTGTTTTTAACATTTTAAAATAATAACTCCAGTATCATATATATACTGTGATTTTATTATAAATATGTTACAACCATATTCATTATTCTATCCATCCTTTGAATAACATGTCACCATATGTGCGTACGTACGGCTTACCGTCTCCACGTCGTGGTGTAATTGTTATTCAATATATTATTATTTGGATGGGTATAATAATGATGTGTAACTCATGTAAATAATAAATATAACATGATAATTATTCTTTATATATGATATACCATCCAATTATATATTATTTTAATATCAAAATAATGATATTGTTGCTCGTGCGTACGTACGGACTACCGTCTCCACGAACGCGATGAGATTCATTCTCCATCATATCCATTCAAGTATAATTATAATTTTATGATTTAAAAATAGTATCTAAGGACTTGATATCATTATGGATATGAATAATATACATCCCATTAATAATGAATATGGCTCACATAACAAAGAATATAAAGTAAAATGAACCCGTTAACACCCTAAATGACGATAATTCTGAGATATTATTAACAAATCAATGTTAAAAGATCATATATGATATCATATTAAAGTAAATTGTACTTTTATAATTCAATAACAATTATTTCACCATTATACAGGAGGTAAAACTTTCGTCGACCAAGGAAAAATTACAAAGTAAGGGGTTTCTTATCTCACTTTTAATTCCGTGAGAATTCCATTATTCACCACTTATTTATTGCATGTGGTGTATGTGTACTGCCCATGATTGTATTCATTGTGTAATATACTGTAATTTATGGGTATTTACATCATCATGGTATGATCCTTCTTTCATGGGTGTATGTTTCGTAAGTTACTTAATCGATAAGGGAATTTGAAATTTCAATTTCCACTCATTTGGCTATACACATATTTCATTGATTATATTACCCCAAGATTATGTGTGGAATCACTATTCATTTGATTATGTCATAATTTCCACTCCCATTCATGTGGATATACTTTTGATACACATAATCACTCCATTGATAATTTCTCAATTCATTGATATGAATTTGATAAGAGTAATTTTAACTCATTCTCCATTTATTGAGTTAAACATCCAATTAGTTGGTGTTGTTTTTACAAGAATATGTGTGAATGTCCTTTGATTGTATTACACTGAATATCCAATCATATTTAGTGTATTTATATTTGTCACACATAATTATGTCATTGATTTATCCTTGACCTAAGGATGTGGTTTTATAAAAGAATTCATCTCAATTTACATTCCATTGAGACTTCTTTGTTGTTATACACCAAATCACTTTTATATGGTATATAAAATGTACTTTGACATAGTATATCATGAATCACTTTATTCTCATTATATTACAATGTTTTGATTACCTCAATTATTTTTATTCATGTGTCTCTCTTTTGGTTAGAATCTCTAACTAAAATATCATTTTTAAATGTTTTAAGGACTTATTCTTCTAAATCTTGCTCATTAATGTCCATGTTTTAAAGATTGTTTTAAGGATTTATATATATGGACATTAAAGTTTTAAAATTAAAACTCCTTTTAAAAGTTTCAAAGTGGTATGGGACACTTTGATTCAAAAATCTATTTTAAATGGCTTCTTGACAAATAGTGTGACTTTTAAATGTTTTCAAAAAAAGGGGGATATTTCTCTCAAATAGTTTTGATGATTATTTTCATATGTGTCGACATCCTTCATTATTCTTGATTGAGGTTAATGTGATACAATAAAATCTTCCATTTTGTAGCGAATGAGTTATGTTTGACCGTGGATGTGCTATTTTTATACCATTCATGGTTGTGGTAAAAGTATTGACATTTCGTATGCTAGTTTTAATACGAATGTTTATGTTATGTTTAAACCTGTTCATATGAGGAATGCATTGGACTTAATAAGTGATGGGTGGAGCCCGTTATAGCTCCTCGATGCATCGGTAGGTCTCACGAGACAAACTAGTGTCTTGGCACAAGGCCTTGGAAAAATCTTGTTTGTAGTCTTGGCACGAGGCCTTGGCTATGTGGTTGTGATAGTCTGGAATTATGCATTCCATCATTATGAAAGTGGTTATTGATATTGCATGGGATTGTTCGACTAGTAGAATATCCATGTGAGTAAGTAAATGGCATTATTTTATTTTATCTTTGCCATTTTATGCTGAAGTTCAAGTTTAAAAGGCTTTTGTGTTAGTTATAAACTGCCTTAAGTGTTTATGATTATCTATGAAAGCTTATGCTATAATGTTATCCTTACTGAGCATTTGAGCTCACCCCTTTCAATGTTTTATTTTTCCCAGGATTATGAAGAATTAATTTATGAATGACCTGCAGGGATAGTATGAGGGGATATGAAGACAATATGTCTTTTTTATGATGTAATGTAAAACTTTATGGATGTATATATTTATTCCAAGGCTACTAAACTAATCGGTATTTCGAGACATGATCTTTATTGTGATCATGCCAATGTAATGTAATAATGCACCGACTCGGGGTAACTAGGGTCGGGGCGTTACAGTTGGTATCAGAGGAAGTTTAGTACAAACCTTGAAAGCTAGATTTAGATAAACTCTTATTAGAGCACGTAGACCTAAGATGAACATTGAGGATTACTATAGAAGAACTTCCTAGAATTTTGGTATTGTAGAGATTTTGTGAGTTTTCCGAGCAATACATCCATGTCTGGATACGAGCAGGTAGAGGCGGATCTGGCACAGATGTACCTAGGGGTAAAACCCGAAAACACTACTTTGAGCTAGACTCGAACGGGAACTGGTTCACGACAATGGGCCTTGCTGCACTCTTGGTTACGACACTCCCGGGGGATATGCTTAGGATAATTTACATTTTCTTTACAAACCGATTTGATGTATTATATATATAAGATGAGGGTAAATGACCTTGGTCAATCCTAATGTGTTTCAAATTGAGAATATGGTGACATGTTAATCTCTAAATGATTTTATGACTACTATTACTCACACAATGATTTTTGGTTTTAGTCAATGGCTGGATTCCAAGGAAGTCATAGTGACTCTGAGAATGATGTACAAGGTGGGAACGGTGGTGGAAATGAGCAAAAAAATGGAATGTTGATAGGCGTAAAAGATATAGTCTTTATGCCAAATCAATTTTCCAAAAATATGATCAACAATATATATATTAACCAATTCCCGGACTCAAAAAAGAAGAGAAAGGTGATGAATGATAAGAGCTCCAGAAGTGGAGACCATGGAGAAAGGAATCCTCAATTTCCATCATGCAGGAAATGTGGAAGGAGACACCCAGGAAAGTGTCTCAATGGGACAAAGAAATGCTTTACGTGCGGGAAGGAAGGACATAAAGTGAATAATTGCCGAAGAAAAATGAAGAGTACTATGGAAGAAGATAAAAATGGTCCCAAGAGTCCATTTACAGTCATTTGCCGTAAATGTAGGGGACCTGTCCATTACCCGAGTGAATGTCCTATTATATAGGTTATTTTCATGGTCAAAGAAGAAGCTATGTGGAAATAACTGGTTGGAGAAATGTTTAAAAAGTATTAGTGATCCTTGTTGAACGGTTTACTTTGGAATAATTTTCTCTTGTATTTGTAACCCTAACGTTTTCCATGTAAGAATGATATTTATGGAAGAATTATCTTTTCTCTTGTGGATATAGTTATAAATAACCATTTGGTTTTATGTGATCATTGGGTTTGAGGAAATTACAAATTATTATAATTTTGGATGAAAATGCAAGGTATGAGATAACATTTGTGGTTAAATTATGTTATGGTTATTTTGAGGAATTTATCTCATTTTGGTAATGTTATAAAATATAGTTTTTGAAAAAGGAGAACACATAGACCGTGTGACAACCCGTCGTGTCGGACAAAGCTGCGGGAATCGAACCCACAACCAAAGTGCGATTGGGATTTATTTCCTACCACTGGACTACGTGATGTCCCTGGTTAGTGTGACTATTATTTTGAGTTAAATTATTTTATTTATCAATAATAATTTGATTTGGGATCTTATGTCTTATCAAATGAATACCCTTAGTATAGGAAAATGATTTGGTGATTAAGTGATAAATTTTATTTCGGAAGTTGTTCGCTTTGTTGAGAACACTATATGCCAAAGGAAAATAGAGTAGTTTGGGATTTCATTTGAGGAGTAATGGTGGATTTTTTTCTATGTTTTTATTGTGGATTTATATCGATTTGGGTTATTTATGGAAATTATTAGGTTAATTACTTTTAAGTATGTGACATTAAGAGTGATTAATGTCAATTGGAGATACAATTTAACATGGGAGACTACATAATCAAATTATTTTATGTTTTGGGTTTCAATATTAGTTTGGATTATATTGAAGGATTTTAAGGACAATTGATTATTGAATGGTATTTATTTAACTTTGGGGTATTATTGGTATAATTTTAGAAATTAAGATTACTGTTTATTTCTCTCAAAGAATATCCTTTTGGGGGATCATTAGATCTTGTACTAAGAATTTTGGTTTTGATTAATCTCTAAAGACAAGTTAAATATATAGTTTATCCTACATGGATCATGTATTTCTATAGAAGTTTATTCTAACTCTTTTATTGTGACCAAGTCTTCTTGAATACTCATTGTTCAAAAAAAATAAGTTAGTGGTAAAAAGTTATTAAATAATGAAACTCTACGTAAAAAGTAAGTATATATCTTTATGTTCTTAGTCAATATCATAAATGAATTCCTCGTCCTTATGTAATGTAACTTAAAACAAAAAAAAATTTTGTCCGTTTACTTTCCTACTAGGAGACTAATGGTCGTTTGTCCCAACACAAGTTTGTGTTTTTCTTATTGTTAACTTTCTCCTGATCATGATTTCTATCCCTCTCCATCAGAACATGACACTTAGTTTATCATCCATATCCATGTTTTCCTACATGGAATCCGAGTATGGGTTATCTTGGATGACCTTTATACCTCTCTTTATTTCTTTTAAAGTAATAGTTTTATTGACTCTTTTTCCAATGTGGGACTTTCCATTATATTCCCAAGCACAATTTTAAAAATTTCGAGGACGCAATTTATTGAAGGAGGGGAGAATTTAACACCCCAAGCTTCCACGGTACGTTTCCATTCGAATAATGCAATGGCGTGCATTGTATGCATCTTCGAGATTTTAACACACCATAACCAATCAAACTAGCCGTTATGAATAGTAATACCTAATTTTTGAAATTTTAAAAATTCTATCTCTCAAAATGGACTTCATTTTTGGATTCGGAATATCGAAATTAGCCTAGGGTGAAATTTTGGTACTTTTCGGATAACTTTCATATTTTGATGAATAGTGAAAATTACTAAATTTTAATTAAAAACAACTTTTTTAATCAAAATAATTAGTAGTGATAAATTATGAATTTGAGTGGTTTTAAAGTATATTTAGAATATATTTTTACCATGTAATACAATGTGGGTCATTGAACATAATTTCACATTTAAACCAGACATAAACAAGTGCCAATCTTTTGATAGTTATTATCTCTTAAAAACACGCTTTTCGTTTTAACAACGGGAATTAATTTTAAATTAATTTCTGCCACTTCTGCATTTTGAATTTGGAAAAATGGATTCCATATTTGGAATCCGGATATTCAAATTATGTAAATAGGTAACTTTTATTTTTAGACATTTTGGATAATTACTTCGGTAAATATTTTATTTACCATGGTTAAAGGGTAAATCCGGTAAACAAGGGTTAAAAAATAATATTAAAATAATACTAAATTACCCTAAAACGTGTCTTAACCCTATTGGTTGATACATGGTCGACCATGGGAATATTTGGGTCGATTTTGGGACCCCATGGATCCACTTGTAAGTGATAATGACACTTTATATTAATTAAGTTAAAATAAATACATAAATGACACAAGCATATATCTTTTAAAAAAACAATTGTTACATAGGGTTATATATGTTTTATTTTAGACTATAAATATTAATTAGAAAGATAAAAATATTTCCTACATAATTATATTTTATTTATAATTTTTAGACATTAAATAAGTTAATTTATTTATGACACAATGGTGATTCAGTAATTACCATAATAGTGAAAAATTAGAATAATTGATATTATAAATACCCAAATAATTATAATATGAGACTTTTATTGAATTAAACTAATTTTCTAGGATAATATTACATATTAGTATTTATTTAATTAACTTTTTTTGAAGTAATCATTCTGTTATGTGTTTCAAAAAAATAAACTATTGAATAGTATCAAAATTGACATAAAAGAGTTTTTTAAAAACATATTATATTATTAAGTGATATTAAATTCTTAAAAATCTAAGGTTCGTCCAAGAGACTTATATCATGATAGGTATATCATTAATGGACCACTTGGTGGTCGCTTGGATGTATATAGTAAGTTTATTAACCATATAATATAAAAATACAAAGAGACATTGTAAAAGTGAAACTAATTAACTATGAGTTAATACTTAAAGATAAGGTTAATAAAATGACCCAAACCTGTCTAAATTCTATTGGTTGAGTTGTTTTCGACCAATCCCCACCTTAACATTTAAATAATAAACTTTGGAGCCATTAGAAACCGAATATGGATTTATTATTAATTAATATTTCTAGCTTTTCCAAAGGTACCCCTCACCCCACTTATAAAAGGGCACTCCTCCTTCTCATTTCTTCACACCTTAAAATCCTTTTAGTTCGGCCAAACCCTGCCCAAATACTCTCTCAACTTCCCTCACTACAACCTAGAGGCCTTAGTTTGATCAGAAAACCAACCTAAGGAGCCCTTTTGATCAAATCAAAAGGAAGAACCCGAAGAAGAGGTAATGTTTTCACCACCCCTTTTCAAGTTCCTTTCTTCTTCCACTTCTTCTTTATTTGTTTTTACCAATTTAAAATAATAACTCCAGTATCATATATATACTGTGATTTTATTATAAATATGGTACAACCATATTCAGTATTCTATCCATCTTTTGAATAACATGTCACCATACGTGCGTACGTACGGCTTACCGTCTCCACGTCGTGGTGTAATTGTTATTCAATATATTATTATTTGGATGGGTATAATAATGATGTGTAACTCATGTAAATAATAAATATAACATGATAATGATTCTGTATATATGATATACCATCCAATTATATATTATTTTAATATCAAAAGAATGATATTGTCGCTCGTGCGTACGTACGGACTACCGTCTCCATGAACGCGATGAGATTCATTCTCCATCATATCCATTCAAGTGTAATTATAATTTGATGATTTAAAAATAGTATCTAAGGACTTGATATCATTCTGGATATGAATAATATACATCCCATTAATAACGAATATGGCTCACATAACAAAGAATATAAAGTAAAATGAACCTGTTAACACCCGAAATGACGATAATTCTAAGATATTATTAACAAATCAATGTTAAAAGATCATATATGATATCATATTAAAGTAAATGATACTTTTATAATTCAATAACAATTATTTCACCATTATACAGGAGGTAAACCTACTGTCGACCAAGGAAAAAGTACAAAGTAAGGGGTTTCTTATCTCACTTTTAATTCTGTGAGAATTCCATTATTCCCCACTTATTTATTGCATGGGGTGTATGTGTACTGCCCATGATTGTATTCATTGTGTAATATACTGTAATTTATGGGTATTTACATCATCATGGTATGATCCTTATTTCATGGGTGTATGTTTCGTAAGTTACTTAATCGATAAGGGAATTTGAAATTTCAATTTCCACTCATTTGGCTTTACACATATTTCATTGATTATATTACCCCAAGATTATGTGTGGAATCACTATTAATTTGATTATGTCATAATTTCCACTCCCATTCCTATGGATATACTTTTGATACACATAATCACTCCATTGATAATTTCTCAATTCATTGATATGAATTTGATGAGAGTAATTTTAACTCATTCTCCATTTGTTGAGTTAAACATCCAATTCGTTGGTGTTGTTTTTACAAGAATATGTGTGAATGTCCTTTGATTGTTTTACACTGAATATCCAATAATATTTAGTGTATTTATATTTGTCACACATAATTATGTCATTGATTTATCCTTGACCTAAGGATATGGTCTTTATAAGAGAATTCATCTCAATTTACATTACATTGAGACTTCTTTGTTGTTATACACCAATTCACTTTTATATGGTGTATACAATGTACTTTGACATAGTATATCATGAATCCCTTTATTCTCATGATATTACAAAGTTTTGATTACCTCAATTATTTGTATTCATGTGTCTCTCTTTTGGCTAGAATCTCTAACTAAAATACCATTTTTAAATGTTTTAAGGACTTATTCTTCTAAATCTTGCTCATTAATGTCAATGTTTTAAAGATTGTTTTCAGGATTTATATATATGGACATTAAAGTTTTAAAATTAAAACTCCTTTTAAAAGTTTCAAAGTGGTATGGGACACTTTGATTCCAAAATCTATTTTAAATGGATTTTTGACAAATAGTGTGACTTTTAAATGTTTTCAAGAAAAGGGGGATATTTCTCTCAAATAGTTTTGATGATTATTTTTATCTATGTCAACATCCTTCATTATTCTTGATTGAGGTTAATGTGATACAATACAATCTTCCATTTTGTAGCGAATGAGTTATGTTTGACTGTGGATGTGCTATTTTTATATCATTCATGGTTGTGGTAAAAGTATTGACATTTCGTATGCTAGTTTTAATACGAATGTTTATGTTATGTTTAAACCTGTTCATATGAGGAATGCATTGAACTTAATAAGTGACGGGTGGAGCCCGCTATAGCTCCTCGATGCATCGGTAGGTCTCATGAGACAAACTAGTGTCTTGGCACAAGGCCTTGGCAAAATCTTATTTGTAGTCTTGGCACGAGGCCTTGGCTATGTGGTTATGATAGTCTGGCATTATGCATTCCATCATTATGAAAGTGGTTATTGATATTTCATGGGATTGTTCGACTAGTAGAATATCCATGTGAGTAAGTAAATGGAATTATTTTATTTTATCTTTGCCATTTTATGCTGAAGTTCAAGTTTAAAAGGCTTTTGTGTTAGTTATAAACTGCCTTAAGTGTTTATGCTTATCTATGAAAGCTTCTGCTATAATGTTATCCTTACTGAGCATCTGAGCTCACCCCTTTCAATGTTTTATTTTTCCCAGGATTATGAAGAATTAATTTATGAATGACCTGCAGGGATAGTATGAGGGGATATGAAGACAATATTTTTTTTATGATGTAATGTAAAACTTTATGGATGTATCTAGTTATTCCAAGGCTACTAAACTAATCGGTCATTCGAGACTTGATCTTTTTTGTGATCATGCCAATGTAATGTAATAATGCACCGACTCTGGGTAACTAGGGTCGGGGTGTTACAACAAATTTAACATCTAGGTTATAACATGTATATATTTTGTTGGTCATTTAAGCTCAGTGTTTTGTGTTTTATAAAATATCAAATGTAATTTTTTTTAATTTAAAAATATTAGGGTGTCCCATCAGCCACATATTATCTCATTTTGAGCCACAAGTTTTAGAAATTTTAACCAAATTAAATACATATTTTTAGCAACTACTAATGCTATAAATCTTATTATTTCATCCTTTAAAATAAATTTATCACACATTTTTTTGTCAACATCATTCATAAATTATTCTAACACATAATTTCATGAATATTTCCCTATTATCAATCCATTTTTTACAATTAATTTGTTCATTTTATTATATTTTTATATCTAATGAAACCGATAAAATGTATTCCACATCAACCCCAACTTACAACCACATCATGTATTCACAGCAAACTCACATCATTATCAATTTCATAACACTACCACAACAATAAACACCATATAAATTAATTTACCCATTATTTTATATATTACAACTTGTTCCAATCCACAACCATCAACTAGAAAAATATCTAATATATCAAATAATTTTAAAACAAAAACATTAAAATAAAAATAACACTTATACCATGATAAAAATATCAAAACCTTCCTAAGATTTGGTTTGTATTTTATAATTACATAAATACCAATAATATACTCAAATAATCCAAAGAATGTTAATTCCACAATAGTCGAAGAAATAATATATATTATTTTATGAATCACCTACCTCAAATTAAATCTTAATCCACCTTATCATCAAAATATGAATTCCAAAACTCAAATATCCACCTCAACATTAGAATCCTAGAAGTAATCTATAACCAATCACCCATTATCAACTCTATATGTTATCAAAAACTCAAGAAAAACTCTAGACACACAAATAAGGTTGAAGAAATAATCAATAAATAATTACAATTATCTATATGAATTTTTCCTTATAATTGAAGGAAATAAATGGTTATCAAAGATGTGATTTCTGACATTATGTAATCTCCTATGGTCATCAAGTTTCTAGGGAATTAATAATAAAATGAGCTTAATGTGAGGAAAGACTCAATTTTATAATTAAAAGTGATATATAAAAAATTATGGTTTAAAAACATTAATTACACCACAAATGTTGTCATTCATCTATGGTTTTTTTTAAAATTTATTAAAAATACCTAATACTCACTTATATATTGTAACACCATGATATTTTGTGAAATATTTATGTCATGTTACTTTAATCGTTTTGATATTTTTTATCACACAACACTGAATATAGGTTGTGTTATATGAAATCATCAAGTTATTCTTGATTTCTACGCAACACCAAGTTGATCTTGTTTTACACAAAACACATAAAGTAGCTTGAATTAAAATCAACACTATGTTTGGATTATGTTAAACACAATACTTTCTTTTTTTCAAAATGACTATAAAACATAAACAGCGTTCATGATTACGTACGGCCTATCGTCTCCATGAATGGTGCTATCCATTTCATATTTCAATATTTCATATATTATTATAAATAATAATATAAATAATATATATTATTTTCATATAATGTTTTACATTCTGTAATTAAGTAAATCATGAGCTATGTAAGAGGATAAAGAATAACTTATCAAAAAATATACAAAAAAATTGTTATTACCTGAAACATAACTTTAACATGAAATTTTTGATAAATGGGTAATATAAAGCCATAATAAAAAAATATATATGGTATTATATATAATATTATTATTATTTGGTAGATTTATAATAAATTCATATTTGTTATATAAGAGTATTGACTGTGTACGAATAAATTCAGGACTTAAGGTAAGGGTTTTCTCACCTCACTTTTATTTTTGTAAGATATATGATATATTCACTACTTTTTATTATTATATGTTGTATATATTGATTTAATAAAATTTATATCATTAATTTCCTTTATTTAATGATATTAAAATATTTATTTTATATTTTTATATCATGAGGATCGTGATTCATAATTTTATCATGTAGTATGGGGATTTCTAGTCTCACTTTTATTTATAAAAGACTTATTCCATATTAACCTCAAGTTTCTTTTCTGTGGAGTATATAATATCTATTAATGTATTATATTATTATTATCCTCAAATTTATGGGTATTTACACGTCCATTTTATAATCTCTCTTTCATGGGGTTTATGGTTCAAAAGTTACCAAATCAGTAAAGTAATTTTGACTCAATTTTCTTTCATTGAAACACATGACATGTTATGCATCAATATTCTGCTACTAGATTTATATAATCACATTTGACCGGTAATATATTAAATATCATTATTTTAATTCTTTTAATATTAATTTAATGTTAACATTTCCGGGTGATTATCATTCAAAGTTACCAAAGTTGTAATAGTTTATTGCAACAATCCCATCATTTATCGAGATTATTTATAATTATGCTTCTATTGATGAAATATTATTATCAATATCCCATTAAATCTAATGAATGTTCTTATCCTATGGTTATTAATGAAATATTCATATATTGGTACCATTTTTCACGATTTGGAACTTAATTTGATTAAAAAAATTAAAAAATCCTACTTTGTCTTTGTCTTCAATCAGAAATATATTTTATTTAAAAAAAATTTCAAAAAAAATTTTCAAGAAATGTTTTTAAATGATATTTTAATCTAATTTTAATAAAAAATGATTTGAGAAAAATGTTTTAATCTGTATAATGTTTTTCAAATACTCCATTATAAATTTTCTAGGTTGTTTTCAAAGAAAATGGTTTTCAAAATGTTTTATGTTTTAAAAATAATTTTTCAAATATTAAAGGATAATTCCCCCAAGAAATATTTTAAATTATTTTTAAATCATATTTTATAATTTTTTATAGTGGTTTTCAAAGGAAAGTGT
Organism: Viscum album; assembly: GCA_963277665.1. Taxonomy (NCBI): domain Eukaryota; kingdom Viridiplantae; phylum Streptophyta; class Magnoliopsida; order Santalales; family Viscaceae; genus Viscum; species Viscum album. Next base: position 76,229,652 of record OY728122.1, on the reverse strand, counting down.
TTTTGAAAATGTTTTGTATTTTAAAATTTTTTTTCAAAGAAAGGTTGTTTCCCTTAAGAAATTATCTAAGTGATATTTACAAATACTCATCTATAAAAGATGACATCTTTTGATACATTTTATAATTTATTTTGGATATCACACAAGGAAACCATTCTTAATATTATTTTTAATTGTTTATATTTATGATGACTAGTTTCTTATGAAACTCAATTCTCTTCCATGGTTTATACCATGATAAAATTCTTATGAAACTCACTTCCTTTCATGGGTTTTTCTATGATTAAATTGTTGTAAAAACATTCTATTTTAAATATGTTTTGATAGGAAGAAGTTTTTATAATAACTATTTCATTTCATGTGTTATGATATTATTAATTATTTGATCTTTTGGAACACTTATGTATCATTTCATTATGTGATGGGTGGGACCTTTATCTCCCCCTAATGAATTGTGTCAAGATTTATATCTCATGAAATAATTATGAGATAAAAGTTCACAGGATTAATATATAATTGGAAAAATATTTGTCCTAATATGTATTGGGAATGAGGTGTGTCCTCAAATACAAATGGAAATAGGTGTGTCCTAATCCATAATGGAAAATAGTTTTGTCCTGATCCATAATGGGAAACAGGGGTGTCCTAATCTTAATTTGTAAACAGGTGCGTCCAGATCTACTATGGGAAATAGGTGTGTCCTAATCCACTATGTTGATGGTGTCAGTAGTTGACCTTCACACATGAAAATTTATTATATATTAATGATGTTTCCATAGTTATATGACATGAGCTTAAGGTTCATGATTCATTTAGGATGATCTATCACACTTATGATTGATATCTTATGAAAATTCAATATTTATGCCATGAATCATGTATATGATCTTTGATATGTATGTTATGACCTTAAAATTTTATCATGATGTTATCATACCCTTATTCTCATGTTATGCTTACAAAACTATTTTTTTACCCTTACTGATTATCTAATCTCACCCCTTTCTTATGCTTCCTTTCCCTAAGTTATGATGAAAGGTTTTTAAGTAGGGATACTAAAGGGGAATATTTTATAAGATATGTTGAAGATATTTTACTAAATTAAAATAATATGTTCCATATTTCCAAAGACGGTAAATTATTATAGTCATTGTCCATTTATTTTGGTAATGTGCTGAATATGTATCTAAAATGATGTAATATCCATATATGTTAAACCTAGGTCGTTATAGTTGGTATCAATGGAAAGGTGTAGTGAAACTTTAGAAACTAGGATGAGAAAACATGCATGATATCCCAAGGGATATTTATAAGGATATTTCTAGGTATTTATCTAAGGATAATACAAATGTGATATAGATTTAAAATTAGGTATCATGATTTAGGCATCTTATAAGTAATTTTTCAAGATTATGTGGTTTTATACTATGATAAGTGTTTCTCACACTATATGTTCTGGTCTTAGTCAATAGTGGGAACAAGAAGTAATTGGGTTAACATTGAATTATTCAGATCTGTAAAGTATGGTCATTATGGAAATCAGTGTCCAATTTGGAAATCTCATGAAGAGATTCAGGATGCTGACATGGTTATTGGTTATACTGCTGAATATAAAGAGACAGAAAATGACACATGAAAGGAATCGTATGTTCTAATAGTATTGTGTACATTAAATTTAAGAAGAATTACAAAATAAAGTTTGAGTAACAATATAACATGATTGAAATTTCATATTCTAGTAAACCGGTATTAAGGAATAATATGATGAATCATAAGTAATGGTTTAAAAATAAAGTTGGATGGTTAAGGTGTATATGTATAAGAATTAGAGAATTATGTTATATGAATCATAAACAATATATTTTCCATTAATTATTTTAAAAATTTATTTAATTGGGTTTATGCCCTAGAAAATTATCTAATATAAAGGTGATATTTTTATTAATAGAAGGTAACCCTTAATTTGATCCTAAGGTTAATAAAATTGTGTTTCTCTGAGATAAATATATGATTGATAAGGATAAACTAAATAGGATAGTAATGATTACCATGTAAATTGTTATTGATTTGTTGAAAATTTTGACTATAATATATTGTACAAAGTTTAAAAATTCATAAATATAAGGAATATCTCTGATAATTTTTGGAAGAAGGAAGAATGCAAGTTTTCCAAAAGGATTTAATGTAATTCATGTATTACCATGTATCAAGAGAATATAAGATGCAGGTATTCACATGTATGGAATTAGACAACCAATAGATACATGATGATATATTAGGTATCAATACTAAACTGATTCTAATAAATTTTGTGACCATATTTATAATGTTTTGTATTTTCAACATTGGAAAGCGTTATAAGGTTAACAATTTATGGAATTTTTATGTTAAGCTTCAGTTGAGGTTTTAGAGATTAAATTATTATCTCTTCATATGATGATTTATAAATATTCTATAACCTACACTAACCAATTTTAAATAATGATAACTAAATAAATATGGAATGACCTGACATTATATGTATGGATGTCATGATCTATTAGTATTTAAAGAATGATAATTTTTATTACAACTATTCTCTTTATTTCACATTTATACTTGATTTATTACATAATAATACACTTAATAAAACCCATATGATCATTATGTCTAGTTTCTTTTGAAATTAGGTTCATTACATAACAACTTAAAAAATTTAATATTACATCTTTATTGAAAACTTCTTTAACATGCTTAATATAATCCTTTAAATATGAAACTGCATGGGATAACCTAGGGAAATATATAAGAAAGGGTTAGATATAAATCCCAATAAGTGAAAAACATGTAATAAGTGATACATGTTACTCAATATTCATAACAATGAAGAATGAAAGGAATATGAATAATAATTCATGATAAGTATGATAATAATAACATGAGAAATGTGGAAATAACTTAAACCACTGAATCATAAACATAGTTGAAGGCTAAAACCACCAATACATCACGGTGAACAAATTCCCATAATTTAATCAATCTCACTCCCTATCCAAATGTGAAATTTTGTGATACTAAATAGTACCGATGCATTGGAGCACTATTTGGGTGCACCCATCATATTCATTTCATTCTCATACTTAAATGTGCCACAAAGATCACACAACAAGCATTCATTCATCATCATAATTTATACCAAGACAAAGTAATTTCTAGTACATAAATTTATATCACTAATAAATAATTATATGTTCACAAAAGTGAATACCCTTGATATAAAAATGGGTATGGAATTAAATACACAATTGTTTTGTCATGGAAAATCTCAGTGAAATTTATGCATCATAATGGTGTTAAATAAAATTCATAAAAATGGTTGATGAGAGATAAATGGGTCTATAATCAATTTAATATAAAAAGGGAATTAATAGAGACCGAGAAAGCTGTGTCCTAACTTTACAAAATAGAAATAGAATGCATAAGTTCATAAAGAAACATGAATAAAGAAGATAAGGAGGAGATCCATTACCGAATTTCAGCATAGTAACGACTTAGGTAGTGTACAAATAAGGGTGGATAATTGATCCATAATTAAAAGAACAAAAAATTTATATTAATGATTTTATTATAAATTAATTAAAATACAACCACTTGAAATTAATATAACTAATTTCAAATAAGGTTCACGAATCTGAAAGGAGGAGAGGAAGGCAAGGATCCCATACTTGTGTGTGTGACTTATAAATCTTGGGAGGGTCTTCTTGAGATATTTTTGGAACCTTTCTAGGACTCTATAGAGTAGAGGTAATATTATGGTCATGATAAATGGAGTTTGAGTTAATTGAAATGGGAGCTTGGGTGGGATTTTATAAGAAAAGAGGGGATTTCATTATTATTTAGGTTTTGGACTCTACATAATAAAATATCCAAAACCACAAATCACCCCTTGGTTTTACAAATGGTTTCTGAAAATAATGGAGTGGTTATAATTATTTTACATGGAAAAGGTATGAAATTATTAAAAAAATCCCTTTTTATGTGAATGTGAGTCACACTCTTAAAGAATGGATTTTAAAACCCTAAAATATATTATAAGTTTTTCCAAAATCATAATGGATTTACAAAATAAATTAAATTAAATTAAAATCATATTATTTTAAGGTTAAAACATATATTTAGTATTGGATATCATTTATATTATTTATTAACTCACTTTTTGGTCATTATGATGTCATGAAACACAAAGATTATTTATACAAAATTTAATTTCTACCTAAAAAGTCGGATGTCTCAAAAAATTATGACAAACTAAGTGTTGGATAATTATGATTTTATGATTCCAAAAATACTATTAATTTTATCAAAATAATTTTATAAATATATTAATTTTCACTGCTAAAATAAAATCTACATTTATTGATAAATATTGTGTTTTCTGATCATAAGAGTTTTTAAACCCTTATAAAAATTACATTTGACTTCATAAAAATTATAATATTAGTATATTTAATAAATATTATTTAAAAATAATATTGAAATAAAATTTATTTCAAAAATACATTAATTAATAAATTCATTAATTGAATTTGAATATTAACCAAAAATACAATCTGTGCTTATTGTATCAAAATAAGAATAATTTTATAAGTAATAATAAAATGATGAAAATATATTCATTATTCTATAAAAAATAATATACATACTCATATTTCTAGTGTCTTGATACATATCCATTTAATACACCAAAAAAATACCTAAGAGTCGGGTGTGTGATGGTTGGACTTTCATGGGACGGTTCGACGAACATGGTTTGGGACTTGATCTTGACAAGCTTGAACTTCTCCCGTAAAATATATTTTCTCAAACTAAAGTTATTGGATCTATAATTTTGATTGGTCAAGGAAAAAAATCCCTAAAATTACATCTCCTGCAAAAGCGTTGATAAATGGAATTTATAGTGTATGATCCTTCTGGTTGATTCCATCACTTCCTTTGTCTATGTCAATTGGGTTTGTTAAAACCCTACATTTATACAAATCATGTGATCACTATTCAATGGATATAATATCAATGGTAATGATACTTAAATATCTTTTTAATCCTATAGTATATAATAAAAGAAAATAATTTCATGTATTTTATATAACCATTTTTCATGGTGAGCCATTTTAAAGAAATCAAAAAGGGTAATTTATATATATATAATTTATGGTCGTAACAATATTCTCCCATTAAGAAATTTCACTCTCAAAATTTTCATCTCCCACACTTAAACTGATGAGGGTAACTCTGATTTATCACCTACTCTGCTTCCCATGTTTCTTCATTAAACTTGTGGTTCCTCCACAACACTGGTAAGGTGCAATGTCTTATTTAATTGAAATTTTTATTTATACTCTAAGATCTTCACTGAATTATCTTTATAGGAAATATCATTCTCCAATGGTACCACCTTTGGATTGTGTTCATGTGAGGAGTTTGGTATGTACTTCCTTAAGAGAGATACATGGAATAAATCATGTGCTATAGATTGGTTTGGTGGGTATTCTAGTTTATAGGCCACTAATCTTATGTGGTCAAGGATTTAAAAAGGGTTGATGTACCTTGGACTAAAATTTCCCTTCTTCCCAAACCTCATCACCTTCTTCCATAGAGAAATGTGGAGGAATCCATGTCTCCAATATAAAACTCTATGTCTCTTTGTCGATTGTCAACATAGATCTTATATCAACTCTGAGCATCCTTGATGTGCTACTGAATGGTTTTAACCTTCTCCAACATTTCCTTGACCATTTTTGGACCTAGGGGTTTTCATATCCTAACATCATCCCACCATTCATGTGTTCTATATATCTTTTCATAAAGGGGATCATAGTGAGGCATTTGGATAATCAAGTGAAAAATATTATTATAAGACAACTCAGACAAAGGAATATGTTGGTCTCATCCTCAGTTGAATTACATAGAACATTCTCATAACATGTCTTCCGGTATATAAATAGTCCATTCAGATTGGCCCTCAGTTTGAGCATGATAGGACATGCTAAATTTAAACTCGGTGTTTAGATCATGATGGAGACATTTCTAGAAAATATAATTAAATCATAGATCACAATAAGATACAATCTATAGTGGTGCTCCATGAATACTTACCACTTCTTTGGAATAGATTCATGCAATTTGATCTAGTTATAAGGCTTGTTTAATTGTGATAAAGTGAGTTTTCTTTGTAAGATGAACCACAACTACCCATATTTCATTTCTTCCCCTAGATTTCTTCATAAGTATAGTGAAAAAATTTTATAGTGATGTTATCCCCAATTGGTTTAGGTAATGGCTTCCTCATCCCCTTATAATTATTCCTTTTAGACTTCTCTTTATAGCATACAAAAAAATTGATGTATATTTAGTGATATCCTTCTACATATTGTAACACCAATAGTGGTTACAGAGATCTTGATACATCTTTCTACTTCTTGGGTGAATGGAGAAAGTTCAACTATATGAAACATCTAACAATTCCTTCTTTAACTCACTATTTTATGGAACACATATTCTTGACCCAAATCTCACAATTCATTCACCATCAATTTTAAACTATGAGGATTTCCCCTTTCTCAGGGATTCCACCTTCTTTTGAATTTCCACATAGTCTCTTTGGGAATACTTTTTTTCTCTATGAGGGATGGTTGAGGAAACATTTGAGGAAGGACTGATGATGTTCCTACATTATTTCCATGTCCTTACTTTTCATGTCTAATAATATTATATCCTTCTCAATTCTCATCATTGATAAATATATAGGATCTTTTCTACTTAAAGAATCTGCTACTTTATTTTATTTGCTAGGATGGTAGTGGATTTAAAATTTGTAGTCATTGTTTATCTCTAAACATATTCATTACTTTATATTAATCTATTTCTATTTGAATATATATTTGAGGATATTTTGATCAGTATATATCTCACACTTCTCCCTATAGAGATAATGTTACCATATTTTCAATGCAAATATCTCAAATTCCATCTCTATATCATGAACGGGATAGTTTTTCTCATGAATTTACAATAGCCTTGAAACATAGGATATAAATTTATCATTTTTCTTTAGTAAATAGTCTAATCCATTCTTTGAAGCCTGGATTCATACCACAAATTGTTACCCACTTGTCATTAGTGTGATCATTGTTGAAGTGATAGGACTCTTTTTTACCTCTATAAATCTTTCCTTGCATTCTTACATCCAATAAACATCACTTCATATTGAGTTATCTTGGTATGTGAGTTTGAAAAGTGTGGAAAATTTCTTTAAAATTGGAGATAATACCCAGATAAACCAAGTAATCAATGGATATTTCTCATAGATGTTGGCCATGACCATCATTTAATTTCTTCAGCCTTTTAAGGTTCCATAGATATCCTATTGATTGTGATGATAATATCTAAGAAAGATACTTCATTTAATAAGAACTTGCATTTTCTATACTTGGAATAATTTTTCTCCTTCTATAAGGTCTTTATCATAGTGATAAAATTCTCCTCATTCACCTCATTTATTTTAGAGAATATTATAAGATCATCTATAAATACAATAACAAATTTTATGAGGTAATCTATAATAACTATATTAATAAAGTCTGTGAAATGTTGCTGGAGAAATAGTGAGTATGAAAGGCATCACTATAAACTCATAGTGCCCTTACCTTGTACTAAAAGTAGTCTTGGGGATATCTTACTTCTTCACCCTTATTTGATAATATCATGACTGAAGATCCACCTTGGAGAAGTATTATACTACACCTAGATGATTAATCAATCCATAAATCTGAGGTTGAGGGTACTTTTTCTTTATCATGATATTCTTAATCTCACAATAATTAAGGAAAAGGTACATTGACCCTTACTTCTTCTTGATGAAGAGGACTAGTGAACCCCATAATGAAGCACTTGGGCATATGAACCTTTTATCCAGATTATCCTGTAGTTATTTATTCATCTCCTCAAGTTCTATAAAATCTATTCTCTATGGAGTCTTAGATTATAGAAAATATCTAGGTATAAGCTCAATTGAAAATTCAACCACTCAGTTAGGAGTAACACTATGAAATTCCTTGGGAAACACATCAACATGTTCCCTTGCAATAGGCCTATCTTTTAAGGTGGTTCTTCCCTTAGACTCATATATTTGAGTTGTATTTTCTTCTCACTGGTCAATTATATCCATTCTTAAGATATTGGTTCTGTGTAAGTTTAATCCTCCTCCTTGTACTTGTATAAAATCATTGGTTGATTCATGATATGGAGAGTGATTTCCCTCTCAGGGTAATTTATATTTAAACTATATAGTAAAATCCAATACATGCCATGAATTGCATCAAATTACACTAAATGGAGTATGATAAGGTTCTCTGGGAAGTTCATCCAACAAACATTGATATGGGAGGATTTATATACTTGGAATAAAATAATTTTCACATTTTCTATTTCCATTGATAGCTCTATATCCATGATTTGTCTTATTGCTTGAATATTTCTAATAAACTTTCATGATATAAAAAATGTGTAGAACCAAAATCAAAAATTTTGTTTTCTATTCTACTATGAATAACTAGAATTATTTTCACAACTTCATTCTTGGGATCCACCTCAGTGGTTGTGATGTAAAAAGATATCCCTTACTACCTTAGAGAGTATTTGTAGTGTCTAAAATCCATTCTCTTAGGTAATTGGATTGTAAAGTTCCCTGATTCTGTGAAGTTTAAGTAATGATGAATGTATTAAAGGTTTACTAGACCATTACTTTCGTCCTTTTCATTGGTGGGTTTCTCCTATTTTCAATTATTATCTAGGTTAACTTCCTGCTTACACCTAAATCATTTCTTCACCACCCCCCTAGGAAATTTACTAGGTGATTCTTTCTGCACCATTGAAAAGTGGGTTGCTGAATTTTCTTAGCCCCATTATATTTCTCCATTAGACTTTCAAAATTAAGCTCTAATTTCCACTTCTTATCCTCATAATGCCATTGGGATTCATCGGTCTATATTTCTTCTTTGAGGGAACATCATTAAATTTTCTCATAGCTATAAAAGTCATGAATGGCTAGGTCTTTTCATAGACTCAGTTTTATCCCACCAGAGAAGCGGTCAACCTTTCATTTGGGGGTAATGAAAAAGACAAAGGTGTATCATTTCGGTATTTTGAAGTCTACCTTGTACACCTCGGTCGATTTGTAGTCCTTTTTCTTGAGTGTAAGGAAATACATTTCCAATTTTAGATGGATAATGGGAGGAAAATATTTATCAAAAAACAATCTATTTAATTCCTTCCACTCCATCTCTTATATCTCTACTCATGATTTATATTATTGATCAATGTACACCGTTGTCCAGCTTATCCCTCTATATGATTAATAGCCAATAGAAACTTCTCTTTCTCAGAAAATTGATTGATGGAGAATATTTTCTCAATGGATTTGATCTATTGAACTATGATTAATGGTTCAATATGATCCATTTAAATTTGGATGTCTTTGTCTTATAAATTTCTTAATAATATATTGTTATATATTATGGGATTTTGATGCTCCTCCTAACCTCAGTTTGTATTCATAAGATGAGTTATCTAAGAGAGTATCATTATAAAGTTTTTTATTCCTTCAGGTTTGGAATCTCATTGGGATAGTCATCACATTTCCTGTCGCATTGATTATTTACCTGATTTAACTTATTTTTAGACATTGGCTAGAATAAAAGGAATATTATGGATGATTATTTTTAATAATTAAACACATAAATAAGAATTTTATGACATTAAAGGTATAACTTATATATTACATTTATCTCCTTAACTTATGAGTTTCTAGTCTTCAATATATGTTATCCATGATCTATTTCCTTACATATAATATTATGGGAATTTTTCTATTAATAATGGTTCATAAAGATCTTATGAATTTTACAAAGCATATCCCCCATGATTGTCAAACCAAATGTGCTGTAAGGCCCATTTTTTTGTACGAGGTTACCCTAAGTCAAGCCTATGACACCTTTTTGGAGTTCCTACCCTAAAGTACATATGTACCAAAACCATGTCCACTTTTATTATCCATATTGGGATTTATTTTCTTGATAAACAACCTAATATGTAACTACCAAAATTTATGGACTTTTTCTTTATACTTAGTATTATTCCTAAGTATTTTTCTTGAGTTTTCTGATCTAAATACCAAAAATAACTAAACTTTTCCTTTGATACCAACCATAACAAACCTACTATTTTTTCACATTAATAATTGATTTTTTACAAAAGATAACACTTAATACAACCCTGGTGATCGATAATACTAGTGTATTTTGGAATGGGCTACATTACAAAACATAAAATGTTGAAAACAATAACTTTATTGAAAAATTCATTAACATTGTCAAAATACTCCTTCAAAATAAAAATGTCAACAGATAAGCTAGGGATATACATAAGAAATGGGTGAGATAAAAATACTAATAAGGGAATAAACACGAAATAAGTGATACATGTTAGTTGATATAAATATCAGTAAGGAATGAAAGGAATATGAATAATAAGGCATGATATAGCATGTTAATCATAACATGGGAAATGTGGAAACAACTTAAAACATTGAGTCATAAATATAGGTCAAGGATAAAACCGCCAATAAATATAGGGAAAAAATTAAAATAAAGGAATCAGTTTCACTCATTTTCCAAACAGGGCGTATCATGATACTAAACATTACCCAATTCATTGGAGAGTTATCTGGGTTCACCCATCATATTCATTTCATTTTAATACATATTTGTACCACATAGATCATACAGTATGGATTCATTCATCATAATAATTTATTAAATGGTCAAGGAATGTGGAGTAAGTACATGTAAATCCACAATAATTAATTATATGGGCATAAAATTGAATACATTTGATTGAAAATTGGGTATAGTATTCACTACACAATTTTTTTTGGCATGGAAAATTGCGGTGAAATTTACGCAGCATAATGACGTTACCTAAAAAATCATAAAAATGGTTGACGGGAAGGAAAGGGGTCTATCATCATTTGACAATAAAATTTTAAATAATTGGGACATGTAAATACATTTCATGACTTTATGAAATGGAAATAGAATGCATAAGTTTATAAAAAACATGTCAAAATATGATAATATGAGGATCCCTTATGGAATTTCATCATAGTAATGTCCAAGAAATGGGTCCAAATAAAGGAGGGTAACTGATTACTCCTTAAAATAAAATCAATTGGAATGTAAATTTATTTTTATAATTGAATTAAAATATAACCAATTGAAATTAAAATAACTAATTTCAAATAATTTTCTTAAAATTTGAAAGGAGGGGAAGGTGAGGATCCCTTACTTGAGTGTGTGACTTCAAAAGCTTAGTACGAGCTTCTTGAGAGCTTATGGGTGACTTATGAAGACTCTATATAGTTAATTTAAGATTATGGACTTTATAAAATGTTTTTTAGGGAAGAGAACTGGGATCTTGGGTGGGTTTATATAGGAAAAGATGCGGATTTTTTTATTATTTAGGTTTTGGACTCTACATAATAATATATCCAAAACCAAAAATCATCCCATGTCATATACCATGGTTTCGTCCAAAAGGGAGTGGTTATCATTATTTTATTTGTAAAAGGGTCTAAATTATTAAAATAATTCCATTAATTATGTGGAGGAAAGTCATACTTTTAAATAACGGATTTTAAAACCATAAAATATATTATAAGTTACAGAGGAATCATAAGGGCTTTAAAAAATAAATAAAATATAAATAAAATCACATTATTTTAAATGTAAAATATATATTTATTCCTGGATCTAATTTATATAATTTATTACATTACCTTTGGATCATTATGATGTCATAAAACACAAATTATATTTGTATGATTTTAATTTGTACATGAATATTCAATTGCCTTAGAAAATAATGAAAAATTCACCTTTGGATAATTCTGATGTTATGATTAAAAAACTATTATACATTTTCTCTAAATAAGTTTGTAAATATTTTAATTTTTAGTTTTAAAATAAAATAGACATTTATTAAGAAATGTTGTGCTTTTTGACCATAATAGTTTTCAAGCCCTTATACAAATTACATTTGATTTCATAAAAATTATATGAAAATTATTTATGTTAAAAAAGGTTAAAAATAATATTCAAAAATTATTTATTTAAGAAATACATATTTCATAATTTCATTAATTAAATATGAACATTAACCAAAAATATAATTTTTTCGTTATTGTTTCAAAATAAAAAAACATTTAGAAAATAAAAATAATAGGATAAAAATATATTCATTATTCTACAAAAAATAATATATATACTCATATTTATAGGGTCTCGATACATATCCTTTTAATATTAAGAAAACTACCTAAGGTTAAGGTATGTTATGGTGGGAATTTCATGGGGTTGTTTGGTAAACCTAGTTTGGGTTGTGATCTTGAGGAGCTTGAACTTCTCCCATAAACGGTTTTCCTCACATTTAAGTTGATGGATCTCAGATTGCGCTTAGTCCAGGGAAAATCCCAAAAATGATATCCCCCTTAGAAGCTCTAGTAAATGAGATTTATAGGGTATGATCTTATTGGTTGAGGTCATCACATCCTTTTTCATTTTCAATTGTCTTTGTTAAAACCTTATATTTATACTAATCTTGTGATCACTATTCAATAGTTATAATATCAGTGGTAATGATACTTAATGATCTTTTGATTCGAATAGGTTATAATAAAACTAAAGAATTGAATGTGCTTTCAATAACAATATTTCATCATGAGACATTTAAAATAAAGAAAAAGGGTAATTTTATTTATAACAATTCGTGTCTTTATAATTTCACATTCATTTATTGGAGTAAGAGATGAAGTGGAAATCAAGCAAGGCACAACCAAATATTGAAATTGTTCATATAGAAATGTATTAAATCAATTAAGTATATTTCCTTATATTATTAGATATTAAAATAATTCCATAACTCTAGTAAAATTTTATTAAAAAATATTTACCATATTACCTTTGTTTTAGTTGAACTAATTATCTTATAAATCACAAACGATTTATGGTTTTGAGACCCTTAACTTTCCATTGATCATTAACTTGATGGTGATAAATGATATTTATCAATATATATAGTTATTTATGATTTTATTTATGTACAATATTAACTTCCAACCTATTTTCTCTATTATGGAAATCTATTTATGAATAACTTTAGGTATCATTTATGGTTCCCATATTCCATTTTTAAATAAGGTTTTAGTTTTCATTTTTATGATGTGGGTTTCTATGAATGGAACATTAAAGTATTAATCCCTTCATAACTCAAATTAATTTGTAGGGATAAATTCATGTTAATTGAGGTAGAATGTAACACCAAGAGATTTTGTGAAACAAAATGAATTAATTTAATGTTTTAGATATTTTTCACTTCACGCAACACTAAATATATCTCGTTTTATATAAAAGCACCAAGTTATTTTCTCTTTGTAAGAAACACCAATTTGATATTTCACTATACATAATACATAGAATAGATTGAGGTACATGAAACAATATATTTGTCTTTTGTTACACACAATACCAAGTCTCTTCGATATCTTGTGTTACACGCAAGACTGAGTTTTACTAGATAATAATATACTATTAATATTATAATTAAAATATTATTATAGTTATCACATATTTTTTGAATGGATGTTAAAAATATTATTAATTAAATTTTAAAAATATTGTTTACACGTGTATATAAAATTATTCATTTGGTTATCAATTAGTTATAAATGAAAGAAATAATTAATGGAAAATAAAGATATCCCATTTCAAAGAAAACAATTTCTCTATATAAAAACCCAATTTTATCTCGATAAATTAAAAAACTCACTTTTGATGAATGTTTTTAATAAAATTTGGGTATCATAGATTCAATAAAAAAATTTAAACTCATAAAATATATTTTATAGGAAGAAAATAATAATAAATCCAATTATATGAATAAAAATTTGTATTTTTTAAAATGGTACTTTTACCAGCTTTTAATGGAGACTATGTTTTAAATATGATTTTTGACACTTTTGTAATTTTATTTGAAAACATAAACTTCATTTATTAAATATTAATATTAAAATTTACATAGGCTGAATTATTAGTATTTTTCTGAGAAAATTCATTTTTTATGTATAATAAAAAACAACGAATTTAAATTGAAAACTATTTTTTCATATAATTTATTTATATAGTTAAATTAAATTTAAAATTCGTTTTAAAGAATATTTAGTTAAATTATAAAAAATTTCATACAATTTAGGTCATTTTAATCAATTTCATATTAAAATTGGATATAAAAACAATTCAAACTTTTGAATATTTTCACTTTAAAAACCTTTTGTTTCGTCCCGTCTACGGGATTATTTTTAAATTAATTTCCACTTCTATAGTAATAATTTGGAAAAATGGGTTCCATGTTTGTAATAAAAACTATTTATAATTTATAATAATTTCAACATTGTTTTTGGTCAAAACTATTAGTGAAAGTAATTAAAATTAATTATAGTGAATAAGGTAAAAATGAGTTCACTTAGGGGTTAAAATTTAACCATAGGGGGCAATTACTCTACGAACGTATACAAAATACATTGGATTTCCATACATCAACCATAAACTCCCTTATATATAAAATGGACAATTATTTGTGGCATATTATATAATAGAGAACTCTCAATAGTGTTTTCCTTTTTTTATTTATAAGAATGTCACTCCTCCTCCACTATAAAAGGGAAATCACCACCCTCAATTCTTCACAACTATAAATCCATTTTTATCATCCAAATCCTTCCCCAATAAGATCAAAAAATTCCAAAATCTCATCATGAAGTCCTCACTTGTGGATTAAATCAATCCATTTTAGTTATTTAGTGAAAACCAAAAGGAATTACCCAAAGAAGAGGTGACATCCTTCAACAGGCACTTTTGTTTTATTTTCATTCTCCACCCCCTAAAATTTTATTCTTCCATGATTATGTAATAAAAAAATTGTCCCCAGTATACTGATATTTTTTATGTTATTTTTCCAACCTACACTCACTCAAACTTCCATAAAATGTGATATTCAATCATTGTTCATGTGTACGGTAGACTACCGCCTCATGAACTGATGTCGTTCATTATTCCATTACCACCACTCAATGATGGAAATAAAGATTAAATTTCTTTTTTTATATGATATTTATGATATTTATGATATTTATGATATTTTGGATTTATTTCTACTAATTTAATTATTATATAACACGTACGTTCATGATTTCAATTTTTTGGGAATATGATAACTTCATTTGTGGACATGTGGACTATCGCTACCTCAAAGTGATGTGATCCATTCATGCTTCACATAAGATGTATTAAGGATGGGTTTAGTAAACATATATGATATTAATTAAATAATAATTCTACTTTAATGATAATATGTATATATATATATATATCATTTACTTTCATTCTTTCGATATGATAATAAAATGGAAATAGCGTTCATGCGTACGTACAGCCTATCGTCTTCATGAATAGTGTATTTCATTTCATATTTCAAAATTTTATAGATTATTATCAATATTTATTTAAATAATATATATTATATTTATATCATTATTTACATTCTATAAATAAGTAAATCCTGATCTAATTAAGCGGATTAAGAATAACATATCAAAACAGAAAAGAAAAACAAAGATTTTATTACACAAAACGTAACTTTAACATAAAATTGTTAATAAATGGGTAGTATAAATTCATAATAAAATCATATATTGTATGAAATATAATAATATTTTTATATTTTATATTTATAATAAATTTATATTTATTATACAGAATTTTTTAACAATTACCAAAAATTTAAGACTTAAGGTAAGGGTTTTCTCGTCTAACTTTTATTTCTATGAGATATATGTTATATTCAATATATATTCTTATTGTGTGGTGTATTTAGTGACCTAAAACATTTTATATAATGAATTTAATTTATTTAATGACATGAAAATATTTAATTTATGTTATTATTTCATGGGGATCATGATTTAAATGTTACTCGTGTAATAAGGGGATTTCTAGTCTCACTTTTATTTCTTTGAGACTTATTCCAATTCACCTCCTATTTCTTTTGTGCGGTGTGTATACTAACCATTAATATATTCTATTATTATTATCCTTAAATTTATGGGTATTTTCATATACATTTTATGATATTTATTTCATGGGGTTTTTGGTTTAAAAGTTACGAAATCAGTAAAATAATTATGTCTCAATTTTCCTACATTGAGGCACATGCCATGTTATGCAGCTATATTATTCTATGAGGTGTATATACTAATATTTGACATTTTATATCCTGAATATACTTATTTTTATGATATTTTAATCTTAATTTAAATTTATTATTTCGTGGGTATTATGACTCAGTGTTACCAATGTGGTAAGAGTTTACTATTATAATCTCATCGTTTATTAAGATTATTTATGATTAATATTTTTGGATGAAATATTATGATCAATATCTCAAGATATATTATTAATTTTATTTACTATGGTTATTCATGATATCTTCATGTATTAGTTACATTTTCCCACTCTTTGGTAATTAATATTATTAATAAATGTTTTTTAAGAAAACCCATCTTTATATCTCTCATTTTTCGGAAATATATTTTATTAAAAAACCATGTTTTTTAAAAAAAAAATTTAAAAAATATTTTTAAATGATATTTTAATCTCATTTTTATGGGAAAATATTTGGAAATTTTAAATGTTTTGAAGTATTGAGAATATTTTTCAAGGATTCCATTATAATTTTTCAAGGATTTTTTTAAAGAAAATGGTTTCAAAATTTTTTATGATTTAAAAATAATTTTTATATAGGAAAGGATATTTCCCTCAATAAATGTTTTAAAAATATTTTAAATATTAATTTATAAGATTTAAATTTGTTTTCAAATGAAAGTATTTGGAAAATGTTTTATGTTTTAAAATTTAATTTTCATAGAAAGGTTATTTCCCTAAAGATTTGTTCTATGTGATCATTAAAAATGCTCCAATACCTAACATGACATCATTTGCTATAGTTTATGCTTTATTGAGGATATTATATAAGGAATAAATTATTATTATTTCTTGTAATGGTTTGTTTTATGATAATAAGTTTATAATGAAACCCATTTCTCTTTCACAAGTTGTATCCTAATAAAATGATTATGAAACTCACTTCTTTTAACGAGTAATTCTATGATTAAATGATTATGAAAAATATCAATTTTCCATATGTTAAGATGTGATATAGTGTTTGTAATACCAATTTCATTTCATCTCTTATGATATTATGAATTTTTATGATCTGTTTCCACATGTATGTAAGATTTCATTATATAATGGGGAGGGGCCTATATCTCCATACAATGCATTGGGTAAATATTTATATATCATGATATAATTATTAGAAACCAGTCGATGGGATCTATCCAGAATAGGAAATAGGTGTTTCCTAATCCACAGTTGGAAACAGGTGTGTCCTAATCCATAATGTGAAATAGGTGGGTCCTGATCCACAATGGGAAATTGGTGTGTCCTGATCAATAATGATAAACATGTGTGTCTTGATACACAATGGAAAATAGGTGCATCCTGATCCAAAATGGGAAATAGGTGCATCCCAAACCACTATGTTTATGGTATTAATAGTTAACCTTCACACGTGAAATTTATTTTTTTATTTATGATGATACCACACTTATATGACATGAGATTATGGTTCATGATTGAATTATGATGATTTATCACCCTTATGATTAATATCTTATGAACATCCAAACAATATTCCATGACTCATTTATATGATATTTGATATGTAGGTTATGACCTTGAAATGTTAATCTCATGTTCTATTGCCCTTATTCTCATGTTATACTTATAAATCTTATTTATTTACCCTTATTGAGCATCAAATCTCACCCCTTTCTTAGGTTTCCTTTCCCCAGGATATAAAGAATGCTTTTTAAGTAGGAGTAATAAAGGGTAATATCTTTATGGGAGATTTTGAATATATTTCAACAAATTATAATAATGTGTTCCAAGTTACCAAATACACTAAACTATTATGGTACCCAGGAATATATATTTGTAATGTGCTGATTATTCTTCTAAAATGTAGTAATATCCATGTATGTTAATCCTATTTTGATATATATCCAAAAGACACTAAGTATTAAAATTATATAACATCAATGGATGTTATAGTGTAATGTACCTCATTACACTATAATAACCTAGGTCTTAAAATTTCAGGGTGAAACCCATGATTTATTTTAATTCAATAACCCTCATACCATTTAAAATGAAGAATATATAAAACCTATTATGGTTTAACCATAATTATTATAGAAAAATGAAAAAATCCATATAAAATAATAGACTAAAATTATTTCTTAATTTATCTAAGCACAATGTTGAACCCTATCACCAATTTATTTCCTTCATCAAACCATGGTGTAATAAAACCCCATCACATTATAATCATGAAAATCATAATTCAATACTTACATTTCAATGGATAGAGATAAAACTCCTTTGTCTTAAATACCTAAACAAAATTATCCAACCTAATAACAAATAATTGTGTATCAAGGTTAATTGTAGAGTTATTTCATAAAAAACCTATATTTTTTTACATTTATTTTAAAATTCACCATTAAAATACCCCCCCCCACTAGTGCCTTAAAATTTAAAAACACTCCAAAGAAGGCATTGATTGAAAATATAAACCTTCTCAGACATTAAGGAAATTAGGGACTTTATATTATTTTATTTTATTAATGTAATTAGCTATTTTTGATTGGTAATATTTCATATAATGATTTTGATGATCATGATATTGATTAATTGAATTATAAAAGGATAACATGATATTTTTCCTCTGATCTATCCATGTTTTTGTGATAAAATGTGTCACGTTGGAATGTCTACTAATTTAAATATTATTTTTTTAGATATTATTGATATTATTCACATATTAGATTTTATTATAATATACTTAAATGGTTTCAATATAATTAAATTACCTGACCCAACCAATCAGGGACCACCTAGGCCGGCAGTAGGCTAAGTCTACCACCCCAATACCACTAGCAATAGTCCAGGGGCTGGTGACTAACCCCAAGAAGGAATATAAATATATGGGAGGCCTCAAACTATATCAATATTCAATAGATATGAAACCCAAATAAAATATATATATTCAATAACCACCAATATTATAAATAAATAGTTAAATTATACAAAAAAATGCATGAATAAGAAAATAGCTATCATATACTACACCACATTGAATAATGTGAAAGATAAATATATAATAGATAATTCCAAAAGTAACAACTGACTTATGAGAGTGAAAGGAACATATATGATATTGTAATTTATTGTAGGTGGATACCAAAATCAATCAACTCTGTTATACACTATCATCTACAACTATGCATCATCTCGATTAGATCTACTAGCTCTACTAGCTCGAAGTCCTCAAAGGAAACACTAGATATTTTAGCATCTTCACTGACACAACACTTATGGTTATAAGGACCGTATAAGGGTGAGTATAAACATACCCATTTGGAAACCCTAAAATCACAAAAAAAAAATGAATATTAATAGGCTATCTTTAAAACCATGTCCAATGGAAACAAACAGATGAATATCAAATAAAACCACACATTCTCTAATCTCTATACGACGACAGTAAAAAAGAAAATTCAAAACCATCTCATCAAAACTCTAAAAAAATTTGTATCTTAAAGAAAATGTGGATATATTTGGTATAAATAAAATCTCAAAATATAATAGTCATCATACATGATTTATATTATATATTGAAGGTAACCAAACATGCCTGATATATAACAAGACCATTAACACTCATATAACTCATCACCATAACAAGTCAGACCTCCAAACTCAAATACTACTTCACTAACCACAATAGTGTACCCCCACATTAATAGATAGTGTATATAAATCAATCGGGTCGAAACCCTACTTTATTAAAATTCATTACCTAACTCATTGTAAATGATCAACCTCTATTGGTATAGGACCCACACCCTATAACTAGTAAACCATCAAGATATTATCAGCTTTTCTGATTGTATTGGGGATCTGAACCACATAAAGATTAAGGGGTTTCCAACCCCATGTATGAATGGAGGATCAATTCCTTAAGGATGGATGTATTGATCCTCTAATCCTATATGATTTTTACATACTCCACAATATATGCGGGGGACCCACACCCTATCCCAGAATCACATCCATTGGGGGTTACCAACCACATTCCAATGCTAAAAGACTCTTCCATTATCCTAATATATTTAATAGAAGCTACAAGAATATCATATATTAAATAAAACCAAAAAACATCCCATGTTAATCATAAAATATGCACCATAATACTACATGTGGAAAATAACTTATAATAGACTACTCGTGAGTCCAAATCTAACCCTTGGGTGAGAACATATGTTGAGTGAGAATAATTTCCCCTTTTATGGTGTGGGTCTATGGGTTAAATGGAATTTAGGATAGTTGTTAAGTTTGTTCATGTTCTACCATCTCTCAATCTATGAGATGTCACCATACACAATGTGTTCAGTAAGGTAAATGGTGTATATACATTTTTAATAACTAGAGAATGTTCTACCAAGAGAGAATGTATCATGTAACATAGTATATGATATTACTCATAGTTCATATTAAGTAAAAAAATTTAGGATAGTTGGTGTGTATTTAGGATACATGTTTAGTATCCACACCATTTGTACATAGAATCTTCATAGAATAAATGGTGTGCGGGTTCGATGTGGCTACTTGGTGGGAACAACCTGTACATTCTGAGCCACACCTTTTAACATAAATGGTGCTTGACTCAAATTCACATGTAATGTAATATTTATAATTTTTTTTAACCCTATTTTCATAAATCATGAGTTATACGGTATGTAATTTAGAGTATTACACATCATGTAATTGAGAATTCCATATCTACTGTGTGTCTCTTCTGTGAATCACATAGTGTCTTGTAACATCTCCTCTACATATAGTCATACCTTGACTACCATCCAAACACAAGGACTCCAGCCTCATCATCACACCATGTTAGATTATCTATGAAAATATCTTTCTATTTTGGTCACCCTCATTAAAATATCTCATTCTCTTATGATTTAAAAAAATTATAAGGAATTTAAATTTTAAAATTATTAGACGGGACATTTTTTGATCACAGATTCAGCTAAAAATTTTGAGTATTGGAAGACTGAAAAATTCCCAATTTTACTTGTAATATAGTTTCTTAAAGGGTTCAAAGGTTTTGGGAGAGTAATGTGGGCTTAGGGATTGGATTTTGAGTATTTGGAAAGGCATCCTTATGCATATGGATGGTGAATTGTTAGTGTTAACCATGCACCCCAACCTTGCGGCCTAGAATGCATAGGTACATGGTTTTTGAAACCATGAGGCATGCCCTAGAAAATAATGTGAGTTTATATAGTGTAATTTGGACATGTCTCATGGTTTTTTAATGGTATGTGTAACCATGTATTGTAATTGTGCGAGGTAGTTCTGCTTGTACTGTGTTGGACTCATGGTTGGTGAACATTTTGGCCAAATGTGTATCCAAACCATACTCTTTTTTAAATGTGATTAAAAGACCATTTCTCCCAACTATACTTTTAAAACCCCATCCCCCTTTCCCTCCCTTTTATCCCCCTCATGTTATCTATACTTCCTCTATATTCCCTCATTCTTCAAGACCTATCAAGGGGGCATTTTCTTGCATGTTTTCTAGTTGTTTTGATGTATGATCTCCCCTAAACTAGTCTTATTTTATTTTACCCTCTCATTATTTAGATTCTTGGTTTCCTAGTTAAGGTATTAGGTTATAATTCAACTATTTGATAGTGGAATCAGCTGAGAATTATGGGGATTTTACTCTACTTAGGGAGACAATGACCCGAGACATCATCTATATGCAGTAGCTCATCTCTTTAGTTGAGGAATATTGTAAAATAAAATCTTTTTATTTTTAATTAAATTATAATTTAAATGACTATTAATATGGAATTTGATGTTAAGTATTTCACTATCATAAGATATAGAACGTGATAAAGACTCATGGTGTGTTATTGGAGGTTGTTCTGGTGCAGCACGACATGTCTGTGAGTTATCTTGCATTATACTATATTTAAATTGAATTAATTGATTAATTATAAATGTTATAATTAACTGGTTTCTGATTTTTAGAATAAGTTAGGAGCTTGGCCCATTGAGGTGATCTTGGTTAATCATGGATGATGATAGATGGGCCTGGATTAGCCTTTGATGATGATGAGGGCCCTTGAGGTAATTTCAAAGTCATTAAATTGTGGTAGGTGGTCTCTTGTACCTACCCTAGGGAATTTATGATCTTTTTATGTTCCATATGGATGCTCTGGCCTTCAACTGAGGGAAATTAACTAGATTAATTTAATTAAATGGATTTTATTAATTTAATTGAAATTTTTAATTGCAATTAATGAGTGTGAGGGGTCTCAAATAGATCCTATTCATTATCTTGACACTCTAACCATTGATGGTCAAGGGTGGAACATTTATGACACTGGGTGGCCTCCAAACCACCTAAGGGGTGTGGTCAGATCTAAAAAGACTAATTATACCATTGTTAGGGGATTATGTCACCTCTGAGCTTAATGTGGGGGCGGAATATAGATCTTATCATATGTAGGCCTTAGCATACCCTTCTTGAGCTTTGAGTTGTTCATGAATTCTTAAGGCAAGGGTGGGATGAGTGAATCCCTCTCTTATCTGCTATGTTCAATCCCAGTTCGATAGACCATAGGTAGATTGAGATCAATATTGTGAGTGGACTGAACTAGAGTGAGGCTTGAGGATCAAGATATTTTTGGGCTATCTCTTAGTTCTTACCCTTATGGTGAGACGCCATGTATCCATCTTGATCATGTAAGTTTATTGATGACATCAAGTGACGAAATTTCCTTGGGTATAGGGTGATAGACCGAGACTATGACAGATGTTGGGGACCCATGTAATATTTCCTCTATGGTAATGAGACCAGGGGACCCTAGTAAGTACCCTAAGACATGTGACCCTAGTGAGAGGATGGTTATGGGTAAGGTTTGAGATGATGGTGGGTTTCGCTTTAGAACCTAGATCTATTCTTTGAGGTTGTTTATGAAATTATGAGCTAGGTCATGCTGTAGGGAGCCCAATTATGAGTTTCTGAGTAGGTTGGACATATGGTCACCTATATTTATAATTTATATATTCATTTTTGATATGGTATATTCTATAGGGTGTCTTGATTATTCTATGGAAACTCCCAAGGGGGGGTGGACTACTATAACATTTATAGAGAATATGCTATGATGGATTGGTACGATAAGGAAGGTTTTTTATTTTTAGTGTGTTATACCCAGGATGGATCACTCCTATATCATAGGTTGGTTAATATCACTATTGGTATTATACATAGATAAGGATACTCCCATAGTAGAGGTATGTGATTCTGGTCATGATTCCATGGATTTGGAAAATGAAAGATCATGTGGACCATCACATACCAGCCCAATAGGTTTCTTATAGTGGGGTATCAGAGCCTGTGATCTTTCAAGGGCCTGATATTTGTTAACATGTGGTTTTTCTGGTATAATCTCATAGGGGAAATTTGTGATGACTAGTGTACACTCCCTTAGATGGAGGTCTTTGATAACTATGGAATACTCTTATGAGGGTGGTTTTAATACAATTATGAAATGAACTCTATGGGTGGTTTGAGTTATTATGGGATAGAATGATTTCATGATATTCTTATAGACACTCCAACATTGTATTGAAGTAGGTAGTGTGGTGGTTTATTTTCTAATGTATATTTATTTACTTCAGCTGAGAATTTCACATGCACGTATCACAATATATTATGGTTTGTATGGGACTATTTTGTTGGTTACCTATTGAGTTTTTTACTCAATACCTACTTTTTTTCCACTAAACATGGGTACTAGAGCTGAAATTCACAAGGTTATAGGTATAGGTTAGGTTGAGGCCCATGGTTAAATGAGCAGGATAGCTCATATGTGTACATGGAGCTTGGAAGGTGGCATTATTTTTGAATTTTAGGGCTCCAGAAGTTTTTTTTTCTGTTTTTCAATTGTATATAAGTAACCATCCTAGTGGGT